>JAPPVO010000013.1:59960443-61177943 GCA_030407325.1 Camellia japonica | reverse complement strand
AGTCGCAGCAGCAGCCGCAGCCGCCTCTTCTTCTTTTTCTTCTTCAAATCAATCTCTCTCTCTCTCTCTCTCTCTCTCTCTCTCTCTCTCACTGGGGTGACGGTCGCAAGGGTTGGGAGACGCAAGGGTGGTGCATCACGGATAGTAGGGAACTGCAGAGGTGGTGGGTCTCGGGTGGTGACTATGATGGTGGTGGAGCAATGAAAGGCGGGCTTTGACCGACTGCGATGGTGCATGGGAAGGGGATGGCAGTGGAGAGAGAGGGTGGGGATGGACTGGAGAGAGGCAACAGAGCTGAGGTGGGTGATTGCAAGGCGGCGGCAGAAGAGGCAGGGGATGGCGGTTAGTGGCGGCTGCGGTAGATGGAGAATGAGGCAGAAGAAGAAGGTGGCGACCAAAATAGAAAGTTGGGTAGGGGCAACAAGGAAGGGAGGAGAGGGTGGCGACCGGCGGACAACGGTGGCCGTGGTTAGGGTTAAGGTTAGGGTTTGTTGGGGAGAGGGTAATTTGGTATTATTTGAAAAATGATGGTGTGTATTGAGACAAAATTAAGACTTTTAATTTGCATGTGGTGTGAATTAAGCAAATAGTGAAGAGATGGTGTATATTGAGATAAATATTGGTGTACAAATAAAATTACCCCTTCATGGAAAACTGATTGTAAAAATCAATTTACTTAAATATCCCTAGGTATGTCAAGAAATTACAAGATATGCCATGTGTATAAACCCCAAATCTCTCATTCTCCACCTCTCCTCCCTACAACTGAGAGAGAACTTCGTACGAAAGAACTCTGTTGACACCCTCTTCGCCATCAACGACCGGCAAGTACACCACCATCTTCAACGACTAAACCACCATCTCCAACGATTAAATGAAGGCTATCTCCAACGACTGAACTGCCATCTCTATTCAACCGGTTATATACATACATACATACATACATACATACAAATGTACAATATGTATGTCTACATTAAAGGATCTGTAATGTCTCGATTTTTTATATTTGCTGCAGGCCTAGCAATTTTTATTTTTTATTTTTAACAGCAGATCTGTTATCATTTTGAAATTAGAGTTTATATGAAATTTGGAAAAATTTTAATTATGTATTTGCATTGTTCTTACATGTCTACTAGAGTATCAATCTTGTGTTTCAGACTATTGATTTGTTGTTTTAGTAACTGTTATCATCGTTAAATCATAATTATAATGAATTGTGTGAATATGGGCGGTATTTTTGAATAAAAATAAAAAAATAAAAATAAATCCACAACTCTTACATCTTTTAAGGTAAAACTGACAGTGACAACTACATAGCAAAAAGCTACTTTATAGCTTATTTCACCACACACTATTTTGCTACTTAATTCATGATTACACAGCTATACCAAACACATTAACAACTTCTGCTCAAAGAAATAATCCAAGATCTGCTAAGCTATAATCTATAATCACTTTCCTACAGTTGCACCAAACGAGCCCATAGTTTCAAAAAAAAATTCCTTTTCTAAGCTAGGTAACCAAGTAGCATATACGCGGACATGCGACATAACACAAATACATAGACACGATAATTGTAAAAAAATGGACACAATATGCTTGGAACAAGTTAAAAAAATATATTTTTTTATAAATTCATTATATTTCAAATATATGAATAGTTTATTCAAAGGCAATGAAAAGAAAAGGCAACAAAATACTAAACAAAATTAAAAAGCCATATATTTCATAACTTAAACATCAAGATATCATTTACATAACAATTGTGTTCTAAAGAATGCAAACAATTGTAACATTGAAAAATACACATGATATATTCATCTTTTAAATGTTTCAAAACATATTTAGAGGGCACAAGTTGCATTCCAAATAATGCAAAACATTTTTACCATGAAGAGATTCATCACATGGGTCATGTTCGGAAGGTTCGCCAAAGTGTTCTCGAAATGTTTGTAAAATGTCCAATATTTTGAATTTGAATTTTTAATTAAAACACATTCAAGAAGTGGCAAACATTAGTGATCTCACTTTCGAAAGAGAGTCTTGACGTGGCAATATACACGTAGCCCCATGGCAGAGCTAGTCACTGGCTATAGGGCGACTTACCTACCGGAATTTTAGGATTGTCCACAGAGGGTCATGTCCGACACGAGTGTCCAACACAACACACCTCCTTCATAGAAACGTTTGTGTTTCTTAGCTTGGTAACATAACGAGAAATGTAGACAAACATTGGAAGCTCATCCACAATTCAATGAAAGGAGGATCAACCCAAGGAGGCATACCCCTTTCAAGCAAAGTATACACTCAAGAAAATGCTGACAACACCCTATGCAATCAGATGGGAAACTTGAATATTTTTCTGAAAGACTCCAACACTCTATACTACCTAATACAGTTTCAAATGGTTAAGATTTGACTTTGAGTAGTAAAAGTCTGGTCAAAATTAATCCCACACACATGTAGATGATATCAGACCATTTCAAAGCCCATCATGCACTATGGATAAATAACATAAAGTAAGCTAGTAGCACTCACCGTTTTACCATCTGTGGTCCGAACATGGAGCTCTTGACCATTGATTCGGTTAACTACACCATCAATCCATGCCAATGTTGGGTCTTCCACCCATACATGTGAACCTACAATTATGTTAACTGGTGCAGCCTGCAAAAAAATAAATGCAACAATAGAATGTAAGGAAGACAAATAAGTGAAGTCTCCAAATTTGTTTTGTTTGTGAAGATCTCATGCATAGTAAAGGGTAAAAATAAAAATATTCAGCATTATGAATTTCAAGAGATTTTAGATTTTACAACCACCTTACAGTAAAAGCCTTAAAGAAGAATGATGTGCTGGCACAATACTGATATGCAATATTCAGACTAGTTCTCAACACACACACACAAAACACTCACACACAACTTTGGAAATAAGGCCTCTTGATTTGAGTTGAATCGTAAATATGATTGGACAGAGAATGGGTTCCAGCTTTTAATGTGACTTAGATAGTTATTCCCAAATGTGAAGCTCATGAATTATACAGTATTTAATGTCGCTATATGCAGCATTTCCAAAACAGTATGAACACTTTATCCAGTCTTCAGAGAATTCCATGTTGGAGGTGTGCCCAACCAATAATAGGGCCCCAAACAATTACATAGCCCTAAAAAGAAGAAAATGGTGAAGAAATGACAAAATACGATTAGATGGGCACATGTCCACATGGTTTTCCGGACCCATGTGATAATTAGGGGGATAACATGTGAAGTTGAGGAGGATTGGAAAATAACGATGGTTGCAAATTCCACCGCAATGATGACCAAAGAAATGATAAGAAGCAATATATCCGAGTGAATGGTCATTAGAATAAATATGAATTGTATAAATTTTCAACTCAGGTTGAGGCATATAATAATGCATTTTAGGCAAACCAAAACAAATAAATCAAATTACTAACTACATGTGTAACCTGCAGTGTATTGTGGAAATACAGGAATGGCTAGCTAGAGTGACAGCAGCCATATATGACATAACTCGCAATTCATACCAAAACAAATGCCACTGTGAGTCGTGACAATGTTTATAACTATTTCTGTATAGAACCAACCAACAGCACGGAAACTCGACGATAACCCTCCTTGTAGTCTCACATTCTACTCTAATTGGCAGGAGCTGATACCATAACCATGCATCCATGAGTTATTTACATGTTCAAAAATTAACATGATAGTAACTCGATAGGCCCAACCCAATACACATGCTGACCACATCAACCTCACACACCTCAATGTATTTGTCATTACTACTTTTATAAAAACAATTATCTTCAAATAATAGCAGCATAACACAAGTATCCACTTAAAAACAAAACCCATTTCCCTAAATTCATTTCTGTATGAGTTTTACTTGTGCACAAGCCTATATTAAAAATTAACTAATCCAGTCATTAAAAAGATTATACTTTAAGAATCGGCTACAAATTTATTATTAACAAAGAATAACAAAATTACTTTTTTTTTGAAAAAACCCTAGTGTTAGGAGTAAAAGTGGCTACACAAGCATTTCATTGACAGCAAGAAAGCCAATCCATTTGCTCTAGGGTGCACCTAATAAACATTCAAATCCATCAAAATCTTGATACATAAACTATCTACATCTAATTATATCTATATAAATGAATTCAATGAAAGTCCTTTCACCTAATAAATTTGAAAATTTCCTAAAACATCAACAAGTGAATAAATTTGAAATAGAAAAACATTTGTATGTTTGTATTACAAGATGGAGTGTAGAGTTGAACAGATTTGACAAAGAGGAAATCAAGCAGCAGTCAAAAAGAAATCAAGCAATCAGCAACAGAAAACGCATGACATACCATTGATGAGTTTTTCGAATTCCGATCCCTTTCTCTTCAACTCATCAAGGAAAGAGAAAGAGGGCGGCGAGAACTGAGACTGAGTGAGACAGATCGGAGCGAATAACACAGAGAAGCCTTTGAAACGGTGAAGAAGAGGAGACGAGAAGAAAAGTGGAATTAGAGAAGAATGTTTTGCGGTTAAAGCTTTGGCCTTTTTTTTTTTTTTTTGTTTCTCTCTCTAGGAAATGAGGTTTTTAAGGCTGTTTCTCTCTCTATATATCTGCATCGATTCGTTCATTCACCTGTGTGTTTTGTTTTTTCTCTCTCTATATTTGCGTCTGTAAGTGTCTTTCTCTCTCTACATTTGAGAGTGTTTCTTGTCTATGTGGTTAGCTGGTTAGGACATAGTCGTGGGGGTCCACACACGGACACAGAAGCACGAGGTGAGGTGTAATTGTAAGAGAGACGCTCAACTCTAAAACCGACCATTCCACTGTAATTAATTAATTAATTAAATTTTTTTATTACAATCCTTAAGTATTTATTTTTTAAAAAATAATTTCTCTCCCATTTATATAGTGAATTAAAATTTATTGTTAGATTTGTAGGGTTAATCACATATCTTGTTTTGATAATTCAAACTGTTAATATGTAAAATTTGTCGAGTAATTTATATCTGTAAAAAATCACGTTAATCGGATATTGATAATCCCTTTATCGGAATACATTTGTGTTAACAATTTATTTTTAAAATTATATTTATTAGTGACAAAAATATGTTCCGATTAAGGGGTTATTAATATCCAATCAACTTGTTTTTTTATAAGCATAAAGTAATCAACGATTTCTACATATTGAACAGTTTAGAAAATCGAAATGAGACCTGTAATAGGTCTTACGGACCCAACAATACTCTCCAATTCACTATATGGATCGAAGAGAAGCCTCTCCCTTATTTAAATTACAATTTCTCTCATATAATTTTGGCCCTGTTTGAGAACTTTGCTATTTTAATGTTCGCTTGGGAAGTGGGTTGGTTTTTTGACTTTTTGAATTTTTTAGCATGAGGCTAAAAAACTTTGTTTGGAAAGTACTTTTTGACTTTTTATGAGAAAAAGAATGTAATAATTATAGATTTGATGTGATGTTTTGTCTTATTGAACTAAAAAACCTATTTTGTCTTTTTGTAGCTAAAATAGTTTCAAACCCAACCCATCTTCTCAAACAGAGGCGATTTTTAAATTTTTTAGTTATTTTAGCCTGACTAAAAAGTTGTGTTTAAAAATATAGTTTGCTTTTTTTTATAGTTGATTGGATGGTTATGAGAGAAAAACTTAAATGATTATAGTTTAAATGTGATATTTTGTTTTATTAATTATTTTAATTTATTTTGTCCTTATTAGTTATTTTAGCTTCCAACCCTCTTTCCAAATAGGGCCTTTAAAAATTACATTCTACTATTGAAGTTTTTAATTTCATAACAAATAAATTATTTTATTAATAAATTATTAAATTAATTGACAATTTTTAATGACGTTATAAATTTATTTCAAGTAATAATTTAAATAATTTTATTATTGTGTATATGAGAGCAATTAAGAATTTTATTTTTTCAGTTACTGTTGTTAAATAAAAAATTATGACATTAAAGTTTTGTAATTTTTTAAATTATAAGGAATAATTTGTATTTTAAATAAATTTCAAATGATGTATTTATAATGTATTAAATAGTTTTTTTTATACTTTGGGCTTGTAGTTTGCATGGAATTACAGAATTAACCATTGCCGTTCAAATTACGTACGTTTCTTAACGTTACTGTGCATGCTAGTGGCCAGTTTGGTTCTCCCCTTTAAATAAAATGCTAGTTTGGTTGTCCCGTGGACAAAATAAAGGAATTATATTTGGCCTTGGTTTGTTTTTGAAAAGAAAAGAAAAAAAATCAGAATTTTTTTTTAAAAAAGTGGAAATTAATTTGATAAAAATAAATAACAAAAAATATTTTTTACATTTTTAAAAATTATTTTTAAAATTTTTAAATATTATTTTCGGACTTCTAAAAAATAAAATTTTGTAAAAATGATAAGTTTTTTTTTTATTATTTATTTCACCAAAAATTTTAAATATTTGAAAAAAAATTCTAAAATAAGTTTCTGAAAACCAAACCAGACATAGCCGTTATAGATATTTTCTATATTTTTTAAAGTTTTTTTTGACAAAAATTATCAAAAAATATTCTTGTGGTTAATGAAAAACAAAATAATCTGCTTGGTTTTGAGTTTTCAAGTATAACTTTGATTTTTTTTGTATTTTTATGTATTTAGAGCATGTTTGTTTTGAGGGATAAGGGGGTGGGATTGGACTATTAGTCCCACCGGACTAATAGTCCATTGTTTGTTTGAAAAATTTTGCTCCGGACTAATAGTCCGGGGGGACTATTAGTCCCACAAATGTGGGACTATTCTATCCTATGGGGGGGTGTGGGATAGAAACCATGGGATTGGTATCCCATAAGATTATTTTGTGAAATGTCCATTTTACCCTTCATGCTATTACTTAGTAAACAATTAGAAAAGGGTAAAATAATCTTTTGAATATTTATAAATTATTTTTTAGTGTTGTTAATTTAAAACTATATATTAAATAAAAAATTTAAATTATAAATTATAAATTATAAATTAAATTTAATTAAAAATAATAAATTATAAATTATGGCCTTATAAATTAAATTTTTTTAGTGTTGTTAAAAAATTAAATTTACATATTAAATAATTTTTTTTAGTATTGTTAATTTAAAATTATATATTAAATAAAAAATATAAATTATAATTAAATTTATTTAAAAATAATAAATTATAAATTATGGCCTTATAAATTAAATTTTTTTAGTGTTGTTGAAAATTTAATTTATATATTAAATAAAATTATTTTTTATTGTCGTTATTTAAAATTATATATTAAATAAAAATAAAAATTATAAATTATAAATTTAATTTAATTGAAAATAATAAATTAAAAATTGTAGTCTTATAAATTAAACTTTTTAGTGTTGTTAAATTATAAATTATAAATTATAAAGGTAAAATAGTCTTTTGAACATTTATCCTTATCCAGTCCGTCTAACCAAACATTGGATTTACTAAAAATAATCTAATCCAGACATCTAATCTCATGACTAAACAAACATAGGATACGAATCCAATCCAACCAAATAGTCCCGGGACAATGTATCCCGGGATTAACAATCCGATAGATTACAATCCCTTCTTATCCAGTCCGTCCAAACAAACACACCCTCAGTGTATTTTTTTAACATTGTAAGCAAATTTATAGTGTTTGAAAATTCAAAATAAACCAATTAAAACTTATTTATGTGAAAAAAATTGACTTTTAAAAAATATAAAGCATTTTTCAAATTAAACCACCGCCTTCCATTACAGCCACATCGCGTCAATCACTTCACGGCCACCCCCACCCTAGTACCCCTCATTTCCACAAGGACGAATTAAAATTCCAATAATTTAATTCTTGTCTCATTTTAATTCTTAATTTTTCAATTGTACTCCCTCCGTTCCAAAATAATGGTCCCTTTTAAGGAATCTAATTTTTTTTAGTAGTACAATTATTGTATTTGAAAAAAGTTGATTTTCCAAAATTATCCTTTTGATAGTACATTTTTTGAGAATATCAATGTCATAATTGTACTTTTTATATTGTTTATTAATTTAAAAGAAGGGCAAAATAGGAAATTTATATTATTTTTGTACTTGATTTTTGAAGAGGGACTAATGTTTTGGGACAATGAAAAATGGAATAAAGGACTAATATTTTGGGACAGAGGAGTAATATATTTACCTTTAAATTTTAAATTTTATTTTAAATAATAACAATTAAAAATACTATTACTCAATTTTAAGAGTAAAATTATAAATTTGATAAAATATAAACTAATTTAGCAAAAATAAATGTCAAAAAAATATTTTGAATTTTTTCAAATTATTCATACCCACTAAGGATAAAATTATGTAAAATTAATAATTTTTTTAGAAATTTTTTTTTTTATCAAATTAATTTTTATTATGTATTTAAATGATAATCATATAATGGGTGGTTGTTTTTATTTTTATCAAATTAATTTCTATTTTTTCAAAAATCAAATATGGTGACAATTTTGATATCATTATTAAACCAATTCATTAAATCAAAAAATCCATAAGTAAAAACATTTCATATATAAAATATATCGATTACACATTAAAAACCTAACAACCACCTATTACATGATCATCATCTAAACATATAATAAAAATTAATTTGGTAAAATAAATAAATATCTAAAAGATTTATCAATTTTACATAATTTTATTTTTGGTGGATAGAAATTATTTTTAAATTTTTTTAAAAAAATTGACATTTATTTTTATCAAATTAGTTTATATTTTATCAAATTGACGACTTTGCCCTTGAAATTGAATTATACTTATTTATAATAAGATTTAAAATTCAAAGTTAAATATGCCATAATTAAAAAGTTATGAATTAAAATAACACAAATCTAAATTATAAAAACTGTTAGTATAATTCGTCATTCTCACAATTATCACATTATAGAAAATGTTTTTCGGTAAAACAAAGTGTTTATTATTTGTGAGATTTATTTGTCCTAGAAGCTTAATGGGTGCAGCTTATATGAACTAGTTATATGTTCTTATTTTAAAAATATGTGATAGACTTAGGAGTACTCGTAAATTGGGTTGGATCAAATAGTTTTTCATTCACATCAATTTAAGGGCTGATTTGGCTTATTCTATATAAGTCAAAAAAGTTAAAAAATTACTCCAAAATTTAAAAAGATATAACTATTATTGACCCAAAAAAAAAAATTTAAAAATTATTTTTTTTCAAAAAAAGGACACACCGAATTGATTGGGTGTGCAGCCGTTGTGTGCGGCAGTGGCTCCAAAAGAAATGATTGGGTGTGATTTTTACACACACCGTTGTTCATCCCATGGGGGCCATCACGGGTCCGTTTTGATAATCTGAACCGTTCAATGTGTAGAAATCATCGAGTACTATATGTCTGCAAAAAATCACATTGATCGGATATCGATAACTATATGATCAAATCAGTTATGTACAACAAATGGATGGTGTTATAATTAATGATTGAAAAATAAATAAATCTGATCAGATAGCTATCGATATCCGATTAACGTGATTTTTTATAAGTATATAGTGTTCGACGAGTTACACACATTCAACGGTTCAGATTATTAAAATGGGACCCGTGATGACCCCCACGGGCCAAACAAAACCGTCTAGTGCTTTGTACAAAAATTAGCCAATAATTTCCAACTCAAATTCACTCAGCCGGTTGTACAGCCGGTTGTACGGCTGGGGCCCACTCCTCTCTAATCATCTCTTACACACTTTTTTTATACAATTTTTTAATACACATTTTTCCATAAAAAGTCAAAAAGTTAACCCAAACCTCCATATTTTTTTTTTGTCTTTTTTAGTCCAAAAAGACAAAAAATGCACTTTTTTAGGACACTCCAAACCAACCCTAAATTTAGGTGGATTGAAAAAAAAAATCAATTTATGTTTATCCGTTTAGTTAATGGATGTAAATTGAATGGGCCATATAGGTTGACATGTAGATACGAATTGAATTGACAGTTTAAACTTTACTGTTTTTGACCTTTTTTCGAACTATTTTCCATTATTTCTTTACTATTTTGCACCCAAATTTTTTTATTGTTCATTTTTTATAATAAAAATAAAAGCCAACTTTTATAAAAAGCAAATATAATTACTAAATAAAATATTATTTTTAACACAAAGCATAATAAAATAACTTTATTTTCTTAGGAGTGTTGACGAATTGAGTAGCCTCTCATTCACCATCCATCTGAATTTAAGCGGATTGAGAAAAATGCATATGCATTTGCCCGTTCAGACCATTGAAACTGTCCATTTTGTGACATATTAGATCGGGCCGTTCAGTTTTGGCAAATCAGGTGAATATTTGTCCACCCCTAGACTATTTAGTGTAATTTTTACTTATGCCTTAATAAACATAAATAGTTTTTTTTTTAAATGATTATCTGAAAACAGAGAGAATGATGCTTACAATTTTTGTTTTTCTAATTGTCAATTTTTAATTTTATAAGACGTTGCACCAATTTAACAACGAGATAGTGTATTAGGATAAAACATGATAGACTTATTTCATACGGCTTTCAACAATTTGAAAATTGACAATTAGAGATCAAAAGTTATAAACACTTCTTCCTTTATTTTTCAATAATCAAAATTTTAATTTATTTAAATTATTTCTACCTCATAAGTGATAAGTAAGCCTCCGTTTGGGAAGTGGGTTGGCTTTTTGACTTTTTGACTTTTTTGGCTATTTTAGCCTGGGCTTAAAAGCTTAGTTTGAGAAGGGCTTTTTGGCTTTTTTGAGTTTTTTTGTGAGAGAAGAATGTAATGATTATGAGTTGGATGTGATGTTTTGTTTGTTATGGCTAAAATAGCCTATTTTATTTTTTGTGGCTAAAATAGCCAAAAAAGCCCAAACCATGGCTTCCCAAACGAAGCCTAAAAGTTTCATTAAATACTTTAACATATATTTTTTAAATTAAAAAAATATACATATAAAACAACTACATAAGTTGCACCAAATAACCTTAGGTCTCGTTTGGGAATAGACTTTTCAGTTCTGATTCGTAGCTCGAAAGACGTGGCTCGAGGGTGAAACGACGTCGTTTCGATGCTCTTTTTTTTTTTTTTTTTTCTCTCTTTCTTCGAAAAAGAAAAAGAAGAAATAAAAAGATCAATAAGAAGAAGATCTGCAAAAATTATAAAAAGATCAACATCTTCTTCTTCCAAACCAACCCTTTACGTGGCTTATCTGGTTCATTGCACCTGGTTTTGTTACTTTCTCTGTTTCTCTCATGGGTTTGCAGGAAAATCAAGGTGGGTCGTTGCAATGAAGGTCCGAAACAGAGTACTAGGAAATCTAGATCAAGAAAAAGAAGATCTGCAAAAAAAAATGTTGATTTTTCTCTCTCTATTTTTTTAAACAAATCAACATTTTTAAGAAGAAGATCAACATCAAGAAGATCTGCTAGGTTTATCAACATCAACCAAAAAAAAAAAAAATTTAAACAGATCCAGATGAAATAAAAAATCTGTAAAATTTTTTAAACAGATCCAGATGAAATAAAAAATCTGCAAAAATTTTAAAAAAATCCCTTTCATCCTCACCGACCGCCATCACCGCGCCATCACCGATCTTCCTTCTCTTCTCTCTCTCTCTCTTCTCTCTTCCTCTTCTCTTCTCTCTCTCTCTCTCTCTCTCCCCCTCTCCCTCTTCTCTTTCCTCTTTTCTGTCTCTGTGTTCGAACGAATGAAGGAAAGAATGAAAAGGAAAGAAATAAAGAAGAAAAAAAAAAAATTTCGAGCCTAACAAAATTCGAGCTACGAGTCATTTCTGTAGATTTTTTTAGTAACTTTTTAACTTTTTGACTAAAATATGATGTAAAAAAAAATTAGTATGTTTAAGATGACTTTTTGATATTTTACGAAAAGATGTACAAAAAGTAGAGAAAAAAAATCTTTGACTTTTTGATATAGGTTATTAGTTTTTTTGTTAACTTTTGACTTTTTAACTAAAATCACCACTTGCCAAACAAAACCTTGATATCACATTGAATCCTTAATTCAGTACCATAGGCTCAATAGATTGAGTAGGTGTTTGGCATATACCTAAAAAAATCAGTTTTTGTTTGAATTTTTTTAAATTTTTTAAATTTGGAGATTTTTTTTAATTATGTCAAAAAAAAATTAGTTTTCTAATCTGCCTTGTGTAGAGGATTCTAAAAAATAACAAAAATTTAAAAAAATCAACAAACAAGTCAACTATGTCTTCTTCTTTTTTTTTTTTTTTGGTACTTTTGAGCTTTTTTTCAATTTTTTTTTTAATTAATTTTTTGGTTCGTCTAGTTGAGTAAAACCTAAAAACATAAAACTTTGAATTAATTGTTGAAAAGTCCAAAATAATAAGGCCATATGGCATTAGATCTAGTAGATATTTTTTATTGGTGAGAAGTTCATTCTTTGTGAAATAGTTTGGTAAGAAGTAATTTTTATTAATTTTGGAGGACATTTTATTTCTAATTTTACCTCTTAATTTATCTGTTGACTTTTTTGTTGACTATCTATTCAAATTTATATCTATTTGTTCAAATTATTTTCTATCTATTCAAATTTATATTTATTTGTTCAATTTTTTTGTCTATTTATTCAATTTTTCTTATCTGTTGAATTTTTTTAACCTATCTGTTAATTTTTTTTTATCTGTTGAATTTTTATAACCTGTTTTTTCTATTTGTTCAAATTCACATCATTTTTAAACTTTTTTTCTCTCTATTTGTTCCTCTCTCTATCTCTCTTTTCTCTCTATCTGTTTCTTTCTCCATTTCTCTTTTCTCTCATTATCTATTTCTTTCTCTATCTGTTGAAAAAACTGAATTGAAAATATATCTGTTGAAAAAGAAAAAAAAAATCCTTCTATTGCAATCATCATCAACAACCACAACAATTAGTTTCATCATCATCAACAACTACAACTACAACTACAAAAAAAATAAATAAAATTAAAATTTAAAAAAATAAAAAACTTAGATCTACAAAAATAATAACAACAACAACAAAATTGAATAGATCTTAATAGATCAAATCTGAGAAATACACAACAACAACAATAACAAAAAAATTGAACAGATCTAAATAATTAAACATGAAGAAGAAGTGAAGGGGTTTTTTGCAACTCTCTCAATATCGCACAACACTTTGCAATTTTCAGCTCTAGAAAGAGAGAAGAGATGAGAGATAAAAGAGATATATGTTCAACAAAGGAAAAAAAAAAGAAAAAATTACCATTAGGATAATCAACAACAACAACAAAGAAAAAAATTAACTTTTTGTTTTATTTGTTCAACAACAACAACAACAACAATAATACAATTTTGTTTATCTTATGATCAATGCAGATCTCTCTCTTATCTATTGAACCAAGACTCTCTTTCATGTTCTTTGTTATCATGATTAATGAACATGTTGTCCCCATCTTCACCTTCCTAAATCCACGGATGAACATGTTCAATAGAACAATGAATCCAAAATTATTTATATATAAATACATAATTACATGTATGCACAAACATGTATTATCAATACAAATTACTGTTTGATCTCAACTATTAAAATCTACAAATCCATCAATAAACAAGAAAAAAACTGAACATAATGAAAATCCAATAGCCATCACTCCAAATCTATGGCAAATTAGAAAACTAGAACAAATTTCTACAACTCTACAAACAATACACAAATTAGACGAACATGAAAATAAAAAAACAAAGCGAATAACGAATTTGCACAAGCAGATCTATAGATAAATATGTATATATATGTGCAAATAGAGAGAGAGAGAAGGCATACCAATGGCAAATCTCGTAACTCAGAATATATATAAATAACTCTAAATATATTAATAGTCAAGACCTAGGCAACTGGTGAAGCCGAATTAGTGGTCTTTGCCCTCCGATCGTCCGTCCGGGGTGGATTCGTTGTGAGGGCGGAAGAGGAGAGACGATTGGCAACGGCGCAACGGAGAGGCTCCAACAATTTCTTCAAATATGAAGATCTTAACCTAGAAGCACCACTTAACAAGAATCTTGAACTTAGAAGGCTTCGCGGGAGGGAAGAGAGAGAGAGAGAGAGAGAGAGAGAGATGGTGTCACGACCCAAACCCGCCTCTATAGGTTTAGCATCATAATCGGCCAGCAATCTTGGGATTACTGAAGGCCTCTGAACAGATTAACAAAATAAGGGGCTAGCGGAAGCAATTATTCAAGCAAAGAATATCCATAGAGCTGTGCAGACATATATGAGACAGAAATTTTAAAACTTATATTCACATGGATATGACGTCATAAATATATACACCAGCCTTACGTCACCCAAAAGAATATAAAACAAAATGGGGCTTAGCCCTACGTACAGTCCAAACAAATGTCTCGTTCCAAAATAAAGGGAAAAGATAAAACAGACACCACATGCACTTGACTTGGACGTGTGAAACACTTAGGAAACTCTTCGGGAGGCACTGTGCTTGGCATGACAAAACATAATTCTAGGCAATAGCTTAAGCCTGGTCTCGCATATGATCACTTACATATATAAATAATACAGTAAGTTGGAGCCTAGTGAATAATCAACAAAGTAAAGGGTTTATGATTGATGTCCAAAACAAATCCAGATTCACATGCTCATACAAATTTCATATACAGTTATACGTAGCATATCCATTAGCTAACATATCAGATTGGTCATAAAGACCCACGTGCATAGTCGGTACCGACGACCATAAAGGTCCACATCTTTGTGCACATATAGCCATGGTATTATTACGCCCAGGCGAGGACCATATGAACATAGGCCATGGTATTGTTACCCCAGGACAAGAGCCACATGCATGTTGGTCACGGTATTGTTACCCCGAGGTGAGGGCTACGTAAACTAATGATACCACAAATACATTTAAGAAAAATAGGCATTCATTCATAATTCACAAAATATTATTTCAGAAAAATAAATCATATCATATCAGTTAGAAAATACTTATAATTAAACACAGCTTTACAGAATTGTTACTCAGAGATAGCTCCGGTAACAGAACAGATCACTTACATAGAACAGATCGATCAGGCGGGTTCTAACACGTGACCTACACAAATACGTGACACGCTTGAATATTTGTCCCAAAAGTGCTTAACTTATCGTATTTCTTTTTTAGCGTGTGTTTCTAACTCTTATCCTCATTATTAAATCTTAATTAAGGCTTAGGAATGCCTAAGATGCAATGAGAATGCCAAAATATGAGTTGAAACACTTAGTCAAATTTTTGAAAATAGGGTCTTCGCTCGAGCGCAACTTTGGTTGCTCGAGCAGTCTACAAAACTCTACAAAACTTCTGGGAGCTCTCATTTTACACTCGAGCGCAACTTATGTTGCTAGAGCCAGGGGCTCAAAATAAGGGTGGTTGCTCGAGCACAGGTTTTACTGCTCGAGCCAACCCCCAACTCTGTAAAAATACTAGGAGCTCACATTCTTCGCTTAAACGCAGACTCCACTGCTCGAGCGAAGAGTGCGAATTCTGGAATTTCCAGATTGCTCTCTAAGCTCCAAATTTCAATTCTAAAGCTTCAAAACACATTCTTTAATTAAAGATCATTTCGCAAAATCAAGACCCAAAAGCAAGTGAATTGTTCAAAGTCCAACTTGAAATTTTGAAAGCATAACATACATGACTTGTTATGAACTCAAACCCTCCAAAACATGATCAAATGAGATATTTAGCTCAAAAATATGTTGAATTCTTATAACAAAACCAAGATAAGACCATGCATGTGGGAATTCTTTTGAAAACAACCTAAAATGTTACGAAATATGCATATATGTAGGAATTAAGTTATAATTCTCCAATCTTAACTTAATTCTCATGTTAATTTACTTAATTCTCTTGAATTCATGCATTGAATGAGTCAAACACAAAGCTTAAAGATTGAATTTCTTACCTAACGTTCTCAATTCTTTGAATTCTAGTGAGTTCTTGCTCAATTTCTTCAATTTCCCTTTAATTCTCTAGCAATTCCTCATTTCTTTCTTGAATTCACTCCTCTCACTCTAGCTCTCCCTCTCTCACGTTTTCTCCTTAAGAAAAGATGAACAAAGAAAGCTCTAGTGTGTGTGTATAAGCCTTATATAGCCTTGATTAGTGGACTTAATTAAGCTTGGCTCAACTTAATTTAATATAATTTATTCTAATTATTTGGTTTCGAATCGAAATTGAATTAAAATTACCATAAAATTCTAAAAATTTTAAATAACACATAAACAGAGTCAATTCCTTGTTCGGATACCGATGAGGCCTTCAATTCGCATACGAAATAGAAATTCAAAATTTCTACGTCAAACAGATATAAATACAAATAACACATAACACATGCTACTAACTTAGGATTTCATCTTCATTACTTATTAAGCATTCTTAATCAAGGATTATTAGCTAATCACAGGTCGGGGTTGTTACAAATGAAGATCAAATGCTGCTCCTACAATATCTGTCCCGTAACGGTGGCAGTAACGGTGAACGAGGCAGATTGTGAGTTAGGCTCGCGGTGGTGGAGGATGATGAAGATGAGTGTGATTTGCCTAAGGAGAAAAAGAGTGAGTGCGGTGGGAGAGATCAGAGAAATCATTGGGGAGAGGCGACGGCTGACGAAAACCACAAGAGCAGCGACCGATGACGATCAAAGCCTTCTCACCTCTGATGGGAAGAGGGAGAGAGAGAGAGAGAATGAGAAGGGGAATAAGTTAGAGAGATAGTGCATTAGATCTAGGATGAAAGTGAGGGGGTTTGAAGAGAAGAGACGTGCATGATCTAAATATATGGATAGTTTGGTCTTTTACGGAAGCATGTTCTTGTGGACAAGGTAATTTGGCTCATGGACTTTCAGACTAAAGAAATCTAAAATTGAATTTATGAACCAAAAGCCTTAAAAATTTTTGAAAATTAAAAAAGAAGAAGAAGAAATTCACTAAAGATGGAAAAAAATAAAAATAAACTCCAAACACCAATAAAAGCTATGTGAACAAAATATTCAAGCATACAATAGTATCATTTGATTTCATCGCTCTCAAACATAAAGGGCTTGTGTTGATTTGTTTTTGGGAGAGTTGTTTTTAAAAAAAAAATTGAGGAGAGAGTTTAGAAATTTTTTTTGTTTGTTTGGTTGTATATTTTGAAAGTAGTTTTGGAGTTTGGGATGATTTGATATTTTGTTGTAATTGAGTAGATGTGTGTAGGAGAAAAAGTGATTGAGAAGGAGAAACGAAAGAGAAAAAGTGACTGATTGATGTGTAAGAAAGAAAAAGTGATTTTGGAAATTTAAAAAAAAAATCACAAACCAAACAAAATTTTGAAAAAAAATTTCAAAAACAACTCTCCTAAAAACAAGCCAAACAAGCCCAAAATATGACAATATATATTATCCCTAGTAATCTCTTATCATTTGAGATACGTTATCCCACCACTTAATCAGGGATAATCCTATCCTCCCTTCATTGTGCCCACTAAGCAAATGTGACTTTGAAGTTTATCTGTTTTTTTATTAATTATATTGACACCTATAATATTATTTAATTTCAATAACTATAAAATAATTCATGTTTTAAAATGTATAACTTTCTAATTAATAGAATTAAGTTCTATTCAATATTTATTTTATTTTATATTATTTTTTAAAATTATTTTTCTGATTCCCTAAACACCAATAATTCACCCATAGCCATTAGAAAAACAAAAGGCAACATATTATTATAAAAACTCAATTAAAGGTATTATAATGTTATGTTAATTTTAAAAAATATATTAAGTTACTCAAGACTAACTCAAAATGTATTATATGATTACAAAATCTTTGAATAACATGTGAATTTGTTTCAGTAATAATTTTTTGGGCAAATTACATATACCTCCCTCAAGATTTAATTAAATTACAGATACTCCTTGAGATTTCAGAAATTACAGATACCCCCCTGAAATTTATATTTTCATAACAAATTACCCCATGAGATTTATATTTTCATAACAATTTGCCCCCTAATTTGTTATGCAAATATAACCTTCAGCGGGGTATCTGTAATTTCTCAAACCTAAGGGGGATATCTGTAATTTTACTAAACCTCAAGGGGGGTATATGTAATTTGCCGTAATTTTTTAACATATTTTATAAATGAATAATGCTATATATACCAATTGATATACCAATTAGTATACTAACGGATAATATGACATAATTTTAGAAGTTTTGGACCTTTGTAATTAGTATAATGGGTAGAGTCATAGTTTTAAAACGACAATGTCATAAGGGATTTTTATTGATAAATCACATTTAGGAGTGTTTTAATCCAAGAAATTCATGAAGGAAATTTATATTCCACTTAATCCTATGTATTTATAGTTTTATTCCATAAAGTCCTTTTTCTTATTTTACACTATTTTTTTAAACTATTATACCCTTATATTTAATATTGTTATATATTACACAAGAAAAAATAAACACTATAATTATGTTTTGGTAGTTTCCCACGTTGGTTGTCATGCAGTTTTAATGTCGTTGTGAATTGATGTGCTGTGTGATTTTTGATTGTGTTAGGATTTCTCTTATGTTTGAAGAAGACAAATAGTGTGCTCTGTTTGTTTACATTGTTGCGAAGTTAAACATTGATCAGAGGAGAGAACGAGTAGTGCTCTATTTGAAGAAGATGAATACTGTGCTTTGTTTGATTACATTGTCTTAAGGTTAGTATGTAATGGATGCATGTCATTTGTGATTGGATTTATATGAAGGGTTGTATGCTCTGTTTTTTGCTTCCAATTTCATTTTCTAGAATTGATGTACATGTAGGTTTTTTTTGGTTGTATGGGGTTATGGATTTTGGCTAGTTATGTGGTTGAGTTATGGCTCTGTTTTTTTGAATGTGGTGAATATTCACATCGCATTAAGAATGTGAATATATATGAATGATTGTATGATTTGTTTCTTACTTTCAACATCATTATATAAATTAAATTTTGGTTGGTTGTATGGGGATATGGGTTTTGCCTTGTCATGTATATTGTGAGGCGTATATGTGTGTGATATGAATATTTACATTCTTGTTACCACTGATAGTATTAAAGTAGTTAACATGAATACTTATATCACTGTAACCATTCACATTACCAAATCATTTGATGTAAATATTCAGATTTGTATTACGAATTGTAAATATGAATACTTATATCACTGTAACCATTTATATCACTGGCGGGAGTTTATCGGCGCCCAACGGGATTTTTTTTCAAATTGTAAATATGCCCGCCCAAAGAAAATAAAGGGCGGGATTCCAACTATTATATTATGCAATCCTGGAGAGGGTTCTAGTTACAGAGAGTATTTGGAAAAACATGAACACGCCGGCCTCAAAGCGTGGACGATCAGAAACGCAGAATTCTATACAGTCGAAGAGCCCCTGTTCGCCAGAACCAATCAAGAAGAGGCATCGTAATGCTAAGACGAAGGACAAACGCAGGAAGATATTCCCTTCGAATGCGGCTGTTCGATATTCCACGCCAACGGATGTCTCGAACCACATCCATTGCAGAGAGAAGATGCTATCAGGAGTCTTCTACGACACTTTGACGAACCCGATGTGGTTCAAAGCTGTGGACATGTCAATGCCGGGGAATCAGGGCGTATACAAGATACGATGTCTGTTCAACTACAACCTCCGGAAAGCATTGGGAATCCGACGTTCACTGCGACGATGTATACCTGGCTGACATCGATTGGTCGCAGAAGCGTATCGGAGAATGTATTTTCCCGGCTTATTGCACGCAGGATGACGACGAAATTATCATCCAGCTTTGGCGTTATTAGCCCAGTAAATTATTGTCTCGCACTGACTATTGTACTCGACGAGCTATCGTATTATGTAAAAGATTGGCGATGGGAAAATATTTATGTAAATTTTTATGATTAAATAATATTGCAGATTTATTAAATTTATACTGTCCCAATAAATTAATTTTCTGAGCAGGTTTAAGCTGGATAAATGGGCTGTAATTGGTGACAGACCCAAAGGACCAATTACAACAGTGAGGCCCATTTAATGTTTAACAGGACCAATTCAAATAGGCCCAGATGTATGGCACAACAAATCATTAGATATAGGCCCATCAAATAAACGACGCGGCCCAATAAATATAGGCCCATTAAATTGCTCTATGAAAGAAGTGGACACTAGAGAGAAGCCCAAATTTTATTCCACACAAAAAATTTACAAAAAAATCATTTACAATTTTTTTTATGATCATTGACCTCATCTGGATAAGGCGCAGTATCGTAATAATAATCAGCGGCCGTATCTGTATCTCTACAGCGCTCCATCGTCTGCATGGATGGAGCCGTCGCCTGGGTTTCTAATTCGGAAACCGCTTTCATACCGGCGAATAGAGTATCTTCTTGCCGCTGTAAGGCGTTGATGAGCCGGATTAAATTTTCGGCGTTGTTTTCGCCGACGACCAACAAGGACCAGTGCAGCAGTAATATATCCGGCTCGTATTTTAAAATCAACCGCCGAAATTGGCCTAGATCTCCGCGATCCATTTGCAAAATAATTCAAACTCCCCCAATTATTTTGGCTTATATAAATTCCCGCCTGCGCTTGCCTTTTTAGATTTTTAATCTTGGCCGCAGATCTGGGAGCGGCGCTTGCCTTTTTCAACTTTTAATCTTGGCCGCAGATCTGGGCGCGGAGCGGAGACACTAGCCGACAACACGCCTCAAAATGCGGAAGGGAGCACCAATCGGGGGACGACACGTGGCGCGGGGGGGAGCGTCCCAGGTAATATTAGTGGGACGCTCCTGGGCACCTATATAACTCAACTCCTCTAACTCTCTTCCAGCAGTATAGTTTTTGGGAGAGTGACTGACGTCATTTGAGAGAGTTAGTGACGTCATAGAGAGTGAGTTATGGCATCAAACCGACGTCGTTTTAGAGTCCAAAATAAAAATATTTCCTCACATATGCCCAATGTTCCATACCTAAAGAGAGATTATTAGAAAAAATTAGGGAGTTGTTCACAGCCAGGCCACCAAATTATGTGAGGGTTGCCACATGAATTACATGAGGACGGGCAACCGCATCTCCATGCTCTTGTCCAATTTCCATTCCGTTTTCAGACCCAGAATGAACGGTTCTTCGACGTTACTCACGATCGAACTAATCGCCATTTCCATCCCAATGTTCAAGGGGCGGTCAACCATCAGAATGTGATGGAATATATCTCCAAACGAGGAGACTACACGGAATGGGGCGAATTCCGTGAGGGGGGCCGCTGCGCTAACCGACGTCATTTGTGATTGGATTTATATGAAGGGTTGTATGCTCTGTTTTTTGCTTCCAATTTCATTTTCTAGAATTGATGTACATGTAGGTTTTTTTTGGTTGTATGGGGTTATGGATTTTGGCTAGTTATGTGGTTGAGTTATGGCTCTGTTTTTTTGAATGTGGTGAATATTCACATCGCATTAAGAATGTGAATATATATGAATGATTGTATGATTTGTTTCTTACTTTCAACATCATTATCTAAATTAAATTTTGGTTGGTTGTATGGGGATATGGGTTTTGCCTTGTCATGTATATTGTGAGGCGTATATGTGTGTGATATGAATATTTACATTCTTGTTACCACTGATAGTATTAAAGTAGTTAACATGAATACTTATATCACTGTAACCATTCACATTACCAAATCATTTGATGTAAATATTCAGATTTGTATTACGAATTGTCATTGTGAGTGTTTTTTGCTAGCAAAACGGGATGTTGTTGTGTATATTATGATGCATGCATGGGCGCGGTGTGAATATTGACATGTTTGTTACCATTTACAACATGAAAACATATAATGTGAATATTCACATCATCTGCAATATGCTATTTGATGTGAATATTCACATTCTTGTTACCACTGACAGCATCAAAGTAGTTAACATGAATATTTATATCATTGTAACGATTCACATTATCAAATCATTTGATGTGAATATTCAGATTTGTATTATGAATTGTCATTGTGAGTGTTTTTTGATAGCAAAACGGGATGTTGTTGTGTATATTATGATGTATGCATGGGTGCGGTGTGAATGTTGACATGCCTGTTACCATTTACAACATAAAAACATATGGTGTGAATATTCACATCATCTGTAATATGCTATTTGATGTGACTATTTACATCATCTGTAACTATTAACATCATCAAATTATTTGCTGCGAATATTCACTTATGTGTTAAGAAATATGATATTCACACCTGTCACATTGTGTTACAATAATATTTTAAGTAATATTCACATCCATGTTAATGATCAACATGAAATAGGCCTCAAAATGCATATACATATATTGAATGAAAAATTAGAGTACAAGCAATGATACAGAATTGATTTACACTTAAGCTAGTCTACTCTAATATGTCAAAACTATTGATACTAAATTGTCTTAAATGTGGATAACAGTTATGGATAACAATTACAGGTGGACACCCCCCACTTATAGGTTTTCATATTGCACTGTCTTTGTGTGATTCAGAAAAATATGTACAATGAGTCTCTTATTTAACACCATTCAAAGCGATTAAGGCTGTCAACAATTTCCTCACAGTATACATGCGCCCTGATGATGTAACACACTGCGGGCCTGCAATCCACCATGAAAATGCAAAGTTGTTATTGTTAGAATTTGAAATTTAGATGTGTATAATGGTTGTGGAAGATGTGTACAAATTGATGTGATGCTTACCATTGTTTTGTAGTCATTATCAATATCTAACAATCTGATGTAAATATTGACATTATGTACAATGAAATTCAGATTGAACCAAAAAAGAGTTGACAACGATCCAAGATTAGGGGCTCTACATCAACAAGCAACAATACTAATAACTTTGTTAATATCTACATCATATTCCATTGATAAAGGGAGGTGAATATTGACATTGATGTTAGAATGTGAATATTGGCATTATATTCAGAATGTAATTATTTCATCACCATCAACAACCAACAACATTAACAAATCTGACATTGACACAAGAGAGGAGATAGGGAGTGCATTACAAAAGAGTGTATTACACATGACAATTTAAGACAAACAAGTCATTACCAATATATAACAGTCTGATGTAAATATTGACATTATGTATAATGGGATACACATTGAACCAAAAGAGAGTTGACAACCATCCAAGATTAGGGGCTCTAATTGCTTTATAACCATTAACACACAACAATACCAACAACTCTGTAAATATTTACATCATATTCCATTGATGTTAGAAGTTGAATATCTACATTATATTCATAACGTGAATGTTGACATTGAAGTAGATATTTACATCAATGTCAATATTTACACTATATTCACATAATATTTGATTACCTTTTAAATATTATACAAATTATGTATAATGGAATACACATTGAACCAAAAAAGAGTTGACAACCATCTAAGATTAGGGGCTCTAATTGGTTTACAACCATCAATACGCAACAATACCAACAACTCTGTAAATATTTACATCATATTCCATTGATGTTAGAAGTTGAATAGCTACATTATATTCATAATGTGAATATTGACATTGAAATAGATATTTACATCAATGTCAATATTTACACCATATTCACATCATATTTGATCACCCTTTAAATATTGTATAGATTATGTATAATGGAATACACATTGAACCAAAAGAGAGTTGATAACCATCCAAGATTAGGGGCTCTAATTGGTTTATAACCATCAACATGCAACAATACCAACAACTCTGTAAATATTTACATCATATTCCATTGATGTTAGAAGTTGAAAATCTACATTATATTCATAATGTGAATATTGACATTGAAGTAGATATTTACATCAATGTCAATATTTACATCATATTCACATCATATTTAATCACGCTTTAAATATTGTACAGATTATGTATAATGGAATACACATTGAACCAAAAGAGAGTTGACAACCATCCAAGATTAGGGGCTCTAATTGTTTTGTAACCATTAACATGCAACAATACCAATAACTTTGTAAATATTTACATCATATTCCATTGATGCTAGAAGTTGAACATCTACATTATATTCATAATGTGAATATTGACATTGAAATAGATATTTACATCAATGTCAATATTTACACCATATTCACATCATATTTGATCACCCTTTAAATATTGTACAGATTATGTATAATGGAATACACATTGAACCAAAAAAGAGTTGACAACCATCCAAGATTAGGGGCTCTAATTGCTTTATAACCATCAACATGCAATAATACAACAACTCTGTAAATATTTACATCATATTCCATTGATGTTAGAAGTTGAAAATCTACATTATATTCATAATGTGAATATTGACATTGAAGTAGATATTTACATCAATGTCAATATTTACATCATATTCACATCATATTTAATCACCCTTTAAATATTGTATAGATTATGTATAATGGAATACACATTGAACCAAAAGAGAGTTGACAACCATCCAAGATTAGGGGCTCTAATTGTTTTGTAACCATTAACATGCAACAATACCAACAACTCTGTAAATATTTACATCATATTCCATTGATGCTAGAAGTTGAACATCTACATTATATTCATAATGTGAATATTGACATTGAAATAGATATTTACATCAATGTCAATATTTACACCATATTCACATCATATTTGATCACCCTTTAAATATTGTACAGATTATGTATAATGGAATACACATTGAACCAAAAAAGAGTTGACAACCATCCAAGATTAGGGGCTCTAATTGCTTTATAACCATCAACATGCAATAATACCAACAACTCTGTAAATATTTACATCATATTCCATTGATGTTAGAAGTTGAATATCTACATTATATTCATAATGTGAATATTGACATTGAAATAGATATTTACATCAAAATGTCAATATTTACACCATATTCACATCATATTCGATCACCCTTTAAATATTATGCAGATTATGTATAATGGAATACACATTAAACCAAAAGAGAGTTGACAACCATCCAAGATTAGAGGCTCTAATTGGTTTATAACCATCAACACGCAACAATGCCAACAACTCTGTAAATATTTACATCATATTCCATTGATGTTAGAAGTTGAATATCTACAATATATTCATAATGTGAATATTGACATTGAAGCAGATATTTACATCAATGTCAATATTTATACCATATTCACATCATATTCAATCACCCTTTAAATATTATACAGATTATGTATAATGGAATACACATTGAACCAAAAGAGAGTCAACAACCATCCAAGATTAGGGGCTCTAATTGATTTATAACCATCAACACGCAACAATACCAACTCTGTAAATATTTACATCATATTCCATTGATGTTAGAAGTTGAATATCTACATCAATGTCAATATTTACACCATATTCACATCATATTTGATCACCCTTTAAATATTGTACAGTTGCCAATATGATGTTTACATCATATTCTATCATATTTCAATTTGGGGGAAAATTGGGGGTTCTATGGACATCAACAATCAGCAATACCAACACTGACAGAGGGAAAAAATATAGTTCATTGCCAAATCACAACCACAAACAACATTAATAACAAAGGAATCTAAATTATATATTTGTTTGTTAATGTTATTCATATTCAACAAAAAAATCAACATCATCAATATGGACAAAGAGTGAAAGTAGGGAGTTCATTACAAAATAAAATCCAAAAACAACAATAATAACAGGGGCAATGTAAACATATACATTTGTGATTAGATTATATTATCATTGTTTGAAAAACAGAGGGTGGAAGGATGGTGCTTACCTTTGGTTCTTGTGACAACCCTCACCACTGATTAGTGCTAATCTATGACTAAGCATGTTAAATGACTGATTGACTGAAATCCTGAACTGATTGATTGAGCGTATTAGTTTAAATGCATGTCTATCTGTTCGACTATTAAATTATATGTTCATGTATTATGTTTAAATTGCAAATTGAAGGCCTTATCGGCAGCCGAATCTGAAATTGATTAATGATTTATGCTAGTTAGAATTTATGTGATTTTCTGGTATATTTAACTGAAATTGGATTTGGAACGATTAAATTAGATTAAATAAAACTAAATTACAATAGTTGGCCTTATTCACCATTATACCACTTAGTGGCCCACTTCATAAAACACATTGAGTTTATTTCAAGCACTCTTCTTCAGCCATTTTGAGAGCAAAACCGAATGAGAGAGAGAGAGGTAGAGAAACTTGGCTTCATCTAGAGAATTGCTTAGAGAATTGGAAGATTTGAAGGATAAGTGCATAATTGAGCTTCCATACTTGTAATTAAGGACTTAAGATAGGAGAAACCTCTTCTTAATTATGAATTCAAGTTGGTTCTTGCATGGTTCTTGGTAATTTAGAGTTTAAAGGCATGAATTAGTTTAATATGTTGAATTAAGTAGGAAATCATGCATGCATGTGCATATCATGAAGTTTAAGGTTGTTTTCCATGAGATTCTTGCATGCAAGTCCACATTGTGGTTATAGTCCATGAATTCACCATGATTTTGAGCTTAAACTTGCATTTGAGCTTGTAGTTGAAGCTTTGATTTCAATTAAACATTTGCGTGTTACATTTAAATTATGTTCTTGAAGTTTTCCTTGAAATTGTGTTTAATTAAACAACCTTTGGGCCTTGATTTTACAAATTGAGCTTTGAATCATGTTATACTATGAATTTACAAGTGTTTCCTAGAAAATTAGCCCAAGAGGATCGAAGTTGATGCTTTAAAAGTTGATTTTGAGCTTGAAGATTCAATCTGGAATTTCCAGAATTTGGACTCACACTTGAGCGGAGAACTCCACGCTCGAGCGTACAACCTTTGTTCATGCATGTCCGCTCGAGTGGGTGAAGTGACGCTCGAGCGGGAAATGCGTGTATCTAGTACTTTGCATGTGTTTACAGTCTGCTCGAGCGGGGTAATGCACGCTCGAGCGAGGACTTGTGTCTTACGCTTGAGCGGGTATCGAGTGCCCATCGAGTGTGAATTTCGTGCATCCAGTACTTTTACAGTCCGCTCAAGCGGAGGAATCCACGCTCGAGCGGAGCCCTTTTGTCTGCATGTCCGCTCGAGCGGAGAAAGACACGCTCGAGCGGGACTCCTGTTTTCTGAAAATTTTGAAAAGTGTTTAAAAGTGCATCTTTGCATCCTCTTTCCATCCTAGGCATTCCTAGGACATGTTTAAGGCATCTTAAGGAGGATATTGATGTAGAACCACACCGAGGAAAATTAGGGATTAAGTTATTATTTTTCCAATTGTGTAGCTTAGTGTGTGTTCGTTCTGTAACTGTGTAGGGTTAGCATCCGAGGACGCTTTAGCTGCTTATAACCCAGTGCTCTGTAACAATGTTGTGAAGATATGTTCAATAGAGATTATTTTCTGAACAAATGACTGTACTGCTTCATGAAATGACATTGTTTACTGAATGAATGTTTGTCCTATTTGTGAACTGTATTCGTGGCATCCATAGCAATTTACTGTTACTGAACTGTTACTGCTACTGTTACAGAGATCTCTGTCGGTTCTCATGTCTGGAACCACTACTGTTTACTGATATGATGGCCATCGACTGACTGTTCGGTCTGTTAAGACCTATTGTACTGTTTGCTATTGGATGTACCACTTATGACTGCTGTGATTGAATAACTGTTACACTAATAAATGACTGTTTTCAATACTGAAAGGACATTCATTCTTAACCTCTTTATGCATATGTTATTCACTGGGCTTTAGCTCACTGCTCATATATATATGTAGGTGTTCAGGCACCGGACTGTTGCTAGAAGCGTCAGGCTAAGCTCCCGTTTTGTCAAAGCTAACCACTGTGCCTCACTGAGAGGTTCCAAATCCTTCAAGCTAGGGCTTTTTGGGGTGTTTTAGATTTTTCCCTTTTTGTATCTATTTTTGTATTACTGTATAGACTGTACCTATACTGTACTGTTATGTTAGGGATGCAATCCCTGACCTGAATATCTGTATATGGTGTATGTACATACCATTTTGTTTATGTGAATATGTTATAAAAAGTCTTTTTGCATATAGACTGTCACAACTCATTGGACATCTTTTAATTACTGTTTTGGCTTCCGCCAGCCCCTGTACTCTGTATTACTGTTTTACTGTTAAGCAGGCCTTCGGTAATCTCAGATTACTGGCCGGTTACGGTACTAAACCCATAGGAGCGGGTTTGGGTCGTGACAGTTCTCATTGTGGGTGAGATATGTAAATCGACGGCCGGTGAGAACCAAGGAAGAACGAACCCCAATCCTTTCGATGTAAACCTTCACAATGGTGCATTGATGTGGAATAGCAGTGGCCGACGATGGTTGGCGGTGGTGGACGACGGTGGTGAGGCGATATGAAATCTAGGGTTACGGTTTAAAAATCTTTTGGTACCAACTATGAGTTTTTTTTTTGGGAGTGAATGTGTTTTGGAGTGAAGAGATGGAATAGGAACGGTTGGGTTTTCAGAATGGAGTATGCGCAGGAAAAATGGAAGGAGGGTATTTTGGTCTACTGAATGAGACCTAATGGAATAATAAAAAATGATTTGGGTTTTATGGTATAAAAGTCTTAAAAATGGGATTTATGAATAAAGCTCCCATGTCATAATTATATTTGAAAACTAATTAATATTTTTTAACTTTGATATCTTTCTCTTTAATATTTTTTTAATTCAAAATTTATATATAAAAAAAATCACTAAAGTTAAAAAATAAAAAATAAGTTAATTTAGATGCTATGTATCAAAACAATGTGGGTGTTTGGGAAGTGAGTTTTTTTGTAGGTTTTTTTAGTTGTAAGATATTATTGGAGAATTTTTTTTTGTATTTGGGAAGATAGTTGAGTTTTTTTGTGATTAGATGTAATGTTTGTGAGAGAAAAAGTGAAATAATTATGGAGTTTGATGTGATATTTTGTTTGGATTAGTTTTTTTTGGTTTTGTAAAACATTTGTCTTGTAATGAAAAAAATCAAAAAAAACCTAAAAGATGACAGTTGTGACAGTTTAGGCCTTGTTTGGGAAGGCAAATTTTTAGATAAAAAGTCAAAAAATCAATTAATTTTTTTTATTTTTTTACATGTCTTTTCGTAATAATAATAATAAAAAAATTCAATTCCCAAAGTAACCCTTAGTAAGAGGCCAATATGCTGATAAAATTCAACATATAAGCATACCAAATTCCATGTCCACATTATAAAAAATCTCAATGCGCACTATTTATATAATTCGGGTATAAATTTTGGAGGGTCAGTTCACTTTTATCCCCCAAACTATTCCTAGTTTTTCTATTTCATCCTTAAACTATTGATTTTTTCTATTTAATCGTCTTTAAAGTTTATGATTTCTGTCCATGTAGTCTAATTAAAGACGATTGGACGAATCAGTAATAGTTAAATCCTAATTTTATGGCAGAAAGATAATTTTATAATTTGGACATCTTAAATTATACAAACAAAAACACATTAAGTTAGTTGTGAGGTGTAGTTTATTCAAAACAATAAAAAGAAAAAAGAAAAAGAGAGTATTCTTCTGTGTATAATTTAAAGTAGTCAAATTCTAAAATAATATTTTCTCATTAAATTAGGTTTCAATAATTATTGATTTGTATAATCGGCTCCAATTAGATCACATGAATAGAAATTAGAAACTTTAGGAACTAAATAAATGAAATTAATAGTTCAAGAATGAAATAGAAAAAATGAGAATAGTTCAAGGGATAAAAGTCAAATTAATCCAGACTTCCGAACAAAAACCAAACATTAGGACATAAATTTCCAAATCAAAAATAGTGGTTCTGAAGTTTAGATCCAAACGTGAACAATTTATTTTTGTCCTGTAATTTATGTCTAATTTTTGTTGGAAATTTTATATTTGAACAATACAAATTGTGTGTATTGAAGCAAACATGATATGCAAATAGAATTTTTCATATTTTTTAGTTTAAAAAATAAATAATTAAATAGTAGAGAAATTGAAGTTGAGATTAGCAAATTCCTCACATCATTATTACAGTCTGATGTTTCTCTCTTATCTTTCGCTGGCGCATAAATGTATGGAGAAATTGTAATTCAATGCATGTTTTTAAAATAAATTTTAAATCAATAATAAAACTTATCAACTTTACTAATTAAAGTGATAAATTTTTTCATAATTTTGTATTTCTTTGTTTTTTGTTTTTTTGTTCTTACAATTGATTTGTAATTTTTCGTAAATATATTTATGTTTTTGGGAGACAACATTCTCGTACATTACGCTCAGATGATTTAGCATAAGCATTCATTAACTGACCCCTTAAATTGTGACACGTTTACAAAATTATTCAAAAGATTGACGAGACAACTAAGAAAATGAGAATCTCAGCTCAGCTTGGCATGGGGACTCTTTGAAATTCTAAAACTGAACAGATTTCCGGCAACAGACATGTGAATGACACTTTTGCCCTCTCTCTAAGAAGAGTTAGCCTTTCACTATTATGCACACACAAATAATTTTATAGAAGGAGACATAAATGTGACTTTCGTTTGGGAAGTGGGTTGGCTTTTTGGCTTTTTGGCTTTTTTGGCTATATGAGCCTGGGCTCAAAAGCTTAGTTTGGGAAGAGCTTTTGGCTTTTTGGCTTTTTTGACTTTTTTGTGAGAAAAGAGTGTAATGATTATGGGGTTGGATGTGATGTTTTGTCTGTTGTGGCTCGTGAGCCTATTTTGTCTTTTATGGCTCATTGAGCCAAAAAAGCCCAATGAGCTCTTGCCAAACCAACCATTAAAATGTTTGCAATAATGTTATCCTTACAAAAAATTATATATAAAACTTAAAACTTTCAAACACTAATTTCTCTTCTCACCCATCTTTAAGTTAGTCACTATTGCCCATTCATGCCGCCAATATAGTCCTTCCTCAATGTGTTGTCGATGCCACCATCTCTTCTCTCTACCACCTCCTTTCTCCACCATCCCCTTCCTTCCCATCATCATTTCTTGCCTATTGCAATCTTCTCTATTGTCGCTCTTTTATCTAAATCATCATCTTCTCCTTTTTCTCCCTCCCACCTAGATGCACAACCCAACCCTTTCCTCCAAATCTCCTTCTTCAAATCCTAAATCTAAAATTTCTAGATCTAGGGGGATTGGTAAAGGATATGGAATTTTGTGTTGGGATAAGTGGTTTAATGATCAGGATTTGCAGGTGGGGAAGACATGTTATAGTAGAGGCTTTATTGGTGGGAGATAAGTTCGTCAGTGAAGAGGAGTTGGGGAGGTGGGTTGTAGTGTGAAGGGGTTTGACAATGGGAGAGGAGGGTATTGCCGGAGATTAGAGAAGCGACAACAATGGCAACAATAGTGACCGGAAGTGGTGGTTAAGGGTGAAGGTAGTTTGGGTTTGAAAAGATGAGGGTATATTTAGGGATTGTATGGGATGTCCTAAATAAGTGTACTCTTTGGCTTTTTGGACTAAAAAGTTGAGGGAAAAAAATGGTTGTTTCGGATAACTTTTTGACTTTTTATGAAAAAATGTGTATTAAAAAATTGTATAAATTAGTGTATAGAAGAAGATTGAGATGGAATAGGTGGTATGGTGGGATGAATTCAAGACAGCGTGTACAGAGTGTAGGTTGGGATATGATTCTTGCGTTTCGGGTATTGAAGCCCACCACGGGTCCCCTTTTGCTAATAAAAACCGTTCAATATGTAGAACTCGTTGAGTGCTATATGATTGTAAAAAATCAAGTTGATCGGATATCGATAGCTATTTGATCGAATTAGTCTTTTTTTAACTGTTAACTATAACACCATCCATTTTATAAATTTTAACGTATTTGATCATATAGTTACCGATATCTGATCAACGTGTTTTTTTTTAAGTATATAGTACTCGAGGAGTTCTACACATTGAACTGTTTAGATTATTAAAATGGGACCCATGATGGGCCCTTACGGGCCGAACTGCACCGTGTTATTTGTGCACCTAAATAAGTGAAATTTTTCCAAAACGTCAACTCCGCCTGTGGGATGTCAAAGTTGTCTGAAATTTAATTATGTGTAAAATTAATTTTTTAATATTTTTTTTGGTGAATATTGATAACTTTTTAACTTTTTGAGTAACTTTTTAATTTTTTAACTTTTTAAAGACATGCCAAACCAGACCTTAGTGTTATTGTGAGTGTAAAGAGAGTAAAGCAAAATTTTAAATTTTTGTAAAACGTATAATTAGAAAAATGTGTATAAGGATACCTTTTGTGGTGTAAATAAAATCAATCACATAAATATTTCATAAATATGATTGTAAAATGATATTATTGCCCCCTGTTTAAGAAGGGTTAATTACGGTTTCACCTTTCAATACTTCTTGCACATAAAAAATTTACAAAAAGAAATACTTTTTCCGTCTTAAAATAATAGTTCATTTTAGAAAATTTAATTTTTTTTAATAATATAATTATTGCAATTTAAAAATATTGATTTTTCAAAATTACTCTTTGATAGTATATTTTTTTTAGAAATATCAATTATTACAATTATATTTTTTATGTTATTAATGAATTTAAAAGAATGTAAAATAGAAAATTTATATTATTTTAGTATTTAATTTTTACAAAAATAATTAATATTTTAAGATAATGAAAAATAAAATAAAAAACTAATATTTTAAAAGGAATGGAGTATCTGACTGAAAATACTCACATTTATAGTTACGCATAATTTGTATTGTATGTACATTCATTATGTGATTACTTTTTGTACACGTATACTTTTTTCCTCACTCTTTCTTTACCTCTTTGTTTAGTAGGAATACACAAGTATGCAAATGATTGGTGTGACCGTGTGAAGTTAACGTGCGAAAATCAATAGAGTGTAAATGACCACATTGTGTAGCAAATAAGCTTAGGGCTTGTTTGGGATATCCTAAATAAGTGTATTTTTTGATTTTTTAGACTAAAAAGTTGAGAAAAAAAATATGGTTGTTTGGATTAATTTTTTGACTTTTTATGAACAAATGTCTATTAAAAAATTGTATAAATTAGTGTGTAAAGGAAAATTAGGATTAGGAATTGTACAGCCGTAATTTTTAACTTTTGGTGAATAGTGATAATTTTTTAACTTTTTGAGTAACTTTTTAACTTTTTGACAACTTGCCAAACTTGGCCCTAGTAATAGCACTAAGCAAATTCTATTTTTATCCTATTCTGTGGTAAGTATGATCACCTATTTTTTTTCCAACTTTACATGATGCCAATTAATAACTTGGATTGTCTTTTCATTTGCATCCAACGACTCAGATTTATTTTAGTGTAGTGTGCACCATAACAATCAATGGGTGCATGATAGAATAGTCCAGTAGACAAACATGAATATATGGAATCCCTAACTCCACCCATGTCATCATTTTTATTGAGAGCAAGGCAAACGTGGATAGCATGTGTCATTTGTTACTTTATATTCCATTTAATACTTTCATTTGCTATTTTTAGAAATTTTACTCTACAATCGGAGCAATATTTTTTTTGAATAAATTACAAAAACACCTCATGAGATTTATTTAAATTACAAATTATTTCTTGTAGTTCTAGAAATTACATTAAATTCCCTAAAATTTCTAATTTCATAACAAATAAGTCCTTTTATTAATAAATCATCAAGTTAATTAACCGTTTTTAATAATGTTTAAATTTTATTTCAATTAATAATTCAGATAATTTTTTTATTGTATAGGTAAACAGTTAGAAATTTCACTTTTTTAATTAATTCTATTAAATAAAAATTCTGACAGGGAAGTATTTGTTATTTTTCAAATCACAAGGGACAATTCGTATTTTAAGTAAATCTCAAGAGATATATTTATAATTTAATTATTTTTTTATAATTTTTTTTTGATGGTTTACCTTTGAGAATGGCTGGGAAAAGTGATTGAATATCACTCTACCAATATCATTATTTAAAAAATATATATTTATTATGTGAAATTCAATGCGATAATTTTATTATGTTTTGACGGAGAGGTTATTTGGTAGTTTTGGAGTAATAATAGTCCATGCCATTTACCACATGAATAATATTAGGGATTATAAAAAAAATATCATAAAATATTTTATGAAAATTTTTCATCTTTTGATTAGTGTGTGGTATTTTTTTGTATGTGTAATCTAACGATGAAGAATCTTTCATGATCATTTTTATGATATTTTTTTCATGATACCTAACATTACTCTTATCACATTATCATGTTGTCTCTCAAAGGAGAAAAGATAGGCACACATCATTTATATTTCAATACCCACATCCATAAATACAGAATACATTCATGTATGTGGGGTTCACACACTTATTCTCTATATGAATGTGTTTAGAAGTGTAAATGAGTGTCTGCTAGCAACATTGACCTCAAAATCAACATGAAAGTAATGCGTACTACTATTTTAATCAATATAAATAAAATTTAGGCACTACATAAATTAGCCCCAAAATAATTATAAAATGTGTTGTTTTCCATTTTGAAGTGGTAAAATGTTTGATTTATAAATTTTAACATTTTTACATTTATAAATACAGTAGTATTATATCGACACATTTTATTCCCATGCAATTCCCCTAATAAGCTGGTAAAACAGAATGCATACAAGGAGAGTTTTGATAAAATATTTTAATGTGAGTTAACTTATCAAATTTTATTTGCCATGGGGAAGTGGGGACGCTGCTGCGCAACCCGCGCAGCAATGTCTGCTGTGTGGTGATTTGGGTCCATTTTGGAGCCCATTTTGATAATCCGAACCGTTTATATTTTAGAATACGTCAAGTAGAATATGCCTGCAAAAAATCAAGTTAATCGGATATCGTATTTTAACTTGATTAAAATAAATACAAATGTGAGTGGATGAATGGGTAAACGATATCCGATTAACTTGATTTTTTGCAAGCATGTTCTACTTGACGTATTCTAAAATGTGAACGGTTCGGATTATTAAAATGAGCCCCGAAATGGACCCAAATCGCCACACAACAAATGCTGCTGCATAGGCTGCGGCGTCCCCACTTCCGTAATTTGGGAGAGGGGGGGTTTGGAAAGGGGAGAGATTGTGTGAATGAATTATATTACATAAATATAAGCCACAACACAATTTTTCAGCATACTCAATTTGGGCAGAATAATAATTTTCCCTCGGGGGCCAAAATATGAGTCTTCTCTTTCACATACTCTTTCAATATATATTCATTACAATGTATAAATTTTATCACATTGTCTATTATTATTTTATACCTTTTCATTTTTTTTCCTAGGTCTAAGACCTATAATATTTATGGTATTCATTCATATGCTCTAAAAAATATTATAATTTTATTGATTTTTTACAAAAATAATAATTATAGTTGATATTAATTAAATATAGAGTATTTACACACAAGTTCTAATTTATGAACTTATACTCCATTAAGTTCTAACTAAGATTTTTTGGACCTTCATGTTTCATTAAATTTTTAATAGTTAAAATTTCTTTCAAATAATGATTGTTCATCATTTATGATCATCTATAGAACATGATGATTTGACATTTATTTTAATTTTTAAAACTTTCAAATTGAAAAAACTTTAAAAAATTTATGTGCAAAACTAAAAATTTTGTGTCTATAAAAGGAGCATGATGGTGGAATATTGATGTGCAAAACTAAACAAAAAAAAAATGAAAAAATTAATAATGTTCTCAGTTTTAAAACTGAAAAAAAAAATTGATAATATTCTCAATTTTATCAGATAGTTGAATTAAACCAACAAGTACAAGGGCAAAAACATTATAATATTCTTAGTTTTAAAAATTGAAAAAAAAAAACTGATAATATTCTCAGTTTTATTAAATAGGACTTATATTGATTCAATTTTTTTTGATAAGATCTGAATTACCATAACATTTACAAATAAGACTTTTAAGTAACTAATTCTTAAATATATAATGATGGTAGACTATAATAACATAAAATGAACGTTTGTTATGAAATTCTTACCATTGCTCTCACTTAAGAGGTGAAGGGTTTATCCTATTTTTCTCAATTTCTTAAATCGTTAGAAAACATTGAGATAAACAAACAAACAAAAAAAAAATTAGGTGGAAATTTCAACGAACAACAATTTTTTTTGAATTTTGAGGGAACTAAACCAAATTTAGTTAGACTTTTATGATTAATGTACTAAATATATTATGAGTAGTCAAAGATTATATAAGAATGTAAATAAAATTTATATCTTGAAGGTAGGTCTGCTTATGAATACAATGCGTGGTATTTTGATTTAAAATACTAGAGGCCACATCATTTTTTGTAAAAAAATTTAATCAAAAACTCTATTTTGGGTTCGTTTGGAATGTGATTTGATTTTTTGCTTTTTAATTTTTTTGACAATTTAATCTTAGACTAAAAAGTCTCGTTTGTGATAGAGATTTTTTGACTTTTATAAGAGAATAAATGAAATGATTATGATTTAGATATAACGTTTTATTTTATTAACTTTTTAACCTATTTTATCTTTTCGTAACTAAGGTCTAGTTTGGCAAGTGTTTGTTTTAGCCTAAAAGTCACAAAAAAAAAAAAAACCAAAAAGTCTATAACCTATACCAAAAAGTTAAAAATTTCATTTTTTTTCTATTTTTTGCACATCTTTTTATAAAAAATAAAAAAACATTCTAAATATACTAATTTTTTTACCTCATATTTTAACTAAAAAAGTAAAAAATTACTAAAATAATTTATTTCTAAATGAGACCTAAAATAGTTAAAAATATCAAAAAATTTGACATACCAAAGAAGGCTTTGAGAGCACACACATCCCAAATACTGCAAACATGGCCCATAAACACATGACACATGTGCTCGCTATTTTTAGGAAAATATAAATTTCAAATAAATTATTAAATTTTTTATCAAATCTCTTATATATGAGTGTGAGATTCATATAAATTACATGTATATAAATTTTAAGAAAATGTCTCGTAACTCAAATTTGTGGCTCAAAAGTGGCTCAAATGGCCAAAACGACGTCGTTTTGGCTATTTTTATGTTGTTCTGTACTCAAAACGACGTCGTTTGGCCATTTGAGCCACTTTTGAGCCACAAAATTTGAGTTACGTAGCATTGCCGTAAATTTTATACTCATATATAAAAATTGATAAAAAATTTAATAATTTATTTGAGGTATCAAACATAAACTCCTATTTTTATTAGGGACAATTACAGCTCAGTTGTAACAGTGAGTCTTATTTATTGGATAGTGGGCAAAAAGTCTAGAATTTCAATGTGAGTGGGACATTGAAAATTAATTATGAAGTCATGGGGAATTTATCTCCAATCACGCGCCTTTCCTTACATTTATTCTCACGTCTCTCTACTCTCTCTTCTGTACGCTCTCTTTTTCATCTCTCCTCTCTCTTTTATAACGTCACACGCCTCTCCTTTCTGGATTTTTTTTTTTTTTTTCAAACTATTATTTATATATAACTTTTAATATAAAATTTTATTTTTATAAAAATAATACCAAAAAGATATAGACGATATCTTTAAAATAAGACTAATATTAAATATAAACTTTACATTTTAAAATAATAACTTAAAATAGATATAAAAAAATACACAATCAAAATGAAGTGTATCGTTGAAGTTAATATGAACAAAAAAAAATTATTTAAAATTACTTAAATATCAATCCGTAATAAAAAAACAATTAAAGATAATAATAATCAAATCATACAAATATTAATTGAAATTGTAAAAATATAATAATATTTAAACTGTACAATATTAACCGAAACTATATGAATAAAAACAATAATATTCAACCATACAAAGAGTGAGTCCAACCATATAATAAATAAAAAAGGTCACTAAAAATTAACTCAAATCAGACGATAAAAATTAATACAAATATTAATTCAAACCATAATAAAAAAGGTCACTAAAAAAAATAATCATATATATTTTAGCATTAAAAATAGTTTCAAAAAAGTAGGATAAAATAAATTCAATTCACCATGTTTGGTTGAATTATGTCTTTTATTTTTCTAAAAAATAAAAAAACTAGTTTGGTAAAACAAAATATCAATTTCATATGGTTAACTTTGTGCAAGTTCTAGTTACGTGTGGGATGCAAGTTAGATCTATCGGGGATGCAAATCCAAGTGCAAGTTAAATCTGAGTGGGGTATGTGTGGATGTAAGTCCAATATGTGTGGGGTGCAATCCGATCTATGTGCAGTGTAAGTCTGATCTGCGTTAGATGCAAATTCAATTTGTGTGAGGTACAAATCCAACATGTGTGGGGTGCAAGTCTAACCTGTGCAGGATATAAGTCTAATTTGTAGTGATTATTATTATTATTATTTAATTTTAGTGATTTTTTTCTTCTTTTTTATAATTTCTAGTATCTCACTTAATTATTTTTATTTTATATTTATATAAATTATTTTAATTTTTTAGGCACAATTTGGATTATTTTTCAAATTTTGTTTTTCAAAATAAATTAAAAATTAGTTTGGTGAATAAACCGAAGAAAGGAACTAATAATTTTAAGGGTAAATTACAAACACACCCCTGAGGTTTACTTAAATTATAAATTATTCCTATGATTTTAGAAATTACATTATGCTCCCTAAGGTTTCTAATTTCATAACAAATAGGTCTTTTTATTAATAAATCATCAAGTTACGTAACAGTTTTTAACAATGTTAAAATTTTATTTCAATTAATAATTCAGATAATTTTATTATTGTATACGTGAACAATTAGATAGCGTTTGGTAACGTTTACAATTTTTATTTATGTTTACAAAAATTTTATAAACTGATTTTTGTTTATTTTTAGAAAAATATAAACTACAAACGCGTTTCATTTGAATAAAATGTTTGAAATTTTTTTAAAACATAAGCTAAAAAATATGTTTGTTCAGGCGTAAAATATTTATATTTATTTTTATTATTTATGACAATGGGATCATACACATCATAATTGAAAAAAAAATAATTGGAAAAAAATAATTGAAAAAAAATTATTTGAAAAAAAAAAATTTAGTCAAATTTTTAAATTTCTATTTAAAAACTAACGTAAACTCATTTTTTAAGTTAATGTTTTTTTTCTCAAATTTATAAACTGAGACAACTATTTATAAACCAAAAAAATTATCAAACAAGTTTTTATGACAATTTTTAAAATTTTTGTAAATATAAATTGAAAATGAAATGGTTATCAAATAGGCCCTTAGAAATTTCACTTTTTCAATTAATTCTGTTAAATAAAAAATTATGGCAGTGTGGTATTTATAATTTTCCAAACCACATGGAATAATTCGTATTTTAAGCAAACTTTAGGGGGTGTATTTGTAATTTACCCTAATTTTAATAATGAACTTGCATCCATGTATATGTTGGATTTGCACTCAACACAAATTGAACTTGCATCTATAATAGATGGGACTGACACTGCACATAGATCGGACTTGCACCCATACATAGATTGAATTTGCACCTCACATAATTTGCCTTGCCCTTGGACTTGCATTCGACATAGATCTAACTTGCATATCACACAATTTGAACTTGCACTCCAAAAAAGTTAACAATATGAAATTGATATTTTGTTTTACCAAACTAGTTTTTTCTTTATTGTTTTAGAAAAATAAAAGACAAAATTCAACTAAATATGGTGAATTGAATTTCTCTTTATCTTACTTTTTTGAAACTATTTTTAATGCTAATATATATACATGATTATTTTTTTTAGTGACATTTTTTATTTGTATGGTTTGAGTTAATATTTGTATTAATTTTTATTGTCTTATTTGAGTTAATAAAAATAAAAAAAATTTTGTATGGTTTAATTATTATTTTTATTGTATAGGTTGACTTACTATTTGTATGGTTGAATATAATTGTTTTTATTCATATAGTTTCAGTTAATATTATATAGTTTGAATATTATTATTTTTTATTTTTATAATTTTAATAAATATTTGTATGATTAGATTATTATTATCTTTTATTTTTTACCACTGACTGGTACTTAAGTAATTTTAAATAATTTTTTTGTTTATATTAACTTCAGCTATACATTCATTTTAATTGTATATATTTTTATAACAATATAATTTTTTATATCTATTTTAAGTTATTATTTTAAAGTTAAAATATATATATTTAATATTAGTCTCTTTTTTTTTTCATTTCTTTTAAACTAATATTTATTTTAATAAACTATATATAACTTTTAATATAAAAATTTAATTTTTATAAAAATAATACCATTAACCCAGGGGGTCAACAATTGACCTCGAAGTACCAAAACTTTCCATCTTAGAGTAATTTTTATCCGTTGAGTGATGACCATATGTTAAAACTTTAAAACTTTTCATTGTTTCTGTTTATCAAACCACGAAAAATGAAAACAAATAAAATGAAAACATAATGAATAGATTCTCACTTTTTTTTGTGTGGTCATGCTGCCTCACAGAGCTTAGAGTGTGAGAAGCTAAAAAAAGGAGTGTGAAAATCAAGTAAAGATTATAAAAATAGTTTTTTTTTTTTTTTAATACATTGTTAATAAAAATAGTTCTGTTTCACAAAACTATCGGAAAAGGGACATTTTTTAGAGGATTTAATATTTGCCTGTAAGAATCGACTAGTCTCAAAAGAAACTCAAGCTGTTACTAGAGAGATAACGATGATAAGTTAGTTCTAAATCCAGCATTTTCTTGATATAATTTAGTAAAAACACAGCAAAAGAAGCAATATATGTACTTCCGAAACAAAAACAAAAACTAACCAACAAAACAAAAACCTCACTTCAAGAGTAATCATAGAGTGATATGCTCTTGTCATCCGACACGCTTGCGAGTCTACCGGCTCGCATGCCAGTCCCTCCAGGCGGTCGAAATGCCACCGCCCAAACCGGGTCCGCATGGTTGCTCAGCGTCTGCACAGCCGCCCTCATTTTAAGATCCCATAGTTTCACAGACCTGTCGCTTGAGCCTGTGGCAATAGCTGCCCCATCTGGACTCGCATCGACACTCAGAACCCAGCTAGCGTGACCCGACATGGCGCTAATCAAGCTCTTCCCCTCGGCATCGTACATGTGCACGTGGCTGTCATCGGAGGCCGAAAACAGTATCCTCGGATCAATAGGCGAATATACGAGAGAACGCACAGGCATGCAGTGGCCTTCCAAATGGTGCAGGAATTTGGCGCGAGAGACGTCGAAAATGGAGATCGCGCCGTCAATTGAGCCACAAGCGAGTCGTTTCCCATCGGGGCTCCACGCAACAGAGAGAACAAACTTCTCGTTGCCGCTTTTATCAGAGGGTTTCAATCCTTCCGGGCGAGGGATAGATAAGGAGGTGATAAGTTTCCATTCGGCAGTGTCCCATAGTTTAATGGATGCACTGCCCCCACCGGCAACAGCTAAAGTGGTACCCTGAACAAAAAACAATTGTCGGTAGGCTGCTGGCAGAACTTATATTCTCACTTTACAAATCTCGACTAACAAATATTCATTCCTTGTAAATAAATGATTTGGTGATCAAATCCATCCAAAGGAAGTAGATATGGAGACATTATAGAGGTTTCATACTTGGATATACACAGCAGCAAATCAGCCTGCACATTTGTGGCAAAATTAGATCACAACTTGCTAGCAACTGGATCCTTTCATTAAAATTATGATATCAAACATATTCGCATTATGAGGGATAACCTACGTTGCATGGACTCGGGTGCGGGTGTATATCTAGAAGTTAGACACATCAAACTCCAAATTTTTGAATACACGGACTCGACACAAAAGGATCCAAAATATTAGATAGGGGAAAGGGGATACGTTGTCTAATTGGAGAAAATAATTTTATATGTAACAATAAAATGTATTCATGATGTAGCTTACTTTGCTATAATAATAGTGTTTTTTGCAATGCAAAATATAGAATACAATGATTTTACTAATTTTAGTCTATTGGCAATAATTTTACTCTAAATTTATGGAAAATAATCGATACGTCCTACTTTTGCCAAAGAAAACCATCATTAAGTCCTATCAATTTTCTATTAAAATAATTCAGTCCTCTTTTTAAAGAACACTCCCACAAAAGTTCTACTTTTCATATATTCCTCATATACCCCTTCTTGTGGCATTTAGGAAAGTATGATGTTAATACTTCTATAGATTTTGACTGTACCGTTTCTTTCATTCATATACATATGTATGTATGTATTTGTGATTTCCTGTTCATTTATATGAGTTTTGTTTCATATGACTATTAAACCCTAGCAGAGGGATCTTACAGCAGAGGTTTTTAATCAAAGCCTCTACTTATGGAACAATTTTTTGTTGGTTTTTTTTTGCTTTCCATGATAATCCATGTTTCCTGGATTATATTGCCCATAAGATTATTTTGATTTGTTGAATTATTTTGATTTTTTTAGTTCTAATTAACAAAATACTAAAGCCCAATATTGTTATGGCTTGTAATAACATTCCTAGATCCTATGCAATCTCGGTTGGACTATAATTTTCAAATGGCTATTATGAGCAATGTTAGGTACACATAATTTCTACACAAAATGATTCAGAATATATAATTTATGGTTCACATTCATTGAAAATGTGAGTTTCACCATAAAAAAGTTGAATTGTAACCCTACATAAATTTTCTGGTGTATTTTTGTGCATAGATTCTATGCACATAGCCTAACTATTAATTTTTTTGATGTTATTACGTATGGATCTAGAAGTCAAAACATGAACTATCCTATTTATGATTCTTGACTAAGTTGCTCATTAAATTGTGAGTAGAAGTGTAATTAATATCCATGAGAACGGGTAAAATTGGAAGGAAGCATATAACATTGATGTAGTTTTGAACTATTTTGAAATAATTTAGAGTGCTGCTATTGCACCCCATCCGGACCCTCCATTTCTTTGGATTCTCACTTATAAATTTTAAAACCCTTAAATCTCTTTTCTCTCCCCAAATAATACCAAAATTATCCGTATGAAAACATTTCATTCATTCAATTGAATGCACACCCCCCATACCCCTACACCCTAAAACACCTCTCTTCCAAAAACCCTAACAAAACACACGAAGGTGATTACTACTTCATCTCCACATACTTACTCATGATTTTACAGTGAGAAAATAAATATAGAGCTTTTAATCTTCAATCCTTAAAATATATCAGCAAGAAATTGCGTTGGGGTTTTTGTGCTTAAGAAAGAAAAAAAAGTGCCAAGTGTGATTATTGTCAATTGTCCTAACAAGATTGGTTTAGGTTGTGATCTTTACCGCCTCATCATTTTCTTCAGTTATCTATTCCCGAACAAACAAGAAATGTTCGGTTACCTGTTCCCGAACAAATAAACAATGTTCGGGCATGTATTCCTGAATTTCGGTCATATGTTCGGGAGTTTAGTCCCGAAAAAATGACGAATAATTTTTATTATTTTTGCCATTTTTTTCAAGAAACTTATTCTTACAAGACTAACCTCTTCTAACTTTTTGACTTTTTGGCTAAAAGAGAAGGTTCCCAAACGAGGTTAAGAACACCATCAAAACTATGAACCTCCTTTGAACTTTTATTGTTGTACTCCTCTCGATCCATAGAGTTGTGGTTGCCGAAAAAACTTCCACTCATTGTCATTGCCGGAGAAATGTAGATAATCAAATGGTTGCCACCATTACTGCCGAAATATTGTTATCAAAGGATTTTCAAGACTTTGAGGGTGGGTAGGTTTTGAAGGTGAGATTTGGGAAAGATGGATGGGTGGTGATGGAGGTGGGTGCTCTCATAAACCCTAATTCATGATGTAGTGGATGTGTATGCTTAATTGTGAGATGGGGTATCCCAAAATTATTTAGTGTGTTTGGTTTTAGTTTTCTGAATTTAATTTTTTGAAAATTGAATTTTTTGTTTTTTGTTTTTCGTATTTCGTATTTTTTTGTTTTTAGTAAATATTTTTAAAATTTTAAGCTTTTTTTTTTTTACTTTTTGAGATGCACCTTACTTAGATATATCTAAAAAGTAAAATATTTATGAAAAAATATTTCAAAAAATTAATAAATACACAAAAATAAGAAAAATATACTGAATTTTCGTTTTTTTTTTTTTGTATTTTTTGATATTTAGTGCATTTTTTAAAGATTTTTTTTCACGAAAATTATGGGTAGGTTTGGTTTGTGTTTCTGAAAAAAATTTCAGAAATTTTCTCTACAAACAAATTTCAGAAATTTTCTCCACCAAACAAATTTTCCCAAAAAAATTTCCCAAAACACACAAACCAAACAAGTTTTCCAAACAAATCTCTCTCACACACACATCAAATCAATCACTTTTTCCAAAACTCTCTCTCAAAACAATTTTCCAAAACAAATTTCCCAAAAAACCAAACCAAACATGTTTTCGTACTTTTTATCTCTAAAACACATCTCTCAAACACAAACCAAACATACCCTATACTTTTTAAGTGTATTTATGTTAGGTGTGTAAAAATTTTAAAAAATGCTTAAAATATTAAAAAAATTCAGTAAAAAAAAAAAATACGGAAAACAAGAAAGTATAATTTTCTGAAATGTGTTTTTAGAAAATCCAAACCAAGTTATTGTTGTAATTAAAAAAAAGTTGGAAAATGTAGGGTCCAAAATAATTGATGGGGTGCTAATAACAACATTATGAATTTATTCAAAATAAGACTGAATTGTAGTAATAGAAAATTAATAGGACTTCATGATTTTTCTTTGACAAAAGTAGGACTTCTTGGTTATTTTTCAAATTTTATTTTTTTCCTTCAAAAAATAAAAGGAAAAACTAATAAATACAAATTTCAAAACAGAAGGAAAGGATCCATATCCCATACCCACACTCGTGTCGTGTTGCGTGTCGTGTCGACACATGTACTTCAGCAAAACTAAAGAGTCCATGTAACATGTTTAAGCGCAAGAGGCACCAATTTAACCTAGTAATTTAGGATACTTAGTTTTAGGTTCTATTTCTAATCTAATTTGTTTCTCATTTTTACTGCATTTCCTTATTAAGGAACAAATATAGATATGGGGAATTGTGTAAGGATGATATTTAACCTAACTTTTCTCACAGCTACGTGTGGGCCGACAACTCTACTTTTCTCACAGCTACATGCAGTAACATGCCAATTAAGTAAAGTAGCACGCAAAGTAGGCGGCCCCCATTAAGCTAATAAATAGAATGTGCCACCACAATGAGAGCAAAATTAACTATCTCAAGACACCAAAAAAATTTCCATTTAAAACAACTATATGATAGTGAGAGGGTGAGCTGGCTGAGGAGTTCCCTATGGGAAGATGGCAAACACTGACATGGCTAATGACTACTGGAAGTGGGAGAAGAGAGAACCAGGGACAAATTTAGGCGAGAGAAAGAGGGTGGCAGTCAAGAGTTGATACAACGGAGAGCAAGGTGATGAAGTTGCGTGTTAATTCTCTGCATGGATGAATCCCTTTAGCAGCAAGCAAGAGGACAGTTGGTTCACCTTCTTTGGTTGTGTAAAATGAAGAGAAACTGAATCAACTCTGCAATCTCTGGTGCAGACCTCAGGAGATGTATCATATGTGCACAGAGGGTAAGTATGATACTTTGCATATGTTTTCTATAGGTATCGGTATATAAAGTGGAATAAACTATGTTTATGTTTGACTGATCATACAAAGAAAAGGACATTACAACAATTATGCAGATATGGCAGAAACCACAACAAGAATTTGATCATTAAATAGACCTACAACTCCGAACCCAAATAATTTAGTGCCAACATGTGATACAATTGAAGTAGGAACTAGTTTTTATTAGGTCAATGTACGTATATCTGGAAATGCAAAAGCAATTTGAACACATCTCAAATCTTAGAATACATTAATTATAAGTTAACATAGAGTATATATGCACCAATTTAAGGTAGGCAGTGAAGAAACTACCAATGGATCAAAGACATTATTAAGTTTGACACAAACAAGCACATGTGATCTCTAGAAAGAAAGAAAAAATGTGGAAGGTTCTTAATTAGTATCTCATGAGTCTGAGAATAATAGAGCTGTCCAATGTTATAGCCAAAGTGCCAGAGATCACAGGAAGGGAGAGGGACAAGGTATTGGAACAACATTAATGAAGCACAAAATCTTGCTTTGGCATGCATACGTGGCTATTAAACATAACTAATGCACCCATAAATCTGATTCAAATCCAATATAGCACCAAGGGTACATAGGAAATGCATTGAATCGATTCTTTTTAACGAATTGATTCTATTTAATGAATCGATCCGATTGCAACTTTGAATATGGAATTGAAAGGGATCAAATAGGAAAGGATACTTTGAATCATAGAATTATAATGAACTATACTATCAACCAACATTTATCGAATTTAAAAAAGAGTCAAACGAAATGGTTTGATCCTCCTACTTTTATTTCTAAAATCGAGAGATCCATGAATCGGGATCCTGATGCATATGCCTACCAGTAGTTCAATATGAGTAAGAATTTTGAGGAACAATTGAAGCATTTCATTTATAAGCAGAAGAGCCATTTTCAAGTAGTGTTCGATCATGTTTATCTAACATTCTTTGAAGTAGTGGTGTGGGTTTTAAATATTTAGTCATTGCACATGTATTCTCTATTTTATTTATATAATGGAATCTCTTTCCGTGAATGTAGGCCATTTGGGCTGAACCCCGTAAATTATGGTGTTTCTCTCTTGGTTGTGTACGTGCTTATTTTGGTATGCTTTCGCAGGTATGAAGGAGATGAGCAATAACCCCAACAAGAAGGAACTACTAAGAGATCCAACAACTATTTGTGAGATCTTAATAATTAAACTATTGTGTAAGCCAACCTGATCCTTCTGCGCACCCTAACCGAACTACAACTGGACTAGATAGTCTTATAAAGGAAGGGAAGATGGTCAGAGTGAAAAGAACGGATGGAGTTTGAAGATGGGAGATATTGGGTTTCTCATTCGCTAAAGCAAAAGTATAAATTACATTCCATCGACCAACTCAAACACAAAAACTGGATCGGTTCACTTCCACACCTCAAGCATCGTAGCGGCTTCTTTTAGAAATTTATGCTAGCCCAAACCTACACAACCAAGAACACTTTTGGAATGATATTGCATAGCTTATTCCATCAACTACCATTGGTTGGTTAAATCTCTTCATTTCCTCCTCTATTTAGCACTTACCAAGTTCATTCTGTTTTCCCCCAAGGGGGAAATAAGTTGCTTTAATTCCTTATAAGCAAATAGTCTAAATTTTCTCTCTTCCCTCCTATGGAGCCCCTATAGACCTAAAGGTTCCAAAGGCTTGACTTGACATTATCTAAGTCATTGAGTATCTCCTTCCCCCCACTTTCGAGTTCAAGAATCATAAGCAAAGAGATCTTTTCTAGAGGTAAGTAAAAGATTCCTTCTGGCCTTATGCAATGGTAGCAAAGTCACTCTTCTCATTCCTTCAGTAGGAATAGACAAGTCTCACTCTTAATGTGAAACCAAATATATTCTACATCTAATTCCACATCTTCTGAATGTAATCTACTATCACTGTCTCCAACCAAAAAACTAGACTCAAAGAAAAACAAAATACACCACCTTTGAAACATCAATAATGCAAATGGCATTTCTTCACACATGCACTGTCTATGTGGATGTCAATATAATTATAAACACAAATGTTAAATGTATATCTCAATCGAACATAGATTTATGTCATTACTCAGCAATCAAAAACCACAAAACAATCTATACATACATACATAAATATACACATTTTATATTTTTTTACAGGGAGAACACATCTAATAATCTATTATGTAAATAACCCAGTTTTAAAATGGTTCAATTCTCATTTTACGGACAACCAAACTAGCCCTAAATGCATATCTCAATCTAAAGCAAATGAATTGTATCAGCTTCATCATCCAGCACTCAAAAACCAAAGAAAGCACAAATGTATATATATCATCTAAAAATTTAAACCCTATATGTATCTCTCCATCTAATGCAATTGAATTGTATCCTCTTCATCATCGAGCAATCAAAAACCAAAAACAGCACAAATGTACATCATATAATATATATAAAGTAGACATTTTGATATCTGAATTACCTTGGGATCGAATTGCATTTGCCAGACTTCAGAGGGAGGAGCTTCGATAGTGGCGATGGTGTTGTTGTGATCAACATCGAAGACCCGCACGAAGCTGTCGAGAGAGGCGGAGGCGGCGATGACGCCGGAGGGATGGGCCGCCACCGAGACGACGCCGAGGGAGTGGCCGGTGCTGGTGGCGACGGAGGTGAGGTCGTCGGGCCTCCACAGCCGCACCGTCTCGTCGAGCGACCCCGTCAGGAGGAGCGCCGGCCTGTCGTCGGTCGCCGGAACCCAAGTCGCCGCCCAGACCGAGTCGTCGTGAGCGTTCTCGACCGATTTGAGACCAGCTAGTTTCATTGTTTTCGGTCCTCTGGTTTTGGTAAAACCCTAGAAATGGGTTTTTGAAGCCATGTGAAAATTTTCCTGGGTTTTGCAATGGTGCCATTGTGTTTTTTACGTGGTAAATTTTCGAGTTTTGTTTAAAGTGTACATTATTTTTTGTGATTTAAAAAAGTGCATATATTTTTTTGTCAAATTTTTTTATTTAATAAAAATAATTAAATTTTTTTTTATAATTATTCTTTTATACAATAATAAAATTATTTAAATTATTAATGAAAATATATTTATAATATCATTAAAAATTGTAAATTGATTTCGTAATTTATTAATAAAATGGACGATTTATTATGAAATTGGAAATCTTAGGGTAGAATGTAATTTCCAAAACTGTAGGGGTAATTCGTATTTTAATCAAATCTCATGAAGTGTATTTGTAATTTATCATTTTTACTATTTTGATTTTTTTTTTTAAAAACATTTTAGGTAGTTTAATATGTTAGTTTGTTAGTAAAGTTAATATTCCATTTAAAAAGTCGTTATTGCTCCATCAACTTAAACCATTGATATTTTCTCACTGCACCTGTGCGTGCGTTGATTCAGTTAAGAGAAGCTATATTAATTATAAAGGTAAATTATAAATACACTCTTTGAGATTTGTTTAAAGTATAAATTATTTTTTGTAATTTTAAAAAAATTACAATTACCCCTTGTTAGAATTTTTTATTTAACAAAATTAACTAAAAAAAATGAAATTATTAATTGTTCTTCTATATAATAATAAAATTACCTAAATTATTAATTGAAACATATTTTTAACATCTTTAAAAAATATTAATTGACTTGATAATTTATTAATAAAATGAACGATTTGTTATAAAATTAAAAATCTCAAGGGGTAAAATGTAATTTTCAAAACTACAAGGAATGATTTGTGTTTTAATCAAATCTTAGAGGGTGCATTTGTAATTTATTCTAATTATAAATATATTATTTTAAATTTTTATCAATAAGTTTAATTTGACAAGTTCACCATAATTTTGAAATTTCTTAAAATTTAAGAATGAATTATAATTTAATGTTAACAAACTTATGCACACATTTCAATTCATGCTATGAATTTTGCTTTAATTGAAAGATGATTTTTTATGAATATTTTCAATTTATAATATGAGTATATAAATTAAATTGCAAAAGTTTAATTGCTAGCAAAAAATTATCATATATAGCAAAAAACCAAAGGGCATGCACCAATAAATCCCAAATGTGTATCTTGTAACCCATTTGGTCCTATGAATTTTTTTATGAACCGTTAGGTCCTATCCCAATGTTAATGACCATTGAACATCATCAACATCAAACATTATCCATCAAACATCAAAACATCAAACATCAAATTTATGAGTAACATCATCAAAATAATGTCAAACATCATCATCAAAACAACATAAAAAATAACGATTAAATAATTTTTAAAATAACGATTAAACATCAAAATAAAAATTAAACAATTTTTTAAATAACGATTAAACATCAAAATAAAAATTAAAATAACATCAAACATCAAAAATAACGATTAAACAATTTTTTCTGATCAAACATCATCGTCATAACAATTTTTTTTTATCAAACATCATCCTGACAATTTTTTTGAACAAACATCATCATAACATTCAAAACATCTCAGATCGAAACCCAGATCTGATTCGGAACACATCTCAAAAACCCACTACTCCTCGGCCTCTTTCATCAAACATCAAACACATATTTTCAACCATTAAATATTAGGACCCAGATGGCAATTTCAATCGCAGAAATCCGGCACTAAATCCGATCAAGAGAGTGATTTGAATCCAAAGTCGTAACGATTAAGCGAAGGATTCAGAGGGCAATCGGGGCTTGAGCCAGTCGGAGAGGGACTGAGGGGTTGCGAAGCAGTGTCTAGGGTTAGGGTTTTTGCGGGACATGGTGTGGATTCTGAGAAAACGACGAGGGTTTTGAGGGAAAGAGATTGGAGAAGGGTATTTGGGGAGGAGATTCGTGTTGGGTTTGGAGGAAGAAACAAGGAGGAAGAGAGAGAGAGCAGTGAGGATGAAATCAGGGAGAGTTGTGGGTTTCTTGTGAAGATTGCTTGGAATTTGGGGTTGTTGTTGAGACATAATCAAAAGGGTTTTGTGTTGAAAAGTGTTTTATATTATACAATGAATGGTGGTGATGATGATGATGGGTAGTTTGGGACTCTCTGTGATGAGTCCATCTTCAAGGAATGAGAAAATTTCAATGTGTCCATTGTTTGTTTGTGTAAGCTGCGTTCTCGAAAATATGAGGTGGAATTGGAAGAGGTTTCAGATTCTGTTTTTGGGCTGATGATGATCCTAATGTTTTGATGATGTTGTTAATGTTTGATATTGTCGATTGGTGCAGTTAATATTGTTAATGTAGCTAATGTTTTAATGATGTTAATGATGTTATTGATGTTACTGATGTAGATAGTGGGACTAAATGGTGCATAAGAAAATTTGTAGGACTAAATGGTTTAACTTTCTACCATATAGGATTTACTGGTAATTTTTTCAAAAAGGAATGATTAAATGACACATGTGTTTCTATATTTTTATAAACTCAAAAAATTAAAAACATTGTCTACGTTTATGCATAATATTTTTCAGAATAAAATTTTATTTCTAACAAAATTAAAACTAAATATTTTTAATATAAAAAATTCAAAAATACAATAGTGTAAAATATCCATGTGTATATAAATATTACCATATTGATAATAAATCAGCAAAAATAAATGTGCTTTGAAATTAATAACAATTCAAAATTTAATTTACTTTCCAAATTGAAGGGATTTGATGATAATTACCATACCAAATAATTAATTATTAATTACATTTAAACTGTAATAACCAATGATTGAATGCCATGTGTATTTATGTATTTTAAAAATTTTAAAAATTAAAAAATTTGTGTTGAGTTATATTATATAATGTGAACATTCGCATATGCAAAATAAAATGTGACAAATCTATGATATTTATAACAACAATATAAACATTCACATATATAACATGTGATTATTCACATGAATCCTAGGTGGGAATATAAACATTATAAACATTCACATAGTAAAAAACATGACTATTATCATGTGATTATGTCACGCCCCACTTTTATTACTCGAAGTCATTACCACATTCATTAACTTAATTCAATTTCAGAGATAATATGCGGAAATAAACTCATACATTCAATCCATAGAAGTGATTAACAATACTCTCATTCGTATGCAAAGTAAATATTACATGGACATACTCAATAAATTGCCCTTGGACTTACATCACTTAAGGTACAAGAAGAAGGGTGTAACCCTTTCACAACAATGGCATTCCGCCAACATAACAGAGGCCCCGTGGCCAATAAATAAGTAGATCCAAATCTTGCAGCTCAACCTGCTTAACACCTGAAAAAGATTCAACGACGTGGGATGAACATATAGTCCAGTAGGAACTCAACATGATCCTCAACAATAACAACTTACAGATAGCTATGACCACGAACACTCATTTTCATACTAGAATACTAACGTGACAGTTTATACAAAATATATGTATGTATGACTTTTCTCGAAAACAACCGTTTCACTCGACGCTACAAGCGATTTGTCTTTCTTTTTTTCCTTTCATTAATCCCCGTTCCCAATCTTTCATAACATTAACAATTACTTAGGGAATAATCTCACTAAGCCCGATACTCTCTTCCATTTTCAATACATACACAGATGTACCTTTTCAAAACATGTTTATCTTAAAAACATTCGTTCTCCTTCACACTTTCCAAAAGACAAAAATGACATTTTGGTTTGTTTCCACTACTATCATAACTATACATGCATAACTTTGTAAAAAATATAAATTTACAATCCACCAACATGCATACAATCAACCAATAGAGTAACTCGGTCCTCCGAACTGTAACCAATCGAATCCACGATATTTTCAGTTACAACGAAACAACAACAATTCCACTTTGCTCTACTAGCTATGTGCTTAGTAAGCCAAAGATATACTGAAATAACTACAACCAACTTCGCTCTACTAGCTATGTGCGTAGTAAGCCAACAATACACCCCACTCAACAACATTAACAACAAGCCAGTTTACCAGGCGCTAGCTGGAAGGGTATGGTGCCTCCGATTATTAGCGCGGTCGGTTCTCCAGGCGCTAGCTGGAAGGTAACGGTACCTTTGATTCTAAGCGCGGGGTATAACACCAACAATCACAGCACATCAAGGCATAACCAACATGTATAATGCATATACATAAACTATCAAGACACCAGCAATGTGTTAAAGTATATGAACACATGACTATCTCCTTCCGAGCAAATATACATATATATAATGTATCTAGCACTTCATCACATACGATGTTCAATTAATCAATGGTAAAATGCATACCCGACAATTCTACACAACCGTGTCAACCTCCACCGATGACCAAGGACAAAACCTCTAGATGCATATAATTAGTACATCTATTGAAGACTCAATTATCATGAATCACAAACCCAACAACAATATTAACATGGTAGTTAAAGATACAACTTCTACATGTGTGTTCAACACTCACGATACAACAATTCAATTCTCAAACTTATTTCGAAAACACTTCCCTCATTTTCTCAAAAACAATTCCATTTCCTTTGTGTTATCACAAAACCAACTCCACATTCCTTGTTTCCATAAAACCAATTCCAAAGCCATGGTTAATCCCTTAGGCATCAACACCCTTACCAAACTCATTTTGACAAAAGAGATTTACACACAATGGTCAACAAACCCCATTTTAATTTACCCAACCAAAATATAATTTAGGGCTTTTCTTCATTTAACTACAACATGCTAATTTTGTATTCTAATTAGCCAAGACAACAATCAATGAAGCCAAATCCATTCTCAACACAACCAACCCTAGGTTTATCTCATGATTTTCAAACAAATCCAACATGATACAATTTTCATGCAATACAAAAATTACCACATGTCTATCTATAGACGGAGTATTGAAAAAGAACAAGGAGAATCCCTACCTCAAATGGAGAACTCAAATAGAGAAGATGACCCGAAATCAAAGTGCTCCAAATCCCAAATTTCTTGGATCAAAACGAAGCCCTCAACGATCAACACACTTCTTACAAAGGCCCAAGGTGATGAAAACACTCTAGCTAGATCAATCCTAAGAGAGAAGTTAGGTTTTAGAGTGAGGTGCTCTCCAATGGCTTTTTCGGAAAAGTAAGAGAGAGAAAGGAAATCAAAAAGTGATTCAAAAAGCTGAATCTCGGTGTGTTATACAGGTCACCCCGCTCGAGCGTGGAAACCCCCGCTCGAGCGTCACTCACAGACTCCCGCTCGAGCGCCCAAACCGCCGCCCGAGCGGCGGATACATCCATCCAGAAGTTTTGCAGAACAGGTCCCCGCTCGAGCGTCAAACTCCCCGCTCGAGCGGATAAGCAACAACAAAGGCCCGCTCGAGCGTCAATAGCGCCGCTCGAGCGGATACGCCACAAACTGGGCAAAAGTTCTAAGTTTTAAAACACAACCAACTTATTCCCAACAAGCCCAACACAACCCAAAACTCTAAGATAAAGAGTAAGGGATAGAAAAGAGGGTAAGACAACAACAAATCTACGGAACTGAGTCCGGATTACAGTTCAATAACAACAAGGAATACCGGGATCGCTATAGATTATAAAGTATAAACATTCACATTCAAAAATAATGTATATATGTTTTGTACCAACATAATAATAATGTTAATGCTAACATTCATAAGAAAACAACACAAAAGTCCGGATAACTACATTCTACAATGGTCATATGAACATAAGCATAATGTGAATTTCACAATAATTTCTAGTACAAAAAAGGAGCAATATATAACAGAATTAAACAAAGGGACGAACAAAGCAACTCATTATGATTATATACTAATCAATCAATTTGTATCTCACTAGTTTCTAACAATACAAACAATGTGTATTTCATATTGATGGATAATATCTATACATTTGATAGAGAAACAATGTGGGTGATTTTCAAAATAACAATAATATGAATATAAACAATGTGGTTTTTGAAATCAAGATTTGTGAAAAATTTCATGTGGGGATATATTTTCTGAGTACCAACACGTGGCCAAGGTGACGCCGACGTGTCAGCCGAGGTGCCACGTGTCCTGGTCATGAAGCCGAGGTGATCTCAGCATGCCGAGGTTATCTCTGAAGATATCGAAATCTGAGATAAGCGGATAGGGCACAAGAGTCCTAGAATGATGAGGGGACTCAGCCTGGATAAGGACAAAGTTCTTAGGGAGTTTATCTCTATCTATTAAAGAGTCTTGGATAAGTACTGAACTAAAGTCCATTGAAGCTAGGCTTCTATTGGGACTAGGACGGAGTTAACTATAAAAGAAAGGCACCCCCGATGGGTCTAAGGTACGCAATTTATATTCAGAACAGTGAGTTTGACACAATTGATTGTCTTTGAGAGATATACTGACTTGATCGTCGGAGTGCCCCCGGGTGGACGAACCACCGCCGGAATCTTCTCTTTCTATTTTAGGTCAGCCAGGTGTCATCTATTCTGCCAGTGTTCTCCAGCTGAATATTGAGTTGGCAGTGTGGTCGGAAATTGACACACACAATTTGGCGCCGTCTGTGGAAAAGAAAGAAGAATAGATGGCCAGTAACGGACAGAAGGAAAAGATTGGGGACGACACTCCTGCGGGGAGTGGGAGACCTATTGACCTTGATATCGAAGGAGACAAGTGCAACACAGAAACTCGTGACCAGAATCACGGAGTGAAAGACGTCGGCCAAACTGGCGACATACCAAAGAAACCAGATCGAAGTGGGTACTATAATGAGGATGACCTCCAGGTATGGAAAGATAGATGCCTGCGGAGGGACGAAGAGGTAAAAGAGATGGCAAACAAATTGGCGGACCTGCAATCGGTCGTCAATTTCATGATGCAAAACAACGTTATGCAGCCACCATTCCCGCTGCAGGACACGCCGATTCCAGCGGCCAATGCCCAGAAGGGAGGGCAGAAAACAATCCCAGCTGCCCCTCAGCACACCAGGAGCGAAAGACATTCTCACCGACCTTCCAGGGAAGTCGGACGAGAAGAGTCAAGAAGAGAAGAATCATCGAGGACGCATCACACAAAGGAGGCAGACCCCAAAGAACATCGATATGTTCAGGGGCAGACGCTGTGCTTTGACACAACTAATGGAGAAAGGACGAAGAGGACTCACCACGAAGCTGAAAGTAGTACACCAAAAAGATTGAAATCAGGAGATAGCCGAGCTCCTGGGCGGACAAAGGAGGACTTAAGAGATTACCTCAAGAGGAAGCTACAAAAGCCCGATGCCGAGGTAAACTCCCCAGATAAGCCGAAGACACCATTCTCGGTGGAGTTGGACAAGTTTGAAGCGCCGAAGAGATTCAGTATGCCGAGGTTCCAAATATACGATGGTAAGTCAGACCCCAACTTCCACGTTGGATTATACTTGAACTCAATGACATTGTATAGTGGGAACGAGCCATTGCTCTACAAAGTGTTCCCTTCATCCTTCGGGGAGATTGCATCAGATTGGTTCCACAAACTACCAAAGGGAAGCGTGAAGACTTGGGAAGGCCTGGCCGAGATGTTTGTGGCCAGGTTCGTGACAAACAAGCTGCAGCCATTGAGGGTGGACACATTGATGGCTCTGAAGATCAGTAAAGATGAAGGCCTTAGGGCCTATGCAAAAAGATACTATGAGGTGTTCAACCGAATACCAAAGTGTAATCAAGAGGTGGCGGTCGTATCTTTCAAAAACGGCCTAAAAGACGATTGTCCACTACGAAAGTCTTTGGCAAAGACATTGCCAAAAAGCATGGAAGAGCTCATGGCAAGAATCGAGAAGTATGCCAGAGCCGAGGAAGACACGTCGGGAACTAAGGAGACAAAGCAAGAGAAAGGAAACGGCTCGCCGAAGCGAGGCCGAGGTAATGATGGATCGAGCAAGCAAGAGACAGAACTGAGGGCTACACAGGCAGTGACAACTGTGTTCCGAATCCCAATTCACAAAGTCCTGGATCAAATTCGGAATCAACCCTATTTCAGAACACCAGCAAGGGCACCAGGAGAATTTATGGGAAGAAACCTTGGCAGGCATTGTGCTTACCACAATGAAGACGGGCATATGACTCAGGGCTGCAGAGCCCTGAAAACACACTTGGAAGACCTGGTGAGGCAAGGCCATCTGAGAGACCTTGTCGATGAGGCCAGAACAAGGGAAGAACAGGCAAGACTGCCTCAGGCACTAGCAGCTCCGTCTCCCCCAGCACAGCAACCTCAGGCAGGAGGACCTCGGGTAATTAATGTAATACACTCGAAAGTCAACAAGAACGAAATTAGGGGGGAGACCGAGAAGGTGAAGCACTTGCAGCATGTTTACCAAGTCGGGGAGAAGAGACATCGGGCAGAGGAGTGCCAAGGACCAGTAGTATCCTTTTCTGAAGCCGACCTTGAGATGGTGCAGCATCCGCATAATGATGCCTTGGTAGTATCCCTCCAGGTTGGGGAATGCCAAGTAAAGCGCATCCTGATTGACCAAGGCAGCTCTTGTGACATCATGTACGTCCGATGTTACAAAGAGCTCGGCCTTCACCCAGACGATATGGAGCAATCCAATAGCCCAATGGTCGGGTTCAATGGAACGCCGACATGGCCACTGGGAACAACCAGCTTGGAGGTGCAGGCAGGCACCAGGAAGATAACAACAGAGTTCACCGTAATCGACAACCCTCCCCTTACAACATCATTTTGGGAAGGCCATGGTTGCATGCAATGGGGGCTGTTCCCTCAACATTGCATCAACTATTGCGTTCCCAACAGAGCATGGGATTGAGGAGGTCAGAGGAGATCAGCTGCAGGCAAAGAATTGCTCATGGCAGCAATGAAATCCACCTGCAGCATTCGAGAACCAGAGAAGGCAGAGATCGAAGACGAGGACGTGGAGGTCCTAGAGGATGTCGGCAAGGAGCCAGCCGAGAAGAGTGAAGAAGCACTGAAGAAAATCCTGTCCAGGAGGGGAAAGAACGCTTCTTTCTTCTCGGCTCGGCTTAGCCGAAGAAGAGGAAAAAGAGTTGGAAGCTTTTTTGAGAGCAAATATTGAGGTGTTCGCGTGGACCTACGAAATGCCTGGCATTGACCCCGAGGTCACTTGCCATAAGCTGAACGTTGACAGGTCGGCTAAACCTGTAATCCAACGAGCAAGAAGACCAACGTTGATACACGTCGAAGCAGTGGAGGAGGAAGTAGACAAACTACTGGAAGCCAAGGCTATTCGTGAGGTAAATTACCCGACATGGCTATCGAACACAGTAGTGGTGAAGAAGAAGAACGGTAAATGGAGGGTCTGCGTAGACTTTACCAGCTTAAACAAGGCCTGTCCCAAAGACAGCTTCCCTCTACCCAAGATTGACCAGCTAGTGGATGCCACTTCAGGGCATGGAAGGATGAGCTTCCTGGATGCCTACAAGGGGTATCACCAGATAGCCATGTACCCCGCGGATGAAGAGAAGACTGCGTTTATCACCCCAAAAGGGCTGTACTGCTACAAGGTGATGCCTTTTGGGTTGAAAAACGCAGGAGCAACTTACCAAAGGTTGGTAACCAAGATGTTCAGACACCTGATTGGCCGAACGGTGGAAGTTTACATCGACGATATGGTCGTGAAGACCAAGGAACCTGAAGGTCATCTGGTCGACCTCAAAGCAGTCTTTGAAATCCTTAAATCATATCGGCTCTGACTCAATGCATTTAAGTGTGCATTTGGAGTTGGATCTGGTAAGTTCTTGGGACACCTGGTGACAAGAAGGGGCATTGAGGCCAGCCCAGATCAGATCAAGGCCATCTTGGATTTAAAGAGCCCGACGTCGGCAAAACAGGTGCAAATACTAACGGGAAGGGCCGCAGCCCTGAATAGGTTCATCAGCAGAAGCTCAGACAAGTGCAAACCTTTCTTCAACTTAGTGAAGAAAGCCACAGACTTCCTATGGACCGAGGAGTGCGAAGCTGCCTTGGCTGACCTGAAGAAGTATCTGACCACGGCTCCAGTCCTCTCAAATCCAGAACCTGGAGAGGAATTGTTTTTGTACTTAGCAGTTTCAGAACATGCGATAAGTGCAGTAGTAATCCGAGAAGAAAAAGGGGAGCAAAGGGCTGTTTACTATGTAAGTAAAACCCTGGCCGATGCAGAGACAAGGTATCTACCCTTAGAGAAATTGGCACTGGCTTTAGTAATGGCTTCAAAGAAGCTGAACCATTACTTCCAGGCCCATAAAATTGTGGTGCTAACTGAACACCCCTTGAAGTCCTTGCTGCAACAAGGAGACTTGACAGGAAGAATAGCCAGATGGGCAGTTGCCTTGGGCCAGTATGACCTGGAGTACAGACCCAGAATAGCAATCAAAGGCCAAGTTTTGGCCGACTTCGTGGCAGAGTTCACGCCAGAATCCATCGAACATCGGGCTCCGTTGAGCCAAGGTGAACGATGTCCAAACAAGCAAGGAGGAGCCTAGCCAAAGGCGAAAGAACAAATCAAAGAGGAAAAACTCAGACCCTGCAGCATTTACATCGGCGACTCCTTTCGACTGTTTGTTGATGGGAGTTCCAACCGACAGGGAGCGGGGGCAGGAGTAGTACTGGTATCTCCAGATGGGCAGATACTAGAACAATCGATTCGTTTGGGGTTCAAGGCCTTAAACAATGAAGCAGAATATGAAGCACTCATTGCAGGACTAAAGCTGGCAGCAACAGTACAAGCAGATGAGGTAATAGTCTTTTGTGACTCACAACTTATAGTTAACCAGACAACAGGCGAGTTTGCGGCCCGAGATGAAAGGATGTCGGCCTACGCAAAGGAGGTCATCAGGTTGGCAGCCTTGTTTCAGAACTGCCGACTACTTCAGGTCAGCCGAGATGATAACAGTCACGCCGATGCATTGGCCAACCTAGCTAGTGCCGTACAACCTGGAAAAGCGAGGACAATAATGGTTGACTACTTGTCGGGCCCGAGCATCGAACCACTGACCACAAAGCGTGAAGCAATGTGTGTGGACATGGGACCAAGCTGGATGGATGCAATTGTTGCATTCCTGAAAGAAGGAAAGCTGCTAAATGACCACAAGAAGGCACACAAGATCAGATTGAAGTCGACAAGATTCAGTCTGACAGTAGAAGGACATCTCTACAGAAGATCTTTCACTAGACCCCTTTTGAGGTGTGTACATCCTCACAAGTTGAAGATTTTCTATATGAAATACATGAAGGAATTTGCGGAAGCCACGCTGGGGGCAGATCACTAGCTCATAGGGCCATTACCCAGGGGTATTGGTGGCCCTACATGCAGAAAGATAGAGCCTATGTCAAGAAGTGTGAAAAGTGCCAAAGGTTTGCACCTCTGATACACCAACCAGCAGCAGACCTGAACCCAGTATCCAGTCCTTGGCCGTTTGCCCAATGGGGAATGGATTGTCGGACAACTGCCCCAAGCAACTGGGCAAAGGAAGTACCTGCTGGTAGCAACAGATTACTTCACCAAATGGATAGAAGCTGAGCCCTTAGCCAAGATCGAGATGTGGACGTAAAGAGCTTCATATGGAAGAACATAATCACAAGATTTGGGATCCCAAGAGCAATAGTCGCGACAATAACACAATTTGACAGTAAGCTAATCAAGAGCTTCTGCGCAAAGTTCAAGATCAAGAACTACTTTTCAACCCCAAGCTTTCCTCAAAGCAATGGACAAGCAGAAGCATCCAACAAAGTTATCTTGGATGGGATAAAGAAGAGACTGCAGGCAGCAAAGGGAAAATAGGTGGATGAACTACCAAGTGTGTTCTGGGCATATCGGACTACGCCAAGAAGATCAACGGGGAAATCCCCCTTTGCCATGGCTTATGGCACAGAAGTAGTCATTCCCTTGGAAGTTGGCATCCTAGGGATCAGAACCCAGGGAGTAGAGAATGGGACCAATGATGTATTATTAGCCCGAGATCTGGATCTACTAGAAGAAAAAAGGAAAAGAGCTGCAATTCAGTTAGCAGCATACCAGCAGCAGCTTGCCAGGGCTTACAATAAAAAAGTTAACCCAAGGGAGTTCCAAGTCGGCGACCTAGTCTTGCGAAAAGTCGTCGGCAACAAAAAGGATCCCAGGGAGGGCAAACTTGGCCCAAACTGGGAAGGACCCTAGAGAATCACTTCGGTATTGGGCAATGGGGCATATCGGCTTGAAGATAATGAGGGCAAAGAGTTGCCAAGACCTTGGAACACTTGCAATTTGAAATTTTTCTATCATTAGAATTTTTGTTCTTTTGTCATTTGCCGAAGTAATAAATAAAGTTTTGCTTGTTTATATGTTTATACACTTGTGACTGATAAAGATACATAACGTTGTTTCTGGAATACATGTATAATGAGAACCCAAGTGGAACTTAGGTTCACATTAGGGGCAAGAGAAGAAAAAAGTTTAACACTTGTTGAAACTTGAGAAAAGTTTAAGTTGAAGTTAAACCGAGATATTTAACACTTGTTGAAACTTGAGAAAAGTTTACAAGTTGAAGTTAAACCGAGAATTTAACACTTGTTGAAACTTGAGAAAAGTTTACAAGTTGAAGTTAAACCGAGATGATGTTTAACACTTGTTGAAACTTGAGAAAAGTTTACAAGTTGAAGTTAAACCGAATGATGTTTAACACTTGTTGAAACTTGAGAAAAGTTTACAAGTTGAAGTTAAACCGAAATGATGTTTAGCACATGTTGAAACTTGAGAAAAGTTTACAAGTTGAAGTTAAACCGAGATTATGTTTAACACTTGTTGAAACTTGAGAAAAGTTTACAAGTTGAAGTTAAACCAAAATGATGTTTAACACTTGTTGAAACTTGAGAAAAGTTTACAAGTTGAAGTTAAACCGAGATCATGTTTAACACTTGTTGAAACTTGAGAAAAGTTTACAAGTTGAAGTTAAACCGAGATCATATCTAACACTTGTTGAAACTTGAGAAAAGTTTACAAGTTGAAGACTGAGGTTAAACACTTGTTGAAATTTTTTTGAAAAAATTTCTACAAGGTGAAACCAAGGTTATGCCAAGAAAGGTACTTGGGTACTTGCTGAGGTAAATCATCAGTTTGTATAACCGAAGTATGTCACCCCGAGAAGGTTGCACAAGGATTGAAGTGTATATTAAAGATATACAAAATATTCTAAGTATGAAAGCATACAAGGCAAACATGCAAGCATTCAAAACAAAAGAGTTGAATTAAAAGCACATCGGCGATGTAAAGAGTTTACATTACTTCAAGGTGAAAAACAAAGTACAAGACATCAAAATTAAGACTCCTCAGCAACACTAGATGGTTGGGTTTGAAGTTCAGACGACTGCTGGGAAGATATCTCGGCAGCCTTCTCGGCCGCAAGCTCCGCATCGATTTCTTGAATGGTTACTTCGAGGCTCTTGTCGGTGAGAGGCACGTCGGATGATGCTTTCTCAGGAGTAGCATCTTTGGGAACCTCCTCACCCTCCTCATCTTGAGTCAAGTCCAGGACTTGCTCATTCTGAGTAGGGGACTTAGCCCCAGCGGCTTCCTTGGACTTCATCACCAGAACCTCCTCCTCAGACTCAGAATCGTCATCGGATTGGCTTGGAGTTGGAGGGAATGGAAGGGGAAGGACGTCGGCATTCTTGAGGGGGGAGTCCTCGGGGACTTCAAGCTTTTTTAGCAAAGTCATTCAACCAAGGGCAAAACCCTTATTGCATGCTTGCTTTATTTGTCTTTTATAGTATGCCGTGACATCGGCCACCTCCTCGTTGTACCCCTTCTGGTTGGCCTCCTTCAGCTCAGCGTCTTTGGTGGCCAAGGTACCCTCGATGGGTCTAAGGTACGTAATTTATATTCAGAACAGTGAGTTTGGCACAATTGATTATCTTTGAGAGATATACTGACTTGATCGTCGGAGTGCCCCAGGTGGACGAACCACCGCCGGAATCTTCTCTTTCTATTTCAGGTTAGCCAGGTGTCATCTATTCTACCAGTGTTCTCCAGCTGAATATTGAGTTGGTAGTGTGGTCGGAAATTGACACACACATTTCACATGGATAGTTAGGGTTTGATGATAATACAAAAAGAAAAAATTTCACTTACGTTTAGTTCTCATTGCGAAGTGATTTTTGTGCTGTTCCAATGTGAAAATTCACAACGAGAAATGGTTCAAAACAGAGAGGGAGCTTCAGTCCCTGATGACACTATAACATATAAGAGTTTTAGAGACTAATTTTTTTGATCTCCAAAAGTGAAAATTTTGTTGTAAAAGACATTTAGGGATCAATTTTCATTGTTATGAGGATAGCCGTTAAAAAGTCGTCCCTGAAAAGTAAAAAATAAGGTTTTCGGCGACAAAATTTTGAAAATGACACTAATAAACAGACTTTTCGGGACAAAATAATTTGGTCTTAAAATGATTTATTTTTTGAGACAAAATTTGGTCCCAAAAGGATAATAATTTATTACTAATATCTAATTTTTGTTACTGTTGGCTTATTTTTCTTACGAAGGAAAATATCATAAATGCGAGCATGCCAGCAAGGATTGAAAAATCATTACAGATTAAATTCAAACCAATTATCAAGCGATTGCGTTGATGGCTCTTTTGCCTCAACAAAGAGGACTTCAAAATTGCCAAGTGTAGAGAAAAGAAAAATTAAAAGAAGAATGAGGGAGACGGAGAAAAACGATTGAGTGAACAATCAAAGTAATAATTACTTACCTCTACTCCTATGTTTCGAAAGGAAGTGCATAAAATGCTTTGAAAAGGAAATGCTGAAAATAAATGCTTTGAAATATAAATCTATGTTAAACTACTCCTAAGATAAGGAAAATGACAAGAAATATTGAAATCAAATGTCTTTGATTTGAGTTCTGGCTCTCTTTCAATGTAGCCATGAATGGCTATTTATAGACAAATATTTGTAGGAAAAAACTTCCAGCAATAACTACCCAATAACCACCTAAAACTACCCACTCTTCCATCTTCATTCCCACAATGCCACATATCTCTCAATGTCTTCATAACTTCCTTTAACCTCCAATTCATACTCCATGTTCTCCACTTTATTCTCCATCATCTTTTCACATTTCATAACTTATCATAACTTCCAAATGAGTAGGAGGATACCACATGTCTTGCAATTATATAAATAATAAATAATAATAATAATTGTAAATTTATAGTGCCAACATTACCCCCCGCGGCCCTTAAAAATGATATTTATTTGAATTTTTGAAGGGCCGAACCAAGCACATGACTAATCTAAGTAATAAAATGCTTCGAATAATATTAACAAAGTGCTTCGAATGATATAATAGCACCAATGAAGTGCTTCGAATGAGTATGAAATTATGACTAGATGTCTCGAATGCTAACTATTATGAACTAGTAACAAGTTTCGAAGGTGGTATAAAGGACCAAAATCATCTTTCGAAGGTTGAAAGTGCCGACAAAGGACAAATTACATCCTTGGAAATACTCGGTAAAGCTTCGAAGGTTCACAACCACCATTATTGTTTCTTCAAAGCTGTTAATGCAAGATGGAGTGCTTCGAAGCTTGTAAAATTATGGCAAAAGGCTTTCGAAGCAACTTTTGGCTAACATTGTGGTTATTCAAATTTTGTATGTTCTGGTTCATACATAATTAATGAAAATATTAATTTTGTGCTTCAAACCAATTATTAATTCTTCGAAGATACCAAAACTGTTGTTCTTCGAACCAACTTATCATGCCAAAAATAGGCATTATTCGACAACTAATTAATTGCCATTTTACATATATTTAAATAGATGTACACATTTCGAAAGTTTTCTCGCCCCATGTTACATTTCGAAGGTGTTTATTGATAACAAAACCACCATTCGAAAGTCACATATGTTACTAAAAGATCAAAGTCGTCCTTCGAAAGTGCTCACGACATCTATTCATACCAAATCCAATGATTTGGATTACTATGAAATTAGTTTGGCATTTTAACAAGCCATTAATGGCTATAAAATGATATTTCAATGAATAACATGCTTCGAAGTGTCTTGGGACATATTTCGAAGGTAACCACAAAACCAAATGATGATGGTTTTATGGATCAACCATATTTTTGGCCCAATATATTTCAATAACGAAATATTATTTGTTAGCCATTCCATCAAGTCAACGTTTGATGTGATCCACAAATCCAAAATAGATTTTGAACAACAAAAGTCATGGTATAGCGTGACCATGAAAATTCATACTTTTGACACTTTGAAAATTTCAAAAATTTTGAATTCATGAACAGTGACTTGTTCATTATTCTTGACCATGTTTGGTTTTAAAAACATGACTTTCGCCAAATTGATTTTCATAATTCTTTGGCAAAGTGGGTTGTTTTTCTATGTTAGCCATTAATGGTTTATGAAAATCTCCAATAAGAATGTTATTTTCATGACTTGACTCTCTAAAAATTGGTTTTTGGACCCCCGAGCCATGTATGAAACATCATTCTTAGCCAAATTTGGCTCAAAAACATGCTCTTTCGTTATGTTAATTTCATAATTTGGCTCTTTAAAAACGAGTTTTTGAACCCCCCGAGCCATTAATGAAATCAACTCTTTGTTTTTGCTATTTTCAACCATGAAAAAATTCTAAAAAAATTCACCAATTCCGACCATTAAAGCCTCAGTTAAAGACTTGGTAGTGAGAGTTGACAACTCATCATTCCATTGGCAAATTTCCATATGGAGTTCATGAATTTCTCCAATTAAATCATGTATTTTTTCTTCCACCAGATAATATTGTAATGGATAGAAGTTTGTTTCACAAATAAAATGGATCTCTTCTTGAAGATCCAAAATTTTTTGTTTACGCCAATAGATTTCATCTAGGCTATTTGAAATGGACAAATCCAATTCATTTTTCATTTCTTATACTTGACGTCCCACCGGGTGTGCCAAAAATATATATTGACTTTTTGGCTTTCGAATGTTATTTTTGTAATTGCGAGCGTGCCAGCAAGGATCAATCAGTCCTTACAGAAAATGAATTGCCAACCAATTATCAGACAATTGTGTTTTAGTTCTTTTAGCCTCAATGAAGAGGACTTTTACTGGTGGCTTGATTTAGGAGAATTAAGCAAGATAACAATTAAATGAAGAACAATTGAAGCATTTCATTAAAATGAAAAACTTACAATGATCCAAACTCAGCCTCGTAGAGGTTTGCAGCAACAATCTACTACTTGAAACTACTCCTATGAACAAAGTGCAGTGTAGGAATTTAAAGTACAGGAATGTAAAGAACAGGAAATGTAAGACTGGAAATGTAAAACTGGAAAGGAAAATAAGTAGAATAAGATTGGTTTTTTGGATCTGAGTTTGGGGCTATTTTTCTGGGCCTTCTCTGCTATTTATACTTCTTAAGGATGACCATCGAGCTGTATTTCCAACCGTCGAACTGCTCCTCCATGATCGCTGATCATGTTGCCTTATAATTAGCTCCACTGTGCCACCACTTGCAGTTAGGCTTCCCTCCTAAATTTGAATTTAAATGTGCGTAACCATTGAAGCCACATCATCTTGCATCTCTTTGTTGATCCACTGCTACTCAGATCTCGTAATAACCAATACTAACTGCCACGCGTACGATCAGGATCAAAGATTTGAATAGTCTTTCCGTATTACCCTTATTCGGCCACGCGTCGAATTATAATTGGCTTGTACTATGTAGCCAACAGTTACTAAAAATATAATAACGATACTTTTCGCAATTAAATTATTTGGTCTCAAAAAATAATTTTATTCTTAAATTTTAATCTCCAAAATTTTAATTTTTTATAGTGTGACCCAGTGACAGTGACCTATAGATGAAGACAACGGAGGACACGAGTAGATGATGGATGAGAGTTTTGGTCTATGCAAGATTTCTCCAAATATCAAGCAACAGCTCCTATATTTGGTACGAGATATTTTGAAACCCCAAAACACATCCTATATATGGGGGTAAGGGTGCTTTGGTAAGTTAGAAAAAGATATGGACTAGATGGAACACAAGTATTAGAATGTGAATTTATCAAAAAATGATCAAAATTATTTATTTATTTATTTATTTATTTTTAAGGACTGATTATATCATATATTTTTTAATATTTTGTTCTGTTGAGGATTATTATATGTCAGTTTTTTTTTTTTTTTTTTTTTTTTTTATGCCCAGTTAAATTCAACAATTTTTACTGATTGCTTAGAGGGATTAGAGTGTAGGATTGGACTCCATGTCCAATATCTCCCCTAATGGCGCGGTTTGGGAAGGAGGTTTTTTGGTTTTTGTTTTTTTTTTTTTTTCCCACTAAAAGACAAATTGGTTACAAAACCAAAAAAAATAAATCCAAACAAAATATCACATCAAATTCCATAATCATTTTACTTTTTCTCTCACAAATATCACATCCAACCACAAAAAAGACCCAACTATCTTCCCAAATACAAAAAATCTTTTATCCAATAATATCCTACAACTAAAAAAACTTACAAAAACATCCACTTTCTAAACACCTACATTGTTTAGTTAAAAAATTGTAGGCTTGACTAATAATCCGACCGGACTATTAGTCGCCTATATAAGAGAGTATCTTGTTCTAGGGGAGGGGTGAGATACTACCAACCCTCCTCTAAATTAACTGGTAAAATGGGATTGCCCTTCAAGTATTTAGGCTATGTTTAGTTTAGTTTTTAGAAATTTGTTTCATAATTTTTTTTTAAAAAAACTAAAAATTAGTTTCATGATAAAAATAAAAAAATAAAAAATAAAAATAAAAAATTCAAATATATACTTTGATATTTATTTTTGTCAAACTAATTACATTTTTTCAAAAAATTCAGAAATTATTTTCTTGGCCCATTTGAATTTCTATTTTTGTTGGATAATTAATTACAATTTGCATTAGGACATTTGATGAATCCATTGTGTTGGGAATTTTGGCTTTCTATTTAATATTTAATTAAGATTTAACGCTTGTAATTTTTATTGATGTTCTTTTTAATGTTATGTATTGCACTAAGTAAAATAAAATAAAATTTAAAAGTCTCAATTAAAAAATAAAATAAAATAATTTAATTTTTATTGATGTTATATTTACTTAAATTTTTAGAGGTTTTAGCCAAAAATTAAATTAAATTCATAAGTCAGATTTAATATTGTTATTACTTGCTAAACAATTCAAAAGGGCAAAATAGTTTTTTGAGCATATATTCTCTTCATAATATATCAAACAAACATAAGATTCAATAAAATAGTTATTTTTTGACATATGATTTCATGACTAAACAAACATGGGATGTACATAATTTTCAATCAAATAGTATGTATCCTAGGATTAACAATTTGCTGGAATATAATTTAGGGGTACTTACCAATTAGTCCTATTAACTAGACTTATTTACCTACAGGTCCTAACTAATAAATTTAACACTATAAAAATAAGAGAGTGATAAATTTATCACTAAAAATTTATTCATAAAAAAAAGAGACTGATAAATTTATCACTATAAAATTTATTCATAAAAATAAAAGCTGATAAATTTATCTTTATCACTTAATAAATTATCAATAGAACTTATATGGGTAATAAGTCTCCAAAGTAGGACCTATTGGTAATTTACCCTATAATTTATCCTTATCTAATGTCACGACCCCAAACTCGCCCCTATGGGTTTAGCACCGTAACCGGCCAGTAATTCGTGATTGCCGAAGGCCTGTTTAACAGTAATAACAGTAATACAGAGTACAGGGTCTGGCGGAAGCCAAAACAATAATAAAAGATGTCCAATGAGCTGTGACAGTCTGTATGCAAAAAAAGACTTTTCATAACATATTCACATTCAGAACAAAAGCAGTATGTACATACATATACAAGCATTTAGGTTAGAGACCAAATCCCTACCATAACAGTACAGTACAAGTCTAAACAGTCTATACAAAACAGAAACAGAAAGGGGGGAGGGGATCTAAAACACCCCAAAGCAGCCCTAGCTTGGCAGCATTTGGAATCTTGCAGTGAGGCACAAAGGTTGGCTTGACAAAAACAAGAGCTAGCCCGACGCTCCTAGCTCCGATCCGATGCCTGGACACCTACATATATATATATAAACAGTGAGCTAAAGCCCAGTGAATAACATATGCGTAAAGAGATTAAGAATGAATGTCCTTTCAATATTTAAAATAGTCAGTTATAACAGTATATCAGTCATTCAGTCATAGCAGTCATATGTAGTACATCCCATAGCAGAACAGTACAGTAGGTCTTAATAGACCGAACAGTCAGTTGATGGCCATCATATCAGTAAACAGTAGTGGTTCCAAACATAGGAACCGACAGAGATCTCTGTGACAGTAGCAGTATAGTACAGTAACAGTAAATTGCTATGGATGCCACGAATACAGTTCGCAAATAGGACACGCATTCATTCAGTAAGACATATCATTTCAGAAAGCAGTGCAGTTGATCATTCAAAAAATATTCATGATTGAATATATCTTTACAACATTGTTATTCACAGAGCATTGGGCTACAGATAGGCTAGAGCGTCTTCGGATGCCAACCCTACAGTTACAGAATGAACACACACTAAGTTGCACGTTTGGGAAACAATAACTTAGCCCCTATCTTGACTCGGTGTAGTTCTATAGCATCATCCTCATTAAGATGCCTTAAACTAGGCCTAGGAATGCCTAGGATGGAATGAGGATGCAAAAAATGCACTTTAAAACACTTTTCAAATTTTTGCTGAAACAGGGGTCCCGTTCGAGCGTGGCTTTCTCTACTCGAGCGGACATGCAGACAAAAGAGCCTCGCTCGAGCGGACTGCAAAAGTACTGGATGCATGAAATTCACGCTCGACGAGCGCTCGAACTCCGCTCGAGCGTGAGACACAAGTCCTCGCTCGAGCGTGCATTTCTTCGCTCGAGCGGACTGTAAACACATGCAAGGTACTGGATACACGCATTTCACGCTCGAGCGTTACTTTCCCCGCTCGAGCGGACTGTATGTATTTAGAGTGTACGCTCGAGCGTGAAGTCTTACGCTCGAGTGTGGGTCCAAAATCTGGAATTTCCAGATTGAACCTCCAAGCTCAAATTCAACTTTTAAAGCATCAAATTCAATCCTTTTGGGCTAATTTTCTGGAAAACACTTTAAAACTCATAATATGACATGTTTCAAAGATCAATTTGCAAAATCAAAGCCCAAAGGTAGTTCAATTGAACCCATTTCCAAACAAAACTTCAAGAACATGATGTACATGCAACATGCATGAATTCAATTGAAATCAAAGCTTCAAATACATGGCCAAATAACTCAATCCTTCCATAAACATGATGAATTCATGAACTATAACCAAAATATGAACATGCATGTAGCAAATTCCATGAAAACAACCTCAAAATGCTAGAACATGTACATGCATGCATGGATTACTACTCAATTCAACATTTTAAACCAAATCTTGACTCTGAACTCTAATTCACCAAGAACCATGCAAGAAGTAACTCAAATTAACAATGGAGAAGATGAATTCTCTACCTTAGGTCCTCAATTCCAAGAATAGAAGCTCAATTATGCAATTCTTCTACAATTCTTCAAGTCTCCAAGCTAAATTTGTTGAAATCAAACTTTCTTCCAACTCTCTCTCTCTCTGTGGTCGGTTTTGGGTCTTGAATAATGGCTGAAGAGGTACTAAGGCTAACATATATGAATCAAATAAATGGCTCATGAAAAAGTCCACTAAGTGGCAAAAAGGGTAATAAACTCAATCAATATAATTCAACATTATTTAATTTAATTTAATCATACCAAATCAATTTCAATTAAACATACCATAAAATCATATAAATTCTAACTAGCACAAAACACTAATCCGTTCCGGATTCGGCCGCCGATAAGGCCTTCAATTTGCAGTTTAAAACATAAAACATGACAGATCAATTAACAGTCAAACAGATAGAAATGCGTTTAAACTAATACACTTCAATCAATCAGTCAGAATTCCAGTCAATCAGTCACTTAGCATGCTTAATCATAGATTAGCACTAATCAGTGTTATTATCAGTAAACAGTGGTGAGAGTTGTCACATCTAATCCGTCCAAACAAATATGATTCATGTCAAGTCTTCCGCTCCTCTTAACATTTTTATAATTGGTGATCATGTCATTTCTCCTTACCTTTGTATATATATGTTTTTATTGTACATAACAAAATCATTTAACCCTCTTCTTTTTTAATTATTTTCAATTGATGCTATTTTTATCATTTCACGAAATATACATTCTTTTCTAATTATGTTTTTACTAATATTTTCACACAGCCACCTACGCATTCTCGTATTATTTACACTCATTTTATAAACACGGAATTTCTTAGTTAAAACTTTTTGTCCGGTGAAATATCATTGGGATTAGTATCTCTTTGAATCGATTTTGTTTAGTTTGATTTTTTTGAATTTATTTTTTAAAATGAAAAAACAAATAAAAACTAATTTTGTAAAAAATAAATAAATAAAAAAACTCATAATTTTTAAATGATTTTACATTTTGTTAGGACGAAATAAACTTTAAAAAATAAAAAAATATATTTTTAGTGTTTATTTTTATTAAATTATTTTTTATTTTTTGTAAAAAACTAATTCTGGAATTGAAACAAACCGAGGAAGTTTTGTTGATGTTGAAAATATAGTTTATTCATTAATTATTTATTTAAAAAAGGCACTTCCATTGGCATGCATTGGAACTTCTAAGGCAGCAAGTGCATATAAGGCCTTTTCCTTTATAAAAAAGAAAAAAAGAAAAAAAAAAAGTGTGAATATATTAGGTGGTTGTTGTCAAGGTCCACCAAATTTCATGGAGTTAGCTGTTGCTTCTCTGTCTATAAAGCCCACTGATAGGTATTAATTAACCAAACATTAGATTATTATTTTTAATATCTCTTGTCCAATGTCAAGTACTCCTATCTTTGTTATGATTTTCCATGAGTTGCTTTATTAGGTTTCTATTACCACACTTAATAATATTTATCATAAAAATCAAAAGATTAGCATTTAATTTTGGTAAACACTTCTAATTTTAGACGAGTTTTTGTTTATTTTTTATGAATTTTTTTTTCTTCATATTTTAGTCAATTTGTTTTACTATTAGGTGCATCTGACTATAATATGAGAAAAAAATTACTAAAAACAATCGAAAACCCATCTAAAATTAATTTTTACAAAATAAACCAAAATAAACAAGTAACTCAAATAAAATCCACCAAACAGCAGCATTTCGCCAACCACCCAAAAGCATTGATAAATTTCTCAGTGGTAAACAATGCAGCTATCCATTTCAACTTATTTTGCTCAGTCGCTTCTATCAACTACATTGATGAAGACCCGGAAGTGGCGTTGGAGACCCTCTCTCTAAGTGATTTTCGACGACTTTCCAGCATGTCTCTGGCGAGCTTCCAAAACTCTTTCAAGGTATAGATCTAGGTTTTTTATGGCTAGGAAGAGGAGTTTGAGAGTTTTTCTTCTGATTTCGGTATAAATTTTTAGATTTTTGATACCCACAGTGATTCTTTTTTCTTTCAATCCTCCTTCCATACTATTGAAGCCTTGGAGGTGTTTTTCCTCTTTCATACTGTTCTAAATCACAACTGTTAAAAGATCAATGATTTTTCTTTGATAATTTTTTTTGTTTACGGCTTTGTATTTTATTGTTTGTAATTCTTGTTAGGTTCCTTGTTTGACCCTTTATATGTTGTTTACTTTTATTTTAATATAAATACTTTATATCTTTCTCAAAAAATAAAATAAAATACATTGATGAACACACAACAATACATATAATCAATCAATTTAACGGTTAATGTAAATTTTCAGCATTTTTTTTGGAAGTACTACTAGTATTGTTGGTATATAAAAGTCAATGACAATAAAAAAATGAAGTAAAATTTGTGGTCTCTCTTTTTCTTTTATGCTGTGTTTGGTTGAGGGATTTGGAAAGGGAAATGGAAAAGGTAGGTGAAATGTAAAAAAATATACCTACATTTCATATAATTTCACACACTTTTTCCCTTTCTCTTTTCAAATCCCTCTACAAATCCTCCAACCAAACACAGCATTATTGTTTGCTCCTCTCCCCCAAAATTAATGTTTTGTTAAGGTTTAAAAAATTATATTTCTCACATTTTTATAATACTTATTTCTTGCAAAATGTATAATTTTTTAAGCTTTCATATCTTTAACGACACACATTAACAAATTCTAGAAATTAAAAATTCAAGCATAACCGTAACATCATCATCAGATCCAACACAAAAATTAAAGAGAATAAAGGAAACATTAAGGAAGCAAATGACACAACTGAAATTCTAGTGCAAATAACATTAACATACCATAAACATAATGGGTATGTTTGGTTTGTGTTTGAGAGATGTGTTTTAGAGATAAAAAGTACGAAAACATGTTTGGTTTGGTTTTTTAGGAAATTTGTTTTGGAAAATTGTTTTGAGAGAGAGTTTTGGAAAAAGTGATTGATTTGATGTGTGTGTGAGGAGATTTGTTTGGAAAACTTGTTTGGGTGTGTTTTGGAAAAAAATTTTGGAAAAATTTGTTTGGTAGAGAAAATTTCTGAAATTTTTTTCAGAAACACAAACCAAACCTACCCAATATATTTTCATTTTTATTTTTTTTAATCTGAAATCAGACATTTCAACCAGAAATCAAACTCATTGACAAAGTAGGAAAGACTCCAAAAAGGGGAACCAAAAAAAACCCAATTGGAGACAAATCCCAATATCAACACTCTCCATGATGTGCCCTATCACCAAACAATTTCAAACATGAACTCACAAAGTCCAAACTCATATCCTCTACAGCTGAAATGGGTCTCCAATAGGGATCAAAAAACACAATTAGAGCCCATTCCCATTCACACTTTTCATCTACCTATATATATATACTGTATATCACTCAAAATTGAAGTAAATTATGCGTGTGAGTGAAGAAATGCTCAACCCAACTGAAAAGTAATAAAAGAAGCATTTTCTGTTGATCTGTCTCAAAACTGTTAGATCATGTGAGAATTTTAAAAATTTTAACACATAATCCAACGATTATAAATATTTTGAGACACAAGATAAAAAATTTTGAGGCTCAAGATCGCGTGTAGGTGATAATGTTCATATCTGGGATTGGGATTGGGATTGGGCTTGGAATTGGGCCTGGGCATGGGCCCATATTTGAACTCTCTCTCTTTGTGAATTCATCTTCTCTAATCTCCATCCATCTTTGAGTCTAGCAATGAATGTATCAGCCTTTGTGTTCACATCTGGGCTTGGACATGTTACTGGGCCCAACGAATCTCCACCGTCCATCGGGTACGATGTGTATTTCGTTGATGAGAAATCAACGTCTTCTAACTCCGGAGAACTACACCGAGAGCTATGGGCGCTCCGTATCCTAACAAAATCACCACGGGCAACAAACTTCACCTCTGGCATTCTAAACGGTGGCGGCGGAGGCGGCGGAGGAATCAGTGCCGACTGAGCGCCGCTGTTCACATTGTGATCCACCTTTGTCGGCAACGGCGGCCGGCCGGTGGTGGTTGAGTTTCGCCGCCTTGAAGAGTCAGGTGAAGGCGGCGGCGGATGTCGAGTTTGGCTCGTTCGTCTTGATGAGGGAGGAGGTGGTGGAGGAGTAGGCGGAGTAGAAGGTGAATGAAAAAGCTTACTTTTGCTACCGGATTTGAAAATATTGTTGAAGATCGATGACGGAGGCGGCAGCGGCGGCGGCGGCGGCGGCGGTGGTGGCGGAGGAGTAGAATCTGACTGAAATTGAGTCTGGCTCGTTCGTCTCGATGATGGAGGCGGTGGCGGTGGCGGCGGAGGAGGTGTAGAAACTGAATGAAAAAGCTTACTTTTGCTACCAGTTTTGAAAATATTGTTGAAGATCGACGACGGTGGTGGCGGAGGAGGCGGCGGAGGAGTACTACTAGACACTGACTGAAACCGCTTACTTTTGCTTCCAGTTTTGAAGATGTTATTGAACATTGAACGCCGAGGAGGAGGTGGCGGTGGTGGAGGTGGTGGAGCTGAAACGGAGTGAACTCGCTTACATTTCGTTCCTTTTCTAAACAGGTTATGGAACGCGAACGGCGGAGCAGGCGGCGGCGATGGTGGTGGCACTGAATGCATAGAAGGTGGAGATTGATGCAAATTATCGTAAATGTTCCTTGTTTTCACCCTCCTCTTTCGCTTTCTCCGACTATCCAAAGAATTAGGTACCTCTGCCGATATTTCCTTCGCAGTGCCACTCCTTTTCCGATCATTTCCGCTCATCTTCCTCTCCTCCAATCCATTCAACACCGGCTGCGGTGGCGGAGGAGGAGAAGTAGTCGGCGGCGATCGGCTTTCACGCGCAACACTTTGAAACGATCTCCTCACCGGTGGCGGAGGCGGCGTAGGAGGTGGCGGCGCCGGTGTCTTCGGCCGCGGAGTCTCTGTCCCCATCGTATCTACAAATTTATCCACCGGAATAACCTTAACATCCGATTCATCTCTCTCCACCTCGCTCCGCCACTCACGGCGGCGACTATACTCCGACGACTCCGACGCCGGCTCCGATCGATACAAGTTCAATTCAAAATCATCAAAAAACCGAAACGAACTCTCGCCAGGGTCCGACACCGGCACTTGCCTCAGATCCGGGTACGAGCTACAGCTCCGCCTCAACCGGCCAGCTCCGGCCATTGCCGGGGAACTATACACCTTCCGATCAGTATACTCAAACCACTGACTCGTCCCCGACGGCTCAGATTTATCAACATCGAACAAAGCATTCGAAGCACCAACATTAGTACTGCTTCTCTCATCAGTGCCGTTCGATCCATCGTCGTTTTTTCTGGCGAAAACTCCACAGAGAATCGCAAAAAGAACGAGCAAGATGTTGAATGAGTCCCAACTTTTCTTCACCGAATTGGGTCTGAAGATGTGAGAGGTGTGAGAGAGAAGTAAAGGGATTAAGAAGAAAATGATGAGTAAAGCAAGGATTGGGATGAGTATGATGAGCACCACCGGGTTGAGAATCGGAGGCGAGGAGCGGCGGCGGTGGAGGAGGGCGGTGGTGGGTTGGGGCCAGAAGGGTGGTGAGTCTCCTTCCATGGGGTTTGAGCTTTTGGTGGATGTAGAGGAGAGAGAATTTAAAGGGTTTTTTGTGAGAGGAGAGAGAGAGGTTGGAAATGAAATGAAAAACTATTATACATGTAAATGTACGGACCTAATACGGTGGACATTTTTATAATGAAATATTTTGAGGGAATTGTTAAAAGTTGATTTTTTTTATTTTTTTTATTTTTTTTAAAATATGTAAAAAAAAAATGAAAGGTAATGTAATTTAAAATAAATAAAAAAATAAAAAAAATTAGGCTAAAGTAATTTTAATGGCAAGTTTTGAATCATGTGTGTATACTTTTGACCCTTTGAGTTTGAACAGAATAATATGTTTTCTGTTTTTAACTTTTTTGATCGCATGGATGTCCAATATTTCTTGGCTTGTGGATATACGTCTTTTTTGGAACAATTTTTAGCTGTGTTGTGAATTATTATACGAGTAATACCATAATTTTGGAAATAAAAATTCAAAATTTAATATTAATAAATTTCTTAAATTATAGACCTATAACACTAACTTCTTTTTTTTTTTTTTTTTGATTCAAATGAAAGTAAAACAGAGAAGATAGAGTTCATATAAATAGAGGGGATTAGACCCTCTTAGAGTTGGCAGAAACCATGTCTACTATAAGAAAGGAAAAGATAGAGCTGGGTGGTTCATTAAAAAACACCAGATGTTCATTTTGGTTGACTCCAAGATTGGCTAGAGCATCAGTACATAAGTTTGCTTCTCTTGGGATGTACTAGATGCTGCAGTTACATCTTTGTAACATGAAGTTGGCATCATCGATCAGAGCTCTGTATAGGAAGGTTCTATCAGCTCCTTCCTAGATAAGCTTCATTGCAATTTGAGAATCAGTCTCTATGTCTATGTTGGCCAACCCTTTTTGCATTATGATTGTAAGACTTCTGTAGAGACCCCAGAGTTCGGCCTCCAAGCTGGTGTAGTTCTCTAGATAACCATGGTAGCCCCATAGCCAGGTACCTGTTTCATCCCTCAACAAACCTCCATATCCAGATTGGCTAGGATCTCCTTTGGAACAACCATCAGTGTTCAGCTTTAGTTTACCTGCAAAGGGAGCAAGCCAGTTAGTTAGTCTTGGTTCAGAATAAGTAGAATGGAGGAGGTTTTGGAAGGCTTCCTAAATTTGTTTTGCTTGCTGGAGAATCTGTGTTGTACTGATGGAAGCTGGTTGAATGTGGTGTTCAAACACCTCCTTATTCCTTGAGAGGGTAATTTGTAAACAAGTTGGGCCGAGCTATGGAACCTATCTACGAGACCGAGCTACAAGACCTAGCTACGGGGCCAAGCTATTGGACCTAGCTACAGGACCTAGTGGCGGTCAACGCTATGGCCGAGTTACCAAGCAAGGTAGTCAAACAGAGAGAAGAGCCGAAGTAACTTGGTTGACCGCAATGTTAGCCGAGGTAAAGGGGGTCAGTCGAGGTAAAGATGTCGGCCGCGGTAAAAAGGGCTTAGCAAGTGGATCGCAAGTGTTAGCTCGGTCCAAGTGTAGTGACGGTCACCACGGTCGGAGTGAAGATGGTTAGTTCGGTCATAGTATTTTGAGCCGAGGTATGATGGCTTCTCATGGTGGACCTCGGTTTGGTTAGCACGGTCGTAGCGCGCCATAGTTACTTCGGTCCAGGTATGAAAAGGGATTGACAAGTGTTACCACGGTCCAAATATGATTATGGTCACCAGACGGAGTAAAGGTAGTTATCTCGGTCGTGGTATTCAGAACCAAGGTATTTGGGCTTCTTGTGGTGGACCTAGCTATAGATTAGCTCGGTCGGGGGTTTACTACGGTTAGCACGGGAGTAAGTAAACACCACAGTTGGAGTATGTCAAACCGAGGTACACGCAGTGAAAGTAAGAACCGAACTAGTGGTAGCTCGGTCTAGTCTGCGGCTTTAGCATGGTCATGTTATTTCGGTCGTATTGACATCCAACCGTGGTAAAACCATCTCACTTGGTTTAAGCAGTGAGGGGGGTGTTGAAGGATAAGCGTTATCCTTCAGGAGTATGAATCCTAGGAGGACTCTACGCAAGGAGGAGTAATCCTAGAAGGACTCTACATGGAGGAGTAAGAGTCCTACCAGGATTGTGCTACGCGAAACCTATATAAGCTCACCAATATCACCTTTGGAGAGGTAACACAACTTTTGCTCCCTGATTACATTGAGCTTTTGCCTACTTGTCTTGCTTTCTGACTTAGGCATCGGAGAGGTTTCCGGCACACACCCGCCGGCCAGCTCACGTTTGTGTTTTCAGGTGACAAAGCGACGTCGTACGGAGGAACGCAGACTTGATCAACAGGATTATACGAGAAGGTATATTTCTTTCCCGTACAATTGGCGCCGTCTGTGGGAACTCAGACAAGAACAACCTCTTGGTCAAGCTTTCTCTCGAAGATCAATGGCGAACAACGAAGAACTTCCTCACTCCACCATTGACGGACTAACCCCAGAAGGGGTGCAAGGCGCGAAGGCCTACCCTTGGTCGCTCCCATGGCGAGTCTGGAACCACAAGGACAAAATTCCAGAAGGGATGCGAGGGGACGAAGACGGAATAACAGCCCTCATCCCTCTCGCTCGCAAAGCCCAGAAAGACAAAGGCGCAGGATTGATCCTCAAACTCTAGAGGATCGCGTCAGGGAACAAGATGAATTAATTCGCAAGATGGCGGCAGACATGGAGTCACTCAAACGCCAGGTGAAAGGAAGAGAAGTGGCGACAGGAGAGGGGCGCAACAACAAGACACCCCCTCCACTCGGAAGGGCGTAGTAGGAATTCTACACCCTCCCATGCAGAGAACAGAAGCCTCAGGACAGGCGATACACTATCCGGATCTTCCAGAACTCGTCGCTCCAGGTCTGAGAGGACGAGATCCGAAAGGTCGAACACGGAAGGAAGCACATATTGGCCCTCGCATACGCACCAAACAAGGTCCAGACAGACGAAGTTGCCCAGATCGTCCGACCTACGAACCGTGTTCAAAGAGAAGGCACGATGGAAGGAGGACGCCAGGGCGCGCGATCCACACAGAGTTTCTGCATTACAGCGGTTGGCTCCTCGGACGCATGGAAGCGTCGAGGTTGGAATGCCACTACCGCGCCCTGCCTACGAACCGACGACAAGGCATTAGCGAGGCTGCAGACCTCACCGTTCGTTCCGGCGATTGAAAACGCACCCCTACCATCAGGCTTCCTTCAGCCCAAATTCACTACATATGAGGGGAAGACGGACCCTTACTCACACTTGAGCCACTTTCGCCAGGTCATGGCTGTATACCGGCGAAACGAGGCTCTGATGTGCATCCTCTTCCCATCTAGCCTTGGCGACCTAGGCTTGACTTGGTTCGAAAAACTCCCAGAAGGCAGCATAGCCTCCTGGGCGCAATTGGCGGAGGCTTTCGTAACAAGGTTCAGAACAAACACTAAAACCCCGGTGGAGATCGACCAGTTACTCTCCATCGACATGGGTGACAAGGAGACCCTAAGATCCTACAATAGTCGCTACTGGGAGACCTTCAACCAGATTGGGGACTGTCCCACCAATCTCGCCATCGCACAGTACAATAGAGGTCTTCCAGTCGGAAACAGGTTGAGGGACTCAATTACCATGACGCCACCCCTCACGATGGAAGCCTTGATGGAAAGAGTACACCAACATATTCGCGTGGAGGAAGATAGCGCCCGCGCTAAAACAAAATCTGGCACAACCGCAATACCAGATAAAATGACCACGGCGAAGGTCAACACGGTAGAACGTCCAAGTAGAAACGGGCAAGGCAGGCGGGACAACGGAGAGGACCAAGGCAAAAGAAGGTTGAGAGTCCACACTGCCATGACCACGGTGTTCAAAAAACCAATCTACCGAATTCTCAGCGAGATACGCGATGAACCTTTCGTCCGATGGCCTGCTAAGCTGGGAGAAGCGCAAAAAGACTACGACGAGAAATCGCGGTGCACCTTCCATGATGAACAGGGGCACCGCACTGAAAATTGCACGCCATTAAAGCAGCATTTGGAAGAGTTAGTGGCAGCTGGGCACTTGGACCAATACATAAAAGGAAGAACTTGAGAGCAAGGAGCTGTTCGCAGATGTTAGCGAGGTAGCTGAACAGAAGGTAGTGGGAGACTTGGTACAGGAAAAGATAGATGTAAAGAACCCAGAGAAGGAAAGCTAGGGCCCAATTGGGATGGACCATACAAAGTGGTTGGTTTAGCTGAAAAGGGGCATATCACTTGGAAGATAGAGCCATCAAGGCTATCCCCAGACCATGGAACACTGCCAATCTCGAGCTATTTTTTCGATAGGGTACTTGTAATTTACATTTCCTCAATAAAACAAGTAGTTCCCTTTTCAGCATAGAATATTTTCTTCTGTAAAAGTTGTTTTGGTAAGCTAGAGGCATTGAAAGCAGAGTTGGATGGAAAAACCAACACTTACCTCTCCTAAGCCGAGGTAAGGACTTAGGCTAAAGGTGGTTGGCAGGTTTGACCAACAAAACTCTTTTGCACCCTTTAGCCAAGATAAGGACCTAGGCTAAAGGTGGTTGGCAGGTTTGACCAACAAAACTCTTTTGCACCCTTTAGCCGAGGTAAGGACTAGGCTAAAGGTGGTTGGCAGGTTTGACCAACAAAACTCTTTTGCACCCTTTAGCCGAGGTAAGGACCTAGGCTAAAGGTGGTTGGCAGGTTTGACCAACAAAAAACTTTTTTGCACCCTTTAGCCGAGGTAAGGACCTAGGCTAAAGGTGGTTGGCAGGTTTGACCAACAAAAAACTTTTTTGCACCCTTTAGCCGAGGTAAGGACCTAGGCTAAAGGTGGTTGGCAGGTTTTACCAACAAAAAACTTTTTTGCACCCTTTAGCCGAGGTAAGGACCTAGGCTAAAGGTGGTTGGCAGGTATGACCAACAAAACTTTTTTGCACCCTTTAAGCCGAGGTAAGGACCTAGGCTAAAGGAGGTTGGCAGGTATGACCAACAAAACTTTTTTGCACCCTTTAAACCCAGGTAAGGACCTAGGCTAAAGGTGGTTGGCAGGTTTGACCAACATTTTTTACTCTTCGGCCGAGATAAGGATTAAAAAGTGGTTGGCTGGAAAAACCAACACTTGGTACTCTTCAGCCGAGATAAGGATCAAGGCTGAAGAGTGGTTGGCAGGTATGACAAGATAGATTGCAAGGTTAAGACCGAGATGAGTATATCGGCCAGAGAATGTCATACTTCATTCAAAACATAGCGGAAAATAAATGCAAGCATGGAGCAAGCCGAACAAGCAGTTGAGAGAACTGAAGATTTCATTCCAAAAGTGCATTACAAAAGGAGGGGCCGTAGCCAGGTTACAAACTCCTTTGGTAAACAGAAGAAAAATCATGCATAGAGGTCATTTAAATCGACATCCGAATCAACCCTGGCTTCACCTAAAGATAGCTTGGTCATGACAAGCACACTTTGGTTGAGCTCGGTCGAAAGCACCGCATCACACAGCAGGCAAAGGTGGGATGGAGACCACAGGAGTTGGAGAGTTGGACTGGCGACCGAGCTGGGCGTTATTATCAGGCTTTTGGGATACATCCCCTTCCTCAGTATTGGAGAATTTTTTGCTGAATGGCATTTGCATACTCCACCATGGAGTTCGGTATACAATATGGAGGAGGGTTTAGAAGACCTCGGTCTCTTGGCTATGACCGAGTTGCGCCACAGCTGCTTTCCACCCACACTTGAAGAAGAGGTCTTTGGCAGCCTCACATTGCAGGATATAGTATCTCGGTTAAGCGTGCAAAGGCGTGTCTGGCCAACCTAGTCAGTCTGCAAAGTGAAAAGGAAAAGTATTAAGTACAGATCGTTGGACCGTGCTAAAAGAAACAAAGGCGAAATAAATTGAGTCCTCGCTCGGCCAAGTAAAACGAGGGATTCGCAGCCCGGTTGAAGTTTATGGTGCAGCATTCTTAGCTCGGCAGAGTGGGGCGTTCTTAGCTCGGCTGGAGGAAAATAACCCAATCATGCTATGCAGATGGAATTAAGGGGCAATTGAGAGGGTAATTTGTAAACAAGTTGGGCCGAGCTATGGAACCTATCTACGAGACCGAGCTACAAGACCTAGCTACGGGGCCAAGCTATTGGACCTAGCTACAGGACCTAGTGGCGGTCAACGCTATGGCCGAGTTACCAAGCAAGGTAGTCAAACAGAGAAGAGCCGAAGTAACTTGGTTGACCGCAATGTTAGCCGAGGTAAAGGGGTCAGTCGAGGTAAAGATGTCGGCCGCGGTAAAAAGGGCTTAGCAAGTGGATCGCAAGTGTTAGCTCGGTCCAAGTGTAGTGACGGTCACCACGGTCGGAGTGAAGATGGTTAGTTCGGTCATAGTATTTTGAGCCGAGGTATGATGGCTTCTCATGGTGGACCTCGGTTTGGTTAGCACGGTCGTAGCGCGCCATAGTTACTTCGGTCCAGGTATGAAAAGGGATTGACAAGTGTTACCACGGTCCAAATATGATTATGGTCACCAGACGGAGTAAAGGTAGTTATCTCGGTCGTGGTATTCAGAACCAAGGTATTTGGGCTTCTTGTGGTGGACCTAGCTATAGATTAGCTCGGTCGGGGGTTTACTACGGTTAGCACGGGAGTAAGTAAACACCACAGTTGGAGTATGTCAAACCGAGGTACACGCAGTGAAAGTAAGAACCGAACTAGTGGTAGCTCGGTCTAGTCTGCGGCTTTAGCATGGTCATGTTATTTCGGTCGTATTGACATCCAACCGTGGTAAAACCATCTCACTTGGTTTAAGCAGTGAGGGGGGTGTTGAAGGATAAGCGTTATCCTTCAGGAGTATGAATCCTAGGAGGACTCTACGCAAGGAGGAGTAATCCTAGAAGGACTCTACATGGAGGAGTAAGAGTCCTACCAGGATTGTGCTACGCGAAACCTATATAAGCTCACCAATATCACCTTTGGAGAGGGAACACAAACTTTTGCTCCCTGATTACATTGAGCTTTTGCCTACTTGTCTTGCTTTCTGACTTAGGCATCGGAGAGGTTTCCGGCACACACCCGCCGGCCAGCTCACGTTTGTGTTTTCAGGTGACAAAGCGACGTCGTACGGAGGAACGCAGACTTGATCAACAGGATTATACGAGAAGGTATATTTCTTTCCCGTACATTCCTGTCTTTTCAGATGTACCAGATGGTAGTTAAGAAAATTGTTGGCCATTGCAAACCAGCCATCTTACTTGGGCTTTTCATGTTCGATTGTAGCCAAACAGGTAATGCCTTCCTATATTCTTTTTGCCACCAGTTGAGATCTTGCAGATTTAGCCAAATGGATTTAGCTTTGATGCATCCTCTAAGAAGGTGTGACATATCTTTTGTATAGCCTTGGCACCTCTGGCAGATATCAGAATCTGTGAGATTCTGGTGAGTCTCATCTGGTTTGTGAGTAACCTACCATGCATGGACAGCCAAAGGAAACATTTGAGCTTTTGAGGGGCTTTAATTTTCCATATCCACTGCCAGTTTAACCCATCTTCATCCTGTTTAGTGAAAGCATTATAGGCTGCTGAAGAAGAGAAATTGCCATTAATAGTCCCTTGCCACCAGGAAGGTGTGTCCATGAAAGTCACAAATTCGGGTCTATAGATGCTAAGGATGCTATTTTTATCCTGTTGGGTGAGCAGATGCTGGATAGGGTTCAGATCCCATTGACCTTCTTCATCAATTATCGAGCTAACTTCCATAATATTATCAATATGAGACCCTTGATAACTTTTACACAGTGGCTGAGTGCCACACCACCAGTCAGTCCATAGAGAAATTTTCTCCTCATCTCCCACATTCCATTTGATATTATCCTCTAGAACTTTTCTATTATTGATTATACTTTTCCATGTGAGGGAAGCAGTCCTCTTTTTGGGCCAATTGGAAATGGAGTGGTGTTGAAGATATTTGGAATGGAGAATTTTGCACCAAAGGTTATCAGCATTACTAGCAAGTTTTCATCCCAATTTAGAGACTAAGGTGGAGTTTTGGTCCCTAGATTTTCTAATGCCCAACCCACCATGTTTTTTACTCTTACAGACTTGATTCCAGTTCAGAAGATGAACTTTCTTGATAGTATTAGTGCTGCCCCAGATGAAATTTCTGTTTAAGCTATCTATTTTGTCACAAACAGACCTGGGAATTTCCATGGCTTGCATGAGGTGGTTAGGAATGACAAAGGTAACAGATTGCACTAGGGTAATACGACTTGCAAGAGAGAGGGTATTGGCCTTCCACCCAGAAAGTCTGTTAGTGATCTTCACTATGATGTCTTTAACATGGTTTCTACTAATTCTACTGTGCAGAACATGAGTGCCTAGGTATTTACCAAGGTCATGAATAAGGCCTATACCACTTTGGTAGCTCAGAGATAGGGCTTCACTCCTAGGGATATTAGAGGATACAAAGAGTTTGGACTTTTGAAGATTAATTTTCTGACCCGAAATTTCACAAAATTCATTCAAGACTTCCATGATGCAATCACAGTTTCTTATAACACTAACTTATAACACTAACTTCAAATATGTTTATATACATATATATATATATATATTTTTTTTTTTCTGGTTTTTTTCTTGGATTGTAGAATTTTCGTTATTATATTAAATTTTTGTTTACTAAATTCAAAGCTCTTTTTAATATTTTCATTTATTTTTAAGGCATTTGTTTTACTTAATCTAACATTAAAACAATGCCCCTAAAGGCAATATTTAGCATTTGTCATAATATAATATTTTTACATAGTACTATCAATACATATGTGTGTCTTTCTTTTGATGATCGAAGATTCAGATCAGCTTACGCACATCTCGATTAATTCAGAAACTCACACAAAACATTTCCTCCATGTGTATCGGACAAATACATAGTGTTAATGTTATATTTTGATATGGTATTCTATTTTATTACATTGCTACTATATAACATTTTTCTATAATTCAGCCTCGTTTGGGAACAAGCTTTTTTAGTAATTTTTTATTTTTTTGACTAAAATATGATGTAAAAAAAATTAGTATGTTTGATATGACTTTTTGATTTTTTACGAAAAGATATGTAAAAAGTAAAGAGAAAATGAAATCTTTAACTTTTTGATATAAGTTGTTAATTTTTTGATTTTTTTTAATGACTTTTTAGCTTAGACTAATAAGTGATATTGCGAAACGAGACTTCAATTTAAAAAAAAATAAAATTAGACTCATTAAAAGAGGCATAGTGTTTGTAAGTTATTTACTTGTTACCAAATTGTCATATAAATGTTTATTGAATTGTAAGTGTTTGTTAAAATTACATCATAATCACATTGACAGAAAGGGTATCAATAACAATTGCACGACAAGTTTTGAATAATTTTTTGCTATGGATAGAGAAATTCAAGTCAATGCTTTTAAGCTTTTGAATATATTTTGCTATGGATAGGGAAATTCTACCACCAACCGTGCTAGAGAGCTCGAATTGAGCCTCCCCGAATCCCCCTAATTACGAAACGACGTCGTTTCGTCGTTCGATTTTTTTTTTTTTTTTTTGAATCAGAAAATCAGAATCAGACGCAGAAGAAAGAAGGAAGAGAAGAAGAAAGAAGAAGAAAGAAAGAAGAAGAAAGAAGAGAAGGCAGAGGCGGAGGAAGAAGGCAGACGCGGAGCTCGACGATCGGACGGAGCTCGACGATCGCGAGCTGCGACGATCGGATGGAGCTGCGACGATCGGACGCTCGCCGGAATGCAGGGCCCATTTGTGTGTGTGTGTCTCCCTCCTCTCTTCTCCCTCTCTTTCCCTCTCTGCTCTCCGCTCTCCCTCTCTCTCTCTCCTCTCCTCTCTTCCCTGCGTTTGAGCTCGAAAAATGGTCAAAAATGGAGGAAAAAAAAGAAAAAAAAAAAAAAACCTAATGCCCAAAACGACGTCGTTTTGGGCATTAGGGGGATTCGGGGGAGCAATATTTCGAGCTCTCAAACATTATTCATTCTCCCACATTGCACATAATGTTAAGAGTGATGCTACGTAGCTCGAATTCCCCTCCCCCGAATCCCCCTAATCTAAAAACGACGTCGTTTGACGTCTGAAATTTTTTTTTTTTTTTGCAGATCAGAAGAAGGGAGAAGAAGGGAGGAGAAGAAGGGAGAAGAAGGGAGGAGGAGGAGGAGGAGGGGGAGAGAGGGAGGGGGGAGGAGTGGGGAGGAGGAGGAGGAGGGACTGGAGGGGGCTCACAAAATCGGGGTGGGGGTGGAGGCGGGGCCGGGGGGCGGAGGTAGAGGCAGGGGCGACGGTCGGAGGCGACGGCGACGAGCTCCTCCTCTGCGACGAGCTCCTCCTCTGCGACGAGCTCCGAGACGATCGGACACGACGGCGACGGCGACGAGCTCCTCTCCTCTCCGACGAGCTCCGAGCTCCGAGCTTCTCCCCTCTTCTCTTTCTCTCTCTCTCTCTTTCTCGTCGTTTTCGGGGGATTCGGGGGAGGGGGAATTCGCGCTCCGAAGCATTACTCTAATGTTAATGCTCATCCTATTTCTTGGTGCCCTCATAATAAGACCCATTTTGACATGCCTGGTCTTTACAAGAAGTGTCATATCTTAATAATAATTAGTAAAAACGAGAAATTTCACACTGGTTTCGTTTCGTATATATAACAGTGTGGAGCGTGGTTGTAATGAGTGAAAAAGGTAACTCTTTACACCCATAACACTATACCACATCTTTAAATCATGAAAATGACCACCCCCCTTTCACTTTTTTATATGTTACCATTCATCATATATTTATCTAGCTGTCCCTATAAATATATGAAAGTTCCCTACCTAAACAACCACTTCACCCTCCCTATATACTTTTGTATACATGTATAAAAGAAAAATGCTTCGACACCCACTGGGGTCGACCCGTGACGCGCCGTGATTTGATAAAAAAAAAAAATTGTTTTATTTATTTATTTTTTTTTTGAGTTTTAGCCAGTGAGGACTCGCCATCTCACTGGAGGTGCGACCCCCACTGGGGTCTGCAGCATAGTTCATGTATAAAAATGTATATATTTATGGGTTTGATTAAGACATATTTAACTTGTGTAATAAATTCAATAATTTTGACTTTTTGAAACTGTGTTTATCATGAACTTGTAGAAATAAAAAATAAAAAAAAAATGAAAAAATAAGTTTATATTTATTTATGTGTTTGGTTGGAAGATTTAAAGAAGAATTTGAAAAGGAAAAAGAAAAAGTTTAGTGAAATATGAATAAAATATACCTATATTTCACATAGTTTCACACACATTTTCCCTTTTTCTTTCTAAATTCCTCTCCAAATCCCTCAACCAAACACAATATTAGAGTTTAGATTTCCCTCTCCATTTGTAGTTTGGTTTGTCAATCCCTTGGACAAAATTTATTTAATTTTGTAATTGTCTATTTGAGTATAAACTGAGATGTAAATTCTCACCAAAATACAAGTTATTAAAACAACAAAGGACACATTTGATTTTTTAAATGAAGAAACGAGCTCGAGCAGAGTGGGTCTATAAAATTTGTTTTATAATGTATTTGAGCAATATATGTTACAAATTTAAAAAGACATCATTTTTATAAGATATAAATCGATTTATCAATTAAAAACACCTCATAAATATCTTCAAGACATCCTGTCACCACTTTTGTCAAAAGAATAGAGGAAAGAGAATCCCTTTCACTGTTTTTATGTTACCATTCATCATATGTAGCTGTCCCTATAAAAATATTAGTTCCCTACCTAAACAACCAGTTCACCCTCTCCTTTATACTTTTGTGTACATATATAACATGTATATATTTATAATAATATTGCATATTTTTTACAAAATTTACTAACTTTAAATTTATAACATATACTCACTTTCAAACTAAAATTGGGGACATACATTTTTATGGTTCCTAACATTTTTGATATATTTATGTATTGATTAAGACATATTTAAGTTATTTAACAAAACAGCTCAAATGATTACAATCCTTTAAAACATCTTTAGGGCAGAAATATAGAAATTTAATTTTAGGGGTGAAATATTAGAAGATTAGTTATGTATTAATACATGTAAAAATTAAAAATAAAATACTTTATTTTGGACACGGGCTTGTTATATCGAAAATAATATTAGATGAAATTAAAATATTTTTTTAGCAATTTCATAGGTTTAAAAGGTTAAATGCAGGTTCAAACATGTATTTCAAAACAAATTTTTAAAACATATTTAAAACAAATGTAATAAATTTAAGATCATAAAAAAAGATTAAAGTTCCCAAAGTAATATATCTGTATGTATGTAAATTGGGATAACACTTATATATTTTGTCAAGTAGGTGATATAAAAAACTATTTGCATAATGATTTAGAAAAACGATTGATATATGCAAAGTATAAACATAAAATTTTGAACTTTGTGAAGTTTTAGATTTAAATATAAATATCTTCAACTTGATTAAAGATTTGGGAGCCAACAATTTAATTTATACAAATATTTTAAAATAGTAATTAAAAAATTCTAAAATTCAGAGGGGCCATTGTTCTCTCTAACCCACTTATCTGTTTTAATAGTTATTTGAAAAACACCATTCCTCAATCACCTCAATGGCCAAGAGGCTCCAAATTTGATTCTCACTTTAGGCTGGCATTCCTATGATGGGGTTGCTTCATCTTTTTGGGTTTGGTTCCTTAATGTTGCTTAGCAATAACCTCAGGAGTTGATTCAACGGCAAAATTTAAAAATAAGCTCTAAAATTTCAAATTCAAATCACTTTAAGGAGTCATGAGAAGTTGGTTTGATCATTAACTTCAAGATTTTAGGATTAATTAAGGTGCATGCAAGCTACGAGTGGATATCGATCTGCTGGCCGCCCAACCCAGACTTATTTTTTTAGGGATTGCAAATATTATTTTAGCCCATAGGATTGGATTGAGTTAATACTATTAGCTCGATTAATTAATGGAATGAGTTTGGGAATTATACTTTTGGCTGGGCCCGCTACATATTTAATTTAATTAATTAATTTATATAATATATTGAACATGTATATACCATTTTATTGTGGCCATGTGATTTGTAAGATGTTTAAGTGGTCATTATTTTACTGAAGACATTGACAATTTTTTTTTATAAGAAATTTGAAATTTAAATTAAGGATTTTTTATTTTTTTTTAGTTTTATGCATTACTAATATTTTGGTTTTAAAAACTTTGAACTTTTGGAATTGTGGGTGTGTTTAGTTTAAAAAAATTTGTAATGTTTAATTAATATGGTATTAACTCTTTAATGGTTAGTTGCTTTATAAGCCTTTGTCTATTTATGAAAAAATAATAGGTACTATGATATTTAATTTTTTTTATAATTTATGTATATGGCTTGATGGATGGACTTAGGAATTATGATTTATTTTGGGTTGGACTTGGGTTTGATTATATATGCTCGATGTTCGAGACGGACTTGGATAGATACAAAGGCTTATTTTGGAAAGTGGGTTATAATCTACTTTTCAAATTATAACCCACTTCTTCTCTCACAAAATAACTACTTATAAGCAGTTTTTCATTAAAAAACTGATTATACTATCTTTTCAAAATAGTTCAAAATCTCTGATTAAATAGTGACAACTTGGCCAACCCGGTGAATGACCGCTCCTAATGCAAGCTAAGCCGGACACTTGATTATAAATATATATATATCCTAGTGGTACGTCTTCTTAACCCTAAAAATAGACTATTGTACAAAAAGAAAAGAAAAGAAAAGAAAAATCTATTTATGAGTAATATATACATAAAGGAGCTTTTTATCAGTTTTTTTTTTTTTTTTCCCTTTCACTAAACATAAAGATAATAAAAAAATGAGGTGAAAGTCCATTAATTTTTATGTTGTAATAAAAAAATTATTTGTAAATAACAATTTTCTTTACTTAGGGTCGTTTGACAATGATTTTTTTAATTAATTTTTTAATATTTTTTTAACTTGAGACATTTTTGTTTGTTTGGTGTTCTTTGGACTTTTTGAATTTTTTAATTTTGGAATGACAAATTTTTTGTTGATTTTTTTTTTAAAAAACTTTTTGTAATTATTTAGACCAAATGATCTGCCAAACCAGCGCTTAAAATTTGTTTGATGCATGCAACCAAAAAAGAAAAGCAACTTGCTTGGTTGATATGCATCACTTTGGATGCCATAGAATTGGGTGAAAGCTACACTTTTTTGGAGTTAGTGACCCATTGTCACCATCTTTCGGCGTTTAGCTCCAAATTGTTTCTTTCATCATCATTAAAAAATGAATAATTTTTTATGCGGCAATGCTACGTATCTCAAATTTTGTGGCTTAAAAGTGGTTCAAATGGCCAAAACGACGTCGTTTTGAGTACAGAACAACATAAAAATGGCCAAAACGACGTCGTTTTGACCATTTGAGCCACTTTTGAGTCACAAAATTTGAACTACGAGACATTTTCATTTTTTATGTATTTAAAACAAGTATTCAAAATTTGAATTTATGGAGGAAATTTCAAAATAAATATACATTCCAAATTTAATATATTCTTTTAATTTACTGGCACATAATACTAATTTATCTTCTCTATATCTCTTGCTTATCATTTATATATATAAGACAATATTTCTCTCCAGTTCTCAAATATGACTTGATTGTCAAATTTGACTTATGGGTTCACTATGGCCTTATTTTGTTGATCCCATCTATTGATAGTTTTTGTCTCTATACATAGATTGTTCATAAAAATAAAATAGAGAAATGTTATGGGTGGGTTTGGGAAGTGGGTTGGCTTTTTGGCTTTTTGGCTTTTTTGGCTATTTTAGCCTGGGCTTAAAAGCTTGGTTTGGGAAGGGCTTTTTGGCTTTTTGGCTTTTTTGAGTTTTTTTGTGAGAGAAGAGTGTAATGATTATGGGTTGGATGTGATGTTTTGTTTTTTTGGGGCTAAAATAGCCTGTTTTGTCTTTAGTGGGCTAAAATAGCCCAACCTTCTTCCCAAACGGGGCCTATATAATATATTGATTATTTGTTACCATCTTGTATCATCGTTTACGTGGATATTTATGGTTGATTCTTTTGTTTGAAGATAATTAAATTAAGGAATTAATGAATGAAAATGATATTTTGTTACATGCGCCATTGATATAAAGGGGTAAAAACATATATATATATATATATATATACATATAATATAGCAGTCCTTTAAATAAAAATCAAATTGAAATGATAATTGTGTAGCCATATAATTTTATCACATTTGTCCTAAAAAAATAGATAAAATATTTTCAAAATTTCATTTATAATTTTTTTAAAGATAAATATAATAAAATTATATTATTATAATTATCATGCCATTCTTTTAGTATAAATCTGCACAGAAGTACCTAAAATATGAACAAATCAAATCATTTGTATTTGTGTGGACACATACAGATCTATGCGTTGAAGAAAAAATGTTCATCTTTTTATCATGTTCCACGCATGCGTGTTGTTTGTTAGCAACACATGTTTTATAATTGAAGGTCCCATAACATTAATGTAAGGTCCGTTTGTTTTGAGAGAGGGAGTAATAAATGAGATTGAGACGGATATGAGATGTATTAATATTATGTTTGTTTTGAAAGATGAAAAAGGGATTCATAAACCTTTCGGATTAGGATGGGTCTTGGATGTTGGGATTGAGATGGAGACCAAAGACTTGGTATTAGAAAATTAGTCCTCCGACTTAGTTTTTTTTTATATTTTTTTTACATGTTGGGCATTTTTTTGAATATTAATGTTTAATATTTTTGTATTTTTTGTTAAGTAAAAAATCATAGTTTTATTTATTATTTTATATAAAAATAATTTAACAATTTCTACACTAACAACTATCATTAAAACAAATATAATTTTACTCCCTTCACTATCAATCCCTTCTATTCTATCTCTGAAAATAAATAAGCCATAAATTCTAACCTTACTTTAAAAATATTAAAATAAAATTAATAATAATAATAATAATAATAATAAAATAAACAATAAATGTCCATCTAATTCTCAAAACACCATGACTGCAATTCACAGTTCTTAAATAATTAGGATAAGAAAAATTAACACCTTCCACACTTTGATTGGCCACATGGCCATTACGCGCGCTATCCATTGGTGGATTAAGATTAATAATTGTGCTTATTATTATTGTGTTTTTTTGGGAACTGTTTCAAGTAGGGTCAGCTTTTTGTTGTCAAAAACAAAAACACAATAAAAACAAAAACAAAAAACGTACAGAACAAAAGCTTGGAATTGTCCCCCAAGTTTCTCCTACAACTGGCGTTCGCCGGTTGGCCCTTAATACTACCGATTTAGAGGAATGCAAATGAATTGAGTTGTCCTTGAGTTCGGCTGGTTTAAAACTCCTTTACGTTCCATTTATTCATTAAGTTTTGGTTTCACTATTATCTTGGAGTTAAAAAAATATAAAATGATAAAATAGATTAAATAAATTAATAAGATAAAATATCATATCTAATTTATAATCATTATCATTTTTCTTTTACAGAAGTCAAAAAATCTAAACCAAATGAGACTAAAAAAACCAAACTAAAAAAGTACCATCACAAAAAGTTGGCTATGGCTTCTTTCGGATACTTGGCTTTTAGCCACTTTTGTGGGTATGTAGCAAAAGCCAAAAGTTGACTTTTTTGAGTTAAAAACATTTGGGAAGTTAGTTTTTAGCCACTGTTGAAATTACAATTCTATCTGTTACGGGTCAAAATGTGTTACGAAGTTGTAAATATTTTAAATTAAATAGGGGTAGTTTGGTTATTTTATTGTGATTTGATATCATAAACAAATATTAATCATAAAAGTCAAAAGTAATTTTTTACTAACTTCCCAAATCACTTGTCTAAAAAAGCCAAAAGCTTAGTTAAAAGCAAAAAAAAAAAAAAAATCATTTTTTACCATCTTCCCAAAGCATCCCTATACTAGCCGAAACTTAAATGAATAATATCGAGCTAAAAATTTTTAGTTCGTTAAGCATAACTAAAATTAAGCTCAGTTTGAATAGGCCGGTAAACATAATAATATATATAAATTAATGTTCATTCATATATTAAATTTGTTTGATTAATTTATTTTATTTTCTTATTTGGTGTTTGTGTAAATTTATGTATTTGATTGATAAAATTTAGTAATAATATGAGTATTTAAATTTTTTTTTTTTTTTAACTCATATGCTTCTCTTATAGCTCTTGATGAAGTTGAAAAATGAAAATTCATATATGGCCAACTCACTTGATTGGGACACAAGATTTAGTTTGGTTTAATTTGATACCTATACAGATGCTATGCTTCTCTTTTTTTGCTTTTACTGTGTATATTATTAAATTTTTTTCAAGCTTAAACTCAACTTGAAACTCAATCCATTTATGTAATTAAGTTGACTTGATTCTCTAAGCTCGATTACTTTTTAGCGAGTTGAACTTGAATACGTTAAAGCTTGGATCTATTCATTTATAGCCATAGTCAAAGCAGAACCAACCATTTAGGGGCAATTTGGAAACTTGCTAAAAAGTTAATTTTTTGACTTTTTACCAAGTTCTTCCAAAAAAGTCATCAAAAAAATCAACTTTTTTTTGTCAAAAAAGCGACTAAAAAAGCCAAAAAACTAAAAAATAAAACTTTTTACCAACTTATTATTTTGTGGTTATTGTCCTTAGTATTGCTGAATTAAATAATTCTCAGTTCAATCATTATGCACATAATAATTAAATAATTGGCTTACTTGACTTGCAAATAAACTATCCATATAATTAATTGTCAAGGTTAGCAGTTGATTTCTTTACTCAAGAATGTCTTACATATTATACATTTGTTTATCAGTAAAACACTATGGCCTTGTTTGGTTTGTTTTTCAGAAAATTTTTTTAAAAAAATTCTCTATAAACAAATTTTCAAGAGTAATCAAATTAAATAAATTTTTTCAAAAAAAATATCAAAATTTTGTTTGGTTACCTACTTTCCAAAACCACTCTCTCTCTCATACACATCAAATCAATCACTTTTTTTAAAACTCTCTCCTCAAAATAATTTTCCAAAACAATTTCTGAAAAAAGCCAAACCAAACAAGTTTTCGTACTTTTTATCTCAAAAACTACTCTACAAACACAAACCAAACACACCCTGCATGTTCAACTGAAGAAGTTGTTGTATTCAAACAAAAAATAAATAAATAAAAATAAATACAGAAAAAAAAAGTATTTAATAATTATGATGGACTAAACTAGAAGATTGAATGGTGGAGGTGTGGACAGCCAGAGTCTACGGATAAATTATGAATCCTCTATAAAAATAAATAAATAAAAAATCATGTAGGGCAACTCATGATGAACTTGCCATGACAAAGGATAGCTAATAACTTATTATTTTGCTAAGCATGAATTTACAGGAAAATAGAACACTGGCCAATAGCAATTGAAGAGGAATGCTATAAAAATAGTGGTGCTGGTTTAAAGTAAAATTATTTAGACTTTATAGGGCTTAAAATAAAATTATATAAATTTTGAGAGAAAAAAATACTAATTTAGTTTATAAATATTGAAAATTGAATGAAAAAAATAAAATAAAATAAAATTGGGGAGCCATGATAAAATGATTTAGATTTTGAAAGGGCTAGAGTGAAATTATATAAATTTGGAGAGGCCAAACTGTAAATTCTTTTATAAATATTAATGAGAATTTTAAAAAGTAAGAAGGGGTCATTGCCCCCACATCCACCCTTCTCTAACAGCAATGGTTGGTGGCCCGAAATTCAGTGGCTCGAATGGCTCGAATGGCTCGAAACTGTTAAAACGACGTCGTTTTGGGCGCAAAACGACGTCGTTTTGGCAGTTTCGAGCCATTTGAGCCACTGATTTTGTGGCCCTCAAACATTTTTCCTTCTCTAATTGATGAGAAAATTGTATAAGAATCCATTTTTCACATTGCTCATGTTTTAATATTCAATCACTAAGGGGTTGTTTGGGATGACCTAAATAAGTGTATTTTTTATATTTTTATGAAAAGATGTGTAGAAAAATAGAGAGGTGATGTGATGAAAAAAAGATAAAAACATAAAAAGATAGATTATTTTCAACTTCTCAAACTTGACCTAAATATCGTGATTTTGCTCTATTTTCAATCTCAACATAAAGAGGTGGATCTCATCATTTTCGTCGATCATAATTTGTCTAGGATACCACTTGATTATTTATATTCCATGAACATGGAATAATTACTAGAGAGAAAAAACTATAATTCATTTGTATTTGAAATTTTGAAGGACTATCGGTGTAAAAGCCAGTTTCACTAGGATTAATATGCAATCATAATTATTTTTTATTTCTTATTTTTTTTTAATGACAAATCACTCCGAGATAGAAATTCTTAAACCCACCAGCACATAAATTTTGCAAGACATATGCAATCATACTTTTTTAACTAGTGTTGTGTTTAGTTGGAAGATTTGGAAAAGGAAATGAAAAAAGTAGGTAAATTGTGAATAAAATATACATAAATTTCACTTAATTTCACATACTTTTTTTCTTTTCCTTTCCAAATCCTTCCCCAAATCTCCTAACCAAACACATCATAAAAGAATATTCAAGTTGGCGGAATGAAAACTTTCCCTTTCATATCAATTTTGAAGCATGAAAAGAGTGATGGAATACCTCCACCACATAAACATCACAAAAACAACAAAACTGATAGGATGAAGATGGTAATATATTAATTCATTTTCACACCTAAACACATACTCATAGAGAGTGATGTGTGAGTTCTATATATGTAAACACACCCCTCACAAACAGCGACGGACGCAGGATTCTGATGTTGGGGGCGAGTGTATATGTAATAAAAAAATTTATAATGAGCATGTGATATACAATATCAATTTCTACTAAAATATCACAAAAATATATAATTAAATGTTTCCATTCGTCGTATATAATTACAAAATATTATCAAAATACAATTGGATATCTTCTAGTAAATCCATATTAATTTTCAAAAAAGCAACTATTTGCTCTACATATCTACTTAGGCATCTAAAGTTCTGCTCGACGTTTTTTCATAATATAAACAGCATCTATGATGAAATCTACATCAAAATCTCGAGCAATGTCTTTCTCAACATATGTTAACAAATAGCTTGAAAGAAAATCATTCTCCATCCTATTGCACAATCTAGTCTTTAAAAATTTCATGGCCGAAAATGCACGTTTTGTTGTCGCCATAGAAACTGGTAAAATTAGAACAAGACGAATTAATCTATCGACAAAAAGATAAATTGTTGACTTCTTCTTTTTACTAACATTTGGCACAAGTCAGAAATTGTCAACAACTGCTGAAACTCAAGATGTTTAAGGATATCAATCTTGTAGTTTTGCAATTGAAATTTCAAATGTATTTTTTCTTGCTCTATAAAGTCATTAGGATAAAATTGATTTACAAGCTTGCTATATCTTCAATTTTGAAAGAACTGTAATCATCCCTAGGATTTAAAGCAGAGCTAAGAATAAGCAACTCAATCACATCTTCTTTGAATTTGTTGTTCAATTCTAGCAATTGAGAATCACATATAATTGTAAAAATATCAACCCGAAAATGATGCTCAATAATAATGTGATCTCTTTGGTAAGAAGCACGATCTCTACCAGATGTGTAACGAACACTCATATCAGGAATATCTATGTCATATTTTCCACAAAATAGTTGAACATTCTGCAACAAAGGAATCCATCCATTTTCTCTATATTTTTGAACAAGTGCTTTTGTAGGTTACACTAGATCCATTGCATTCAATATATCTTGGGATTTACGTTGCAAAGCTTGGCGAAGACATCAGTAGTCCCCATAATATCTCTCAAAAGATATAATCTTATCATAAACTCCATCTATATCTGCACGTTGAGTAGAGGTGGCTCCATCATTGATGACATTACTTAAGATTGAAAAAGTTGCACTAAACATATTTATCAAACTGGAAATAGATCCCAAGTGAGAATCCCATCGAGTATTTCCAGTCCGTTTCAATGTCCCAACTTGATTTTTTCCTTTACCAGTTTCAATTTCATCAATGGCAAGTTTTGTTGCAATTTCTTTAGCTTGAGTAACTTTCAACTGATCATGCCTTTTTGGGGGTGGCGGTTCTTAAATTTTTTACAAAAACTTTGGGGTGGCAAACCTATATAATTTAAAAATATTTGAAAATTTATTACTATATCTAAGGAGTTTTTTCAAAACTTTGGGGTGGCGGTCGCCCCTGCTAGCCCCCCCTTCGGTCCATCCCTGCTCACAAATGCACATGTTTGTTTACCTCCTCTCAAATATCAAACATAAATATAATGAATTTCACTGTCAAGCCAAACATAGAAGAAAAGGGTATCATGTGGCATCTACCGTCCTTGCACTAAAAAATTTCTCCTCCCTATACATTTGCCTTTAAGATGTACAATGAGTGTGACTACAATATTGTTGAAATTAAGGTTAACACTTCGTTTATTTGACCAAAAAATATTTTTAAAAAATATTTTGCGTATTTCTTGGAGATTTGGTTCAATAAAAAACGAAAGTCAACAAAAAGAATTTTCCTTGATCAACAGAAAATAAACTTATTTTGATGGACAAAAAAATTTAAAAGGTGAAAAATGTTTTTTCCTACTAAAATTTTATCAATATCACCACTCTCACCACCACCACCACCACCACCACCACCACCACTAGTATCACTATTAGTTTATTAGCTTGAAGGATATACAATCAAACACAATAAAATATTTTTTGCTAAAACAAACAGAGCATAAGTTCAAAATGTATCTGTCCCTAAATTTGAAAGTTTTTTTTTCTTGGTGTGAAGTACACACCAACCTCTCACACCACTGCTTGCTTTAAGTATATGCCTTGTTTGTTTGCGATGTCCCATCATTGGCATGAAGAAATAAAGGAAGCTTACTTTCTATCATCCTCTTGTTCTCTCATTTTCTCTTGGAGCTGTGTCCCCTAAGAAAAAAAAACAGAAGGTTTGGCCTACCATTACCAGCAATAAGCAATTTTATAAATGTTACACCCCATAAAAAGAACCTGAAAAATTTATTTGAAATTTGTAACATCTAATGAAGAATCTGAGTTATGAAAAATAAAGAGGAGCAAATAAATAAGAATCTTAAACCACACACGTACATAAGTATACAAAATTTGTGTAGTTCACCTTAAAATTAGAGTTACATCAACCGTTGCAGCGATATTAAGAAAAGGTTACTAATGAGATACAAAGATAGCCATCCCTCAACTTAGGCCAAGTTTGGGAAGACTAAATAAGTGTACTTTTTGACTTTTTATGAAATATGGGTTGGATTTGGGTTGAGTTTGAAGTGATGTGTTAGAGAGGTGATGTGACTTAAATAAGATGATGTAACTTAAATAGGATAGTGACTTTTTGACTTTTTAAATTTTTTGGATGATGCCAAACTTGGCCTAGTGTTGTAAACGAGTCACGTAGTAAATTGTTTAAACTTGTCTGGAATATTGAATGAGCTTAAAATTGTGTTTAAGTTTAGATTGTTTACATTGATGAGTCGATCTTTAACAAACTTTCAACTAGTCAAGTTCAAGTAAATTGTTTTTTTATAATGCATATGAGTTTATCAAACTGAGTAGTAGGTTATTCAAAATTAGCTTAAAAACTTAAAGAACTTAACATTGTATTTGAAAAATCTAGAAATCCCTTAGATGTTGATTTGTGATTATGTATCAATTTTAAGTAGTATATAACAATCCCAATCAAATAATCAAGACAAATTGACACAACGATTTTAACGTGGAAAAACCATAATTGGAGCACCTCCAACTGTGATAAAAAACCACAAGCAACAGCCACAAAACAATTCACTAAGAAAATATAAAGGAATTACACAGGTATACTCTCAATTACCTAGCGAATCCACGCTCAAATTGAACCAACCCTTATATGCCTCTTCCAACCCCATCTTCACCTCGAAATTGTCTTGATGATGAGCCACTCTAGAATCCACCAAAGCTTCAGGCTCGAATCCTTCAGAATCCACCGAAGAACAACTCTCTCCTTTGTGTAGAATAAGCAAACAAACCTTTGATGTAAACTTCTTAAATCATGAGTTGCATACTCAAAACATCAAAGAAAACTAGTGTGAAACCCTGTATTTTTATATATATATAAAAAAATATATATATATATATATTTTTAATTTTCTTAAATAATTATTCACAATATTTTAAATTTAATAGTCCGTATATTTTTATACTGAACATTTTTTTTAATAAAATAAAATAAAATATTTTTGACTTTATATTATTGCTCAGTATTAATTTTTGAAATTTATGACATTTTTATTATATTTTTCTCTATATTTTTGTAATCAAATTACACTAGAACCTAATATTTTCTGTACTAAAACCCAATCAAAGATCATGGGTTTGCTTCCCAAGTTTTCTCGCTTTCCACCTTCAACGTGTAATCATCTTATGTATGTTAAAAAATAATAATAATAATAAAATAAATAAATAAATAAAATTTAAAAAAAAAAAAAAAAAACGTGGTGGACATGCTGATGGCATACCACCAAGTGTTCAACTTCATACCACCAAGTGTTCAACTTCTTTTTCTTTCTTTTTTTTTAAATAAATTATTCTTGAAAGAAAATAAATAAATTAATAAATTAATTAATTTTACTCAGAATCTACCTAAAATATATAATAGTGTGAAAACTAGTTTTAAATTAGCCCAATTCAGTCACTAACATAGACCTTATTAAGAATAAAAATGTTGTGGATACTTAATAATTATTGTTATAATTTATTGGTAAAAAAAAAAAAAGAAAAAAAGAAAAGAAAAAAAGAGAGGAATCAGATTCGTGGTAGAATATGCCACATGCAAGCTTGCATGTAAGCTTGGTAACTTCCATCTCATTATCATTCTTGGGCTAATGAGACTTGTTGTGGGAGGAATGATGAGAAAGAGAAAAAGAGAGAGAAAGTAGGAGAGAGAACTCAGCATAAGTTCATGTATAAATACAAGGAGGCTGAAGCATAATCCCATGTAGGTGAGGAGAGGGCCACTACTTCGTATGAGTGAGGGGAAATTAAAAAAAAAAAAAAAATTTATTTTTAGCTAACAATAGAAGGAGAAGAAGAGAGGAAACAAAATTTTTCTACTATTTCATCACCCATTTGAATCCTACTATTAAGTAAGAAAACCCTCTCAACCCTCTCATTTCTTTTTATTAGTGAAATTTTCAGATTACTTCCTTGTGATTAAAATGATTACTCATAAATAGAAATTTTATATATATGTATAGGAATTGTGTGTTGAGAATAATCTGTTTTGAATCTACCATCATGTTTATCAGAATTTTTAAATAATTTTTATACTCAAAATTTTGAGATGATTTCTTCTACAAAGTTGTTGATAATGATGTCTAGTTTATCCAGAAATTTTTGGAAATAATTTTTGAGCTTTCTACGAATTTATATAAATTTTTAACTAAATCTGAAACTGTGTTGAGAATAATTTGTTTTGAATCTGCCAGCATGTTTATCCGAATTTTTAAAAATTTTATACTCAAAATTTCGAGATGATTTCTTCTACAAAGTTGTTGATAATGATGTCTAGTTTATCCAGAAATTTTTGGAGATAATTTTTGAGCTTTCTACGAATTTATATAAATTTTTAACTAAATCTGAAACTGCGTTGAGAATAATTTGTTTTGAATCTGCCAGCATGTTTATCCGAATTTTTAAAAAATTTTATACTCAAAATTTCGAGATGATTTCTTCTACAAAGTTGTTTATAATGATGTCTAGTTCATCCAAAAAATGTTTCAACAATTATTGAGTTTTTTACGAATTTATACAGATTTTTAACCAAATCTGGAGCTATAGGCAGATTTTATTATGTGTTTGCAAAATCATTAAAAATTTTATATTAAACCAAATCTGATAATTTCTAAGCAAAAAATGAAATTTGAGAAGTCTATTTTCATAATAAATTTTTAGATTATGTAATTTATTTATAAATTTAAGTATGGAATTAATTTAAGAAAATGTGATAAATCTGTGTCATGAACATTCTTGGAATTTTTAAGAATTATTTATAATTTATTTTTGGAAACTGCTTTCTGAAAAACGACCATAACCTGTTCATTGAGTATTCTGTAGAGTTATATGAATTTTAGAGTTGTATAAGTAATTTATTTATAATTTCATTTGCAATATATACATTCTGAAAATTTTGGCAGATTAAGGAGGAATAAAAAAATAAAAAATAAAAAATAATCTCTTCAATTGTTTTCTTTGGACTAAAATTTAATATGGTGCTAATCTAATCTTGTAGATTAAAAATTCATGCATGTGTGTGATTATAATTTATTTCTTCTTTTTGGTATCTACATCATTATTTTATACCATGGTTTAAGTAAATTGTTTATTTAAATTTTGTACATTGTTTATTATCGTGTGACATGTGTAATATTTTATGTTGGGAATTTTAATGAGTTGGTAAACCATTATTTGTGATTAAAGATTGGAATTATTGGTGATTAATATCAAAATTAATTGAAATGATTAACGGCATGCACAAAGTTAACAATTGACGGTTAATACCAGTTGGTCAGGGTAAGTATTGGTTTTAAAGAGTGTACGGAATTAAGGGTTGACGGTCAATACCGGTTGTTCAGGGTGAGCCCTGGTTTTGAGAATTCTCATGTAAATTGTGTTGCGAAACTCTAAGATGGCACGAGACTTATTTGAACCCTTTTCGGTATTCGGTTTTGGAATAAGGGTGGATGTGCATGTGGCACACAGGGAGGTTACGTACCCCTGGCAGACCGTTTTCTTGGGGCAGACCACGGATGCCACTGCTTGGGTATATAACTCCGGACGTGGGCATCCCTGGTAGTTACGGTTGGTAACACTTAAATATTTGACCAAGGGAGGGTTTCAAATTAACCGTTGCCATGCTTAGTGGTTGGTAAGTTAAATCTCTTTGGTGAGATTTCGAGTGTCACCTAATTTATTAAAATTATTGAAATTATTTAATGGTTGTAATTTATGTTTACAATTATATTGTTATCTCATGTGTATAATCTCATTTTTTTTCTCTTAAAAAGAGTGGTAGGTTGGTTATATTTTCTTACTGTGTTGCAAAACTCATGGCATATATTCTGGTTGCCTTGGCGTTTTATGCCAGGTTTTGGCGAGGAAATAATTGAAGCTGAAAGGGAGTTGACGCTAACGTAGAGCCTTGGCTGACTTGAAATCATGGCTAAAGTCGAATAACTTTATTATCCTATATATTAGCTATTAAGGACTTTATAATTTCATTGATGTTGTATTTGGATAATTTTAAGTTTTTATTTAATATTATTTGAACATTTGGTTATGTATGAGAGTTGGAATAACCTATTAAGATGTCAACTTTTTAGTTTATTAAGTCATTTTGTTTATTTAATTTCCCTTGATGTTCCAAAAATTTGGGGCGTCACAACTAGCAAAATATCCCCAGATATAAACCTTAGTATCCAAGAAGAAGATCTAGAGGAGTAATCCTAAAATCTGACAGAAACACATACTTATAGAAATCTAGGACTGCGAAGCTCGCTCGAGCGAAGACTCTCGCGAGGAACCAAAAACGTGTGTTTTCCATAAGTGGCTTCGCTCGAGCCACACAACCTTTGCTCGAGCGTACATTCATCATTCTCAGGTTTTTTTTGCCAGACGCAGCCTTCGCTCGAGCGAGCAAGGGCGGACATGCAACTTCGAATGCAATTTTGCATTTTGCTTCGGGGGCGTTGCCCCTCGACCCCGCCTGGGCGCTGCCCCGGGCCCGCCAAGGGACGCTGCCCCTTGGACTCCCGCGAGCTGACCGGGCAGCTTGATCCTCGTCATAATCAGCGAAGTGGCAATCTTGAAAGTATTAACAACACAAACTTCTCTGCAAGACACAATTCGGGTTGGATTCGCATGTAAAAACTCATAGCCTCACTGAAATAAAAAGTGCGAAAATAAGTACAACTGAAAGGAGTTTTGTCAAACGGGATTGTCAAGAATAAAAACCTAACAGTATTCAAACTTGACTTATGTAACGAGCCAATCTTTAATGAGTTTTTAACAACCTGAATACGAGTTGAGTTTGAGTAGATTGATTCATTTAAAATATCAAAAAATACAAAAAAAAAAAAAAAAAAAACCTTATTTTAAATTTCAATACTTATCAAAATCCACACTATCCCAACAAAAAAATAGTCAAAAAAATGAAATTTTGATTAGCTTCATTTCAAGTATGATTCATACCATATCAAATTTGAATCTATACCCCATATATATATATATATATATATTAATAAGATATTTTTTATGAGTAAACTTTTGTGTTTGCTTACCATTTCATTAGGTTGGCTGGTAGCTTTAGTAGCCAGTTGTGGGTGGGTCTGAGATTCAATTCTTGCTCCACCAAAAAACAAAAGAAAAAGAAAAGATGTTGTGATGATCAAATTTTAATGTTAATATAGTAGTTATAGTAATGATCATTCAATTTGTTTGACAATAAAGTGAGAAGTGAAGACTTAATAAATAATCATGATTTTCAAACATTATTGAGAAAGATGTGTTTGGGTAACGGTCTAATGTTCTTTTTCCTTTCAATATAAGTCTTTATAAATTTTAAATTGTGAAAGAAAATGAAAATGTCAAAAACAAAAATTAATTATTCAAACACATGATTAGGTTTATAAGGTTGAGTGCTTTCCAAACCTGAAAACGAGCACAAGTTGTGACGACAAATTATTTTATGGCCACGTGTCTCTTTATATCCCTTAATTTACTTCACATGCAGTTTATCTCGTGTTATTTAGAAGTGGGTTGGCTTTTTGGCTATATGAGCCTGGGCTCAAAAGCTTGATTTGGGAAGGGTTTTTTGACTTTTTTGAATTTTTTTGTGAGAGAAGAGTGTAATGATTATGGGTTGGATGTGATGTTTTGTCTGTTGTGGCTCAAAGAGCCTATTCTGTCTTTTGTGGCTCAAAGAGCCAAAAAAGTCCCAAAGAGCCCTTGCCAAACGACACCTAAAAATAAATATATAATTATTTGTAATTTATAGATTAAAATACATTGTCAGACATTCTATTGAAATTAGTAGTAAATATGAAATACGTGCTAATATATAAAAAAATTATGTGCTCATTTCCAAATATCATAAGGTTAAACCACATATAGAATAAAACATACATAAAAAATTATGTATTTATTTCTGAATGTCAAAGAGTTAAGTCAGACATAGAGTGAAGCATAGAGGGTTAGAGTCAATTTTGCTCCTAGAAAATTGAGAAAAATGTCTATGATTTTACTTATGTAAAAGGGTATTTTAGGCCAAGTTTGGGAATATCCTAAAAAGTTAAAAAGTCAAAAAATTATTCAAAAAGTTAAAAAGTTATTACTATTCACCAAAAGTCAATAATTACGGATGCACAACTCCCAATTCTAATTTTCCCCTACAAACCAATTTTTACAATTTTTTATTACACATTTTTCCATAAAAAGTCAAAAAGTTAACCCAAACATTCATATTTTCAACCTCAACTTTTTAGTCTAAAAAGATAAAAAATACACTTATTTATGACACCCCAAACAAACCCTTTTACTTATTAACCATTAAAGAGTTTAACAGTACAATTTATAAATCATAAGAAATTATGTGTTTATTTACAAGGGAAAAGTCTACAATCACTACAAGAAAATATAATTTTGACGATCACTTTTGTCGACTAAAAATATTTTGATCCCCAAAAGTTGTGGAATTGGCGATCAAAAATTATGTTAGTCGGCAAAAGTACAATATTTAACTACTAAATTTTTTTAGTCAGGGTATATTGATTATTGGCGACTAAAAAAAATTTAGTCGCTAAAAATGCCACAATTGGCTACTAAAAAAATATTTTAGTCGCTGTATAACTAATTTTGGCTACTAAAATTATTTAGTTGCCGAATGAAAAATAAAAATTTACTTTTTATCTTTGGCGACGAAAAAATATCTATTTTTAGTGACTAAAAAATATTTTAGTTGCTGTATAGTTAGTTTTGGTTACTAAAATTATTTAGTTGCTGAATGCAAAACAAAAATGTACATTTTATCTTTGGCGACCAAAAGTTTGGTCAAATATTTATTTTCAGCAACTAAATATTTTAGTCGTTGTATAATCAGTTTTGGCTACTAAAATTATTTAGTCGCCGAATGAAAAACAAAAATTTATTTTTTATCTTTGTCGACCAAAAGTTGGGTTGCCAAATATTTATTTTCAGCAACTAAAACAATTTTTAGTCACCAAAGAACTAAAATATTTGGAGGGAGACATTTCAAATTTTGGAGGGATTTAAAAAATATTTTTAGTGACAAAAAAATATTTTAGTTGCCAATAACCCCCCCCCCCCACACACACACACATTCTTCTTTCCCCATTTTTTTGGTCGTAAATTGAATTTGTTTCTCTGAAAGAGCTCTCTCTTCCCCATCTGTGGGTCATCGATCTCAATTCCTCAAGTCGCTCTGTATGTCCTTGCCACCATCGTTGATACCACCGGCGGTCTTCGCATACACATCTGACTGTAAGCCTTGTGGTGGTGATATCAGAGAGCAACTCCTTGGTAGGGGCTAGGGCTAGGGCTAAGGCTCCACACCGATCGAGCCACCACCGGTTTGACTAATTTGATGGTGGGTCCACTGTCATTCTATGGGAACAAGCCGACCACACTTGATCTTCTTGGGTTGGGGATTGGAGCTAGTGGGATCTCCACTGCTGGCTTCTCAGCTTTGTTCACTTCTATTGGAGGTGGGCTTGATGTTGCGGCAGCCAGTTGTGGAGTCAGGAAATTAAGTTAGAGGGGACACTTATTAATTATAATTTTTTATTTAAAAAAAAAAAAGGATCAACATCAAGATAATAATAATTTTATGAGCTAAATTTAAGTATAAGAAATCAAAAATCATTATTAATAGGAACAAATCAAAATTTTATAATAGTGTGTAATAGCTCGGTGCGGGATAGTGATGTAAGTTTGTAATTTTAGCACAAAAAATTATGGATCAAAATTCCTAATTTTAGAAAATAAAAACACATCATTTATAGCACAAATTATTATAAAATCTATTTAATTTTTATTTGACAGAAAATATTAAAGAGATGATATTGCTTCTACATGATGTGTTTTGAATGGAAATTATTACATAGTCTTAGAGTACTATATGACATTGCTTGTGTAATGCTCAAAGCATGACAAATCATAAATCACACTAAGTAGTTTGTCAACTACCTGAAAATAATGAGTTAATTATATTCAATCCATAATATTTCCCACTACACTATTGGTTTAATTGTTATTGAACTATTTTGGTCACAGACAAAAAAAAATTTAGTCGTCATATACTCATTTTTCTCGACAAAAAAAGAAAAAAAAATAGTCGCTAAATTATACTTTTGACAACTAACATTTTAGTCGCCGTTACTTAAGATTTGGCTACCAAATAGTTTAGTCGTTATAAATTGAGATTTTTCGACAAAAACTGAATTTAGTTGGCAAAGGTGTAAAATTTTAGTGATATAGATTGGCACCTAGGTCTAAGCAGAACAGAAATACAAACATTTTCAAATCTCTCTCTCTCACAGAGAATCTCAAGCACCACCAAACATCACCTCACCTCACCTCCCCTCCTCACCGTAGTCGCTCACTGTAGACACTCCATTTTTAACCGCCCTTACGATTTGGATGTCACCACTTGCACACCCAATGATGAATGTGTATATGATTGTCAAGTGCTCGGAGTCCTTAGCAGAATGCCACAGCTTTGAGCCTTCAAAATCCTATACACCTTTTGCCTTGTTTTGGACCACAACCATAGTTCTTCAAGCCTGAAAAACCTTGGGACCTACCGGCCACTACTGTTGGCTGCCGGCCACTTGTGTGGCCTGCTGGCCACAAGTGTGTTTTGGCAGATATTTTTGCCAGCTATGCTAGTTATTGTCACAAATGCGTGCACTTGTTTACATGTGTATGTGTTAATATTTTTGAGGGAGTTTGATGTTTGTCTATATATAGGAGACCTCCCCTTCCATCTTTAAGGTTGGAAAATTTTGGAGAAAAATATTTCCTCTCTCTCTACAATTCTCTCTCTCTTTTGCAAATTTCTTGAGCCTTTGCCTATACACTCTAAACCAAACCTTGTGATCTTTGAGCTAAGGTACTTTTGAGCCTACTTTGAACTCTTGAGGGTGTGTAAGTGTTGGTTTAACACTTGGAAAGTGTTCTCTTCTTCAAGAGGTATAAGTCTTGGTTTATTGTTTTGCTTTAAATGTTATTTTGCCTACTATTTTTGGGCTGTTTTTGGACTATTTAAACTCTAAAATGTTGGGCTGAAACTTGTGGTTTAAGGCCAATAAGGGTGGAGGGGTGGCTCACCATTCCTTCCATCTAGCTTCCAAGGCCTTTACCCTTGTGTTTCCCACCTCTTTGTCCACTTTCTTTGAGCTTTTAAATACTGAATTTCAGAGCTCTTTCAGTGGTTAAAATGTTGTTTTGAAGTCCAAAAATGGAGGGTGTAGCCTCCCCTTCTTATGCTTTGTTTACTAGCTTACATAGCTCCATGTTTTAGCTTATTATTCTAGCTATTTTTGTCTTAATTCATGTATGTTTTAGGACTGATTTAGAACTGTTTTTAGCTACTCATTGTAGTTGAGCCTTGTATTGCATGCTTGTAGTGTAATAGTCCTCCTAGGTTGGTGGCTTAAGCCTTAGCCACCAACCTATTTGAGTTGATAGCATTTGTTTATGGCTTTCCATACTTGTTTTCACCCCTAATCACCTCTGCAATCTCCCTTCTTTCTTGGTTCTTGCTTTGCTTTGAAAGTTGGTTCAAACTAGTTGCTTGTTTAAAGCATGAGATTGAGGTCTTGTGCTTAATGGTTTAATCCTTTTGGGGGTTCATTACCAACGGCATGACACTTCTCTCATGCCTAAAACAACTCTTGGTTTGATGCTTCTTTCCATTAGAGGACTTAAAGCTCACCTTTGGACTTAATTTACTAAGGAATGGTTGGTAATTAAAATGGAGTAATAAAATGAGGACTAAAAATGATGCAAGATAATAACTTGGTTAGGGTTCAATCGGACGTTAATTGAACCCTTGAGTCTTGAATTGTTTCATACTTGTTAGTGATGTAAACGGTTCAAGAGTCAATGTCAACCACTTCTCTTGATCAATCTATGATAGGGAGGGGATTTAAGAGTCTTTACTTGTACATTTATTGAAATTGTACACCTTGGTTCATAGGCCATCATGCAATGAAATTGCATCGATTGATGGCTTGTGAATTAAGCTTGTCACTCCTTTGAATTGTTTGATAATAAGGAGGGAGAATGTGTACAAACAACCCTTAAAAATACCTTGGTTGTGCTCTGTTTGCTCTTTGTTGCAGTAGGAGGAACCAGGATTTTGTGGCTGGCAGGCTACCATTTTTGGACGGCAGGCCACCACTTCTAGCCTGCCAGCATTTTTGTCAAATTGAGCAGTGCCCTTTTGAAACAGAACAGAGCTGGTTTTGTGGTGAAAAACAGTGCAAGTGTTCTAACTCTGCAACAAAGGCTTCCTGACAACACTCCTCGCTTCCGGGGGCTGTTTAATCTAATTAGTTAGCTTAGTTATTTGTTGTAATTAATTAGTTGTAGCTAGTTAATTTTGTCTTGTAAATATTTAGTTAGTTTTGTGTTCTAATTATTCCTAGACTAGTTATTTAATTTGTTGTTGTAATAATTAAGCTAGCATAGTTTAAATTCGTTTTGTAATATTTAGTTAATTCGTAGTAATTAGCTTAGTTAGTTAGTTTATTCGGACCCTCTTACGTGAGGGCGCAAACTTGTAATAATGTGTATGTCTTCTAACCCCACGTCTTTCTCCCTTTTATTTACCTGCTTATGATAGTTAGTTTAGGGTATCATGTTTCGTTTAGCATCTTTCATGCCTTGCATCCATTGTCTTACATGCATTGAGTTCGGCACATCATTCTAACTTGCATTGTAGTTAAACATTCTTTGAATATGTACTTAGACCACACGCTATCAAATTGATTCACATGTTATGTTAAGTAGCCGAGCCTATTTAGATTGCATATCGCATGCATTGCATTAATCACATTGCATAGTTAGGATCACGCATTTTTCCTAACTCTTTCATCTTTTTGGCTTGGAGTACTAGGTGAGCTTTTATTTGCTTTAGCATAATTGCATGAGTGTGATTGTTGCCATGTCAAAGCATATTCACCATGAAGCTAAGTGTTTATCTGATAAACTGTTTGAATGCCTGTGAATAAAGGCTAGTTGTTTGAATTGAGATGGTTTGATTCATGTACATTTAAGCCCACTTTTTTTTTTAGTGGCACATTTATAAACTTTTTTCAAAACAAACATGAAATCAAGTGTTCCAATTTTTGCAAGCTAGTCTATACTTGTGCGTGTGCGCATCACATAGTAATGTTAGCCTAATAATCGGAACAAGAGCATATAATATAAATAAATTTCACATCATGATTAGTAGATGCCAATCTTTGATCGGGGGTGCTCAATTTATGACCTTCTCCTCTCGTACCTAAGTTCCCGAGCTGAGACAATCTTGGTAATGACGGACATGTGGCTTTTGGCACGAGTCATGGGTTTCCTAAATTTCTCAAAAATATTTAGGTGGCGACTCTGTATCTGGCAAAGCAGTCCATTTTTGGTATTTTGATTCAAAATCGATTTTCCAAAAGATTTGCCGGATTTGGACTCTTTGGTATTTATCTATTTCACATTGCACTTATGAAATCAGATTCAGAATCGCGGGAGTCCAATACTATAGGGCTTATTCGTCTTCTGAAAGGGAGCATGAAAAGTCGAGTTAAGTTTTATGGCGCCAAAAGGCTGACTGATCGTGGGCTCTACCATGATGGAAACACAACCTTTGGATCTGGACTACCGCTGTACCGTTTGATCCTCCTTTCAGTTCTTGGTGTTAGGTTTGAGAGGTATATTAGGTAGTCTTGCTGAGATACCCTTTTTGACCATTCGGCCTAGTTGCATATCGAAAAGCCATAGAGATTGTTCCAAACTAGGATAAGATGCTTACCCGAAATGCTGGATTGCGTGAAAATTGCTTTGTTTGAATAGAGAACCCTAGTTCCTGACGAAACTAGGATAGGGTAACCCTACTCCCTCATTGGGGTGTTTTGGCTCTCACTTAACTAGTTTGTGCTTTACAGTGAAACTGTACAAGAATGTTGTGAGAACCCCACTATGTATTATATTTGCCATTCAATTATTCAAGGAGATTTGGATTTTAATTAGTCGTTATTCTAATTTAATTTGGGATTTACGAGGATTATGGAGCCCAATTGGTAAGTGATTTTAATAATGATTTATTTTGAGATTAGAAATTGAAGGTCCTAATGGCCTAAGGAAGTGACATTAATAAGTTGAATCAATTTAATTTTAAATACGGACTCGATTGGGAGTTTAATTATTATTTGGTTCAATTTAGTGAAATCACGATTTGATTAATTGGGTCCAAATTGGAGTCAATTAAGTCAATTATGTTATAAGGTTTGAGAAATTAAGATTATTATGAATTAAGTTTATTTATGAGGTGTTCAGTTGAATATGTAATTTATTGACGGAGATTTTGAGTTTGATTTGAAATTGAATACCTTAATGGCTTGGGAAACCAAGATTAGTGATGGAAATGAATTTAATTTAATATTTGGAGCTTTTTGGGAAACTGATTAAAAATTTGATTCAGTTAATAAATTTAATTATACTTAATTGGGCCTTAATGGAAGTCAAATTAGACTAATTAAATTATGTAGAATTTATGATTAGTTGTAATTAATTTAATTATGTGTTAATTAAGATTTATGAAGACTATGTGTTATTTAATTAAGCTAATCTTAATCATAAATCAAATTAAGAAAGAATTTAGAATTGTGAGTGTGTGTGGGGTGTGCAGAGAAATCAGATATGTGTGTATAGGTGTCATGCTGGCAGCTTGGACCATGTGCACGTGTGTAAGTGTATGGTGTTGAATCATGAAGTGGTTATATGTGTATGTTGTGCTAATTTCAAGGGGAGAAGTGAACTCATTGTTTTTTTTTTAGTGGAAGCTATGAAAATTATATGGGTTATATGTCACATTAGACTATGAGAATAGTTGGGAATTTGAGGTATTTGATGATCAACAAAGAGCATGGAACTATAGTGATTGAAATTTAGAATTGTTTGACTTATGATTGAATATGTGGTGTTACGTTCCAAGCTAGTCAATCTTACTCCAATTGTTATCCACCTTTATTTTGTGATTTTGGGAAAAGATGATGAAAAGTAAGAACAAATGGAAGTTGAGTCTTTATTAGAGCAATCGGGCAAAATAGAAGAAGTGTTAGAAAATGTAATGAAAGCTATGCAACAATGCTTTGGGAAACCACAAATTAGAAGAAAATGTAAAGTGTTAAGCTAAAGAAGGAATTATCGAATATGTCTAAAAGTGGAGTGTTAAATGTTAAGCAAAATTTGGAGAGGCGAGTAATTTTAAACAAGATATAAGTTCATCCCCAAAATATTTGATTCGTCACAAGTGTTATATGGAGTATTATCGAATTTCGGGAGTGTGTATCAAATGTGTAAAGATGGAACATCCAATGAAGAATTATTCGAAAATAATTATAATGATAAATTTTAAAAGAGACTTCAAGTCAGCTAGTTATTTTGAAGATTTATACCTAACCCAATTATTCAGTGAGGGAGTACTTAAAGCATGTGTATATAATTTTGAGTTTCTCATATCTTACATGTGTTGTTTATTTGAATTTTTCCTACCCAATGTTTGGTAGACGTAAGATACATTTATTTGGATTTTTGGGACTTGACCCGAGACTGCTAAGATTATTAGAATATGACCAAGAGTTAAACTTATTGTAAAGAAGTTCACTTCTATTACTAAACAAAAGAGTTAATGCGTAATAGAAAGCAAGAAAGTAAACTTTGTCAAGGTTATAAATGCATAATTCTTAAAGAACCTCTTGGGACAAAAGAATTTGAATTGACTAACATGCAAAGAATTGAGAAAGACAAAAGTTTAGTTTCAAAATAAATTGATGATAGCTTTGATGCTATTTGGAGATTGAAATAATATATATATATATATATATATGTGTGTGTGTGCACAAGAGAATTGGAATGAGTGCAAAAATAACAAGTCGTAAATTGTTCATGCCAATGTAGTACCAGCCAATGAAGGAATTAAAGAATGTGTTTGGGAGTTTGGAGGTAGGAGAAATCAATAAGAATGTGTTTTATAAATGCAAGAAGTCTTGAGTTAGAATTGACATCCTTATAATTGTATGATTGACTCAGGACTTGTTCTTTCGTTTTGACCCATTTGGTCATAGAATGAATAGATCATTGGGATTTCGGTTATAGAATGAGTTGATCATTGGAATTAATATTGTGTGATAAGTGTTTCTTCATCGCCTATAAGATTATATTATTTGGAAATGTTATACCATGAAATTGGCTCAATGTCTTTGATATGAATTATTGGGATATGATGTTGAGTATAAGGTTGAGTAAGATAAGTGAATGTTGATCATATGCCTAAGTGAGTTGTCTTTGACTTCTGAAGATAAATGACTTTTCTTGGGGAACCAATTGAGTAAATCTCCCACCTATTCGACTCGGTGGCTTATGAATTGTATGGGGCCAAATATCCAAATTATTGTGGCCAAAGAATTTGTGGACCAAGAATTCGGATCAGTTATCGATGTTATATCAAATACATAATTTAATTTGAGGACTTTAAGTGACTATCTGCAATAGAATGTTGTGATTTATTTGAAACAAAAGAGTCAGATTATGAACATCATTGGGATTAACCTTTTGCCATTTGGAGTATATGAATTATGAATCACTATCTTTGAGTAACAACTCCGTAAAGCCATTTTCAGTTATAAGTATTTTCTGAATGATATGATGTGATCTGTTTTACGAAATGCTATATTTTTTATGAATGAATGATTGTCCAAATTTCTGAAATGTATTTGTGGCATCTTTAGCATTATGTGATATCTGTTAACTGTTATCCGGTACCGGAGGTTCCGTCAAGGAACTTATCTGCTCTGTATCTATTATCTGCTACCCGGTACTAGAGGTTCCATTGTGGAACTAGTTATTATAACCACTACCTGCTTTATATCTGTTTTGTCTAATGGATGTACCATGTATGACTATCTGCGAATTCTGAATGTGAATATGAATCTGTTTCTAATCTGAAATATGTTTTCTGAATATATTATGGACATTATTCATTAAAATCTTTACTTTGTTGTTGTTCACTGGCCATCAAATCAATGAATTGAAGTATGTGAATTGTATGATCAATGCGTTTTATGTATGGATGTTGAATGGTTAATTTTGAGATCCGTTTGTGTTATTGGTTAGTACCAAATAGCTTTTGACAATATAAACTATGATGAAATTACCAATTGGGGTTATTGACCAACAAATAAATGAAATGAGTTAAACTCCTATGATGAGAATTGACTGGAAAAGATGTTACTCGGGAACAAAAATTAAAATGAGAAAAGCTTTGTGGTTGATTTATGGTACAAGCGTCTTAAGTTTGGAGGACCAAACTTTCTTAGGGGGAGAGAGTGTGACAACCCCACTACGTATTATATTTGGCATTCAATTATTCAAGGAGATTTGGATTTTAATTAGCCGTTATTTTAATTTAATTTGGGATTTACGAGGATTATGGAGCCCAATCGGTAAGTGATTTTAATAATGATTTATTTTGAGATTAGAAATTGAAGGTTCTAATGGCCTAAGGAAGTGAAATTAATAAGTTGAATCAATTTAATTTTGAATACGGACTCGATTGGAAGTTTAATTATTATTTGGTTCAATTTAGTGAAATCAAGATTTGATTAATTAGGTCTAAATTGGAGTCAATTAAGTTAATTATGTTATAAGGTTTGAGAAATTAAGATTTTTATGAATTAAGTTTATTTATGAGGTGTTCAGTTGAATATGTAATTTATTGACGAAGATTTTGAGTTTGATTTGAAATTGAAGACCTTAATGGCTTAGGAAACCAAGATTGATGATGAAAATGAATTTAATTTAATATTTGGAGCTTTTTTGGGAAACTGATTAAAATTTTGATTCAGTTGATAAATTTAATTACACTTAATTGGGCCTTAATGGAAATCAAATTAGACTAATTAAATTATGTGGAATTTATGATTAGTTGTAATTAATTTAATTATGTGTTAATTAAGATTTATGAAGACTATGTGTTATTTAATTAAGCTAATCTTAATCATAAATCAAATTAAGGAAGAATCTAGAATTGTGAGTGTGTGTGGGTGTGCAGAGAAATCAGATATGTGTGTATAGGTATCGTGCTGGCAGCTTGGACCATGTGCACGTGTGTAAGTGTATGGTGCTGAATCGTGAAGTGGTTATATGTGTATGTTGTGCTAATTTCAAGGGGAGAAGTGAATTCATTGTTTTTTTTTTTTAATGCTGAACAAGTTTGGAACAGGGAGAGGAACAGAGAGAGAGAGAGAGAGAGAGATCACCTTCATCTTGCTGGAGGAATTTTGATAGAAATCTTGGAAGAAAGGCTAAGGTTAAAGAAAGGAAGAAGAAGAACAACAACAACGAAAAATGGAAGATCATCAAGAAATTTATCAAATTGAAGATTAAAGGTAAGGATTTTAAGCTTGAATTTTGTAGAATCCTTGTATTACACTTGAATTAAAGATGAGCTCAGGTCTAATTTCATATATTTGGAAGAAATTAGAAAACAAAGATGAAGGAATTAAGTTAGGTTCTTGGTTATGGAAGTTAATTATTTTGGGATGGATGATGTAGTCTTGCATGAAATTAAGCCTCATTGTTACATGCATGGGCAAATTCTACAAGTTTAACACTCTAATTAAACATGCATCATAGGATTTCAAGGTTTATGGGTTTGAATTTGAGTTTGATATGAAGAAAATTAATAATAATCGAAATTAGAGCTATTCTAATTAAAATTATTTAGTTTTGATCTTAATTTCATACATGCAAAGTTTCATAACTCCAATTTCATGATTTAAAGGAAAATAGAAAAAAGTTAAGGATCAATTTCATGTAATTTCAAAGAAATTAGAGAAAGGGTGAAGGAATTGAATTAAATTCAAATTGTAGAAATTAAATTAGAATTGAGCATTTTGTGGGTTTGATTTTTGTTGTCTTGCATAAATTAGAATTTTAATTGCACATGCATCATGAAATTTAAGAAGATTTGAAGAATTGATTTCATATTCTGAAGAGAAAAAGGAAAAGTTTTGTAAACACAAGTTTATGGAAATTTGGAGTTTAATCTTGAATTAAAAGAGTTTGGATGTCAATGGTTAGAAATTAATCATGTTTTCTTGATAGTTAAAAGAGATTATATGGTTTTAACAAAGTTGTGCAAGACCCTAAGTATTGAAATGGAATATGGAAACTCAACTTTTTAGCTCTGAAAACTCAAAATTTTTACAGATCGCTCGAGCGACCAATTGGTGGCTTGAGCGAACATTATGAGCTCCTAGTATTATTACAGAGCTTTGCAAACCGCTCGAGCGATCAAATGCGTGCTTGAACGAAGAACCCTATTTTAGAAAATTTTGAAAAGCTATTTCATATTTCGATTCCCATTCTATTTCACTTTTAAGCACTCTTAGGCATGTACTAAGCATTATAAATGAACTATAGAGTTAGAAAGAGCCTAAGAGAATTAAACGAATTAAAGAACAAAATGAATTGTATTGTGACCCGATTTCTATGTGTATTATGAACTGTGTAGGGTTAACTACAAGGGTGAACCAGGCATCTGAACATTGTGAGTAATATCTTAGTAAAGATATTTTCAAGTATGTTATTTTCCAAATGCTACTTCTGTATAAGCTTCATAGATTTGTTGATTTGAATTATGAATGAGTGTTCTATATGCCTAATTTTTGTACAAAGCTCTGTGAAGAATATGATTTGGGCCTAAGGCCGTTTGAATATTATGATGGGCCAAAGGCCGTTTGGATATAATGGGGGTGTTTGTTTCAGCTTTTCAGAGCCAACTTATGGCTTTTAGCTTTGAAAAAGTTATTTTGGACTGTTTGGTTAAACTTATTTCAAACAGCTTCTGATTCTAACAGCTTATTTTAACTCAAAAAAGCTGATTCTCAGAAGCTGCTCCCCTTGCTTCTGATTATCAGCTTCTGCTGTGGACATGTTAATTTATGATTATACTCTTAAATTTTTTTTTTTTTTTTTAAAAATAGAAAAGACTCAAATGGACTATAGATTATTATTATTTTTTTTTTATGAGAAATGTAGACACAAAAAATAAAAATTAATTGAAAAAGCTATTTCACAGCTTATTTAACAAACAATACTCAGCAACTTAAATCTATAATCCAACAGCTACACCAAACAGATTAACAACTTCTGATTAAAGTCATAATCTATAATCTGTTAAGCTATAATCTATAAGCTGTTTTAACAGCTACACCAAACGGGGCCAATGATAGGCCAAAGGCCGTTTAGATATAATGATGGGCCAAATGCCGTTTAGATATAATGATGAGCCAAAGGCCGTTTGTTTGAATATAATGATGGACCAAAGGCCGTTTGAATATTATGATGGGCCAAATGCCGTTAGAATATTATGATGGACCAAAGGCCGTTTGAATATTATGATGGGTCAAAGACCGTTTGAATATGAATGTAATGGGCCAAATGCCATTTGAATGAAAAGGTGATTGTGATCATGAATATGAATATGCATATAGATATGAATGTGGAAATGATGGACCTGACGTCGTTCTAATTTTGATTTACATGTAATATGTATTATTGTGATTTACTTAATTAAGAATCTCTTTCATACAGCCTTACTTTGGTATTATTCACTAGGCGTTAGTTCACTCCTTATATATATATATATATATATGTAGGTGAGCAATTGGAGGGTCAACATTAGAGTTTTTCCCGGAGTCTGCCTCCTTGTCAAGCCACCCAAGAAGTCCCTCTGTGTAGAGGCTTTATTTTATTTTGTCAGGCTTGAGTTAACCTTTGTATATTGTTAAAAGTCCTTCATGTAATGTGTGAGATATGTTATAAGATATGTCTTCGTACATGTATATATAAAAATGTATTAAAAATGTTTCAATTACTACAGTTGATCATGTACGCACAACTCACTGGATATTATTTTTTTGTTTTGCTTCCGCTTCAGACCCCGATTATATTTGAATATTTGGAATTTTGTCTTTGAGGCCGTAGGTAATTTTCGGATTACTGGCCGGTTACGATGCTAAACCTATAGGGGCGGGTTTGGGTCGTGACAAATGTGCATAGTAGTTGCAAATTTGGTATCTGTTTTGGGGCGGAATTCAGTGCGGAGTGCAGTCCTACAGCTTTGATCATGTTTGTGTTGATAGCATCTTAGTTGAGATGCTGTGCGGTTTCTGATTACCGTTTTCTTTTGCTTTATTTCTTTTTGCTAGGTAGTTTAACACCATAGCTTCAGAAAGTTCGGATATCCCCCAAGTACTCTGGACCAATGTTTTAAAAACCGGACCGGTGATTGAACCGAAAAAAGGATTGGGCGGACGGGTCACCGGTTCAACCATCGGGTTGAACCGGATCAAACCGTGACGTCATAATTACGTCATGAATAATTTTTTTAGAATATAAATTAATAATATAATAAATTTTCAATTTTTAAAAAATTCTTAAATATTTTCAGTTATGTTTTCTTAAAAAAAAAAAAATAAAAAAAAAATCCTAGATATAAGTCATAATACTCATGCTAACAACAAATAAAATTAAAAAAAAAAGAAAAGAAAAACCCATTACTCAAAAAACAATAAAAAAAATCGCCCCACTCACACTCTCTCTGATCATTCTCAATTTTCATAAAGGAAACCCATTGCTCAACCTCAAAACAGAGGGCCAAAACGGTGGGTTCTCTAAAATGGGTTCTCTTGAGAGTGGTCTTTCATTTCAAGAGAGACAGAGATCAAAATCTACTTCATTCAACGAGCAAGCACCAGCAGAAATTAGTGATATCCATTTGATCAAAGACCCAGATCAAGACTCGCAAGATTTGTATTGTTCAAGAAGATTGATTGTCTACAATGGATTTGGACTGTGGGTGTCTTCTTCTTTATTGCAAGAAGAGTTGAGAGCTTGAGTTGAGTTGAGTGATTCGTTAATAGTGATGATGATTGATGAAGAGAGAGAGATGCGACTGTGCAAGGTTTTGCTGAAGAAGATCTGCTGCGGCTGAAGAGAAACGAGATAGATTTGGGGTTTTTTTTTTTTTTTAATAAACAAAACCGTTCCGGTTTGATTGACCCGTGAACGGGTCGAACGATTCGGCGGTTCAACCGGCGGTTCAAACGGTTCTCTTTAAATACACCGGTTTTTGACTTTGAACGGTTTGAGAGGGTTGACCGGACCGGAACCTCACCTGGTCGACGGTTCAACCGGTTGAACCGGCCAATCCGGTCCGGTTTTCAAAACCTTGCTCTGGACCCGATTCAGAAGACTTTACAAAGCCAGGGATCTTGTTCTGGGGACAACCCGTGTTTACCTCACTCCCACCGATTACAAGACGGAGGAGAATCAGGCAGAATTCACCGATTTAGTTTTTACAGTAGTCACCCCTCAATTCACCTGTGTCCAGTCAGGTTTAGGGACAGTTTTCTACTTCTAGTCCAGCATGAGATCGCTCGCCTATTCCGATGACACAATATCCCCCGGTCAGTATGGAAGAATTGATACATCATCTGCAGCAGACAGTTGAAACCCTACAACAAGATGCTGCTTGCCAGGCCGAGGTAATAACTAGGCTACAACAACAACAACTGCAGTTGGCTGTGGCCTCTACATCCCATGCACCTACCACAAGTATCCCAGCACCCGGAGCCACTGCTTATACTGCTAATGTCCAAGAAAACCAAGGCAATCTAGCAGAGCCAATCCCAGCACAAGACTCCAAAGCACCTGCTTATTAGACTGAGGGTCCGTTTGAGTTTGAGGTGGACCCAACTATACTCAAGGTCAATAAACTGGAGAAGTTATTCAAGAGAGCACAATGGGTTAACTTTATCCCGGACATAGAGGACGGGTATACTGATTCTGCAGTGACATTACCAGATCGATTTAAAATGCTGCACATCAATCGATTCAACGGCTCCGGAGATCCAATGGTTCACCTTCGGCTGTTTTCGGATATCTTGCAACCTATGGGCCTGACTAGACTATAGAAGCTGTCTTTCTTTGGCCGTACCATGTTGGGTATAGTGGCCATATGGTATGCTAAGTTGGAAGACTCTATCAAGCAAAATTGGAAGGAGATGGCTGAGGCCTTCATTGTGTAGTATTCGTATAATACACAGACCGAGGTCACAACTCGTGATCTCGAAGCAACATGCTAAGAGCCAAATGAGGGCTTCTCTAAATTTGTAACAAGGTGGAGAGCTAAAGCCTCGATGATGACTACAAGGCCTTCCGAAAATGATCAGATCAGGATGATTGTTCGGAATCTGCACGACAAGTTACTGCAAAAGATGATCGTCTTACATCTGTTTACATTTACAGAACTCCATGAGATGGGGGTGCAAATCGAAGACGCCACGAAGCAAGGGCTGATTACAGATGAGAAGGAGTCGGCAGAAAGGTCGTTTGTACACAGTTCTAATGCTACCAGTGGTAGCACAACTGCGAGGCCGTCAGATGTAAGCGTTGTCACCATAACCAAGACTGTCGACCCCTTTGCCAATACAAGCTCACAAACACAACCCAACCCTACCCGATCCCAAAGGACCTTCAACGAACTTTACATGACCCTATCTCAAGCCATGAAGGTGCTAGTCAAAAAAGGTTACCTCAAACCATTAGAACCCTGCCCATTGCCTGATCATCTTTCACCCAAACACAACCCCGCAAAATACTGTGTGTTTCACCAACAGCATGGTCATGATACCGACCAGTGATTTCGATTGTGTCATGAGATTTAGGATCTCATTGACAACAAGGTGATCGCTCCACCTCAAAAACCCAACATGACCACAAATCCACTCCCAGCCCATAATCAAGTCCCTCCGCCTCGAAATCTCAACCTGATCCATACACTAACCACCTCTTACGACCCCAGTGTATATATTACCCCTTCCCACCTACCAAAACTGATGTTGTTCATTCCAGAAGGCGTAGATCTGTATATGATGGACACGTCTAACCCCCAACCCAAGCCTGTGGTGATGCTTACAATGGAAGGGGAGTCTACCTTGGAGAAAGGTACTAGTTTGTTGTCGGAGTGTTCTGAGGACTTACCTAATGGGGTGTATGATACAAGCTACTACATTGTGCCAATTGGTCAAATCAAGCCCGAATTAATGTTGCCGACCTAGATAGACATCAATGTGGTCAGAGAAGATGGCCTGAGCCAGGGCTTAGATGATCTAGCAGAACTCGAAGAGGATTTGGATAACTGGCAGTTCTTTGATGAGCAGGATCAGGGAGATGTATAGATCGGCTGGTTCGACTTGAACGGATCAATTGACAACTCTGGATGGCTGAGTGATGAGCCAGACAAAGAAGAAGAAACTGGAATGAAACCAGAGGGAAAAGAAGTAGAAGTTGCTGTGGTAGCCAGAAAGGCTGACGAGAAAGGAAAGCTATTGGAGAGCACTGGTGTGGAAAACCCAGCCCAGGAAGTGGGTGCTGTGAGCACTGCGGATACAGAACAAGAAGCTGCACTGAGGTAGTTTGAACTAGAAAGAGTTGAAGACAACTAGGAAGCTATAATGGTCCAACACGCTGTGGGGGATACTTATAATGTGAAAGTGATACAAGCAGAGTCGGACAACTATTTGTCAACCGTTGAGGGTGAATGGTGGGACAATGATGATATGTATCTGGCCCACACCGATGAAGACTGGGGTGAGGGCCTTTCAGACAATACATGGTATGCCGAGGAAATAAACCATTTGACAAGAAATGGGCGGTATTTTAAGCCGTCGCACCTGAATCAAGCAAAGGCGTCCGGAAAAGGCAGAGGCCGAGAAACAAAAAGAGAAACAACTAGAAGAAGAGGTAGTGTTGAAACAACTTAAGAAAATCCAAGCTGACATCTCCATCTGGGGCCTTCTCATGGTCTCCCGGGTACACCGATAAGTAGTGTTATTGGCAATGGACAAGGTTAAATTATGCATTGATACTACTCCCGAACAGCTTGTGGGATTGGTCTTCCCAAGTGGTACCAGACCAACTTTGACCTTCTCTGACAAAGAACTGTCGCTAGAGGGCTCGACTCATAACAAACCCTTGTACATATCTGTGGAATGCAGAGAGATATGGGTGCAGGTGGTGTTGGTAGATATCGGTTCGGCCATTAATATCTGTCCTTCTCGCACTGCCTATGCAATTGACCTCAAACCAGCGGACTTTGTTCCCACAACCCAAGTAATATGGGCATATGATAATACGAGCAGAGAGGTTATGGGCACGGTGCAAGTCAAAGTCCAGGTGGGCCCAGCTGAGCGGGAGGTCGAGTTCCATGTTTTAGATGTGCCGGGTACCTTTAATTTGCTATTAGGGAGGCCTTAGTTGCATCATGTAAAGGTCGTCTCCTCCACTCTCCATCAGATACTGAAATACCTTCATGGGGGAGAAGTGATGATTGTTTTTGGGAATTCATCCATCCATCCTCTGCTAGAGGTAACTACGCCAGTGCTGGAGATCACCCATGGCGAGAAGGATGTATTCCTCTCGGGATTCACTTTGGCTAAAGCCCGGGTAATGCAGACCATCCTGGCCGTAGACGAAGACATGTATATCAGCGCCCAGTCTATTTATTTCATAAACAAACTACAGTATGTTCCAAGAATGAGACTTGAAAAAAGTGGTCGGAAAGGTGTTGCAGCACTGGCAGATGTGCCATACAACCCACATGCCTTTGGTTTGGGCTATGTGCCCACCAAAGAGGACTGGGTCTGGAAGAGAGAAGAAATGAAAGGCAGAGCCAAGGCCATGCAAGCTGGGAAATACTATGAGCTTATCCACAGGCCAATCCAAGGGACACTGAATGGCCGCTTTGTTCGGGAGAGAGAATATTTCCCTTTTTGTGGCTTTCTCGAGCCTTGGGTGAATTCCATGAAGCAACGTGTCCCCGGGTTTGAAATCTTTGATCTGTAGCTGCAGGACAGTGATATTGAAGAAAGGGCTGAATCGAGCATCAAAGTCGAATAGAGCATGGAAAGTGACTCAGATGACAGTGAACTTAGAGTAGGGATAACACTAGCTAGTCTGCTGACAGATCCTGTGGCCAACCTAGAGAACTTGGGGGATAACCTTACCGTCTCCATTATCGGGGAAGAACCGGATGTGAACCAAACCAATGGCATTTTGGATGCATCAGGGGCACCATCTCTTATCTGGCAGTTGGAGGAAGGCTATTTGTCCAGTTCTGAATCGGGTGAGAAGCTAGAATCTGATTCCACTGAGTCTGTGGGGTCGGGATCAGATTCAAGTTCTTCTGAGTCTGAGTCTGGTATTCCTACGGGTGGTAACTCGGATACCAAAGTCCTGTCTAGGTCTTCATTCAGATTTTCTTTTGAGTCTGTAACCGAAGATCTGGACCTTTTAAATGAGAACTTTGTGGATTTTGTGTACTTCTTTGTGCCATTGGTTTATTGTATTGACTAAGATTTTCAGAATTTTAATATAAACGAAGGGGAAGAAATTCCCCTGGCTTTGAAAAACTTGATTAATCGAGAGGAGGAGAGGTTTGCTAAACCCTGTGTTGGTGAAATCATTGTCATTAATGTAGGTACAGAGAAGGATCTGCGCCTGGTCCAAACTGAGTCCACGTTGTCTTCGGAGGAGCGCGAGCGTTTAATCGCTTTGTTAAAAGATTTCAAAGATGTTTTCGCGTGGTCCTACGAAGACATGCCTGGAATCGATCCTGAGATTGTACAGCATCGGATCCCTCTTGACCCCGAGGTCTGACTAGTCAAGCAGAAGTTGCGTAGAATCTGCCCGGATTGGGGGCTGAAAATTAAGGAAGAGGTCACCAAGCAGATCGAGGTAGGTTTCTTGTTAGTAGTTGAGTATCTGACTTGGTTGGCCAACATCGTCCCAGTGCCAAAAAAGGATGGCAGAATACGAGTGTGCGTGGACTTCCAGGGCTTACACAGAGCCAGTCCGGATGATGACTTTCCTCTGCTACATATTGATGAGTTAGTGGATTTCACTGCAGGTCATGCATTGCTATTATTCATGGATGGGTTTTTCGGGTACAGCCAGATTCTGATGGCGCCCGAGGATAGAGAGAAGACCGCATTCACAACGTTGTGGGGTACCTATTGCTACTGGGTTATGTCGTTGGTTTAAAAAATGCTGGAGCTACCTATCAGAGGGCTGCAACCACCATTCTGCATGACATGATCCACAAAGAGGTTGAGGTGTACATGGACGACATGATTATCAAGTGCAAAGAACGAGAGGGCCACTACATCGCCTTGAAGAAATTCTTTCAATGGATCAGGGAATACAGATTGAGGTTAAACTCGCAGAAATGCACCTTCGGCATAACGGTAGGAAAAATGCTGGGCTTTTTGATCACACAGAGGGGCATTGAAGTAGATCCTTCCAAAATCAAGGCCATCTTAGAAATGCCACCACCGAGGACTGAAAAGGAGGTGTGAGGCTTTCTGGGTAAAGTGCAATTCATAAGACGGTTTATTTCCAAATTAACTTTGACTTTTGAACCACTATTTGGTCTCTTGAAGAAAGGGAAGAAATTCCGATGGGATAATTGATGTCAATTTGCCTTTGAGCAGGTTAAGCAGTACCTTCAGAATCAGCCAGTGTTATCGCCGCCAGAGCCAGGGAAGCCTTTGATTCTGTACTTGTTAGTAACAGACATGACCATGTGATGCATGCTCGCTCAGGAATCTGAAGATAGGGTGGAGAAAGCCATCTACTACTTGAGTAAGAAAATGCTGGATTACGAGACTCGCTATACTCCGTTGGAAAAGGCTTACCTAGCCTTGGTATAGGCTACTAGGAAGTTAAGGCACTACTTGTTAGCTCACTCTGTAATCCTGGTTTCGAGATTAGATCCCATCAAATATCTCTTTGAAAAACCAGCGCTTACAGGTAAGCTAGCCCGTTGTATGCTTCTTCTCTCCGAATTTGATCTCAAATACGTCACCCGCAAGTCGGTCAAAGGAAGAGCTGTAGCGGAGTTCCTGGTAGACCACCAGGTAGAAGGAGATGAGGCAGTGGAATATTTATTTCTAGATGAAGACATTCTGCAAGCTGAAGAGGAAACTTGGATGGTGTACTTTAACGGAACGTCCAATCAGTACAGTTATAGGATAGGTGTGTTGTTAATAGCACCTGACGACTCCCATATATCTTTAGCTTTCAAACTCCGGTTCAAGGTGTCCAATAATGAAGCAGAATGTGAAGCGTGTATTGTTGGCTTAGAAGCCACCGTGGAACTAGGGGCAATAAGATTGGATGTTATCGAGGACTCGAACTTAGTTATTTCTCAAGCAAACGGAGACTGGAAAGTCAAAAAGAGAAGATGGAGGTTTACTATCAGACCCTGGAGGTTTTGATTCCTAGGTTTGAAAAGCTGACTTTCACGCATTTACTGAGAGAGAACAACAGGTTCACTGATGCTTTAGCAACTCTATCTTCTATGGTAGACATCCTATTTGGAGTCCGGATGCGTCCGATTATCGTCGAGCAGAAATACACGCCGGCTTATAATACTATTGCCGCGATAGATGAAATGCAAGACAAAAACCCTTAGTATTACGATATTTGGAACTTCTTGGAAAATGAGGTGTATCCACCAGGGGCAAATGCCAAGGACAAACGGGGAATACGATGAATAGCTATCCAATTTATCATCTACGAAGGTAAGTTGTACAAAAGAGGTCATCTGGGAATGCATAAGTTGTGCATGGAAAAGAGGAATCAAAGCGCCTTATGGAGGCTATCCACGGCAGAGAATGCGAAGCGCATATGAATGGTGTGATGTTATCCTGGAAGATTCTCAGGCAAGGTTATTACTGGTCCACCATGGAGGAAAATTGTATTGGTTTTGTGCGGCGATGCCACAAATGTCAAATTCATGCCAATCGCATGAATATTCCGCCGTCAAAACTGTACAACATGACTTTGCCTTGGCCTTTCTTGGTCTGGGAAATCGACGTTATCGGTGCAGTCATGCCAAAAGGGTTGAATGGGTAGGTATTTTACAAAGTGGGTGGAATCTCAGTCCTATGCAGTATTGAAGGCATTGCATGTGGCTAAGTTTATCATAAACAATATCAATGCCGGTACGGAGTCCCGAACGAGATCATATCAGATAATGGCTCCCACTTCAAGAGAGAGGTGATAGACTTGTTGGACAAATACCATGTGACTTTTCCTAAGTCATCTATATACAAGCCGTAAACCAATGGAGTTATTGAAACCGCCAATAAGAACATCAAGAACATCTTGCAGAAGATGGTTGAAACCTACAGCGACTGGCTAGATAAATTTCCATTCACACTCTAGCGCTACAGAACTTCAATCTGGACATCTACAAGAGCAACCCCTTATTCTCTCGTCTATGGAATGGAAGCCATTTTGCCAATTAGAATAGAAGTCCCGTCGCTGCGAGTTATGGCTGAGTATCAGATAGTAGAGGCGGACTGACAACAGAGTAGATTTGAGGAGTTGATGTTGTTTAATGAGAGGAGGCTAAAGGCATTGTATGATGTTCAGGGTTACCAGTGCAGAATTGCCAGGACTTTTAACAAGAAAATTAAGTCTCGGAATCTCAAGGAGGGAGATATGGTGTTGAAAGACAATCGAGCTCCCATCCATGACCCTAGGGCAAGTTTAGACCCAATTGGACTGGTCCTTACATCATCAAAGCTATCTGGTCAGGATGAGTAGTTATTCTCATGGATTTAGATGGCCTGGAATTTTCACAGCCGATCAACATGGACAAGTTGAAGAAATATTATCCCTGAGAGGCTCGCTAGGCCGAAAACCCGAAAGGCGACCTAGGCAAAAGTTAGAGCATGAAAAATTAGAAACAAAGAAAAACTGAGCTCACAAGGTTGAAAACTCTAAAGGGCGACTTTGGCAAAAGTTAGAGCTCAAAATGAGAGAGTTAATACTTGAGTGAACTTGAACCGAACTACGTAAGGCCTGATTCCCATCTTTGGGATACGTAGGCAACTTCATCCTGAAGTTTAGCAATAACCACTTCCAACTCAACTGCTCTGTCCATGTGTCTAATCAGGTCATCTTTGTCCATCATCTGAGAGTTCGGTTGTGATCTTCATTCTAGGAATAAGAGCTGGTTACGATGTCGAGCAGTAATGTTATTCAAGCAGGGGCAATTATGATCTTTTGATTTGAGGTTGTACATCTTGAGGATTGATTCCGTGCGTGTCAGGTGGTGATCATTTTTGAAAATGGTTTTGGAAAGTTTTAATAAAAGTTGATTTTGTTCAAATTTTTACCTTTTACAACTTAGACCATTTTTTGACCAAAAGGAAAATTTTTATTGCTCATAACTTTAATTCCATTGATTTCAAACATAAAGTTCTCCAACTCTCTGATACAAATCGAAGTTGTTTATTACATCATAAAACTTAAAAAGAAAAGTCAAAGCAATAACTAGGGGCATAGGCGAGTCAGGTGCTCCTGCGTCCTCTGCTCGTGCTTGCGGAAGCTTCTGAAGCCAAAGTGTGCCCGGTTTGTGCCTCATCCTCGAACCAAGCCAAGTACTCACTAGAAAGGACATAACTAAAACTAGGGGCAGGGGCTAAAAGCTCTCTCATTCTCCAAGCAGTGAGGTACCTAGCCAAATGTGAAGCACAAATTGGGAATGAAGTCGGGTATTCTACCCCCTCTTCTGGGCAAGTCTAATCATGCCCAAACTGGTGTCTGAACCGGAAGGGAAAGTAGAACATGCAGTGCGTAAGGCCAATCAACCGTATGCCAGGTTACCGAGTCATGCTGTAACTCATTTTAGTCAGATGAAGCCAGGGGCAGCGCCAAGCTTGTTAGCTGCAGACCTGCTGTACATCCAGTTGCATTACTATCCCTCATGGGAAAATTCACTAGTCGTTGATGGAAGAAATAAGCTCGAGCTGAGTACTCGGGCCAAGAGTCCACCACCTTCAGCTTATCCATGAGCCATAGAGCATGAGTACCAAGTGATGTGAGAAACACCTATGAGAAAGGGTGGGAAACAATACCTAAAGAAGTAGTGGACTCCCCACAAACCTGGTGGTCTCTTGCCGATGAAAAGAATCCAACCCCATCAGGGTCTCGGCCAGCGCCAAACCGATACAGCTTTTACCTTCTTTCAAACATTGGGCCACTTTGGTCAACCGTATGCTTGTTCCGCCAAAACTAAGGGCAAGAAAGAAATGCGCAAGCATACATAAACAGAGGGCATGTTGCCGAAAACCTAGCCAAAGGGGGTCGCCCCTGTCACCGATGTTAGAAAATCGATGAATCAAGCTAGGTATGTCTAGCTCTTCGTCATGGGTCAAAGATCGAGCTTCGTGTAAAGTGAGCCCACATATTCGTCCAAAGCTTGGGCGTGGCCAAAACGGGGCTGAGGTATGATTTTTTCATCACCGGGTTTCCATCAATGCCCAAAATTCTTCAAGAGTCGGGCACATTTCTTGTGTTCTGAAGCGAAATATATGCATAATTGGGTCCCAGCATCGGGCCGCGACATGGAGGAATAGAAAGCAAAGTGGAGTATGGCTCAACGAAAAAAGTGCATTTATACTGAAACCCCAGAAATTTACCTTTTCTGTACTGTCTAAAGTGGCTATCCAATCCGTAAGCTTCTCGGCAAGGAATATCTTCATTTGTAAAAGAAACAACAGCTAAAATGAGGTTCTGGAGAAGAAATCACGAATGAGGACCTTTTATAGAAGATAAGGCTGTGAATGGAGGCTAGCTGTCAGCAATCTGGTGATCCTCACATTTGTGGCCGACAAGCTACTAATTGTGGCCGGCAAACCCATTTTTTGGCCGACAACCCCCATTTCTGGCTGCCGTCCACTTGTATGTTGGGCAGTGTTGGCAGCCTGGTTTTTGTCTTGATCTTTGCGTTTTGAGGTCTTGTTTTGAGTCTTTTGGTTTTAGCAAGTGTGTATATTTGTGTTTGAGTTGTTTTTGCTTTACTTATCGAGTTGTATTTTGTATTTGGTTGTTGGTCGGCTCATTACCCGATTAAGAACATCGTGCCAATACAAGTTTTCATTTTCATGCAAATATGGTGCTCATAATGCAAAAATAACAACACTTTTCATAAAAAACTGCGAGGTTTTATTCCGATCATGTTTTTTTTACAAGTGGAGTACAAGTTTTAAAAGCAAAAGTAAAACCTATCTGAAGCTATACATGTGCTATTCTACCAAACAAAAAGTACAAAAATCGGCGCCAGTCATCTTAAGCTCGAGATGCCCTCTTCGTCCTCTTCCTCGGAGGGGACTCAGGGGCACTGTCTCCATCAGCACCGCTGTCAGAAACTAACTCTGAACCAGAGTTGGTATCATCTCCATTCCTTGCCTTAGAACACTCATCGGCGTCATCTCCGCTTCCGGACCCTGAGCCAGCATCATCATCTCCGCTCTCAGATGACTCAGAATGTCGACTCGCTACCTCCTCGGAGTCGTTAGTCTTAGCATCATCATCGCTCAAAAAGGGCTCTGAAGGACCACTCCGGCCTCAGGTATCCCTATCCCTACCTCAACCGCGGCGCACATCTCAGCCACGTGCTGGGGATTTGTCTGTCTCTCTTTCTCTGCTGCTGGAGGAGGTGCTGCCAGTGCTAGAGCTGTGCTGCTGCCACTGGTGCCCTCGGAATCTAGAAAAACAGTTGTCAACATATCAGCTACAGTGTGTATATCAGATACAGGCATAGTATGCAAAATAAGTGTCATGCAGAAACTAGATATAGTATGAGTACAGTGTGTGAGTAGAGTGTGCCAATGTAGTGTGTCAGTGCAGTTTGGGAAAGACTATAGTTGAAGTGCCAATGTATCAATGAGAGTATGATAGTGTGGTGCACAACAGAGTTAGTAATGAAATGCATGCTGAAATAGAGGAAATTACCAGAATACTGTGAAGACCAAGCAGTGTCTCTCTTTTCTGCACCATGCCAATTAGAGAGGCAACTAGCTCGAGGAGGCTCTCTGTATACTTCGTAGGTGCCTGCAAGTGCATTTAACTGATCAATATCTGGAATAAACATATCTGAAATGGAAATGTAGGGTGCAAATTGTAAAGTGTGGTCCATACCTGAGGTACGCCTCGAGCTCTGATATATCTGTGACCTGCCTTTGCCGGCTCGATCAAAATTTGATAGGTTGTCCCGGTCGGCCGCCAACATGTGAGCGCAGTGGGAGTCTCTGGCCAACCGGTCATCTGCCCGACAAAGGGGCCTCTCTAGTATGGGCCCTGGTCGCCCGAGTCACCTCACTCGCCACAGGATCTCCTGTTGCGTCGCTTGCGCAAATGCCCGTCAGAGGGAGCATAAGATAAGTGTAGATGAATGTCGCGTAATCGCCCTCTGCTCTGAAAAAGTCAGCGTTTAGGCCTACCATGAACTGGATGATCGTATCAACCGGCAGGCTATTTGATGTCCTCATGGACGTTGGGGGTGGCATCGGAACAACCAGATCGGGCAAGCCCACGGTTTGGTATATAAATCGCTCGCTCAAAAACCAAGGCCAGCAGACTGGGCCCTCCAGCAAAATCCGGAAGCAAGATGTGGCGCAGGCCTCGGCGTACTAGTCCCTCATACTAGTCGGCATCGTCACCCAGGGCTGCCATGTGATCTGTAAACAAAGAATGTACAGATTGTTAGTTGTCGTCAGTTGCCGAAGTATGGATCAAAGCAATAGTAAAGAAAAAATGACTGTGAGTTTTGGGTTACCTCGTCAATCGCCACTGTGTCAAAGTATCGACGAAAGAAAGTGAAGGTCGTGTCGTCGCAGCTCCGACGCTGACACCGACCATCATACCGTCGTGAATATGGTACCACAAGGGGAATCTCTTCCATAAGCTCTAGAGCCAGAGTCGAGAAGTAGGCATAAACCCACAACTTTAAGAAAAGGGCAGTGGTGTTATCAATAATGCATGAACAGATATGAAACAGAACGTGCAAAACAGAAATCACAATGTATGAACAGACACAGAAAGTGCAAAACAGAAAGCACAAGTTGTGAACAGATATTAAACAGAAAGTAAAAAGTCAAAAAGGTGTGGTGCATACCTCTCAGGCTCTCCAGTAGCCTTCAACTCGCTCTCTCATCATCTGAGAAGTGGAGCTCATGTAACCGAAGAGGGTGGCGATGCCAACTCTGTCCCAATCATAAAATCGCACCCGGGGCAGTGTCACCAGGGCACTCAGCAAATATAAGCCTACGGTGTTCCACCTGTTCGAAAATAAGGTGGTACCGAAGAGAAACATCAAGAAGCCCCAGGCGTACTGTTTCACCTCCTCTGGTGTCTCGGACTCGCTTCCGCAAAACTGCTCGATGAACCAACTATACCTCACCATCGTTGGTCTGTATAGAGGTGGGCGTGCTCCCAGCAGGTAGATCTATGTTGCCTCTCACTCGTCCATATCTGTATCAAAGGGGATCGGATCACCCCCTACTCCTAAGCCTTTGAGCATGGTGAAGTCGTAGGGAGTCATCGTCATCTCCCCGGCAGAAGAGAGATGGAAAGAGTTGGTGGTGCCCCACCACTTCTCCACCAACGCCCCAAGAAGAGTCCAGCTCACTATGTGCCATGAGAGCCTAAAGTAGAATAGGCTGAAGCCGGTCTCGTCAATAATGTCGCGGACCCTGGCGGGGAGCTCATCATACCAGTCTCTTGCCATCGTCGCTCCATATCCCCTATAAAAGCGGGAGTCCCCCTATGACAGAGAAAAGGTGAATTAGATGAAAGACAGTGATAAAAGAGCATTCGAATAAAAGATAGTGTAAGAAATGCAGTTAAAGGGAAGGTAGGAATGCATGAAAATATAGTTCATACTTCGGTAGCGCTGGAAGAAAGGTGGGAGTCCGGCTCCCTTAGTAGGAGGTCCTCTGGCACGCCACGAGCAAAGTCACTGAAACGTCTAATGCCTCCAGGCGGTAGTATATGTGTGCGAGGATGATACGTCATCAAATCAAAGGGCCGCACCCTCAGTGGTAATGGTTCCAACTCGAGCTCTAGAGCGAACTCCGCCTCAAGATTAGTTGTGATGTCCTCTGCCGCTTCACCGGCCTCGGTAATCACCGGCTCTTCAAACTGGATATGGGGTGATAATGGAGGTGGAACCTCAGGAGGAGCTTCGTCATGAGGTATATCATCAGCCATCTGGAAAGTGGGTGAAAAATGATGAGAAATGGAGAAAATAAGGTAAAGTTGGAAAAAGTCAACCCTATAAGAGAGAAAATGGGAGAAAAAGTTAAAACTTGAGAAGTTCACGAAACCCGAGAGAAACTCGAGGAGAACAAGCCTAAAGTGGTGAAAATGCAAGAAAAGTGACGAAATCAAAATTTGATCGGCTCAAAGTGTAGAGAATCAAGAGGGTTTAATGAAAAAAGATTGCGTGGGGCGTTAAAAAATGCGTATAAAGCGCAAATCTAGAGAGAGAAAGCACCTAGAGAGAGAAGGTGAAGATTTCGGATGTGTGAAAAATGAAGTGTGGATGTGTATATTTAAAGACCCGAGACAAAAAGACGAATCTGCCTCTATTTGTGCATGGGTGGCCGGCAGGTGGTCCTTACTTGTGTCCTGATGCTGTTTTGTGCCTCTGTTACCCGAGAAATGTATGGGAGGTTCACTGTTAGGCCAAATTGATTCTAAGGGATCTCGAAACTGCGTTTTGGCCCGTAAACGTTCTCCACTTGCCAATATGAACGAGGTGTATCCTTTTTGAACATGTTGCAAAGTCTCCGAAAAGTAAATTGGAGGTTATCATCGAATATCCTTTTTGCTCGTTCTGTCAAAATCGCATAGTTGTTCTCTTCTATGGCATAGAGTGTGCATTTTCACATACACTTATGTTGTACGCGTGTCCTGTATCATTCATGATTCGTGCATAGAACATGCTTTTAATTTTGCATAGAATATGCTTTTGTTTTTTTTGCACAGAACATGCTTTCAATTAACATCATACATCGGTTCTCTATCTTGCATGGAACATGCGTTGTTATTGTATTGATTTGTAATATTGTTCACTTTGTGCATCTATCGCACTTGTTCACTTTGTGCATCTATCGCACTTGTTCACTCTGTGCATCTATCGCACTCGTTCACTTTGTGCATCTATCGCACACGCTCATTCCTCTTTGTATCTTTTTCTTTTATCTCGGGACGCGTGAAGCGCGGCCCTGGGCATGTTTTACCTTGGAACGCGGGAAACGCGAGCCCGAACGGTTTTTCTTCTATCTCAGGATACGTGAAACGCGACCCTAGGCATGTTTTATCTCGAGACACGTGAAACGCGAGCTCGAGCAATTTTTCTTCTATCTCAGGACGCGTGAAGCGCGGCCCTAGGCGTGTTTTATCTCAGGACGTGTGAAACGTGAGCCCGAGCGATTTTTCTTCTATCTCAGGACGCGTGAAGTGTGGCCCTGGGCATGTTGTCTCTTAGGACGCGTAAAGTGCGACCCTGGGCATGTTTTATCTCGGGAGGTGTTAAACGCGAACCCGAGTGGTTTTTCTTCTATCTCAGGACGCGTGAAGTGCAGCCCTGGGTGTATTTTATTTCGGGACGCGAAATACAAGCTCAAGCAATTTTTCTTTTATCTCAGGACGCGTGAAGCGCGGCCCTGGGTGTGTTTTATCTGCGGACACGTGAAATGCGAGCCCGAGCAATTTTTCTTATATCTCAGGACGCGTGAAGCGCGACCCTAGGTGCGTTTTATCTCGAAACGCGTGAAACGCGAGCTTGAGCAGTTTTTCTTGTATCTCAAGATGAGTGAAGCGCAGCTCTGGGCATATTGTATCTCAAGAGGCGTGAAGTGCGGCCCTAGATGGGTTTTATCTCGGGACACGTAAAGCGCGACCTGGAGCGGTTTGTTGTTTATCTCAGGATGCGTGAAGCGCGGCCCTGGGTGTGTTTTTATCTCAGGATGCGTGAAATACGAACCCGAACGATTTTTTTCTTCTATTTCAGGATGCGTGAAACGTGGCCCTGGGTGGGTTTTATCTCGGGACGCGTGAAACGCAACCCTGAGCGATTTTGCTTTTATCTCGGAAAGCGTGAAACACGAGCCCGGACAATTTTTCTTTTCTCTCAGGACGCATGAAACGCGACCCCGAGCGGTTTTCATTTCTCTATTTCTCAAGATACATAAAACGCAACCCTGAGCTGTGTTTTCTTTTCTCGTCCCGCGTTTTGGCGTAGTTAGAGTGTGTTTTAGATCTTTCTGCATGGAACCTGTGTTGGTTTTAAGCTTAAAGCTGCTCATTCATATGTTGTTATCTTGTTATTGCTTATTGTATCATCTTGCATGATCATGAGTTTTCAAAATAGCCAGCTTCACGAAGCGTGTGAGTCCAGCTTTCAAAGTTTTTTTCGTGCATAGCATTTGCATCTTGCCGTAGAACTACACTTGTTTGATTCCTTACAAAGGGATACGTAGGCAGCTTGTGAGCGCAACCAATTTATTTTGTCTTGATTGTGTGCCCAAGTCTTAAGGCCTTGTTCAAATGGGTTGTCTTTTGGCTTTGACATTCACTCACGTCATTTCATGACTTCGAGTTCTGTCAAAGAAGGGCAACTGCAGACACCTCATTTTTAACCACCGTTACGACTTGGACGTCACCACTTGCACACCCAATGATGAATGTGTATATGCTTGTCAAGTGCTCGGAGTCCTCAGCAGAATGCCACAACTTTGAGCCTTCAAAATCCTATACACCTCTTGTCTTGTTTTGGACCACAACAATAGTTCTTCAAGCCTGAAAAACCTTGGAACCTACCGGCCACTGATCTTGGCTACCGGCCACTTGTGTGCCTACTGGCCAGAATTAGTGGCCTATCGGCCACAAGTGTATTTTGGCAGATATTTTTGCCAACTGTGCCAGCTGTTGTCACAGATACATGCACTTGCTTACACGTGTATGTATTGATACTTCTGAGGGAGTTTGATGTTTTTCTATATATAGGAGACCTCCCCTTCCATTTTTAAAGTTAGAAAATTTTGGAGCAAAATATTTTCTCTCCCTCTTGCAAATTTCTTGAGCCTTTGCCTATACACTCTAAACCAAACCTTGTGATCTTTGAGCTGAGGTACTTTTGAGCCTACTTTGAGCTCTTGAGGGTGTGTAAGTATTGGTTTAACACTTGGAAAGTGTTCTCATCTTCAAGAGGTATAAGTCTTGGTTTATTGTTTTGCTTTAATTACTATTTTGCCTACTATTTTTGGGATGTTTTTGGACTGTTTAAACTCTGAAATTTTGGGCTAAAACTTGTGGTTTAAGGCCAATAAGGATAGAGGGCTGGCTCACCATTCCTTTCACTTAACTTTCAAGGCCTTTACCCTTGTGTTTCCCACCTCTTTGTCCACTTTCTTTGAACTTTTAAATACTGAATTTCAGAGCCTTTTCAATGGCTAAAATGTTGTTTTGAAGTCCAAAAATGGAGGGGATAGCCTCTCATCCTTATGCTTTGTTTACTAGTTTACATAGTTCCATGTTTTAGCTTATTGTTTTAGCTATTTTTGTTTTAATTCCTGCATGTTTTAGGACTGATTTAGCACAATTTTTAGCTACTCAATGTATTTGAGCCTTGTATTGCATGCTTATAGTGTAATAGTCCTCATAGGTTGGTGGTTTAGGCCTTAGTCACCAAACTATTTGAGTTGATAGCATTTGTTTATGGCTTTCCATACTTGTTTTTACCCCTAATCACTTTTGCAACCTCTCTCATTTCTTGGCTCTTTCTTTGCTTTGAAAGTTGGTTCAAACTAGTTGCTTGTTTAAAGCATGAGATTAAGGTCTTGTGCTTAATGGTTTAATCCCTTTGGGGGTTCATTACCAATGGCATGACACTTCTCTCATGCCTAAAACAACTCTTGGTTTGATGTTTCTTTTCATTAGAGGACTTAAAGCTCATCTTTGGACTTAATTTACTAAGGAATGGTTGGTAATTAAAATTGAGTAATGAAATGAGGACTAAAAATGATGCAAGATAATAACTTGGTTAGGGTTCAATCGAACGTTAATTGAACCCTTGAGTCTTGAATCGTTTCATACTTGTTAGTGATGTAAAAGGTTCAAGAGTCAATGTTAACCATTACCCTTGATCAATTTATGATGTAGAGGGGTTTGAGAGTCTTTACTTGTGCATTTATTGAAATTGTACACCTTGGTTCATAGGCCATCATGTAATGAAATTGCATTGATTGATGGCTTGTGAATTAAGCTTGTCACTCCTTTGAGCTGTTTGATGATAAGAAATGGGAAGGTGTACAAATAACCCTTAAAAATACCTTGGTTGTGCTCTGTTTGCTCTCTATTGTAGCAGAAGGAACCAGGATTTTGTGGCCGGCATGCCACTTTTTGTGGCTGGCAGACCACCATTTCTGGATGGCAGGCCATCATTTGTAGCCGGCAGACCACCACTTCTAGCCTACCAACCACTTTTGTCAAATTGAGTAGTGCCCTTTTGAAACAGAACATAGTTGGTTTTGAGGTGAAAAACAGTGCAAGTATTCTAACTCTGTAACAGAGGCTTCCTAGTAGCAGAACAGTGGCTTTTTCGGGTGGAAATCCGCGCGTATATATGAGCACTCCTCGCTTCCTGAGATTGTTTAATCTAATTACTTAGCTTAGTTTTTTGTTGTAATTAATTAGTTGTAGTTAGTTAATTTTGTCTTGTAAATATTTAGTTAGTTTTGTGTTCTAATTATTCTTAGACTAGTTATATAATTTGTTGTTGTAATAATTAAGATAGCATAGTTTAAATTCGTTTTGTAATAGGTAGTTAATTCGTAGTAATTAGCTTAGCTAGTTAGTTTATTCGGACCCTCTTGCGTGAGGGCGCAAACTTGTAATAATATGTATGTCTTTCAATCCTACATCTTTCTCCCTTTTATTGATAGAATTTTAATGTTGATTGGATGTATATATATGAATGTTGTTTTATTTACAAATAGTATTGATAGTCCTTTAATTTGTTCATGTTATCTTTACTTTACATGGATCTTTTTGAATTTTTGTCCAACTATACAATCTGAGTGATATGCAAATATTTTCATAAAAATATTACCTAACATTATTTTTGTTTTTCTTTTGTATAGATGGATGAACTCGTGCATGAAGCTGAATTGTACAGGACTATTTGGCACTTGTTACATTTTTCGAAGGATTATATATTTTTGGATAGATGTGTATGTAAAGTATTTGGATAGATTACTAGTTATACTTTTAGACAGATGCATATGGATAAAAATTTAAAACATAACTGGATAATTATATAGATTACATGACCATTTTAATTGGACTATTATGTAGTTTGGAATTACTTGTGGATGAAAATTTATAATAGTTGATATTTTAATTAAACTAGTTAAGTATTGGCTGATTTATGTATTTTGTTGGATGTTCATGATTCAGTTGATTTTGTTGATTTGAATGATTCTTGCAAATTAGAAGTTATATTGAATGGTTTAGATGGATTATTATATATCATACAGGTCAAATGTAATTTTTTTTATATTATATTTCTATTTTCATAAACAAAATGAATTGAATTGGTGACCAAAATTTAGTTTGGTTTTTCCCTTTTGGCGACCAAGTGATTAGTCGGTATTTCACTATTTACATTAGGCGACCAAAATGTTGGTAGGCGAAACGAAAGGGTACATTTAACGACTAAATAATTAGTTGGCAAAATTATTCATTTTGGCAGCTAAAGTGTTTGGCTACGAATAGGTCTATTGCCGACTAAAGTTTTAGTCGTGCAAACATTACTTTTGGTGACTAACACTTTTGGTCGGGGAATGTGACAATTGGCGACTAACATATTTAGTCGGGAAAATATCACTTTTGGCCACTAAAGTGTTTTAGCAACAAAATGGTTTATTCGCAGTAATATAACATTCAGCGACCAAAAATTTAGTCGGCAAATATAATTTTTTCTTGACCAAAAAAATTTTTAGTCGCTAATTACTTTTCCCGACCCTCAATTGGCGACCAAAAAAATTAGTCGCAGATAATTTTTGCAAACTAAAAATGGACTTTTACCGACTAAATTTTTAGTTGGCAAAAGTGCGAATTCCTATAGTGAATGTGCATTCCTTGTTGGATGAACGCGGTATGCACCTGATGAAAAAAGCATAATTTCTCTCATAAAATTTACAATTTTTGTCACAAAAAATATAATTTTTTTTTTTCACAAAAAATATAACACTTTTTTGTTCTCACAAAATGTATAACCTCTCTCACAAAAAAGTATAACTTTAGTTATACATAACTTTTAGGGTGTATATCATAACTTTAAAAATTATAACTTTTAACACAAAAATTATAACTTTTATCTTACAAAATGTATAATTGTGCTTACAAAAAATATAATTTTTTCTACGCACATATAGGGTTATGCATAAGCACATGAACCAACTCAAAAGGAAGCAAAGTGAAATTTAACGAAATTTTATTCTATCCTTTTTTTCCCCAGTTTTTGTTTGTGGGTGGATGAAGCTTGAATTGAAAGGAAACTTTAAGTCAACGTTTCGTTTTGGTTTTGAATTATGATTTGATTGTGAAGTTATGATCTATATGGAATTATGAGTTAAGTTTTAAAAAGAGAAAATTTGTTTAGTTATGAGTTTTGAAAAGTGTTTTAAAAAGAGAAAAGAGTTTTGAGTTGTATTTGAGTTTTGAGTTTTTAAATTTTGAGTTATATTTTAAAAAAATTTAGATTTATTTTTTAAAAATATTAAAAAATTTTAAAAAATATTAAAGAAAATTTTATTTTTTATTTTAAATATATAATTTTTATTTAAATATTTTTATTTTTTAATTTTAAATATTTTATTTTATTTTGTAAATATTTAATTTTTTTAATTTTAATATTTTAAACTCAAAATACAACTCCACACTCAAATCGTAACCATACACATATTCAAAACTCAATTTAAAAACTATTTTTAAAAATTCATAACTAAACACAAAACTCAAAACTTTACACTTTTTTCAAAACTCTACACTAAAATTGTAACTAAACATATAACAAAAAAATTAAAATATTTATAAAATAAAATAAAATATTAAAAATAAAATTTATATATTTAAAATAAAAATATTTATTTAATTTTTTTTAATATTTAAAATATTTATAAAAAAAATGCAACACACAAATGTATGAAATATAGTGCACATTAAAATAAATAAATATTTAAAATGTAAAATATTTACCCTAAAAAATAAAATTAAGAAATCTTTTAAATATTTAAAAAAATGAATTCAAAACATTTTAAAATACAACTCAAAAATCAAAATACAACTCAAAACTTTTTTCAAAACTCATAATCAAATAAATTTTCTCTTTTCAAAACTCAACTCAAAATTCATAATTCAAAACATGACTCCGCACAAACAAAATAAAAAATATTTTTTTGAATTTTTTTTATTTTTAAATAGAGTTTTGAAAAGAGTTTGGTTTTGAGTTTTGAGTTGTATGTTTAATTATGAGTTTTGAAAATAATTTTTTAATTGAGTTTTAAGTAATTTTGAGTTTTGTGTTTGGTTATTAGTTTTGAAAATTTTTAATTGGAATCATAATTTCAAAAGAGAACCAAACACAGCCTAAGTTCTTCCATGAAAGTCCTCAATGTTGTACTTGGTGCATTTTTTAAAATTTTAAATGTGTCAATTTAATTTATGAACTATAAAACATGTGTTTTTTTGGTTGTCCTTTTGTCTAATGAGATTTGAAATCACCAACGAATTCCAAGTGTATTTTGAAAGAAAGAAAAAATATATTCATCAAACTAATTACAAATATGGTTCTCCATATGCTTTGCTTCTAGTCCACATTGTGAACTGCATAGTTCAGTTGGATTGAATATTCATTTTTTAAATCCTTATTTATATATTGCCTATAAAAAAATTAAAATAATTCGATAATTATAATTATATTCATAAAATAATTGAATCTATGGAAATCCTGGTGAAATTAACACAACTACATAAAATGACAAAGCTTTGGGAAGAAAAATCAACTGAATGATTGCTAGGAAACAAGCAAAAAAACCAAAACATATGCTGTCATGATGTTAGATAACTAATTTTATTTGTTGAGAGAGAGGTTTTAAGAGTCACTGAGTAGCCAAAAACATGCATGCTGTCAAGCTGACTCTTAGAAGAAATGTACTGAAAGTCAAGTCATGCTACCTTAGATACTTCCAAAATATTATATGTATTATTTGCATGATATTCTTAATTGATATAAAATTATAATATATTGGCTATTTTAGAAAGATGGTTATAATCAACTTTTTGGTTAAAAACTTATTAAAAACTAATTATAATCAGCTTTTTGTGAGAGAGAGAAGTGGGTTATAACTCACTTCCCAAAAGACCCCTAAATCGTCATTCGGTCTCTTAACTGTTTAAGAAAAATGAGTTAGTATATCTTATTTTTAATTTTTTTATTATAATTGATTTACAACAATACAAAAACATGACTACGCGATCCACCTTTGTTAGCAAAGACTTTTTATCCCTTATAGGGTGGCCTAAAATTCGCTATAAGGAAGTCATATAACCATGCAAATGATGCCATTTTGATTTAATAATGCCGTCAAGTTTTCAAAAAATATATATATTTTTCACATTTTTGTAATATAAACAAATAAAAGTAAAAATAAGAAAATAAATTTGATAAGTTGTGAAAAGGAGGAGGGAGAAGAGGATTTGTAGAGTGGCCAGGAGTTCCTATTACGGGGAGGGGAATGTAAATATTGTTTTCAAAAACAATTGAAAAAAAAATATTATATATATAATATATTGTCTTTTCACTTATTTTCCTAATTTAAAAAAAAAATTGATTTTTTTTTTGTTTTTGTGGTGGCCATTTTTAGTTAATGAAAATAGTTATCAATTGTAATTTCGTTTATAGCTTTTAAATTTTTTGAGAACAAATACTATATTATTAAATAGGTCCTTGCGTTTGGTCATATTTTCAAATTTTTTGTTTCTATTTATATTTTTCATTCTTTTCACACAAATAAATAAATATCGTTTTCATATGATTATGTTTATACTATTTTCGTTCGGTTAAAGTGCACATTTTCATATGATTATGTTTATGCTGTTTATAAAGCACATGCAAATAATTTTTTTTGTTCTCTTTTTTGGTTTAATTTATTGTTTTTTAAGTTTAAAAAACAATTTAAAAGAAATGTAGTAATCAGTACCCAACTGAAAATTAGGTCAGAGCTAGTGGGAACCCTAGCTAGCCAAAGACTTTTTCATTCCATGAAAGGTGCCCTAAAGTTTGCAACAAGGAAGTTATAGGACACGCAAATGATATGTTTACTAATGTTGTTAAAATTTGGATCTTTGGTGAAATTGTTGAGAGAAATTTGCACATTGGATTATAAAATCAGACCGATAATTATAAGATTTTATTTCAATGTAAGTAAAATAAAAAATTATTAATAATGATAAGATTTTACTTCAATGCAAATAAAATAAATTTCTTTAATAATGATAATGTATGTTATATAATTTTAAAATCATTATAAAAATAATGAATTTGATATAATGTATTTTTTGTAGGGGAATTTATTAGAAAATCATCTTTTAAATATTTGTATTCCAATTAGTTCTTAAGATATTTTTATATTTTAATAAATGTTAATAAATGTTATTATTTTGGATATTTGATCCACCAAATCATAATGGGAGATTTATTAGAAAATCATTTTTCAAGTGTTTGTATCCCAATTAGTCCATAAGATATTCTTGCATTCCAATAAGTCTTATTATTTGAACATTTGATCTACAAAATCATAATTCTCATATTTAAAGTATTTTATGGACATTTCTACTCTTACAAATATTTATAGAACGGTTAGCAATTTGGTAATGTGAACATTCATATTTTACAATGTGAATATTCATATTGATGTGTGAATGCTCACATTGACAGTGTGAACATTCACATTAATATGTTAACATTCACATTCACATTCACATTGATGGTGTGAAAATTCATATTGACGATGTGAATATTCACATTCACGGTATGAACATTCGCATCATGAAATATTCACACTGTAAATGTGAATATTATTAGGAGTATTTTGATAACTATGTCACTTATAGAACTTATTGGAATATAAAAAAATAATGTAGACTAAATGGAATATAAGTAGATGAAAATAGATTTATGAAAAAGTTCCCCAATCATAATTATCATATTTAAGATATTTTATGAATAATTTTACCCTTACAAATATTTTTTGAACTAGTATTTTACTACCAATCACAAGTTTCTTGTTGGACGCAGTATTCCTACTGGGAATTATGAGCAAGGATTACTTTATCAACCACCATCTACTTCAGAGATCCCTCGTGAAATATTTTTCAAATACAAAAGTTCAGTATTCTCCCATGAATTAGTGAATTAGACAGAATTCTTTTGTACAGAATAATAAGTAGCAGGTCAATCTTCATAAATTTCTTCGTAAATGTGAAATACTTATACAAATAAAAATGCGGGAGAGATAAAAAAGATGCAGGGTCGTTAGCAACTTGGTGTGCACTATTTTGGACTATTTTGAATATTCCATTATTTGAACATTCACATTAAATAAATTTGATAGTATGAATGTTCACATCATGCAACATTCACATTGTCAATATGAACATTCATGCGCAATTTACCCTATTAGTATTAGGGTATTTTGATAACTATGTTACCTATATAAGACTTATTGGAACATAAAAAAATAATTGAAGTAAATTAGAAGTATGTGAAAGGGATTTATGAAGAATGTCCCCTTTTTATACTATCATGATTAGAAGAAATGTTCGAAAAAAATGAATTGATAGTCAAATTTTAGTTTATAAGTTTTTAGTTTTCAATTTTTTTGAAAATGATCGGTATCGTTTTAAAAAAATTTATTTTTGATTTTATGTTTTCAAAAACAAAAGCAATAAAAAGTTATGAACGCCTACCATTGTCATATTATTTTTATTTTTATTGTGAATTTTTTTTTGAAAATTAAAATAAAATAAAAGGATAAATTACACTTTGTCTCTTTTATGTTTGATTATTTTTCCACGTTAGTCCTTAAAGTTTATTTTTTTCACTTTGGCACTTTATGTTTTAAGTTTTTTCGAGTTTACTCCTAAAAATGTGTCATTTTCTGTCTAATTTTGAACAGAAATTATCTTTAAGAGTAAATTGGAAAAAACTTGAAACACAAGGGGCCAAAATGAAAACAAACTTTGAGGGCCAAAGTGAGAAAGCGACCAAACATAAAAGGAGCAAACTATAATTTACCCAGATAAAATTATACGTGGCTTTTAAAAATTCTGTGTTTTTAGAAAACTTTTCTAAAAACAATTCAGAAACAGTTTTGCCTAGCAAAAATTTCATATCAATTTCCATCTTTCATGTTTTGAAGAACATAAAATAAAAAATAATATTGATACTAGACACACATTTGCATAATATTTGTATAAGATTGTGTTTGTGTAATAATTAGGTTGTAAGCAGTTTATTCAGTCAAAGTTGAGAAAAAATCTAATACTGAATTGAATCCTTCGATTTGTTGCATCTTATGGTGCGATTTGGTCGTTTTTTCAATTAGGTGTAAAAGAGAAATTCACAAGAGTATTTAAGGGGTTTTATTAAAGGCGATAGGACGAAAAGCCCAAATTTCAATTTTATTTGGCTAATGGTTTAGACAATGAAATATTTTGTCTAAAAGAACAAATTTAAACAAAATGACCAAAAACCCCTATATATCATATACACGATTCATTACACAAAAATTCTCACATTGTCGCACATTCTCTCTTCCTTTCTAAACCCTAACTCTTCCTCTCTTCAAAACTCCCTATTTGTGCTCTCTGCTGCTGCTCTGTCATCCTCCGTCGATGCTCTTTCGTTGCTACTCCTTCGCCCTCCTACGCTACTCCAGCGGCGAGATCTAGATCTAAAGCTCCGTTGTGGTATGTCAATCCGCGACAGTAGAAGTCGGCTACGTGATCATCTCATTATTCTAAAAATCGGCCGATGCGCTACGTATCGGCCGATTCCTATAAAAAAAAATAGGGCACCACGACGGATATATGCCAGTATATCGCTGAGATCGAAAATCGCAGGAGAATTGGCTGAGTCCCGATACGTATTGGTCTGTAACCGTTACACAAGCCGCAACGGGCCGATACTCACTAGTTCGGACCAGTATGAGAAAGAAAAAACTGAAAAACCAGTGAAATATTATTTTAAATTTCACCGCCGCGACACTCAATTTCCAATACGTACCGACCAATACTACCGATACCGATACTCCACGATCGATATCATTACATTACCCGATATTGCGATTTAGAACCATGGATCATCTTCTACACAGTTTCTACTCATCAGGTCGTTGCCTTCCTCGGATTCATCACTCTCTCATCTTTCCTTCCTCAGATCTGTTTTTCACCAGTTTGATCTAAAAAATTTCTCTATTTCGTCACCCTAGAGCTTTTACTCAGATTTCTTCGATGTTTATTTATTCAGCGCAAGATCTTGAGCTTGCATTGATCTTCGAGCTCGATTATCAATACTTTGTTGTTTAGTTTTAAAATTATACTTTGTGTATTGAATTTGAACTTGTGATACCAATCTTGAGAGATTTGATGTTGATTTCGGTTGTGTAGTGTAGATCCATATGTTTTGTGTGAATTTTATATGAAAGGTTGATTTTTGGTAGCCTTCAAGTACTACAGTTTCTTTGTTTTTTGGTAGCTTTCAAGTGCTACAATTTCTTTGTTCTTTGGTAACCTTCAAGTGCTTCATTCTACAGTTTTTTTTTTTCTTTTTTCTTTTTTCTTTTTTTGGGGTTTGGTAGTGGAAAATTCCAACAGATAGAATTTTTGAATAGATAGGTTTAAAAAGTGTGTGAAATTAATAGATAGAAAGATAAAGAGATAAGGAGGAGAGAGAAAGGCAGATAGAAAGAGAAAAGAAAAAAAATAGGTTTGTGAAATCAATAGATAAAGAGAGAAAGATATGAGCAAGAGATAGACAGATAGAGAGAAAGAAAAAAAAAGTAAGTTTGAACAAATCAATCAATGTGGGTTTCAACATATCAGTTTGTCTCCTCTATATTACAATTTAAACAAATAAAAAAAAATTAAACAAATAGGAAAAAATAAAGGCTTGTGAAATTTGAACAAATAGATATAAAATTCAACAGATAAAAAATAATTTGAACATATAGGCCAAAAAATTGAACAAATAGATATAAATTTAAACAGATAGTAAAAAAAGTTAATAGCTAAATTAAAGGGTAAAATTGAAAACAAAATGTCTTTCCAAAATAACGAAAAGACTTCTCACCAACTATTTTACAAATGGTGGGCATTTCACTAATAAAAAACATCGATTGGACTTAATACTTTATATCCTCCTTAGATTGGATTTATCACTAATTTCTCTTTATTAAAAATTGTAAAATCCCCTGTATTGAAAATAAATGAAGAGAAACGATGGAGATTACTCTATAAATACTCTCTCCTTATCCATTTATTATTATAAAATGTATATCATTAATCACTTATCAGCTAAAAATTAATTCGGATAATATCAATATAAAAATTTACGTAATAACCGAAAATCAAAATTTCCATTTTGATCCTACTAAATTTAGTGGTTGTTTGGGATGAACTATATAGGTGTACTTTTTGATTTTTTAGATAAAAAATAGAGGAAAAAAAAGATGGTTGTTTGGGCCTGTTTGGTAACGTTTACGTTTTCAGTTTATATTTACAAAAATTTTATAAACTGATTTTTGTTTATTTTTTATTTATTTTTTAGAAAAACATAAACTACAAACGCGTTTGATTTAGACAAAATGTTTAAAAAAATTTAAAATATAAAAAAGAGTGAGAAATTGCAAGTGGTGGCGAGTGGTGGTAGCGGAAGACGGTGGTGGAAAGTGGTGGGAGGTAGTTGGTGATGGTGGCAGAAGACGGTGGTGAAAAGTGGTGGCAAGTGGCGGGTGGTGGCGGCGGAAGACGGTGGTGGAAAGTGGTGGCAAGTGGCGGGTGGTGGCGGCGGAAGACGGTGGTGGAAAGCGGTGATGGGTGGGTGAATGGTGGTGCAAGTGGGTAGTGGATGGCGGGTAGGTGGCGGGTGGTGTGGTGGTGGTGGTGGTGTAGGTCACTGTGCGGGTGGTAGCAAGTAGGTATTGATGGTGGTGGCAGGTGTGGTGGGTTGGTAGCGGATGATGGTGGTGTGGTGGTGGTGGGGTGTTGGTGGTGGCGGTGGGTGTGGGTAGTTGGCGGGTTGGTGGTGTGGTGTGATGGTAGTAGCGGGGGTAGGTGGTGGTGGCGAGTGGGTGGTAGGTAGGTGGTAGTAGCGTGTGGCAGCATGGTGGTGGGTGATGGTAGGGGGCGGCGACGGCGGGGAGTGGTGGTGTGGCAAGTGGGTGACAAGTGAGTGGGTAGTAGTAGCTGGTGGTGGTGTGGGTGGTGGTGGCGGGTGTGATAGCAAGTGGGTGTGAGTAGTGGTGGCAGGTGGTGGTGTGCGGTGGTGGTAGTGGTGGTGCGAGGAACACAGTAGTGGAAAATGGTGTGGGTGGTGACTAGTGTTGGCTGGTAAAAAAAAAACTCAAAACTCAAAACAGAAACACATTTTTTGAGTTTATATTTTTGGCCAAATTTATAAACTGAGGCCACTGATTTATAAATAAAAAATTTATCAAACAAGTTTTATTTGAGTTTTTAAAATTTTTGTAAATATAAACTGAAAACTGAAAACGTAAGTATTACCAAACGGCAATAACTTTTTGATTTTATACGAAAAAATATGTATTAAAATATTATATAAAATACCAAACTTACTTTCTTACCCCTCTAAGTACTGACATGCAATCTGTGCATGTTAGTATGGTTATGCAATTGATGTGTGCATTGGTTTTGTTATTTTTTTATTACAGTAATGCTATGTAGCTCAAATCTGCCTTTTCCTGAATCCCCCCGAAATCAAAACGACGTCGTTTCGTCGTTTTGATTTTTTTTTATTTTTTATTTTTTTTTAGAAGAAGAAAATAAAAATAAAAAAAAAGGAAGAAGAAGAAGAAAATCGGGCTGGGCATCAATCATCAACCAATTTAGATCCAAAAAAAAAAAAAAACAAAACAAAATCGGGTTGGGCATCAATCATTCATCTTCATCATCAACCATTTCAGATAAAAAAAAAAAAACAAAATCGGGTTAGGCATCAACCATTCATCTTCATCATCAACCATTTCAGATCCAAAAAAAAAAAAAAAACAAAATCGAGCTGGAGGCGGAGGCGGAGGCCGAAGCTCGATCGGCGGCGATCGGCGACGGCCTCAACCCTCTCTCTCTCTCCATTCTCTCTTTCTCTTTCTCTTCCTCTCCCTCTTTTTCTTCCTCTCTGCGTTTCAGCATAAATGAGAGAAGAAAAAAAGAAGAAGAAAAAAAAAAAAGAAACTACCCAAAACGACGTCATTTTGGACAGTCGGGAGATTCGGCGAAGAAAATTTCGGGAGAAAAATCATTTTCCAATTACTATTTTTTCTTTTGTACCCATGATCTGTACAAAATCATGTGGCAGTATGCTAGAGGATCCCAATTCTGTTTTTGCACTCTGACTATTGAACCATGTGGCAGTATGCTAGTGGATCCCAATTTTCTATTTTTCTTTTGCATCACAAGAACGGACAAAAGAAGGATAATTCTGTCTTTTTATTATCTGACTATTGAACTTTTTTTCCTCCTAAACTTTTGTTAATAGTGTTAACTTTTTTATTTTTTAATAATTTTTTAACTTTTTATTTTTTTTTTAGGATTCCAAACAAACACTTAGCTTTAAATGGGCTACATCTCATTGGGCTGAGCACAATTGGTGATCTGTTTCACATTCTTAGCCCAATAAGATGTTGTAACAAAGCCCACAAATCTAACTATGGATCGATCATTATTTGTATCACAGCCCAATCTCTAATCAACCGGCCCAAGTTAAATCTAGAAGGCCCACAATTCACAAGCCCTTTAATTTTTCACAAATTTAATTGTTTAAAATATAAATATCTATGATTTGAAAATTTATAATATTTCATTGTAGAATTTTTAGTTTAACAAAATTAATTTTGAAAATTTATAATATTTCATTGTAGAATTTTTAGTTTAACAAAATTAATTAAAAAAATTAATAATTATTCTTTATATAATAATAAAATTATTTAAAATTTTAGTTAGTTAAAATTTATTAATTAACTTAATAATTTAATAATAAAATAAATAATTTCTTATGAAATTGAAATTTAAAACCTTCCAACATTTTTAGACCATCCCTACTCGAAAGTAAACCCTAAAAACCCCAATTTATCGCAGAGCTCAGCGCTCGCATCCCCACCTCTCTCTCTCTCTCTCTCTCTCTCTCTCTCTATATATATATATATTGGCTTTCTCTCTCTATATTGGCAGAGAGAGATGGTGTGGTTTCAGTGCGAAGACTGTGGGGAGAACTTGAAGAAGCCAAAGCTGCTGAATCACTTCCGGATTTGCTCTGCAAACAAGGTCATAGCTTTTGTTGCCAAAACTCTATAAACTTGTGGATATATATATATATATATATTTATCAAGTTCTAGATCGAATTCGTTATTGTTTGGTGTTTTGAATCGTTCGTTGATTTTGTTGTTTTTTTGCGTAGTTGTCGTGCATTGATTGCGGACAAATATTTGGGCGGCAAAGCGTTCAAGGACACACTCAGTGCATCACTGAAGCGGTACTTTGTTTACCTTCATCGTGTTTTCAATTTTGATGTTCTGATTATTATGACTGTATATATGTTTGTGTACATATAGTTTATATATGTATGATTATGGAAGTTATAGATTGTGAGTTGTGGGGGTTCATTTCAAATTTACTTCAATTATGATCGTGGAATGTTTTTAATTGATTTTAAAGAAAATTTAAATTGATAAATGGGTTTATGTAATTCCATTGAAATTGTGTTCATTGTATGCATTATTTGCCAACCACTCATTTGTATGATGTAAAATGCTTATAGAACATGGTTATTGAATTAGCATTGCTTGCCTCATTTCCAAAGTTTCAGTTTTTCACTGAAGTTGTAGCAAAGCAACACATACCCTCCTTTTGGTTCTGACCTATGAAGCACGGGTACGGGTACGGTACGGGTACGTCGATACGGTAAAATTCAAAAAAAATAGGGTACGGGTACGGCTTGGTACGCTCGTAAAAAAATATTTATTTTTAATTTAGAGTAATGCAAAAATTAATTAAATGGTTTAATTTGTTAAGGTCCAACCTATAATTAACATTTAATACCAAAAGGAAAACTATAAATCAAAATTAAATGTCAATATATTAAATAACTTACAAACTATAGTTTAATTTTAAAATCATGTTAAGCATAAAACAAAAACTAAAAAAGAAATTTAGTAAAATGAGTTTTATCTCTATAGTAGAAGGAAAAAATTGTTTCAACTGAGGTACGGTACGGCTTGGATATGTACTAGGTACGTCTGGGTACGTCAAAAATTAAGAAGAAAAAATTTGGGTACGTCTTTCGTGTACCCGATACGTATTTAGAAGTACCATACGAGGTACGGTACGCCGGTAAGTATCCGGTACGGGTACGACATGTTTTTCGAAGTACCCATGCTTCATAGGTTCTGACAAAAGGGAAGGAGGGGTAATATATGAAATGCTTTCGGAAATGGAAAGCATTTGTGTATTGTATGTTTGCTTCCTCTCTTTTAACTCTTTTGTTATGTTCAACTACGGGTTTGGTTTTTTGTGGGCTTTTTTCGTCTTTAGTGACATTTTTTAAAAATTTGTTAAGAAGTTTTAGGCTTTTTGGTTCTACTCGGCTAGATAGACCGGAAAAGTAAAAAAAATTGAAAAGAAATTTAGAAAGGACAAAATATTTAGAAAAAAGTACCAAATTTTGAATTTTTAGTTCACATTTTTAAAAAAAAATTATTTACATTTTAGATTCGTCTATACAAGACGGACCGGAAACGTAACAAATTTTGACATAATTTAAAAAAAAGATCACTAAAGATGAAAAAGTTTAGAAAAAAATGTGACTGTTTTGGGTGTATGCTAAACACCAGCTAATTAATAGAAAAAAAAATCAGGGAATAATTGGATGTAGTTGTCTTTGCTTTCGAAATTTTTGCTTGATAGTGTCATCGACTTACCATGAGCTCAGCAGAAGTTTTAAGTATTTGACTAAATAGATTAATTTGTTTGTTTGTATTTTCAGGAAAAATATGGTCCTAAGGGCCCAGGGAAAACTCCGACTGGAGCGACTGCCAAGCCAAAAAATGATGTAAAACAGAAACCTGATATTGATGTAAATGTTGGATTATCTGAACGCCCTCCATGGTTTTGTAGGTATGGTTGAATTTGTTAGAATTTTAATCATGATTTTTGCATATTGTTCTTTTCTTGCCAGCTACAATATGAGATGGGAATCGAAATAGTGATAATTAGTATAAAGCTCTTGTGTTTTTGGCTTGATTTGTGACATGCCTGAAACAACCTAGATTTGTATTTTTCTTACATATCTGAGCAGAGAATGGTTTTATCAGCAGCTTGAAATTTATGACGGTTCAAGCTGTATTTGTCTTAAACCTGTATTGTCACACTTTGATAGTTCAAGTCTTATTACTACTCAAAGCAATGGTTCATTCTGTTGAATAATGCGATTCAGAATTTAGTTTGATTCTCTGGTTTGGGTTTAAAGTTGTTTTATTTTCTGTTCTCATGATAGGGGTCTGACTTTGTTTCTTGGTTTATCTGTTTTTCTTCAGCCTTTGTAATACTAAGGCTACTAGTAAGCAAACCCTGCTTCTCCATGCTGAAGGAAAGAAGCACCTAGCAAAAGCCCGAGCTTTCCATGCGAAGCAACAGCCTAAACTGGCAGAAGAATCCACTCCAAATGCCAAGGTTTCATCAGAAAGCAATCAGAAGGACGAATTGCCCGGCAATCTAGACGTAGAGCAACCGAACCTTAAAGTTGGTCCTGTGCATAATGTCTCCGAATCAGGAAATGGGAGCTTGTTATCAAGTAAAAAAAGAAAGCATGAGGCATCTAAAAATGATAGCAATAGGGAAATGGCTGGAGGTGATATGTCAGTTGAATTAGGCAGCGGAGAAGTGATTCAGGTTGAAATAACAGAGAAACAGGAAACCAAGTGTCAAGTTAAGAAAGCCAAACAGTGTCTGACTGAAGAAGAAAAAATAGTGGAGTGTAAAGAAGATGCCAATAAGAAAATTAAGTGGAAGAAATTGATCAAATCAACCTTGAAATCGGTACATATTATCAAATTTCTACTCTAGCACTTCAATTTGTTCGTAATGAAGTAGTCATGTTCATCATAAAAAAATTGTTGGTATGCTTCATGATTATGCAAAAAAGTAGCTTTGATGGCATGGAAGATGGCCCACTTCTACCTCCCTTAAATAGGGCTATAAATGGCCTGAATAGTAGATTGTTCAAGATTGACTTGAACACTTGACGAGTTTCAAAAGGTTTTTAAGCTTGGTTATTTACATAACAAGCTAAATTTGAAGGAGTTTTTAACTAGCTTAACATTAGTCAAACTCGAGTAGTTCGGTTTTTTGTAGTGCATATATACTTATCGAGCCAAGTAGGAGGTTATTGAATCTTGGCTTAAAAACTTAATGAGCTTAAAATATGTTTAAGTTTGACTTGTTTACATAACAAACTGTTCTCAAACGAGCTTTTAACGAGTTGAGGTCGAGTAAAGTGGTTCATTTTTCAGCCCTAACCTTAAATGTGGAACCGAGGATCCCAACCCCTTGAATGTGGCTAAGATGACACTACCAAGCTTGTGAGTAGTAACTATTGTTGTTGTTTGGTGTGCCTGTGTATATATATGTTTTATTGCTGTGATGTGGAACAGAACCCGGAAGGCATTCTGAAAATGAGGAAACTGAGAAAACTTGTTCTGAAGGCTCTAAGAGAATCTGGTTTCACAGAGGATGAAAGCCAAGTCACTGATGCGCTTGAGCAGAAGGTAAAACCCATCTGCTGGACTAAGTTCCTTTTCACCTTCTTGCAAGAAATAATGAGATTTTCACATTCTGTTGATGAGTTTCTGTGCGTTATGCAGATTAACTCCAGCTCAAAGTTCACTGTTGATGGCAAATACGTCCGTTTGGCATCCAAAAGTTGAGGCCAGGTTTTTTTCATAGGATAATGGAAAACCTTGAAGATTTGCTACCTGATGGGTTATCATTTTTTGCTCACATTGGAAGCATTCAATTTTCACACCTTTCGATTAAAATTGAGTTTTACCTAATCTTCATCTGTTGTTGGTTCCAGATTATGTGTTTTTTCTTGGAGGGTAGATTTGTTACCTTTCTCCATCAGTTTTTTCTGTTCTAGGATGGATTTTGGAAACAAGGATTATTTTCCCTTCTGCAAGTAAGGCCTGAATTATGGTCGTTAAAAATGTATTTCACAACGTTTGATGATCCGTTTGTTTCGGTGGAATACAGGGTGGAATACGTTTTATGAAAACCTTTTTTTTGTTTTTTTGTTTTTGACGTTTGGTTTTGATAAAAAATAAAAGTCAATAATTTTTAATATTTATTTATTATTATTTTTTTAGTCAATGAAAAATAAGTTGATTTAAGTGAAATATTTTTCATTTTTAGAGTTGAAAATAGTTTTCTGATTAAAATTTTATCAATTTCACTTCCACCACTACTCTTATCACTATTAACATGCCACCACTGCCACCTCGCTGCCCCACCGCCACAAATACAACACCACCACCATCACAAACTACTTGCATATTTTCAAAGTCATAATTGAAGTCATAACGGAAAACGTGCAAACTGAACATTATTCCCTAATAGGAGGTTTGTGATATGGTGGTAGCAAAAAGTGGATCATTTTTTAACAAACTTTAATTCTTCTTCTTATTATTTTTTGAGAAACAAAAAAAAACTAGATATATATTAAATATCAAAAACAAAAAATGGAAAAATTACAATTCAGCCTATTTAATAAAAAATATTTTCAAAATTGTGAAGGTGTAATTTTTGTGTAAAAAAAATATGGGGCATTTACAAGTCGGTCCTATTAACTAGACCTATTTATTTACAAGTCTTAATCGATAAATTTATCAATGTAAATTTAATGAGTAGACTCATAAATTTATCATTATAAATTTATTCATTAATATTTACTATCCTTATATTCACTCACTCACCTACAATAATTCACCGTTCTCTTTCACAGACACAAAGAACAAGAGAGATTGATAGTGAAAAATAAATCTAAATCTGATACAAAGAAGGCAATGATGATATGTTGGTTGTGTAGATCGGTGACGGTGGAGTGTAGATCGATGATGGTAGATTGTAGATTAGTGGCGATGGTGGAGATGGTGAATGGTGGCAGCATTAGAATAACAACAGTGGTGATGGTGGGTGGACGATGACAACAGTGGTGGTGGGTGGACGACGACGACAACGATAGTCGTAACAGGTAGACGACGATGGTGGCGGCGGTGGTAGTAGACAATGGTGGTGTAAAATTTTAAAAAAAATGGTGGATAGAGAGAGAAGATAATTGGTGAATTGCGACAATGATAGTGGTGATGAGTAGACAGCAACAGTGGCAGATGGATGGCAACGGCGGAGACACCATTGTGAAACTTTTGGAAAATGATGGTGTGAAACTTTTGAAAAATAGTGGAGAGAAAGAGAGAGAGAGAGAGAGATTTGAAAAAACTTGACACATAGATAATGTAGAATTTATTGATGTATTCAAAAGGTCAATAGTACTTAATACTATCTAAGTTTACTTATATGGCTAAGTTGGTAATTATCCCAAAAAATAAGAATAGTCCTAGATGTACCAATTAATATATTAGTTAATATACTAACAGATGATGTGGCATAATTTTAGAGGTTTTGAATATTTGTAATTTATATAATAAGCGGGATCAATAATAATGACATAATACTAATTGATATATTAGTATGTATATTAATTGATACATGTAATACCGCCGAAAAAATAAACAAGAAGAAATCTTCATCTGCCATGATTCTTGAAGCACCCAAACAATAATGTTATAATAACTATATTATTTTTATCAATGAGAGAGCTAAGAAATTAAATCAGAGGGGCACTTATTAATTACAACATTAAAAATTTTGGAATTGGGGCCATTGTTGTGCTAAAGGCACAGCAGTGACTGTTATGCCTCAATTTGAGGTGTATTATGGGATTATTTTTATGATTCGAACCGTTCATTTTGTAGGGTTTGTTGAATACTTCATGCCTACCCAAAATCATATTAATCGGATGTCAATAAGTATATGATCAAATTGCATATTTTTTATACTATTTCTCAAAAGAAAAACTTATTGTTTATTTTTGATTACCGATCATATAGTTATTGATATCCGATTAATATGATTTTTAGTAGACATAAAGCACTCAACAAACCCTACAAAATGAACGGTTCGGTTCATAAAAATAAATCCATAATATACCTCAAATTAAGGCAGAATAGTCACTGATGTGCCTTTAGCACAGCAGTGACTCCCATTCCAAAAATTTTTACAAAAATATTTCACATAAATTTTTATGATTGACTTCAAGAAAGATAAAATATATATATATATATATATTATTTGTAATTAGTATATCATGGACAATATTAAAAAAATTATGGATATAAAGTTTTAAAATAAATTATATAATGATAAAGTAATTTTTTATACAAAATATGTGTAAAAATTCAATATACCACGTCATCATTGACATGCGATATCACCAACTAATAGTAAAAAAATACATGGAGGATGAACCATACATGTCAAATGTAACTAACAATTCAATAAATTTCATATTTTCATTGAGATTAATTATGTTTACATGTCAATAATAATAGACATCACCATTATATTGGAATTTTCATAGATAATAATATCGTGACTTTTTTATTTTTAATCAAAATAATTATTATTGTTTTCATAATTTAAAAAATGTCATTGACATTTCACTCTAAATAATATTTTTATAATTTTTTTTTGTTTAAAATATTTTCTTTATGTTTGAAAAAAAATAAAAAAACCCAAAATCTAAAATCCAAGAGGGGCAGGTGACCTCCCTAGACCCTCTTTACCTCCGCTTCTGATTTTTATCACATTTTATTTGGCATATGATGTATTATCGTTACATTGATAATAAATATCAGTAATAGAATCAACTAATCTAATATTGACATCATATCATGAGCAAAATGTAATAAAATGACTTGTTCATTATAGGCAGAACCAAAAGATATCATGTACAAGCTTCCTGTCACTTTTGACAATAACTACTTTGTAAAACCTATTAAAGATGTCAAAAATGTGTACATAATTAAATTGGGTAAATTACACTTTTCACTTCTATAATTTGACTCAATTTCATTTTGATTCATGTTATTTCAATTTGATCATTTATATTAAGTTTAATTTCAATTTGAACATTCCATTCAAATTTCGGTTAATTTTTTTCTACATATACACCTCAAAAGATTAATAAGTGTCTGAAATCGTTAATTTTAACTTTCAACTCGAAATCCAAATTAAAACTAGATTTAAAGAGTAGGAAGCTAATTGTTCAACTTGAAACAACAGACATCAAAATGAAATTTAGATCAAACTATAAAAATTACATGTGTAATTTTACCCTAATAAATATATTTCATGTAACTTTCAACTTCCACCCCTCCATTCAAACCTTGGACAAGAAGAGCAACAGCCCCAACAGATGTGCACAGGCAATTTTGGTTCAATTTTATAGAGTTGACAAGGCTATGGAAGAAAACTTCTGTACAGTTTCAAAATTACATAATATATGAAATAATTTATGTACTGTTCATCTCTTCACACAGCCCCAACAAATGTGCACAGGCAATTTTGGTTTTCATCGACACGAAATAAAAAAACATTTCAGACATCTTTACTTTTGCTTTCTTGTGCTGAAAATCCTTATATCCAAACACACATCACCGTCTCTTAAGATTCAGCTCGTCTTGCTGAATGGTCGCAGAACGATGATGGTGTGACGAGGAGAGCGAATTTGACAGAGCAGCTACATTAAAAGAACCAATGCTACGATCAACAATATAACTGAACATCCCATTGCCTGCAACAAAAGCCCTAGTTTTATTGATCAAATGCTAGTACAACTAATGCTTTTTATACCATTTTAAGCTGATAACAAAGCTAAAAGGTTTAAATTTTAGAGTATAAACTACACTACAAACCCCTAAACTTTGCAATTTTTTACAAAGTTTTCTTTCAAATAAGTTCTCCAACTTTCCAAGTTGATTCAATTTAGCCATTATGTTTCATTCTGTTTACTTTTGGCAATTAAGTATATCTATAGGACTAACCTAAAGGATAAATTGATAAAATTAAACTAACGTCCTGAGAACTTGTGCTAGTGAAGGAAAAGGTGCTTGATTCTATGGTTTTAATTTTTTGTTTTCCGATTAGGAATATGAATTTATGATTAAGTTAACCAATTTACCTTTTAGTTAGGTCTCATTTAGTGTATTCAACGCCAAGTGGACAAAATGTAACAGAAGAGCTACATTGAATCAATTTGGGAAGTTAGAGGGCCAAATGAATGAAAATTTAGTTCAGGGGCTCAATTGAAAAAAATGAAAAGTTCAGGGACCTTTGGCATAATTTATTTAAACTTTTATATCAAAAACCAAGAGGTGAACAAATAGACACACACAAATTTGAATCCAATAATAGTTCTTATGGTTAGACTTCCTCAATTTAGAGAGAGAGAGAGAGAGAGAGAGAGAGAGAGAGAGAGAGAAATACATACGGTAATTGCAGAAGCAGCAAGGCCAGCTCGCTCTCTTGGATCCTTCCGATAGTAGTTTCCAAAGTAGAGAAATGCAGCATAGTACCACATTAATGGGAACACAAAGCCTAATAGAAAACTGAAAACAAAAAAAAAAATATCAGCAATACAGGAATTAGGGAAAATGGAGGAAGGAATCGAGAATGCTCACCAAAACCATCCTATCCCGCAACCAAAGCAAGGAAGGGGCTTGTCAAAAGCCCCTACTTGGAAGTCCTCAGTGTCTCTAATAAGGGTATACTTGCCTTTCTCATGGTCTGCAGCATCTGCCGCTTGCCCTGCCAGCACAAGAAAATTTCTCAGAATTCGGGGCATTTGTTTAATAAAAAGATCATTTTCTATATCAGTTATTTTTTAACAAAAAAATATCATTACATGAATCATATATTATTCAAAGAAAATTAACGTGCCATCACCACGACAACCCATCAGAGTTCAGATAAAAGGCACCAGAGTAGAGATGAAGCTTGATTTAGTATACAAGAAGAAAACTTTCAACCTGTTTAGTATGCTTTTTAAAATTTTCGTTTTTATTTTGTGTTTTCAAAAATAAAAACAATGAAAAGTTTGGAAGCACCCACCACTTTTACTTTTGTCTAGAAATAGTTTTTGAAATTTTGAAAAACAATTTTATGGTGTTTCCTAAAGGAGTGTTTCAGAAATTTTATCGAGAACATTTTTTCAAAAACAATTTGTCAAACAAGTTTTTTGTATCAGTTTCTGTTTCTTCTGTATTTGAGAACAAAAGCAAAGATGATACCAAATATGCCCTTCATTTTTAGAAGGTGATAAATGTTTGTTTATATGAGCAAGCCACTACTACTTCAGTAGGGAGTAAAATCCTAATAACAATGACACGGTGATGAACTTTGATAAAATCATAATGAATGGCAGTCAAATGTGTTTAGAAGTTAAGCGGTGAAATGTTAAAATCCAGTTTTCATTCAAAATATACATCCAATGAACATCAAAGATTATTCAGACTGATATCCTACATGCTTAACTCAATAAAACATTATCAAAACGGAGAAAGTACATTGAATTTGAGAACGTAAAAATGACCAACCGAGTATTTAGTACATCAAAATTGGATCACTACCTTTAAACAGTGAATATCGAGCTGAAGGCCTCAGAAGATCAATGTGCTTGTCAGCAACAGATCTCACCGATTCCGGGTCATTTCTTAAACCCTTTCCCTCCTCGATAGTAGCATCTGTGACACCAAGAAATCCCAATTTATAGTTATTAGGAATTAGGTAGCTATTTCTTAGTTATTATGTTTTCCCTCTTTCTCCATTACCCCATAATTCAGAATGGATAATTTATCTTACGAACAGAACCAAATTTAAAGATTCAGTTGGGTATGGAACTTTTAAGTAGAGTGAAATGTTACCAAATCCTCCTATGGCTTAGATATAACGTGATCTGCCATCTATCAATCTTGGAAAGTAACTAACGGCTTCAAATGTCTCTTTGCAAATCCCAACTTTGGTTGAGTTTTTAGAACTTGTTTTCTATTTATTTATTTATTTTTGGTTGAAAAATTAGAAACTAGTTTGACAAAAATAAACATTAAAATATATATTTTAAAAAATTTAAAATTATTTTTGCCCCAAAAAGAGAAAAACATGTGAAATAATGGGTGGTTTTGATTTTTTTTTACCAAACTAGATTTTAAATTTTTTTCAAAAAGCAGATTATGAAAACTCAACCAAATAGACTGAAATTTTTTTTCGTTATTTCATGCAATGTAAAATAGTTGAAAAGATAAACATGAAGCAATGTAAACATGAAGCAATGTAAAATCTTTCATGGCAACCTAGTTAAGTTTTTTCATTTGCCTTTTAACTGATGTTGATGCATTGTCAAACTACCGAGTGCAACATCCTCTCAGTTGGAATACTTCTACCTAAGCCTGAAATTGGACTGTAGAGTTGCTCATAGTAACTTTAAAGTTCCTTTTTGTAATCTCTCTCCACAAGTGGATGGTTGAGTCTACACTAGTATGCGGCACCAAGTGTAGTTTAGTTACAAAATGAGAGGATTCTTTATGATTTATTTATTTATTAGAACAGAATCACCTAGGTAATGCTTTTCTTTTTGTATTTGAAACTAAACGGCTATTTCTCCTATCATCACAACCAATAAACTGGAATGTTTGTTCAATCTAATGGGGTTATTTTTTTTAGAATAAACAACTTTACCAACTAAATTTACGTTCTTCAGCTTCTCTATTCTTCATGCTTATTGCTTTGTAATATATGTCTCATACTAGTTGATAATCAGAGATTTCAACACGAAAATATCAGACATCGGTAAATTTATGTTTCTAGTGTGTACATGAAACACTAGTTAGGAAAATGCAAATCAAGTTGATTACTTGGCTCCATGTGTACTATTGCTGATGTGTCCAGTAGATTGAGGTCTTCAGTTACGGAGCCACCCTCCAAACTACCTGCTTTACATAATTAAGAAGAGTGTTTCAGATTTAACCTTATCCCAACATACAACTTTACTGTTCAGATTTCACTTTAGGTATGCTACACTTGGTCTACATGAAAACAAATGCAAATAAAATAGTGAAATTTTACAAATCGTTTTAATGTTAAAAGGGTTGAGTGTCAGCCTATACTGTTTATTTGCATATTGCATAAAACGGCATTGTGTTCCCTGTGGTGTACACATGACCAGAAACAAGTATTTAACACAACAAGTATATTGATAGTAGAGTTGATCACTATCAATAGGCTTACATGTCATGAGATGATAAATATTTATTAAATACAAAACACATGTCTAACAAAGAGCCAGGAGGACGGGCCTTGGCGCAATAGTAAGGTTGCCCTAGTGTGTGACCTGGGCGTCACAGGTTCAACTCTTGAAAACAATCTCTCCACACACGCGTTAAGGCTACTCACATTTGACCCTCCCAGTCAGACCCTGCAAGCAGGAGGCTTGTGCACTGTGACAACCCTTTATGCCTAACAAAGAGCCATACATCTAATTTGACACTACTTGACACATTTTTTGTTCAAGTTGCAAAGATTCATAGCAGTGATTTCATTGAGGCACCACAAAAACATGGTTTTCAGATCCTCAACCCACACACTGAGCCAGAAAATGCTTCCACTCTATGATATGACCTTATCCTTTCCTTTGCTAAACAATATGCCTAGGATAAAAAAAAGGCAGGTGGCATAGCGATCCCTACCAATACAACCCTAGTTAATCTTGTTGAACCACCAAAAAACAAGAACTCAATTTCATTACTATGCTCCATCATGAGAACACAAATTTCACTAAAACCCAATGCCCCTTTTGAAAGTTTTTTAAATCATTTGGAATTTGTTGTTATTTGGGGGTGTGTATGTACACATACTATACAGAGTACACATTCATTTCATTGTTACATTTGATTATAGAATTAAGTGTAAATTTAGAAAAGAATCTAAATTAAACTAAAATCAATCTCAGAGCGACCAAGTGCATGGTGCTCCTGCTAAAATTGGGTTTGGGGAGGGCAAGATGAGCAATATCCCCATTTCTAGAAAGGCTAAGGCTAGAAAAAATCAATCTCTAAGCTAGAAAAAACACAAAACTTGGGTTGAAATCTCACCCAATAAAATATGATAACATACACAAAAAAGGAAGAGTATTAACTCAGCATCAATCTTACACAAACTCAACAATCTCTAAGATATAAACAAGAGTAAATTAAGCTAAAATCAACTCTAAGCTAGAAAATACACAAAAAAATTAGGTTGAAAATTCACCTAATAAATATGATAACATACACAAAAGAGGAAGAATTCAACTCAACATCAATCTCATATAAACTCAACAACCTCCAATCCAAACATACAGTATAACCCACACTATAAAATGCTGAAATGAAGCTCTTTCCACGCCAAAAACAAAAACCCAGAACTTCTGATAGAACCTAGATTACATAGACTCAAACAAACATTCATGTACAGAGTAAATTCATCTTATTCACAACAATTCAAATTGAAAGAGGCTTAACACAGAAAATGAGAACTTGCCTTTGATGACTCAAACTTTTCAGATCAGAGGTTTAGAGAGAGAAAGAGCAAATGGGTTTTAGAGAGAGAGAGAGAGAGAGAGAGAGAGGGGTCTCCGTTAATTACCTACGACGCTTCTTCTCCGTCACTCTCCCTGCCTGCCTCTGTCTCTATCTCTATCTCTCTTGTCGTTTTTCATGTAGGAGTATATGAAAATGAAAATAATTTATACTTGTCGGTTATTTTTCCTATTTTATATCTATTAATTTCAATTTTATCAATTAAATTATCATCATTTATTTTGATTTCATCTTTAAATTATCAATTTCGCTAATTTTAATTTATGTTCATTAAAGACTATTGTACAAATCAGTAATCACTTAAACTTAAATCGTGATAAATACATAAAAAAAAGAGGATAATTTTAAAATTTAGATAACTTAAATTTTATACAATTTTTTTTTTTTTTTAACCGCGCTTAAATTATACAACTTAACACCCTTTAAATTGGTTGTAGGGTATGTAGTTTGTTTAAGATAATAAGAACAATTATTGTTTTTGTTGTAGGGTTTAAGTGGTTCAAATTATAAAAGATTTTTTTTTTTTTTATATTAAATTAGGTTTCATCTCCAATTAAATTATATGAATAGAAATTAAAAATTTTAAAGACTAAATAGACAAAAATGATAATTTAGAGATGCGGTAGAAAAATATAGTTATAATTTAGGAAATAAAAGTAAAATTAATCCTTTTTTAATACATAAATTACATATTGCACTCTAATACTTTATACCAAATCTCATTTTATTATAGTGTTTTCCGTAATAAAATTACTTATGCACTCTTCAAAATACCTCAAATGAGTATCGCATGTCAATTTTCATTAGCTAATTTAACATTAGATAGACAAAAATGTTACATTGTAATTTAATTAAAAGAGTAAGAGATTGATTGTTGCAATTAAAAATAAAAATTACGGTGAGATTTAGTATAAATTATAGTAGTGTAAAATGTAATTTATTTTATTTTATTTATTTATTTTACATAGTTTGAGTGGTGATTGAATCATGTGCTGGTTAGATAACAAGGTCAACTGTGAAATTTAATTGGAGAGTTGACTGTGGTGTTAGCAATTTACTACTTTAACTTTAATTCTGTCAGCTAATGTATGGAATTTTATTGGTCAAGAGTTTAATGGATACATAAATTATTTCATTGTACATAAAAAAAAATATTTTTTATTTTGTTTTTTTATTCCAAATTGCCAACTTACAGCCGGCCATATTCTTATGTTTTTTTTATTATTATTTTAAATTGAGTTTGATTAGAATAAAAGAGATGAGAAGTGTAAAATAAAAGAACAAGGTTAATTACACATTTATCCATTACATTATTCTTATTTTTTCTATTTCTTTATTAAATTATCAATTTTGCCTATTTAGTTCTTAAAATTTATAATTATATTTATGTGATCTAATTAGAGACATTTAGGCTCCGTTTGGGAAGATGGATTTGGGACTTTTTTGGCTATTTTAGCCACAAAAGACAAAATACGCTATTTTAGCCATAAAAAATAAAATATCACATCCAACCCATAATCATTACACTCTTCTCTCACAAAAAAAAACCAAAAAAGCCAAAAAGACAAAAAGCCCTTCCCAAGCCAAGTTTTTTAGTCCAGGCTAAAATAGCAAAAAAAGTCAAAAGGTCAAAAAATTAACCCACTTCCCAAACGAAGCCTACAAATTTACAATTTTTGAGGTCTAATTTAATGAAAAAATAATTATTTCAGAATTTGAACGATTTAAATTATACAAAGAAACACTTATTAAATTGATTTGGAATGTAGTTCGTTCAAAACTATAAAAAGAAAAATGTTATTCATATATAAAATTCATACAAAAATGATGTGACAATGCTATTTTGGTGAATAAATAACATTTTTGTGGGTGTTTTATTTTGTTATATGATTTAAGCTGTTCAGATTTTCAAATAACCTTTTCACTATTAAATTAAGCTTCAATTGTTATTGATTTTTAAAATCGTTTTCATTGGACCACATGAATAGAAATTAAAAACTTTAGAGATTAAATAAATGAAATTGATAGTTTAGAGATGAAATAAAATAAAAAAATAAAAAACAAAATTATGGAATAAAACTGAGATAATTAACCCAAGGATTTTTATTTCTTTTTTTCATTTAGATGAGAGTCGTAAAAAAATATAAGATTTTTTTTTTTTTTTGGTACAATCCCTGTCAATATAATAAATTGAATTTCAGTTTCTCACAAAAGAAATACATAATTAAAAATATATATATCATAAAATTGCAAACTGTTATTTATGTTACTTCCTAGTTTTCGTACAATTTTCTTACGAAAAATTATTTTAAATAAATGCATACAAAATATGTATATATATTTTTGGGGAATTACAATACGGTAAAATAGAGAAAAAAATTATAAAACATGTGAGGTGTAATTGATTTTGTGATGAGATGCGAGTGAAATGCTGTGGGATACAAGTGTGACTTACACCCCTCCATCTTTAATCAAAAAAAAACTTTTTTATACCACTGGGATAAAATTTCCCCTATTTTTTTTTTACTTCACTTTTTGTTATATTTTTTTTTTTCACTCTAATCAAACACAATAAAGACTATCGTAGTGACAAGCACTTCACTCAAATCTATTAAAAAAAAAAAAAAAAAACGCGTTTCACTAAACACCACTTATTATTATCTTTTACATTTATTTATTTTCAATTTTGAATTGTGTTTGGTAATACTGAAGTAAGAAGAGAATGAAAGAATATATATACCTTTGGTAGGGTTGGATCACATTTTGATAACTAAATTTGAGGAAGTGTTTACAATCCTAGGTAAAAAAAAATAAAAATAAAAATAATATTTTATGAATCTAAACACTTTTTTAAACTGGTCTAATTATACGCATTTACACATTTTGTAATTGATATTATAAAATTTTATAATAAAATTATATATTTTTGTGATATGATACATATGATATACATTTCGAATATACACCATAGCATTTTCCATACTAAAAAATTGAGCACACGCTAAGAGAGGGTGTGTGATATCTAGTGGTAACAGTGGATTTTACTTTCTAATTTTGTAATAACTGTTAAACAAAAATAAATATTTAAATATATATATATATATTATATATTGTGATTTTTTGAAGATCAAAATTATGTGACAAAATTAAACTCAAATTTATATTTATATAATAGAATATGTAGATATATATATGAGATTACATTTGATATATACATTTTTAATATTTTAATAAAGATTTCTCTCAAATGAGGGTACTCTAAAAAAGTTAAAAATTCAAAAAGTTACTATCCTATTTAAGTCACATCATCTTATTTAAGTCACATCGCCTCTCTACCACATCACTTTAAACTCAACTCATACTCAACCCATATTTAACAAAAAGTCAAAAAGTGCACCTATTTAGATTATCCCAAACCACCTCTTAAATTTGAATAATATTCAAGCTTGTTAGGCTCCCTATAGATCCCATTTCGTGATCCAAAACGTTCATTTTATAAGACTCTCCATGTATTTCATTTATAAAAATAATTAGGTCGATCCATTAATTATACTTTTTTATTTTATCGCATTCTATTTCTAAAAAAAATTACTGATCTATTTTAAAAACAAACTTGTCGTCTCTTTTTTCATAAATAAATATAATAAAACAAAAAATAAAATTATTGGATTGACATAAATTTATAATGCATATAAATTTACTCAAACTTCATCACATTTGTGCAATGCTTGCATTCACACTAGAAAAGTCAACCACCAACCTTTTGTTCATGGTCCTAGCTAATCCACCCTATAGTAATTAGTTGCATCACATAATTTAGACTAGATGTACCTCAAAAAATAAGTTGATCGTGCGGTCATGCTGAAACGCTTGACATTATCAAGTCAATGGAAATTATGATTGAAGTTAGGTATTGATCCAACTCCGCCAACTAACACTTTGGTGATCAATGGATGCATGCATGACCCCATGTGTGTGCCCTTTTTTTATTTATTTTTTATTTTTACTTTAATTTTTTTCCACTAAATTATGTTTATTTGAATTTGATTAGTTTATAATATAATTTTGTTTATAATATAATTTTATTGACACGATGAATCTAATAAGCTAATAAAATGTAAGGAGGTAAATAAGATAGCATAAAAAAGAAATAAGTGATCTTGATAATATGCCAAGTTTGGCATCTCAATATAAGTGCACTTATTTCATCTTTTTATCTTTTTTGGGTCACATCAATCAACATCTCCTCTCTACTTTTTCTACACATAATACAAGAAAAGTCAAAAAGTACACTTATTCTAAACTTCCCAAACTTGTCATTTCAAAATAAAATACGCATAAAAATAAATTTTATTTATAAAAATAATGTAAGCACAAGAATAACCATTATTTTAAAACTTTGACGCCACTTTGTTTGGTTATCTAATTTTCAAAATCAAATTTTAAGTTTTTAATTCGTATTTTTTTATATTTTAATAAATTTTTTTAATTTTTTTTATAGATATATCTAATTTAAATATGCTCAAAAAGTAAAACATTTAGGAATAAAATTTTACTAAAAATAAAAAAAATTCAAAATCTAATTTAAAAAATTGAATAACCAAACTTATGGGTAAGACTAGGCAAGAAAGAAGATAGTAGTTGGCAAAATTGAAAGGTTTTGGTGATTGATTCTTAGAACAAAAGTTTGGCACGTCAACCATTCATTTGATCAAATATGACTGATGCCGCGTAGCTAGCAATCTATGTGCTGGGTTAGATGCTCGGCTCCAGTCTTTGTCTTTAGAGATTTTTGAATAAGATGGGTAATTCTTTGGTTAGCAGCCTCGGAGAGTGCAATTTTACATGGGGTTATATAATCCTTATTTGATAATTAAATTCAATACTTATTGTTGGATAATTTTTATTGTATTTAAAAAATAAATTTTGTTTGTGTACTAAACAACAAACGAAATACAGAAGAAATAAATGAAAGGAGAGAGATAGTATAATTACAAAAATCAAACTAGCAACTAAAAATAAATAAATTAAAAAAAACAGATTTTTATTTTGTTACAAAAATAAAATCAAAATCTAATATAAATAAATAATAAAACAGAAAATAAATTAACAACTTACTTTATTAATTTCTCGAACAAAGTTTTGATTAAGTCCAGTATATCCTTAAGACAGATTCGTCATCTTCACGGTACGTTCAGATTGTGGACGTCTATCTCCCAAGATAAAATGATCAACAGTGAATAGTAGCAGCACTACACACTATTCACACAACGAACACACTAAGTGGTTACACTCTTTCTTACAAGGAAAATAATGCAGCAAAATGCAGAGAGAGCAGCCAGAATTTGGAACGAAAATTGGAATAAAAAAACCAAGTAAGGGACTGCCTATTTATAGATGTAAAGGTGGTTGTACAGTTTGAATTAAACAGGTGCAAAACCTGTTTGAACAGGTATTATATCTGTTCGGTTTGAATGAACAGGTAATGTGGCTATTGGGTTTAAATTCAAACAGATATGAATCTGTTTGGTTTAAATTGAAACAGATATTCATTTGTTTGGGTGGGGAAAAAACCAGAGCCAATTTTGAAATTAATTTTCGAAATTCAAATTCCAAAAAAATTAGAATTTAATTTTCGAAAAATAAAATTCAAATGTTTTTTGCCCAAAAAGATAGGTATTGGATTGAACAAGCCCAACCCAACCACACACCACGCACCTGTACCCAAGCCCAGCTCGGACGGACAGACGGACGGCACACGAGCGAGCGCGCGTGTGTGTTTATTTTGGGTCCAATGGGTCTAACTCACTTTGTCCATAACCTCTCCCTCTACAAAACTTGGGTGCCCCTTGAGGCCTACTCCAAGTTCCAAACTCAAGCCTTATAAACTCATTCAAATTTTGCCCACCAAATTAATGTGGGACAAGCCTTAAACCAAACCTTTAGGAAATTTCACCAAAAACACCATTTCCATGGAGTGGAGCTCTCTTTGGCTTCAATTTCTCATTTACCTAATAATGGTTTTGAGCAACCAAATATACTACGTGAATCACAACGTGACATAAAACATGTTATCACTTAGACCCGTCAACTTTGGCACATGAGTCCCACCTAAAAATAGACCAAAGTTGAGGAAAAATCTGTTTTTCCAAAACTTCAAAAACCCATTTCTAACAATCCCTCACGTGAATGGAATTTGACGACAACGGAAATGCAATAATATACAGAATTTGTCGAAAGAGTATAAATCGAAAATATCTTGCATCAGGATAGGTAGTTTTCGGCCTTGAACCTTCCCTAGTGATAACCTATCGGACTTCCTAGCTAACCAATGGACACGATACCTTGAATTGTTCAGTCGTTTGTGTAAGCCAAGACAATAGATTTCACACAAAATATCTTCTGACACATCGTGGTTCTCACGGTTGTGTTTATTTTAGCCTTGAACGCTCCTGGTTGTTCATGAGTGCTTCTAGAGAATTTAGCCTCTTCATTCTCATAGGATCGGCCCCAGTTCGATACTCATATAGGTGATTCTTATTGTGAGTATCTCCTTTATACTCGTCTTGATTTGTTATGCCTAAATCAAGATATAAGTAATCATTAAAAGCAAAGCTTATCCTTAAACCCCTACATACAACACATGTTGCAGATATCACTCTCACCATAGGAATGGGTAGGGAATTTTAATCCCTTGGTGATTTCTGGCGAGTCATACATAACTTAGTTATCTCTTTGAACTTAGTTCTTGGGATCTCCAGTTATTTAAGTAGGGTTACCATTATGATGACTCTTATGTAATAGGCTTTAGTCCCATCTCCTTTGATAAACTATATACTTGTTTTTTTGTCAAACCTTTTGTTAACGGATCCGTAAGATTCTCTTTACATTTTATATAATCTATTGAGATTATTCCATTTGAGAGCAATTCTCTTATGGTATTATGTTGACGACAAATATGTCGTGACTTACCATTATATATATGATTTTGTGCCCTACATATTGCGGATTGACTATCATAATGAATGTAAATAGCTGGCACAAGTTTTGGCCATATTGGAATGTCTTCTAAGAAGTGACGAAGCCATTCTGCTTCTTCTCCTGCTTTGTCTAAAGCAATGAACTTAGATTCCATTGTGGATCATGCGATGCATGTTTGTTTCGTGGATTTCCAAGAAACAGCAGCGCCTCCCAAAGTAAAGACATATCTACTAATGAATTTTGAATCTTTAGAGTACTACTGGATATCGAGTAAAGTTCAAACCTTGATCACGGGTAAATTTTAGTTATCTAAAAACCCGAATGATCACTTTCCAATGGTCTTCTCCGGGGTTACTAGTGTACCTTCTCAATTTACTGACAGCATAAGCTATATCAGAATGAGTGTAATACATTAGGTACATTAGACTTCCAATAATTTGGGAGTATCTTAGCTGAGACACCGCATCACCTTTATTTTTTGATAAATAAAGACTGATGTATACAAGTGTTCTAGCTACATTCATATCATCCTTGATAAATTTACCAAGAATTTTCTCAATATAATGAGATTGCGATAATGCATATCCATCAGATATTTTGGTAATTTTCATTCCTAATATTACATCTACGACTCTCATATATTTCATATCAAATCTTCTATTCAGCATTTGCTTAGTTGATTTGATCATACTTTGACTACTTCCAATGATAACCATGTTATCCACATAAAGACAAACTATGACATGTCCTTGGTCAGTTTTTTTAACATAGACGCACTTGTCACATTCATTTATCTTAAACTTGTTAGTAACCATTGCATGATCAAATTTTTCATGACATTACTTAAGGGCGTGTTTTAATCCATAAAGAGATTTTACAAGTTGACAAAGTTTCTTTCCTTGCCCTGGTACTACAACCCCTGCGGGTTGTTCCATATAGATCTTTTCATTTAAATCACCGTTTAAGAAAGCTGTCTTAACATCCATTTGATGTATTTCTAAATTAAACAACGCTATTATAACAATAAGCATGCGGATGGATGTTATTCTCGTCACAGGGGAATATGTGTCCCAGACATTCCTTTTGTCTGTAACCTTTTACCACAAGTCTTGATTTATACTTGTCTATTGAACCATCTGCTTTCATTTTTCTTTTGAATATCCACTTATATCCAAGAGGTTTAGAACCAGGTGGAAGGTCCACTAATTCCCAACTATGATTTTGCATAATGGATTCAATTTCATTATTAACAACCTCTTTCCACAAAGGTGCCTCAGGACCTGTCATTGCTTCCTTAAAGCTTTAAGGTTCATTTTGTAACAAGTATATCAGAAAATCTGGATCAAAGGATTTTGATATTCTTGCTCTCTTCGTCTTGGTTCATCATCAGTTAAATCCTTCTGGCTGAGACCATTACTAGTCTCTTGTGTTTGATTATCATTAGTCTCTTGAGTTTGTGTATAATCATAAGTTCTTTTTTATAAAATTAATTCCTTGATTGTCATTAGTCTCTTGAGTTTGTGTACAATCATAAGTTCTTTTTTGTAAAATTAATTCCTGTCCTTTCTTGTAAGGAAAGACATGTTCAAAAAATACAACATTCATTGGCTCTATAATAGTGTTCACATTTATATCAGGTATTTCTGATTTATAAGTCGGAAACCAATATGCACTACTATTTTGAGCATAACCAATGTGTGGGTGATTTTCTGATCACACTGCCTATCTTAGTGATTCAACTGTAGAGCACAAGCAGAAAAGATGGCACAAATAACAACACAAAGAATTTAACGTGGTTCGGCAATATTGCCTACGTCCACGGGAGGCCGAGGTAATTCACTATATTGAACAAGCAATAAGAATTACAATTAACTCTCAGTAATTCTCTCTCTCACTTTGCTCTCTAAGCTTTAGTGTTACAATTAGCTTGTAATCTTCTCTCTTTTCTCTTCCGTCCCCTCTTCTTCTCAACTTCTCCATATATATACCAGAGAAGTTAATGGAGAGGCCATCAGCTTTTGAGCTGGGTTGCCAACCCATTGTTCCACTTTTGGCAGCTTTCCAGATAAAAGCTATTCATTACTCCACATGGCTGCTCGTGGCCATATGGCCAACTCACATGGCCTCATGGCCAGCAGTTTTGGTCTCAAGGCTTTCTTCACATAGCTGTACATCCACCTGACCAATATAATATTATCATATTATATAGTCAGGTATGGCCAATCTGACAGTTACCTCGGCTTAATTCTTCTTCGGTAGCACGGCCTTTGCATGTGAAGCCGAGGTATAAGAAAAGGAGAGGCCTTTGTCCCGGATTAAGATATCTTCGGAGATAACCTCGGCAATTCCTAGATTACCTTGGTAAAACTTACTGTGACACGTGGAACCTCGGCTGACACGTCGGCGTCACCTTGCCACGTGTTGATACTCAGAAATATAACCCCACAACCAATAAACACACAATCCACTGTTTTTGGTCCTGTCTTTATCTTTTTCGGAACATGAACTTCAACTTTTGCCAAACACTCCCACACTTTCAAGTATTTATAAGAAGGTGGTTGACCTTTCCATAATTCATACGGAGTGCTGTTGGTTTTCTTGTGGGATATTCTGTTAAGAACATAATTAGAAAACAATATTGCTTCTTCCCACAAGTTCTGCGGTAAGCCTGAACTTAGTAACATGGCATTCATCATTTCTTTAAGGGCTTTATTCTTTCTTTCATCAATTTCATTTTGCTTTGGAGAATAAGGTGATGTAGTTTGGTGAATAATGTCATGTTGTGCACAAAATTCATTTAATGGTACATCATATTCACCGTCCCTATCACTTCTAACCATTTTAATGGTTTTACCAAGTTGATTTTCAACTTTAGTTTTGTAGAGTTTAAACATTTCTAAGGCTTCATCTTTACTTCTAAGTTACAATCATCGATAAATGTTATGAAATACTTCTTACCTCCTCTAGTTTGAACAAATTTAAGATCACACACATCAGTATGAATTAATTCTAGAGGTTCGATTTTTCTTTCAACCGATTTAAATGGAGCCTTAGTTAGTTTTGCTTCCTCATAAATCTCACATTTATGATTATGATCAATTTCAAATTTTAGTATATAATCCAAACCAATTAATCTACACAAAGCATCAAAATTTACATGTCCTAATCTACCATGTCATAAATTCGACTCAAGAATATAAGCAAAAGATGTGTTATTCTTATTAGAGCATCTCCAATGCATTAGGCATATAATACTTATTAGTTAAAATGCCTAGTGTGATTCACTTTTTTCAATTCCAATGCACTAGGCATATGATTAGGCATTTTGGCTCAACTCATATTCACTAGCTACATGTAGCTAGTCTTCAATGCTAGGCAAAATGTATTCAATCATTAGGATCATTTCCCTCCATCTTTGTTGTTGACGTGGCATTCTATAAAATTAATAGTATTTAGATAAATAGTTAAAATAAAGAGCATGGTTGAAGTAAAAAAAAACAATTGATAGGCAAAATAAAATATATACTTTATAGTAATATTTAGATAGGTAAAATGCCTACTACCGTTGGAGATGCTCTTAATAGCAAGTTTTGGTACAACCGTAATTACATTCAACTTGAAGAGACCATCACTCATGTATCCCTTACCAACATACATACCACTCTTTGTTAATACAAATTTATCAAACTCAAATACAAGCCTAAAACCATTTTTACTTAACAAATAACTAGAAACTAAATTCTTTCAGATGTCTGGTACATGCAGCACATTGTTGAGGGTAAGTTCCTTCCTTGCTGTCATCTTCAAGATTACCTTTCCTTGTCCAGCTACAGTAAAAGTAGAAGAATTTCCCATGAAAAGTTGTTCACCATTTGTAACCTTATTGTAAGTTGTGAACATCTTCTTTTCTGCACAAATGTGACGAGTTGCCCCAGTGTCAACCTACCATTCCTTGGGATTTCCCACCAAATTAGCCTCAGACACCACAACAGAGAGGTTGATGTCATTTACCCCGTCAGAGATGTAATCTAATTTTATCATATTGGCTTGATTGGTGGTCTTCTTACTTGTACTTCCGTGATCTTTCTTAGGGTAGCGCAATCAGAAACTCGATGTCCGGTCTTGCCACAATTATAGCATTTTCCTTTGAGCTTCTTATTGTCATTGTTGTCGCCTTGTTTAGGATCATCTCCAATAAACTTCATCTTTTTGTTATATGGTTTGTACACTTGTTCAACTACATTAGCCTTGGACTAAATGAGATTTTTACTATTCCTCTTTTAAGCCTTACGGTTATCTTCCTCAATTCTTAGTCTTACAATCAATTCATCTATGGTCATCTCCTTGCATTAATGTTTTAAATAATTTTTGAAATCTTTCCAACCTGATGGTAACTTTTCCACAAAAGCAACGACTTGGAAAGATTCGCTAAGAGACATACCTTCATAATGAACATCACGCAAAATTAATTAAAAACTTTGAACTTGAGAAATTACTGTCTGGGAGTCTACCATAACGAAGTCCAGAAATTTACCGACAATAAATTTCTTTATGTCGACATCCTCTGTCTTGTATTTTTTTCTCCAAAGAATTTCACAATTCTTTTGTTATTTTCAGATTAGGAATAGCAACAGGGTGGGGCGGGGTCAGGGTCACACTCCCCGTCCTCGATCCCCGATTGTGAAAATCTCCCCGGCCCCAGCCTCGATTCCCGACGGAAAACCTACCACCGTCTCTTAACGGGATTTGGGTTTCCCCGACCTCTAAAATTCCCCGCCCCCCAAATCTGTTTCAACACCACCATCAACAACAACGACAACAACATCATCATCATCATTAACATCATCATTAACATCATCAACACAATCATCAACATTAACATATCAACAAAATCATCAATAGATCATAAACCAAAAATAAATAAAAATGAACAGATACACACAGACATATATGTATACATATACAAACAGATTTGAGATCTGTGTCACACAGAGAGAGAGAGTGAACGATCGGCATCATCAACACATATAGATAGAGGAGGACAATACATACACATACAGATCTGTGTGTTTGTGTCACAGAGAGAGAGAGAGAGTGGATGATCGACGACGATGGACAACGGAGGAAATCGGAGAAGGAGATGGTGGACGAAGGAGGACGATCGGCGTTGCGGACAGTGGCGATGGATAACAGAGGAGGACGATCGGAGATTCAAAGGCGATAGATGGCTGTGACTGCGACGATGGAGGCGATGAACGATGGAGAAGGCCAATCGGCGTCGTGGATAGTGACGATCGACGTCGCAAACAGTGTGTGTGTGAGTGAGAGAGAGAGAGAGAGAGTAGAGGGAAGAGAGAAAGAGAGAGACACAGAGGAAGACATAACTGAGATATGAGGACGAGGGTTTGGTTACCATATGTGTGTGTGTATATATATATATAGGGGTAAACTAGTAATTTCACTTCGGGGACAAACAGGGACAGGGACGAGCCGGGTACAGGACTGGGACACTTATCCTCGTCCCCGGCCCAAATCTAATCGAGATTATTTTTAAATACCATCCTCGTCTCGTTGGTGATATTTTTCGGAGAAAAATCGATTAAATTGGGGTCGGGGAGTCGAGTCCCCGTCGGGCCTGGTTCAAATTGCCATCCCTATTTCAGAGGGCTGTAAACATTATACAACATGTTGTCAAGGCCATTAAGGATATAATTTCTGCCCAAAAAATCAGAATGTTTCTAGGTGTCTACAACAGCAACAACTTGCCGATTATTTTCATCCTCTCTAAGTACTGGAGCCTTTTTACGGAGAAACCGGGCAAGATTCAGAGTTGTAAGATAAAACGGCATTTTCTGCTGCCATCTCTTAAACTCGATGCCATTAAATTTTTTCAATTTTTCTCCATGATTTATAGGAACTTGAACATGGTTCTAGATAGGGACCGGAGTTGTTGTAACAATTGAAGTACCACTTTCAGTTGCAATTTCAGTTGCAGTAGCCATAATATTTGATTACAAAAATTAGAAAAAACTAAAATACAAATTAACTTTTTAGTTACTAAAACCAGAAAATAAATTATAATACAAAATAATTTTATTTTCCTTGTTACTAAAACTAGAAAAATAAAATATCACTATAATTTTCTGTATTACAAATTAATATTCTGAAATTGTTAATGACTCCAGTATATTACTACTAGTTGTCAAAGAAAATAATCAGTATATTAGTACTATTTTTCAAACAGTATATTACTACTATTTGTATTTTTCAACCAGAATATCATTTTGTAAAAAGCACAGAAAATAAATACTATGAAGACACCAAAAAATAATTTATCTTAAGATTGTTGGACAATCTTTACTGTATTTAAAAAATAAATTATGTTTGTGTACTAAACAACAAACGGAATACAGAAGAAATAAAGGAAAGGAGAGAGATTGTTTAATTACAAAAATCAAACCAGTAAATAAAAATAAATAAATTAAAAAAAACAGATTTTTATTTTGTTACAAAAACAAAATCAAAATTTGATATAAATAAATAATAAAACAGAAAATAAATTAACAACTTACTTTATTAATTTCTCGAACAAAGTTTTGATCAAGTCCAGTGTTTAACACTGTGTCCTTAAGATAGATTCGTCCTCTCTACGGTGCTTTCAAATTGTGGACATCTATCTCCTAGGATAAAATGATCAACAGTGAATAGTAGCAGCACTATACACTATTCACATAACGAACACACTAAGTGTTTACACTCTTTCTCACAAGGAAAATAATGCAGCAAAATGTAGAGAGAGCAGCCATAATTTGAGACGAAAATTGGAATAAAAAAACCAAGTGAGAGACTGCCTATTTATAGATGTAAATGTGGTTGTACAGTTCGAATTAAACAGGTGCAAAACCTGTTTGAACAGGTATTATATCAGTTCGGTTTGAATGAACAGGTAATGTGGCTGTTGGGTTTAAATTTAAACAGATATGAATCTGTTTGGTTTAAATTCAAATAGATATTCATCTATTCAGAAGGGGAAAAAATTGGAGCCAATTTTGAAATTAATTTTTGAAATTCAAATTATTTAATTTTAGAAAAATAAAATTCAAATGTTTTTGGGTTGGACAAGCCCAACCCAACCACGCACTCACGCTCGGGCCCAGTCCAGTCCACTCGACCGGATGGCGGTGGCGTGCATATGTTTATTTTGGATCCAATGGGTTTAGCCCACTTTGCCCATAACCTCCCCCTCTAAAAAACTTGGGTGCCCCTTGGGGCCTACCCCAAGTTCCAAACTCAAGCCTTATAAACCCACTCAAAGTTTGCCCACTAAATCAATGTGGGACAAGCCTTAAACCAAACCTTTAGGAAATTTCACCAAAAATACCATTTCCATGGAGCTCTTTTTGGCTTCATTTTCCCATTTACCTGATAATAGTTTTGAACAACCAAATATACTACGTGAATCACAACGCGACATAGAGCGCGTTACCACTTAGACCCGCCAACTTTGGCGTATGGATCCCGTTTAAAAAATAGACCAAAGTTGAGGAAAAAAATATGTTTTTCCAAAACTTCAAAAACCCATTTCTAACACTTATAACTAAATATATTAAATAGTATATTATAAAATTTTAAGTACATCTTAATAGTGGATCAAGTGGGACATTTTGCCAAAGGTCCTAGTTACCTAACTAATATATATATATATATATTTGTTGAACAATTAAATGCCAAGCGGCTTACGCAAAATCTAAATATAATATAGTTCTCAACTCCAAGGGAAGATGGACAATCCAGTCAAGAGGAAGCATGCTCTTCAGATTGCAAGATGCTAACCAATGGGCAACATTGTTTATGCTTCTTGGAGACCAACTAAAAGTGATATTCCATCGAGACTTCGTAACTTGAATGTCATGAAAAATGGCATGGCAATCCCAAGAAGGTACCAATTCGGACACACTCAAGTCGATGACTGACTGGCTATCACTTTCCATATAAACTTGCCTTAGATTGAGGGTTTGAGAAAAGATACATGCCATTCAAATCGCTCAGGCTTCACCTAGTAAGGTTGATGAAATTGAAACAATAGAGGTTGTGCCGTCCACTAGTTTTCCTTTCCAGTTTTTGAGTATAACTGCCAGTGACGCTTTGGACCCATCTCTTAAGAAACTCGCATCACAGTTGATTTTAAATTGGCCCATGGCTGGAGGAGTCCATTTGCTAATAAGAGTATTTGTCACCCCTTCACTTTACTGGCAGACCCGAGTTTGATGTAGAACAAAAACTTCCCTCAAATGGGCCTTCACTTGTTGCAAAGTTTGCATTGGATTTAAAGGGTTGTGATTAAATACCCAATCATTCCGAGATTTCCAAATACACCAACCCACCATCGCAACTTTCCCGATGATCTTTAACCGATCCTCTTTATTCAAACACAAATCCATGAGGGAGGTAGTCCATTCTACCACCAAATTGCAACCTTGCATATCCATCCTAGTTTACAACCGAACCAAACAGATCTAGTCCATGGGCATTGAAATATGAGGTGTTTAATAGATTCGATCGAACTGCCACAAGCTGGACATTGACTTGTTGGAGCACATCTCCTTCGAAAAAGATTCCCCTTTGTAAGCAGCCTATTTCTACACACTTTCCACTAAAAGTGATGGATTTTGGGAGGGATCTTGAGAGACCAAATCAATTTCCACATTCTCATAGGAGGGGAAAAAGAGGAAGAGGCCACTAAAGAAGAATCATGCGAGATGTTCCTTAATTGTCATGTGATATCTGCTATGAACCTCATAATCTCATTTCGCAGTAAAATGCCAGACAACCTCATCCTTTTATCTTCACAAGAAATAAGAATGGGCAAAATATTTGCCACACCCACTTCACTAACAACTCCCATTAGTTTGCTGATATCCCATCCTTTGCTATTTAGGGCAATAATATCCTTAACAAGTGAGACAGGGCAATTTAGAGGTTTGGATGTAACGCCCTCAAAATAAAGTATAAGACAACCATTCATATAATCCATGAACATAGAAAAAATATTACATTTCCATTCATCAGAGTTTCCTTTGCAAAAGATATTACATGCATTACATTTTCAAAAACATTAATCTTGAAACTATAGTATGTAACTCTAACTTCTAAACCACAAAAATAAGTGCCCAAAGGGCTTACAGCTTTTCAAGTTAACACTTGGTTACAACAAAAAAAGAGTTCTAACTCTTTACATATAAAGCCCTTGGCTTGATATTTTACATTTAACATCAAACGAATAACAAAAGGGAGTCTTCAACTCTAAAACCTCCCAAGCTAAGATCTTTGAGGCGGCATATCACCTGTACCTGAAAAATGGTGTCTCAAGTAGGGTGAGACAAAGCCCAGTAGAGATATGCTAAACAACATATGAGAATTAACTAAAACATTAGCAATTGATAACTGTGTAACACTTGTCAACCAACTTACATCATTTCCATAACCAATCAACATTTACATCTATATTTCAATCCACTTCCATTTATTTACATTTGCTTATCCAAACCAATTCATGGATATAGTTCATCATCATTTAAACAATTCAAAATGAGACTACAACTCATTTATCAACACTTCAATCATAAACATTTATTCATACACTTCCATTTCTTGCCATTTTATGGAACTACGTCCGAGGGAACCGGCATCCATATATATATAAGATTTCAGGACTTTCACCCTAGACACTCCGGCCAACTTAATTATCAATGGAGTCTATCCCCTATTCCTCCCAAATAATGGAGTACATCCCCTATCTCCTCCCAAACAAAGATACATATAAAATATATTTAAACACGTTGTCATATACAATGACCAATTAAATCACATATTCAATGTTTTACTCCAACCGTCATATTCAATGACATAATCCAATTGATTAGTTTCAATTCACCTAATCATCATGCAATTTCTATAACAATCATGGCTATCCTCCACCGATAGCCCCACGCAGATATTTCTAAACAAATAAATAAATCTATCAACATATAATTTATCAACTTTTCCCATAGGTGAGTGATTTATTAGTCTAACTACACCATTTAATCACATGTTCCTTCAATTCCATAATTTCCAAGTCAATCTCGTTATTTATACAAAATAACTCATTTAATTCAAATTAGGGCAAATCTCCCCCTTTATCAAATATTATACCTAAGATCAAATTTCATCAATTCTTCTCAAGTCATAACATGTTCAAGACCTCTCATGCCCATAAGGAACCCAAATAGAAAACCCCTATTTTATATATATAGAAACCAACCAAAAATTCACCAAAAACCTTCCCAAATCACACCATTTATACAAGATGACAATATCTATGTTAAAACCCATATAGGAGAGTAGAATATCTCTGCCTCAAGTTTAGAAGAGAAAGAAGGAAGAAAAACCCAAAAGTCGACGGAGGAGAAACGACGTTTTGCTCCGATCAAAATGAAACCCTCGACAAGCTCTACAATGTATCTCAAAGGAGCAAGGTGAGTAGAGGCCTTCAACCAAGTAGATCTAAGGATCTATGAGTGAAAAGTGCCTTTTTGAGATGGAGAGAGAGTTTCACGGTTTAGAGGGAGGAAAGAGAAGAAAAAGTAAAGGAAAGGGTTAAGTGAGGACCTATTTATGGCATTAGGTAAAATTAGAAATAACCCCCAAAGTCAACCAAAAATATCTAGTCAAAATCCCCAAAAAGTAGGCCCCAAAACCGACAGCAAAATCTAGAAAAAAACGTCGTAGGTGTCGACCCTATCTTCCAGCAACCAACACACAGACATAAGAGTGTCGACCCTCTCCCAGTTTGGTGTCTACCCTATTTTCCAGCAACCAACACACAGACATAAAAGGGTTGACCCTCTCCCAGTTTGGTGTCTACATTATTTTCCCGCAACCAACACACAGACATAAGAGGGTCGACTCTCTCCCAGTCTAGTGTCTACCTTATCTTCCAGAACTTCACCAACAACTAAGGGTCGACCCTAGGAAGGCTGGTGTTGACCTTAGAATGGAATTTCTAAGTCTCTAAGGAACTTTTGACAAGAATAAGTGCGAACAACCAAACCTAACAAGTTTAAATCGGATTGTACTTCTCCAAAACCAACCCAAAACAACATAAAGGGTTCAAATACACTCACCAAAAGCTATAAAGGACACAAGTGCTACAACCTCCCCACCTTAGGAAATTTCGTCCTCGGAATTTTTAAAAATAAATTTTAAAAACCATGATTAAACCAGTCCCAACAATAATAATCAATCAATTTCATCACCATGACCTATTTACCGGTCATTCCATCTCTTCACAAGAGAACAAATCCACAACATATATCACCAATATGCGTATTCTGAGATTTAACACATTTCAATACATATATCTCGTGTTTCCAAATATATTCAATGCTTATGACAAGTTTACATTTCCAAAGCTTAAATAACATATGCAATGTTCAAATTTAACTTGTGTCTCCGTAACATACTCAATATTCATAATGTATTACAATCTCAAAACATATACAATGTTCTTATAGTTCATCAACAAAACAAAGTTTGCAACATATATTCAAACATTAACAAATAGGTCCGAATATTTCTCTCGGACCTCTAATTCTCGTTCCCAAGTTGCTTCCTAAACTCCGTGATGTTTCCACAATACTTTGACCAAGGGAATCGTCTTGCCTCGCAAGACTTGGTCCCATCTATCTAAGACCCTCACCGGTCTCTCCTCATACGAGGCATCCTCATCTATCTCTAAGTCGGTCCAATCCAACACATGCAATGGGTCCGGCTCATACTTCCGAAGCATACTAATATAAAACACATCATGCACTCCGGAAAGTTGCGGAGGCAACGCCAAACGATATGCAACCTCCCAATCTGCTCAAGGATCTCAAAAGAGCCAATAAACTGAAGGGATAACTTCCTACTCTTCCCAAACCTCATCAAACCCCGTCTAGGTGATATTTTCAAAAAGACATGATTGCCCACCTCAAAAGACAAAGATCTCCTCCTACGGTCGGCATAGCTCTTTTAGCGACTCTGGACTGTAACCAATCTCTTACGAATAAGTGCCACTTTCTCCGTCGTTTCCTGAACCAATTTTGGACCTAACAGAGGTGCATCACCCACCTCGGCCCAACACACTGGAGATCTACACGATCGGCCATACAAGGCCTCAAATGGTGCAATACCAATACTCGATTGGGAACTGTTATTGTAGGCAAACTCCACTAAGGGTAGGTGTCTGTCCCACAATCCCTTAAAGTCAAGGACACAGTTTCGAAGCATATCCTCAAGTATCTGAATAGTGCGCTCAGACTGCCCGTCATTCTGAGGATGGTAAGCCGTGCTAAAAGTCAATCTAGTGCCCAAGGCACTCTGCAAACTCTACCACAATCGGGCAGTGAAACGCGGGTTTCTATCTGAGATAATCGACACTGGGACCCCGTGCAACCTCACTATGTCCCGAATATACAAGTCAGAAAGGTAATTTACCGAATCTCTTACGCCCATAGGAATAAAGTGCGGTGACTTAGTCAACCGATACACTACCACCCAAATGGCATCACTACCCCGTTGAGTTCTCGGAAGATCCACGACAAAATCTATCGTGACGTGCTCCCATTTCCATTCGGCGATATGCAAGGGTTGTAACAAACCTGCTGGCCTCTGATGTTCAGCCTTCACTTGCTGACAAGTAAGGCATTTCGATACAAACACTACCACATCCTTCTTCATACCCCTCCACCAAAACTGGCGACTTAGATCATGATACATCTTTGTGCCTCCCGGATGCACCGTAAGACGTGAATGGTAAAACTCTCGGAGTACTTCCTCTCGGCAAGACTCCGACACAAGCAAGCGGTCTCAGTACCTCATATTCAGGTCGGGATACACAATCAAACCCTTCTCTACCTTCCCACTGGAGATCTTCTCCCGAAGGGATTCTACCTCGAAGTCACCATTTTACGCTTCTAATACTCGATTCATAAGTGTAGGTTGTGTAACTACTGAAAACAAAGCTGCAGACTCAACAGACTCGCTCAGATGCAAGTCAAACTCACCAAGAGCACCCAACATTTCCCATTCCCGGATAGCTATAAAAGCTACGCTACTGATGAACTTCCTACTTAGGGCATCGGCCACCACATTGCCCTTTCCTGGATGATAGTGCAACTCGAAATCATAATCTTCTATGAACTCCATCCACCTTTTCTGCCTCAAATTCAAGTCCTTCTGTGTAAATAGATACATTAGACTCTTATGATCAAAAAATACCTCAAACCTCTCACCGTACAGATAGTGCCTCCAAATCGTTAAGGCAAATATCACAGCTGTTAACTCTAGATCATGAGTAGGGTAATTCCTCTTGTGTGTTTTCAACTGCCGCGAGCCATAGGCTACTACTTTCCCTTCTTGCATCAGTACACAACCCAAACCCTCTCGTGAGGCATCACAATACACTGAATAGCCCAAACCCCTCTTCGAAATAATCAAGACTGGAACGATGGTAAGTCTAACCCTAAGCTCTTTGAATGACTTTTCACAAGTCTCACTCCACACAAATTTGACCCCTTTCCGCGTCAATCTAGTTAGAGGTGAAGCTAGTTTAGAGAAATCTTTCACAAATCGATGGTAATAACCGGCCAACCCCAAGAAACTACGGATCTCGAAAACATTCTTAGGTTGTGCCTAATCTTGCACTGCCTCAATCTTAGATGAGTCTACAGTCACCTATTCCCCGGAAACCACATGGCCTAAGAACCTAACTTTTCTTAGCCAGAATTTACATTTCCCAAACTTGGCATATAGCTTATAGGCTCTAAGCAACTCAAGCACCACTCACAGGTGTTCCTCGTGCTCCTCCTCAGAAGGCGAATAAATCAGGATGTCGTCCACAAAGATGACTACAAAGCGACCTAAGAACTCTCGGAAAATCCGATTCATCAAATCCATAAACACTGCTGGGGCATTTGTAAGTCCAAAAGGCATCACCAGAAACTCATAATGGCCATACTGAGTACGGAATGCCGTCTTCGAGATATCCTCCTCCCTGACTCTCAACTGATGGTAGCCCGATCTCAAATCTATCTTAGAGAAACAACGGGATCCCTTCAACTGATCAAACAGATCATCTATACGAGGCATAGGGTATTTGTTCTTAACTGTAACCCGATTCAATTTTCGATAATCAATACAAAGTCTCAAGGCTCCATCTTTCTTCTTAGCAAAGAGGGTTGGTGCTCCCCAAGGCGAAGTACTAGGGCGAATAAAACCCTTATCTAGTAACTCTTAGAGTTGAATCTTCAAGTCACTCAATTCAGCTAGGGCAAAACGATACGGTGCCATAGAAATTGGTGTCGTGTCAGGCACTAAGTCAATAGATAACTCGATCTCTCGATGGGGTGGTAAACTAACAAGATCCTTGGGAAAAACGTCTGAGTACTCACAAACCACCATTGGCAACTCAGTCCGGGTCTCATCACACTCACTACTCATAAAACTAGCAAGAAGACAACTAAGCTCACTCCGCCCACGTGGATCATACACTGGTGGTAAAACTCTACCAACCCGATCTCCCAAGAAATAGAAACAATCACCGCTCAAGGTACATACAGTAACCCTCTGACGGTAGCAATCTATAACAGCCCGGTATGACGATAACCAGTCTATACCTAAAATGACATCAAAACCAAACATATCCATCAACACAAAAGAAAAGGGTAGTCGACGATCGGCGACCTTTATATCACAACCCCGACACCCCTGTCTCAAAATCATCTCACTTCCAACAGGTGATACAACACATAAAGGAGATGCTAATTGTGCCAACTCCAACCCCAAAACAGATGCAAATGCAGAAGATATAAAGGAATGGGATGCACCCGTATCAATTAACACATTAGCAACCGAGTTGCAAAACAGAAAGGTACCTTTCACAACAGATGGAGCCGGTACAAGATCTGGCGCTATAACAGCATACACGCGCCCTGTAGGCCTCTGATCTACTTGCTCACCTCTCGGAGCATATGACTGCTACACGAACTGAGCCGAAGAGGCTCCCTGATTGGCCCTTAAGGCCTGAACTGACTGCGCTAGCTAGTGACTCTGTGTCTGCCTCGAACCAGACGCACCAGGTGTGCCACCCAACCGTGGGCAAAACCTTTTCAGGTGCCCCGCCTGCCCACATTGATAACAAGTGAGCGGTTGGCCTCTACCCTGACTGTGGCCTTGAGAATGGACCGAAGAAGAAGATGTTGCACGCTGCCCTCCTTCTCTCTGTGGGCAAGCTAGAGACTTGTGGCCTAACTGACCACATTTGTAACAGGTGATGTCTCCCTGACCGCCTCTCCTAAAACCTGAACTTGGTACTGGAAAGGTAGACCTCGAATGCGCTCCCTGGGACTGCTGAGGGTTAGAACCCCTCTGCCTCTTGCTGTCCCCTTGACCATCTTGACTCCTCCTGGAGTCCCTCATCCTCTCCTCCTCAGCATGCATAATAGTCTCAAGATGGGCTGCAACCTCCACAAGGCGCCCATACTCTCTAATCATGGACCCGGCCACTTGAAACATGAGTCCGGTCCTCAATTTCTTCTCGAACTCTAAACACCTCGGTCGCCACCAACTCTCGGGCAAACCTCGACAAACTGGTGAATGTAGCCTCAAACTCGGCCACTAGTGTGTTCAGCTACTTAAGTTGACAAAACTGGTCCTTCAACTTCTCCGTAATAGTGGGAGGCAAAAACTTCTCTTGGAAGGCGTCAACAAAAGCTCCCAAGTTCCTCCAATACGTCCCCACACAAACTTCCACCACTGACCCGCGTCTCCCTTCAACTGGAAAGACGCCAAGGTCACCTTCAAACCTCCATCTTCGATGCCAAACATCTCAAACATCTTCGTCATCTATTCCAACCACTCGTCAGCCTTCAGTGGCTCCTTAGGATCTCCCAAAAACTCGTCCGAATTTGACAGGAAAAACTCTCTTTTCAGAAAAGAAGGCGCTGCTTCAGCTACTTGAGCCTGGACTTGATTATCAGCCCTGAGAATGTCCATAGATTCCCTCAATGCTCCGGCCATTTCGCGGGCTAGAACCCATAGCTTGTTGACCAACCGGTTCGGCCACGTTGGCCTGACCAACTCCCTCCTCCTGTGCTGGAATCTCATCCAGTATAGGCATCTTCTGCTTCCTAGGCCTACCACGCCTACCACCACGACCTCGTCTTGACATCCTAATAAAGGTGACAGAAGAAATTAGCACATTTATAAATGTGCTGAAGCTATCTCATTCGCGTCCTAATGCAATGGACAACTGTAATTCATTCCACATAATTACATAAACACTTACGAATTTCATTTCTGAATAATGATCGTCCCGTGGCATTGCTAGAGTTCCAGTTAGAAACGGCAGTGATCAAGTGCCTTTCCATCAGGACTTCCAGAAACCCATGGACTCGATCTATATCCTAGAAACTAAATCCCATACCCATATAATCACATAAGCATGTTATCACATAAACACTTAATATCATACATAAGTCTCTAACAAGCGAGACAAACCCATTGTGGTACTAACCACTTCCCACGTACCCAAAGTATTCAAACCCGGTACGCTCTGATACCAAGTTGTAACGCCCTCAAAATAAAGTATAAGACAACCATTCATATGATCCATGAACATAGAAGAAATATTACATTCCCATTCATCAGAGTTTCCTTTGCAAAAGATATTACATGTATTACATTTTCATAAACATTAATCTTGAAACTATAGCATGTAACTCTAACTTCTAAACCACAAAAATAAGTGCCAAAGGGCTTACAGCTTTCCAAGTTAACACTTGGTTACAACAAAAGAAGAGTTCTAACTCTTTACATATAAAGCCCTTGGCTTGATATTTTACATTTAACATCAAACGAATAACAAAAGGGAGTCTTCAACTCCAAAACCTCCCAAGCTAAGATCTTCAAGGCGGCATATCACCTGTACCTGAAAAATGGTGTCCCAAGTAGGGTGAGACAAAGCCCAGTAAAGATATGCTAAACAACATATAAGAATTAACTAAAACATTAGCAATCGATAAATGTGTAACACTTGTCAACTAACTTACATCCTTTCCATAACCAATCAACATTTACATCCATATTTCAATCCACTTCCATTTATTTACATTTGCTTATCCAAACCAATTCATGGACATAGTTCATCATCATTTAAACAATTCAAAATGAGACTACAACTCATTTATCAACACTTCAATCATAAACATTTATTCATACACTTCCATTTCTTGCCATTTTACGAAATTATGTCCGAGGGAACCGGTACCCATATATATATAAGATTTCGGGACTTTCACCCTGGACACTCTGGCCAACTTAATTATCAATGGAGTCCATCCCCTATCTCTTTCCAAACAATGGAGTACATCCCCTATCTCCTCCCAAACAAAGATACATATACAATGTATTTAAACACGTTGTCATATACAATGACCAATTAAATCACATATTCAATGTTTTACTCCAGCCGTCATATTCAACGACATAATCCAATTGATTAGTTTCAATTCACCTAATCATTATGCAATTTCTACAACAATCATGGCTATCCTCCACTGATAGCCCCAAGTAGATATTTCTAAACAAATAAATAAATCTATCAATAGATAATTTATCAACTTTTTCCATAGGTGAGTGATTTATTAGTCCAACTACACCATTTAATCACATGTTTCTTCAATTCCATAATTTCCAAGTCAATCTCGTTATTTATACAAAATAACTCATTTAATTCAAATTAGGGCAAATCTCCCCCTTTATCAAATATTATACCTAAGACCAAATTTCATCAATTATTCTCAAGTTATAACATGTTCAAGACCTCTCATGCCCATAAGGAACCCAAATAGAAAACCCCTATTTTATATATATAGAAACCAACCAAAAATTCACCAAAAACCTTCCCAAATCACACCATTTATACAAGATGACAATATCTATGTTAAAACCTATATAGGAGAGTAGAATATCCCTACCTCAAGCTTAGAAAAGGAAAAAGGAAGAAAAATCCAAAAGTCGACAAAAGAGAAACGACGTTTTGCTCCGATCAAAATGAAGCCCTCGACAGCTCTACAATGTATCTCAAAGGAGCAAGGTGAGTAGAGGCCTTCAACTAAGTAGATCTAAGGATCTATGAGTGAAAAGTGCCTTTTTGAGAGGGAGAGAGAGTTTCACGGTTTAGAGGGAAGAAAGAGAAGAAAAAGTAAAGGAAAGGGTTAAGTGAGGACCTATTTATAACATTAGGTAAAATTAGAAATAAGCCCCAAAGTCAACCCAAAATATCTAGTCAAAATCCCCAAAAAGTAGGCCCCCAAATTGACAGCAAAATCTGGAAAAAAAACGTCGTAGGTGTCGACCCTAAGACAGGAGAGGGTCGACCCTATCTTCTAGCAACCAACAAACAGACATAAGAGGGTCGACCCTCTCCCAGTCTGGTGTCTACCCTATCTTCCAGAACTTCACCAACAACTAAGGGTCAACCCTAGGAAGGCTGGTATCGACCCTAGAATGGAATTTCTAAGTCTCCAAAGAACTTTTGACAAGAATAAGTGCGAACAACCAAACCCAACAAGTTTAAATCGGATTGTACTCCTCCGAAACCAACCCATAACAACACCAAAGATTCCCAAAATAGAATAAAGGGTTCAAATACACTCACCAGAAGCTATAAAGGACACAAGTGCTACACTGAATTTCTAAACTTTGAATCCTAGATTACTAGGTACCCAACTATCCTCCCAAAACTTGATAGATTCCCCATTACCCACCTACCAACAAATGCCTTTTTCGGGCAAATCTCTGCCTTGAATTAAGCTAGCCCAAGCCTAAGAAGCCTTCCTCCCATTTTGCGCCTTCATAAAATCTGTGTGAGGGAAATAAACCTCTTTCAGAATTCTAAGAGTTGGGAAATTTCAGAATTCTCCAAGCTTGATAGGCCAAAAGAGCTAAATTGAAGGCCTTGAAATCACGGAAACCCATTCTGCGTTGAGCTTTTGCAACTAATAGACTATCCTATTTAACCCAATGAATTCCCCTACATTTCGGATGCCCACCCCATCAAAAATTGCTAATATAGGCATTGAAGTTGATCGCATAATTTTTTTGGGAAGGCGAAACAAGCCATAACATAGGCTGGGATTACTTGAACCACTGATTTAATGAGGATTTCACGGCCTGCTAAAGATAATAAATGTTGTTTCCAATCTTGCATCTTTTGAACAGCCTGTTTAATCAAATAACCATATGCCTCCGCCTTCAATCTACCCCAAATAGAAGGTAGTCCTACATACTTGGATTCACACATCATTGGAGAGATACCCATAATCAAACATATCTCATGTTGGACTAGCTCAAGTGTGTTGGCTGAAAAGTGAATGCTAGACTTCTCCCAGTTAATCAGTTATCCCGATGCAAGGCAGTACTCCTTCAAACATTTCTTCAATTGTTGGCATTGATCTACATTAGCATTGGAGAATAATAGAACATCATCTGCAAAGAATAAATGGGATAGAATAAGGCAACCTATTTTCAATTTGATTCCATCTAAACGATTGTCAAAAATGCTCTTTGAAATCAATCTTAAAAGAACATCTGCGACCAGGATAAATACGTAAGGAGAGAGTGGATCCCCTTGACAAAGACCCCTCTGAGGAATGGAGAAAGAAACAATACTCGCCACTTCCATAACCCACTGGACCCAAACAGAACTGAAACCCATTTTGATAAGAAGAGCCTCTAGAAAATCCCACTGGATGTGATCATATGCCTTATTGAAGTCTAACTTGATCGCCATCTCATGCACCGCTTCTCTTTTCTTCAACTCCAAATGGTGAAACTCTTCATGGGAAACTAGAATATTATCCTGGATCAAGCGACTTGGCACAAAGGTTGATGGTTGCAGGGAAATCACTTGTTTCAAGATTGGCTTAAGTCTATTGGCCAAAATTTTTGTAATGATCTTAAGAATGAAGTTGCACAAGCTTATGGGTCGAAATTGTATGAGTTTCTCAGGGTTAGGCACTTTGGGGATGAATACCAAATTTGTGTAATTCAATTCCCTCAAAAGATGCCCATTAGCAAAGAAACTCTGAACCGCTAAGCAAACTTCATCAGCCACCATTTCCCAATAATTTTGGAAAAAAATTCCCGTGAAACCTTTAGGTTCTGGTGCTTTCAAATGACCCAATTGGAAAGCAGCTGCTCTAATTTCATAGTTGGATACGGTTTGCATCAGTGAGGAATTCATCTTATCAGAAATGACTTTCTGAACAATCAACAAAATAGAGTCAAAGTTTTTGGGATGGAGGCTTGTGAAAAGATAAGAGAAATAATCAAAGAGATGTGAGTCAATCTCATTATCCGTTGTTAATCATCTTCTCTCCTCATTAAGCAATTTAATAAGTTGGTTTCGTTAACGGCACCAGATTAAATTAGCATGAAAGAAGGCCGAATTCTGACTGAAGCCATTTTACTAGAGAACATTGATGAAGAAACATCTCTTCATGGATAAGCACCATTGAAATTTCATCTTTAATCTTCCTTTGAGCAACAACATTCTCTTCTGACCATTCTAGAGCATGAAGTTGAGCCAACTTGGTTTTAAGATCAGCCAGCTTGATCTTATTATCTCCAAATTCACTACGGCTCCAAGATTTTAACCCCATCAGCCTCTCAATTTTTGACACAACTTGAACATAGGGGAACTCGAAGCCCACTTTTTCCTAATTATCTCAAGACAATTGGAAGAAGTTGTCCACATCAATTCGAATTTAAAAAGACGAGACATATGTTTTAGAGGAATGCAAGTATTAAAAACAATGGGGCAATGATCAAAGCCAAGAATTACCTCATGAATGAGTTGAGCATAAGGAAACATTTCCCGCCAATCAACATTTACCACCGCTCGGTCAACTTTCCCAAACATTATTCTTCTCCATTTGGTTGTTTGTCCATGTGAAACCATGCCCCTTGAATTCCAAATCCATCAGAGCACATTCCTAGAGCAATTGCTAGAAACCCATAATTCATCGTTCTATCCATTTGAAAAAAAACCCAATACATCCTATCCCAAAATTAATTGACCAAAATACCCTACGTTATATAACTCAACAAACATTGTTCAACTTCTTATTGTATTCTCAACTCTCAAAACTACATCAGTTGAAGATTTCTTTAATTTCATATTACAATTTCAAAGATTTGTCTCCAAAAGCAATCGAAATTGAAACCTTAGCATTCGCAATCCAAACCATAGTCTACTCCAACTGATTTCATAGTTGCAAATATGACCTAGAATTATCATTTTGTAATTTAAATTTATTTTATATATGGATCTCACAATACATAAATTCAATCCCAACCACACATTTTCATTCAGATAAATTCATGGTGGTTAAGGTGTTCCTAGACTCTCTTTTTTTTTTTTTAGAGCAAGTAATCTCGTTTTTCTCCCTAGAGTAAATAATCTCATTTTTTTTGTATAGAGTTTTTCTCTTAGTTTCGCAAGAATTGAAAGCTTTCTCAATTCTATTCAATATTTTGTGAAATTTTTCAGTTTGTACCAAAGTGTTAAAGAAAAATAGAAGGAGAGGAAGGGAGATACGGAAGAAAAAAAAAAGCCAAGAAATTTGTAATTTTTATTTTAATAAAACTGTGAAATCTGTCAGATTTATTTATACAAAACTGACAATGAACTTTGCAATGACATTTGAATAAATAATCAATGCAATAACTAAATTATAAAGATCAATTACAATTTGAAGAACAATTAGAGTGGATTCGGGTTTCAATTGAATGTAACTTACTTTCAATTAGAGTAGATTTGGGTTTCAATTGATTATTTATTCAAATGTCACTGCAAAGTTCATTGTCAGTTTTGTATAAATAAATCTGACAAATTTCACAGTTTTATTAAAATAAAAATTACAAATTTCTTGGCTTTTTTTTCTTCTGTATCTCTCTTCCCCTCCTATTTTTCTTTAACACTCTGGTACAAACTGAAAAATTTCACAAAATATTGAATAGAATCGAGAAAGCTTTCAATTCGTGCGAAACTAAGAGAAAAACTCTATACAAAAAAATGAGATTATTTACTCTGGAGAGAAAAACGAGATTACTTGAGTCTAGGAACACCTTAACCACCATGAATTTATCCCGAATGAAAATGTGTGGTTGAGATTGAATTTATGTATTGTGAGATCCATATGTAAAATAAATTTAAATTACAAAATGATAATTCTAGGTAATTTCTAACTAGTTAAGTCTGAATTTGTAATATTACTGTAGAAAAAAGAGCTAGATCTTCAACACTAATCCAAATCATAAAAAATCAAAATCATACAACCAAAACAATAATTTGAAAATCAATCAACTCGTTCAACCAATTTCACAAGTTGCCAATAATGAATTTGGAAAAGTTTAACTCATCTCCTTACATCATGAACAGGGGCAAATTTGTCAAATTAAAATTAAAAAAAAAAAAGAAAAAAAAAGAAGAGGTCTTAGTAAGTTAAAAAATTACTCATGGGACTTATCCTAGTAAATGTTTCACAGATGGGACCTCTAGTTAATTAACCCAAAATAGGGGCTTATATATAATTCTATTTCTTACATTCTTTTCTCACTCCAAGACACAATTGAATCGGTCTCGTATACATTTATGAATGTGAGCCCATTGCTCTGTGTTAATGAGTGAGAAAATGAAATCAGAAATGAGATTATATATAACATTATACAAAATTTGAAATCTATGACTTCTTACTTAATACGGAATGATAAATTTTTAATCATTTATGCTTAAACCATTGCTGAGGTATATCATCATATCCCATAATTGTTGCCACCTCTTCGCCTCACTACTTTAACAACCAATAATATTTCATAACCACACAAACACCACCATTGTTGCTACCATTACTCTACAACCAAAAATATCATCACCACCTTTGCCACCACAACTATCCCATTACCACACATAACCATTGTCATCATCACTGCCACTATTATTCTACTACTAGTATACCACCACTGCTGCCACCACCATTCTCACAATAACTATCCTACCACGTTACAACTGTTGTTGTCGCCACTATCACTACCACCAACTTGACTCTAACAATTGCCACCTCTATCTTAGCCGAATTTAACCATTGCCTAATTATCACCACCAATACATTACCATGTCACTATCAACCCACCACAACAATAATATGATGATTAAATATAATAAAATAATAAATTTTAAACAACTGTTGAGATATACCACCATCACTATAACTTGACTATCACTATTGCCACCGCTCCAATTCCATCATCACCACCACCTCTACTACCCACTATTGTACAATCATTATTGTTGTGACCATCATTACAACCACCATTACTATCCCACACACAGTCATCATCGTCATCACCACCAAAATCCCATCACCACACTACAATTGTTGATGTTGTCATCATCACCATGACTTCACTACCATTATCACTACCAGTACCACTCGTTGTAACCATGTCACTATTACTACCACCACCATAGTTATCGCCATTATTAATCTCATCACAGCACAAACTACTGTTGTCATCACCACCACCACCTTGACAATATCCCACCACAATCTAATCACCACCACACAACCACACAACTATGAACCCATCACCACCACAATATAAAGAGTAGAAAAGAAAAATATTAACAATCAACTTTAAACTCTAGTTTCTTATCATTATCAAATACCTTTGACTAAATTCAAAAATAAAATAAAATTATACATACCCAAATCTAGCATTCAATTTTCAAATTTATGAAACAACATCTTAGGCAAGTACCAGATGGACATAAAATTGCATACGTAACATGTCTGAGTTCGCTAGTTTTGCTTAGCCAAATTAGAATAAGAAGAAATTGAAGAAGATGGTATATCTAAATTGGAAAAGACACAAAATACAAAGGGGTAGTTTGCCAACACTCCACAAGCAATGATATTTATACTGTTGTTTAAAATTAATTTGGTTGCTTTATGGTTTGCCGACTTTTTAAACTATTTTAAGCTTTCATCGACTTCAAGCAAAGTTAAGAGAATAATTTATTGGTGATGTTACTTAGCTTGCAAGAATATAAGTAACTTTTGGTTGTGTTTTTGTTAAGTTCCTAGGAATTTAACATATTGTAGAACAAAAATGGGATTCTAAGTAAAGGGGTGTCAGGAGAATAATAATACTTTTAAATCATGTTTATTTAGACGAACTGGATTAGGAGAATTGTAATCTACTGAATTATTAATCCTAAAATGTATTGTTCCTGAACTATTTGGTTAAAAAGGATGTGTATCTCATGTTTGTTTAGTCATGGGATTAGATGTCAAGATTTGATTATTCTATTGAATCCTATGTTTGTTTAGGCTTTTATGAAGAATGATAAATGCTCAAAAAATTATTTTGCCGTTTTGAATTGTTCATTAAATAATAGGAATATTACATCTGAGTTATAAATTTTACTTAATTTTTTGACTAGAACTTTTAAAAAATTAAATAAATAGAACATTAATAAAAATTACATAAATTTATTTTAATTTTTAGTTGAGATTTTTAAATTATATTTTACTAAGATAATCTAAATAAGTATACTTTTTAATTTTTTTATGAAAAGATATACAAAAAAATAGAAAAGTGATATGATTTAAAAAATAAAAAGACAAAAAATATACTCATATAGTGCAACCCAAACCAAGCAAATGAAATTTTTTTAGCTCCACAATATTACGTCTGAGCAAACATTTTTTTTTTTTTTAAGTTAACTTTGGCAATGGCCAAGTTAAAGAAGTTAACCTTTTTGTTTCTGTTTTTGTTTTTTTTTTTAGGGTGGCCAGTTAACTTTTGCAATGGCCAGAAAGACGCGATGCGAAGGTTCAGCACATGGGAACAGATAGAGGGTCAAAAATGTCTCTTTACTCTCTAATCCCATGAGAATGTTATCTTCCATTTCGTGTCCCATATGCCCTGGACAGAACAATTTAGCAAATTTGAACCTAATAATCTGGTATAAAATTTTTGAACTAAATAATAGACTATTCTATACTTTAGATATGGAATCCTATTCCATGAGTGAGTCCCATTAAACAAACATGTTGTAATTTACCGAGCTATTAGTCCTAGGATACATTATTTCCGGACTATTTGGTTAGACTGGATTTGTATCTTATGTTTGTAGAGTCATGAGATTAGATGTCTGGAATGAACTATTCTATTGAATCCTATGTTTATTTGGGATATTATGGAGAAAGATAAATGATCAGACTATTTTGCCCTTTTGAATTATTTACTAAATAATAGGAATATTAAATCTAAATTATAAATTTTATTTAATTTTTTTACTAGAACTTTTAAAAAATTAAATAAATAGAATATTAATAAAAATTACATAAGTTTATTTTAATATGTAGTTGAGATTTTTAAATTTTATTTTACTTTACTAAGTATAATTAATGCCATATGATTGTTAAAATAAATAATTTAATAAATAAAATTTATTAAGTATAAATAATTTAATAAAGTATAAATAAGTTAGTAAATAAAATTTATTTTTAAAAAGATATTAAATGGTAGAGGGTTAAAAATGTAATTTCACTATCTAATTCCCTGAGATGAGTTATCCTATGGATTCTATCCCACCCTGCACTCCTCATGGGATAAAACAATCCCATAGATTTGGGATTCATAGTCCAGACGGACTATTAGTCCGGTACAAAAATTTTGAATCAAACAACGGACTATTAGTCCGGATGGACTATTAATCCTATCTCATACTTGAATCCTTCCAAACAAACACCACCTTAGAGTATACTTAATTGAGCAAATTATAGTATTTAGCGCTGCAAATGAACAGAGTCGTTCGTGAACAAGCTTGAACTCGGCTCAGTAAGACCTTATTCGAACTCGGTTTGTTAAATTGTTTTTGCGTTCGAGTTTGAGCTCGAGCTTGTTAAATTTTTAATAAACAAGCCCAAACATTCTAAAGCTTGGCTCATTAGCTGGCTCGTTTAATATTTATTATTTATATATTAACCAATGTGAAAATATGTACAAAAAATAAGACAAATATGTCATTTATATATTTAAAAAAATATTAATGTAAATAATAGTTAACTATAGATAGTACATTTATATAATATTGGTAGTAGATATTATTATTTTGATAAAATATTGACTTTTTTTTTTTTAGAATGTTTATATATATTGTATATATAATGGTATAATCAAAATTTTAATTGTACCTTTAGTCTTATACGCAAGTATAAATTTATAAATTTTTTAGCTTGTTAAGGCTCGTGAACAGGCTTGAACTCGAATCAAGCCTAAGCCAACTCGGCTTGAGCTCGATTTGTTAAATTTTTATTGAGTTTGAGCTCGAGCTCGAACTTGAGTTCATTAAAATCTTAATAAATAAACCCAAATATATTAAAACTTGAGTCGGCTCGGCTCTGCTCAGCTTGTTTGCTGCCATTTGTGATTATTAATGTAAAACAAATATATAAGTGGGATTATATATTTTCATATCTATTGCAAAACAAACCTGGACAATAATTTTTTTTGTATCTCACTAATTCAACTAGATACCCAATTATACTAATTTCATTAATTTTTAATCCCATCACTATTAATCTTATTAATCAAACAGGGCCTTAGGTTATTTTGGAGTTGGAAACCCAGAGAAAATTAAAATATATATAATGGATTTTTTTATTTAAAAATTTGTGAGAGAATTTGAATGCAAAAAGAAAAGGAAACTAAAGAATTTCTCACATATTGTTTTCTTTTCTTTTCTTTCATGTCATTTTCTTTGTCCCTCCCTTCCTCTTTGTCCTTTACTTTTATTTCCCTTCACTACTTCTAAGAAACGGATGGAACCTTTAGTTGAATCTTGTTTTGTCAAGGGGAATGAAAATGAAAGAAAAATAGATTTACTTATACATATATTTTTTTAAAGAAAACTAAACCAAAAAAATAAAAAATAAAAAATTACTCATTTTCCTAACCCAACAAAAAAGGTTCTAATTCATTTTATTTATTTATTTATTCTCAAAAAGATACAAAATCTTTACAATGTTTGCAATATAATAAAGTAGAATGAATCAACAATTTCAACATAAATCACAATTACAGAATGTAGAGGGTCAGAAATTAAGATCCAGACTAAGTATGGGTCTAAGCACTGAGGTCGCCCCAAAGAGGCCACCAGGAATGAAAAAGGAGCATGGGCAAAAGCCCAAGGGAAGTGGGCCAACATTGGGCCGAAGCAAGTCCAACCCACCAGGGGTCCAAATGAACTCCACGAAGGAAAATGCCTAAGTCAAGTTGCAGAGGCAACACCTGTAGTGGTGAAATTGTGGAGGGAACATGTGCAGTGGGAAAGTTGCTGAGGCACTTTGCCTCAACACCGCCATTCCTAATATCTTTAGTTCTACTGCCATCTGAAGTTGCTGAGGGAAAACGAAAGCCGACGTAACTAAGTTGTAGAGGCAACACTTGCGACGACCAAGTTACGGAGGCACTTTGTCTCAGCGCCACCATTCCAAGTATCTTCGGTGCCGCCGCCATTCCAAGTAATGTCAGTACTACAACCAAATGGAGTTGCTGAAGAAAAGAGAAAACCGAAGCAACTAAGTTGCAGAGGCAATACTTGCAGTGCCCAAGTTGCGGAGGCATTCTTTCGGCGCAGCCATCTCTAATATCTTCGGTCTTGCTGTCTGAACTTGCCGCAGGAAATGACTACCACAGCAACTAAGTTGTAGAGGGGTTACCTTGCCAAGGTGATAGTAGCCTTTGAGAGAGGCTTCCCTCTGCAAGTAGAAGTTAATGCTTGGCGCTGATAACAGGTCTCAAGGCATTACTAACCTAGGGTTGATAGCAGGCCCCTTTCCCTAAAGTTCATTTAACTTGGCGCTGATAGCAGGCCCCAAAACTTATTGGTTGGAGTTGATAGCAGACCCAGAAATACCAGTTTACCACTGTAATCCCGTGAAGATAGGAGCAGGGTAGCCCGAATATAAGGGACTCCCTTTCCATTACCCAGGTCATGGACCTGCCTTAGTCGCACAGGCAGGACTAAGGAAGCCCCCTTGGGCTTGGTACTAAGGCACAGCATGGCTGATAGCAGGCTTTGGTTGTGGCCTTCGCCCTGGGAAGCTGGAGAGTTTGTGGTTAGGTGGCTAAGGGTGGAGGCTCTGCTGAGGTAAGTGTAACATGCCCGGGGGGTACCCGCGCGCGTTAAACAGTTCGGACTCCCGAGATCTCTTTGATCTCAAGTTTCATGAGTGCAATGTGAAACACAGATGAGAGTCCAGATTTGAAAACTTTTATTGAAAATCCATTTTATTGCAATTTTGTTAAAAATGGACTGCGTCATTAGATCTCAGAGTCGCCACCTAATATTTTGGGAAATTAGGAAACCCATGACTCGGTGCCAAGGCCACTGTTCGTCGTAACCAAGGATGCTTGGCTCGGAACCTTAGGTATGAGAGGGGAAGGTCAATAATGAGCACCCCCGCTCACCCGATCAAAAGATCGGCCTCTACTAAACCATGATATGACTTTTATTTTCTTTATATGTTCATGTTCTGATTATTTTAGTAAATCCTAAAATTTACTATGTGAAGCATACAAGTATAGACTAGTTTGCTCAAATTGGAACAATTCAATTTCATGTATATTTGGAAAAGGGTTTGAATTTGCCACTTGACAAAGTGGGCTTAAAGTTTGTGAATTTGCCACTGCAAAGTGGGCTTAAAACGTACATTCATTGAATTATTCCAATTCAGGCAACAAGCCTTCATCCACAGGCATTCAAACAGTTTATCATTTAATCAATTAGCCTCATGGTAGGATGCTAAACATAATAAGAAAATCACACACAAATGGGATGCTAAAGCATAAAAACTCACAGATTGACCGACGTCCCTCGTACAGCTACAAAACAAAGTTAGTAAAATATGCATGATCTTATATACAAAATCCTAATGTAATTCACTCATGAGATGCACTAAAGATTCGGCTTCTAAAATATGGCATGTGAATCATCTCAATAACATGAGGTAGCGCATAGAATCACAGAAGAATTGATTAAATTCACACATAGAAATGTAGCCGAATCTTAATGCATGAGACATAAATGTAAAGCATGGATATGCATGGCATGTCAGATATATACATACACACAATTAGGGAAAGCGATAAAAGAATGGGATAGAAAGAAGCGGGGTGGGGGAATTATTACAACACCTTAAATATTACAGATCCGAATAAAGGAGAGAGGAGAGAAAAATAAAATAAAATAAAACCTCACAACACTCAAAATAAAAAAAGAAGATAAAGAACTCCATCACTGGCACATTCCACTCCTTTTCGCATGTCCCGGGTTCCGCAACACCACATGATTCACATTTTCTAGATTCAAGCGGCAAACCAAGGAACGGATTTGAAATCTGACTAGCATGGCTCCTCTTCAGAACCTCGGAGTTGTACCTGTCGAGAGAGAGAGAGAGAGAGCTTGAGTTTCTATTTGGTCCACCAACTTTAACACCCCCCAACCCATCACAAGATAGAACCACAGATGATAGTCCGAGAGAGGGAGAGAGGTTTTGTGTGTGAGTGTTGAGTGTGTTTGTGAAAGATAGAACCAGAGAGAGGGAAGAGGTTGGTCTGTCTTTGTGGTTATGCTGGGTGTCCTACCTGCATGGTGTGTGTGTGTTCATGGGTCTCTAGAGAGAGAGTGCCGTGGGTGTGTGGGTGTGGTCTGCCGTGTGTATGCTAGAGAGAGAGTGTCGTGGGTGTGTGCATGGTGTATCAGTGAAAGAGTGGTGTGAGCTGCCGTGAGTGTGTGCAGTGTGTATGGTGTGTGAGTTGTGTGTGTTGAGTGTGTCAGCTACGGTGGTGAAGATGGCAGTGTGTGTTGGTGCGTATCAGCTACAATGGTGAAGATGGGTGTGCTGCTGGGTGTGTCCTTGCCGAGAGGCCAAGAGAAGTGGGTGTATGGAGTCTTAGAGAGAGAGAGCTGGGTGTGTTGGTCTCTCCCTCTCTCCCATCTTTCTCTCCCTAACATTTTTCTCCCTCTGCCTCTGTGTCGTGTATCCTCTGTCAATGATCAGTCCCTCCTCCCCCCTGTTTCTTTTCTTTCACTGCCGAGCCTTTGCCCCGCGATCGAGAGTTCTCTTTTTTCTTTTATTCTTCATTTCTCCACCACCTCGAACCCATGCTTCAAATTTTTAATTCCCAAGCCAGCTCATGCACCCGTGTCTCTCTGTGTATTTGTCATCTCTTTGATCAGTGCCCTCTATGATTATCCCTCAATCTCTCCACTCACTCCTTTCTTTTTATCTCTCTTTTTCAAAAACAATATCCTCCACCTCAACCCATCATCATCGTGTTTCATATTCTCAAAGCCCCACTCACAATACATTATTTTATTTATTTTCTTTTTTATTTTCTTTTTTTTTATTTTTTTTCTTTAGTTTATAATATTTATCAATTTATATAAAACACACCTAAATATATGTACACACACCAAATTATAAAATATTATAAAATACTACAAATTACAAATTTGGCCAAAATAGGTGAGGTTTGAGATTAAAATGTCAATTTGATTTGATTTTTTTTTTTTGGTGAGGATGGTCAAACTAAGATGCCCAAGTCTTAGGGCCGGTCAAAATGGGGTGTCTACAGTAAGCACGAACATATTCGATAGCAGACTAATGGAGTCTTAAGAATGTATGTACTGGCTAAATAGAACTGAGAAGGCAAGTGTAGCGGCAAGGTTTACCGCTGCAAGTGCACTTGCCAAGGTTCAGGCTGAGAAGGCAAGTGCAGAGGCAAACACTCCCGCTGTAATTGCACTTACTAAGACTCAAAATAGAGTTGCCGCGCCAAACACTCCCGTCGCAACTACACTTGTTGAGGCTCAAAAAAGGTAGTTGCGAACTAGTGCATAGTACATACAGAGACACGGGGCACCTTCAGCCTGGTGGCTCAAGGCAAAATATTCCATGTAATCCTCTAGGACACATGTCTTCTCTCTATTTGGCCACTTGGTGTCCTCTTGGTACCAAGGACAAGCATATAAATAGGACCCATTTCTCAAGGTTCAACAAAGAAGAATTTTGGGGATTTGAGGGAGATGCTGCCTGTTTTGGCACTACCATACATTTCTTCTTGAGCCAGTTCCTCCACCTTTACCTAGCTACACACTCTCTAACTCCTAGATAGTTGTTGTTACTCATTCTCCAGCTACTTCCACCATTGTTAGACCATTATCATAGTTTTGCCTCTCTAATCACCTCTCTAACCTTGAACCCCCCTACATTTCTAGCGACTCTACTGGAGAGGCTGCTTTGTTAATGGTTCATACCTGTAGTGGCTTACACATTTCACTGGAAAAGATGGCAGAGGATCAAGTTCAGCAACCCCCACGGCAGCAAGGCTCTTCCAATGGCGGGGCAATACATGCGGAGGACCATGACTACAATGTTGTGATTGAGGTAGTTCAGTCACTCCAGGATACGCAGAGAGAGATCTTGGCAGGTTTACATACTCTCACTAAGGCTATTATGGCCATGGCTTCTAGACCAACTCCAGTGCAAGCACCTCCACCTATAGCAGTCCCAAACCTAGTACCTAACTTGTTCCCTGAGGTTCGGGCTCCGATCCAAGTGTCTCTAATGGTACCTCAGGCAAATGGTACGACCGCTGGTTCAACTACCCAGGAGCAAATTGGACCATTCTAGCCCACTCACTTTGTTACTCTAGCCGACGTACAAGCTATGCTCGAGCAAGAGTGTAGCAAGAATCAACTACTATCTCTCCCCGACCCAGATGTGAAGCCCTCATACTCTTAGGAAATATTGACCATGCCCTACCCAACTGGGTATACAGTACCCAAGTTTATTAAGTTTGATGGAAAACAAGGCAATGCCAGAGAACACGTGGTGAGGTTCATTGAAACTCTTGGAGTCCATAGCAGTGATCACTCTTTGCGCCTTAGGGAGTTCTCAGATGGGGTTTGAGATGCAGAACCATAAATTTGAGTTGGAGCACTCATCAAACTTCCCGGTGTGCTTTTTATGAAGTCCGATGGAGTAAGAGATGTGCCTCCAATACCATTGACCACCTGTCATAATTCAATTAAAAGTACATGTTAGAAGAATAAAATTTGTGAAAATAAGAAATTGATGTGAAGTCCTCTTTCGAACATGTACCGGTGCATACATACTATTTTGTGTGCCAACCATATAAGAATAATACGGTGTATATGTTGTAGCTATACCATGAGATTGAGCTTAAGCTTCAGCTCTAAATCGAAGCACCTTAACAACCTGTATTTGTTCAAGAATGATTAAAGATTGAAATTTATGAATTGATTTTACATACTTGAATACAGTTATAGTTTGTATAAAAAAAAATTGTAATACACAATTTACCTTTGCTTTTGTTTGTTTTTTTGACGTTGCCTTGAACCAATTCACTATTTGATCTACTTTGGTAACCTCTCGTTTGGTAACTGGACGGCCTCTTCGCCGAGCAACCAAAGGACTAATCACTTTCCTACTAGTAGCTCCTTGTGTAGAACATAGTAAATTACTTCCATCACCAGATTCTTCTTTCATGACTCTATCCTTGATTTCATTTAACCCAAGGTCTATAATTTTAGTTTTGCCTTTAGAGTTACCAACAAGTTGTACAATGGCAATCAATCTTTTGTTCATCCTCTCATAGCAACTTGCATTGAAATCATTCCCAAAGCCAGTATATGTGGTTTTGATGCATGCGTACTCTCTATCCAAATCTTTTCTCCAACGCGGCATAATGTATTTACTTGGCACCTCATTTATGCACTTTCTCACAAGCACAACAAGTGAGTAAGCACACATAATGCCTCTAAACGTAAACAATCGACACATGCATTGAACTTTACATTTAGTTGAATTAAAATAGACAATAAAGTCCACATGCTTCATTTTCTCACAAACTACCATCGCTTCTTGGACATTATATGTAGAAATTGATCCCTCATCTTTCAGAAACAACGGCTAATAGTAAACTAATCTCTTCAACTCTCCTTGAACTTCTTTGAATTTTGCATTGGTGTAGGCTTGCTAAAATAGCTTCTCAAAACCATATATAGTTAGGCAACCAAACAATTTGTGTCAAGACTTAAAGTCTGCTTTCTTCTCTTTCTCTACCTTACTTCTCAAGGCATTGTCATATTGTTCGACAAATTGCTTCAATGTAGTCTTTGGGTTTACATACCCATCAAAAAATGCATTCATACTTTCACTTCGTTGTGTAGTTAACATGACAGCCCAAAAATGTCTTTAACATAGACAGCTACCCATCGATACCACTCATCATATAGTACCCCCAACCACTCATTATCATAAAGATTGAATGTTGTAAGCATCTCTTCATATTTACTCTCAAATTCAACTCTTGTTAAACAGTCATAAACTGCATTTTGCATAGTCAACTTTATGGCTTCATACTGAGCATATCCTTTCAACTTCTCCGGAATTTTCTTCATGATATGCCATGAGCACCATCGATGTCGAGCTTGTGGAAAGACAATTTCTATAGCATTTTGCATAGCTCTACACTGATCAGTTATGATAGCTTTTGGAGGATAATTTGACATGCAACTTAACCACGACTTGAATAGCCAAACAAATGTATTAGTATCTTCACTAGATAACAATCCACAACCAAGCAAAATGGACTATCCATGGTGATTAACTCCGACAAATAGAGCAAATGGTATGTCATATTTGTTCGTCAGATAAGTTGTGTCAAATGAAATAACATCTCCAAATGCTTCATAAGTCGCCCGACTCCTTGCATCAGCCCAAAACAAGTTTCTAATGCGAAACTCCTCATCAACATCAATCATATAAAAGAATCTCTCACTATGTGCTTGCATCCTCATAAAATAACTTTGAAGTGATTCGGCATTACCTTCCTCAAGCCTTAATTTTCTAGCTCTCTCAATGTAATTCCTTACATCTCGCTCATCAAATGTCAATGACTCGTATCTCCCTGCTTCAACAACCATTGAATGAAAGTTCCTAGATACCCCAATCCCTACTTGATCATTAATTTCTAATCTTCTTTTCACAGGAGTAAGAATTTTCTTATTCATTGCAAAATGACGTGAGTCGGTGGGAATCAAATCATGATCATACTCAAGGTTAACTGTGGTTAGTTTATATCTCCCATCCTTTTGTACACTACCTCGTACCCTTGCTTTACAACAAATTTTTGTGGACAAAGATGGCTTTAGAGGGTTGACTTCTGATTTCTTTTTTCTCTCCTCCGCTCGAGAATATTCAATTGCAAAGTTTTTTAATTGCCCATCATCTCCAAAATGTTGTACCCTATGAGCTATAGAAAATCCAACATGCTTAGCATATTTGGCATAAAATGTGTACATTTCTTCCCTTGAGCTAAAACACATACCTTTCTTAGGTTCTTCAACTTCTTTACCTTCATTTACTGAAAGATTGTCACCGACATTTGAATCAACCTCCATTCTTCCACTTTGCATAATGAAATAACAATTAAATAATTTCATAATGATTATATAACACAATGCCCAAACAAACACAATGAATCAGTTCCCTAACACAATGCCCAAATTGAGAACAACTATTGATTTGAACCATTGTTGAATAATGGAACTGATTTGAACAAATATTATGTGACTATCCCCAAAGTGTATGACCAAATATCGGGAGATAGTTAATGAAACTGATTTTTTATCTAGTGAAGAAAGTGTATGAACAAATGTCAGTGTATGAATAAATATCAGTTAACAAGTAACAGTTTATGAACAAATATCAGTGAACAAATATTAGGGGATAGTGTATGAACAAAGTGTATGAACTAATTTGTTAATGAAACAAATGTCCAAATTGAGTCACTTGGGGTTGGGGATAGTTATATATGGAACTGATTTTTTTTGTTTAATTATTATTACTGATTTCTTACTTGGAGAGCTAGAGGAGAAAGTTTACCTCATAAACTACCAATCTAGAGTACTTGTGAGACAGAGACAGAGATAAAGAACGAGACACAAACACACAGCCGAAGATTGAGGATAGTGACAGATAGAGATGTAGCTGAAGATTACATCTACCTCAGTCGCAAGATCATTTGGACTGTGTACATGGGAAAAGCCAGAGTTTGGGTGGACAAAATTGAATACCGATGGATCTGTACGTCGAGATAATGCTAGCTTTGGTGGTTTGCTTCACGATTACAATGGTCGTCGTCGACGCCGTAGAGCTAAGGTGGAGAAGGAGAATGATGGAGAGCTATGGCGGCGACAAGAGAGGACAGACGAGGGAAGATGATTTTGGGTTTGGTCTCCCGTTATTTCCATCTTTTTTTCTTTTTCTTTTTTTCACAGCTGCGTGCGTATATAGAATCTTCTTCTACATCAACTGCCACCTCACTGGGGGTCCTGGGGATCAGGTTTCACTGGGGTCTGTAGCAGAATTATTTTGTTTAAATTATAAATTAAAATTAATGATTTTAAAAAACTAATCAATCTCAAGCAGACAAAACTAACAGAAATTTAACTGAAAAACTGTGACACCCTGAACGTTTAATTAAATATCGTATAAATATTTATTGATATATATATATATATATATAATTGTGGGTGTATGTGATAATTATTATTACATAAATAATAATAATATAGAATCTAATATTAGCATTGGGTTATCAAATATGAGATTAATTAGGGATTATTATTTGGGGCCAAATTAATATAAATATGGAATTATAATACTAATTGGGCCAAATTAAAGTCAAAGATAATAAATAAATAAATAAAAGTAAAATAAAACAAATATAATAAATATAATAAATAATTTCCACGTAATTAAGCATCAATTAATGAATAGATTTGCAAATATATTAAGCATCAAATGAATAGATTTGCAAATATTTACAAATATTGCTAAAGAAATAAAATGAGGCCATCTGTACATCTAGGCTTGGAGAGGGGAGTGATTCATCATGTGGGCCATTAGATAAGGATGAGTCATCACTTAAAGTATGTGTATAAATAGGGGGGATGAGGTACTATAAAGTGAACAGAGAAACAAAGAAGGAAAAAAAAAAAAAAGGAGAGAAAGGAGATCAGTAGAAAAGGGAGGAGCCGAAAACCAACAAAAATATAAAGGAATTAGTAAGACTCAATCTTAAGGTGAGTTATATTATACCTTGAGTTACCATAATATATTTTACGTATATTTTAACTTACCATAATCTATTTTATACAAGTGGTATTTTATTAGTTATATTAATACAAATTATGTTTTATAAATATTTCAATTATGTGGATTAATTTCTGAACTCTATTTGTTTAAAATGGAACCCATGGATATATTTGTTTAAATTTTAAAGAATATTTGACTATAACCTTATAAACAATTATGTTTTGTAAGTACCACCACGGGAGTCACATGCCTTGGGGGACTTAAATAATCATTGGCCTCTGTTTGACCACTTTGTGATCCTCTATTTGTCATAGATCCATTGACCTCTATTCTGATTGTTACTTCTGTGACCTCTGTTCTGTTCTGTTTTGTACCGTGGTTATGGTTATTTATTTACATAATTTTTGTATTTCAGTTTCTGCTACTTAAATGATTTATTTACCAAATTGAGTTATGTAAATGTTTTGGCTTAACTAACTATCTATGGTTATTTTATATTCCCTGTACTTTTGGCATAATATTTCTCACTCTGCTGTGTGCTTATAGCTGTTACCATTTCAGGTGATGAGATGTAGGGGAAACCCATAACCTCATGAAATGGAACCCGCACGTGGATTGATGTTGAACCACTATTTTGTCTTTCTTTTTTTTTTCCTTTTTTTTTATATATATATATTTTTGCTCCATTTTGTTCTACTCGGGGCCGGTCATTGAATAATAACATAATAAAAGCCCTATAAATGTATTTTCTCTTATTAAAATAGTAAAATAGAGTAATTTCCTGTTTAATTATTTTTATTTCTGCTTGCGCAGTTTAATTTGCTACAAATATAATAAGTTAGTAAGTTGCGATTCTAACCCTAAGCCCTTGGGGTTGGGTCGTGACAAAGGTGGTATCAGAGCAACGGTTCGAACAAAAAAAAAATGATATTTTAATTTGATCAAAAAGTTCGAAAAGTTATAAATAAATCTCTAAATATAACTATATAGCTAAATAAACATAAAAAAATAAAAATAATAATAAATATTTACCTGCAACGTTAGTCATTTTGTGTAAAATCTCACGTTTATTCTGGTGATGTAGGAATATCAAAGATTAACCTTGATGATGCGTTTTGGAATGAGCTCAGGGCCATTAATTTAGATGAGATTTTAGCCGAGCACCCCACCCTCGCCTCACCTGAGGATTGGGGAGATTCAGAGGACATAATCAAAGGATTGCACCCAGGCTTTGCCCAGTTGATGGGTCGGCCAATCTATATCCAGGCTGATCCTATCGATGTCCCACTTTTACTATGGAGGCAAAGCCATGCCAATACATGCAGACGTTTCCTTGGACCTATTCGTGTCATTGGCGTTGCCCCGGGATATGACCGCCTACACTATATCATAAGTCCTCTACCCCCAAATTTTGTGGCCAGAAGGGGAAACGTGTATCCTGAGGATTATATTTTCACCACAGTCCCTAACCCGCTAAAGATAATTAATATTCAAAATGTTGACTTTAATAATGACTTGTCATATATTGAGACACCCGGTTGGATTGTCGACCAAGCATTTTTGGGATACATATAGTCCGTCCCCATTTTCACAGTCCAGACATCATGGATGTGTTTTGGTGTAGTCCAGTTGGGATGGGAATTTGAGCTTTTTATGCAGCACTATATCCCATGGTTGTTTGGCCCATTTGACCCACCGCTCTAGATTTGGTAGGAGAAAACTTTTTTGTATGCTGACCATGATGTGTTCTGATCCCTTTTTGTTGTCTTTTTGTTTTTACAAGGATGAGACACTAACATAATTTTTGATGTTTGGAAAAAAGATGTAATATTAATTGTAGAAATAGTAAAGTTGGCATTTTATATAGATATAGATTGCGCTACACATGCTTACATATATGCTGCGTTGTGAATATAATGCCTCATTTATTACCTTGTAGAATGGCTAATAATGGTAACGGAAGCGAGTCATCAGTTAGTGGCGCTGAATCGGTGTAAAGAATAATGGAAATAGCGGTTACTAGCTTTTTGCAAGCCTTGCAAACTAACATCAATAATGGGATGCCAGAATGACGAGAAGAGCCAGTTACCATAAAACAGTTCTAGGATCTGAAACCCACCACGTTTACCGGCAGCCTAGACCCAATGATAGCAAACGCTTGGGTTAAAGACATGGAAAAGATTTTTCGCGCCCTACTCTGCACCGAAAGACAGAAGGTAACTTTTGCCACTTTCACTTTCAAAGACAATGCACAGGAATGGTGGCTTCTCACTCTGGAGAAAGAAGAGATTGCAACTTGGGCAAGATTCTTGGAAGTATTTTACGAAAAATACTTCCCAGATTCATTGCAGGAATAGAAGACATCAGAATTCATACATCTAAAGTAAGGAACCATGACGGTGGCCGAATATGAGAGCAAGTTCACACAACTCGCTCGGTTTGCAACATACGTTATCCCCACCGAAACTCGAAAAGCAAGAAAATTCGAAGCAAGATTGAATGCTGAAATTAAAGACAGGCTCGAGGTTTTGAAACTGCCAACCTATGCAGAAGTGGTAGACCGGGTGTACATTGCAGAAAAGGGGATTAAAGCCTCGCGTCCCGAGAACCAAGCCACAAGAAGCGATTCTAGGAAAAAGACAACAGAAGACCCAGTGTCGTGCCTCCCAAAAAGATGAATACGGGCACAACTAGTTCAGGCCATCAAGGCCTTACTAACCCTCGAAGTGGCACTGTTCCAATTTGTTCCACTTGTGAGAAGGCTCATTGGGGACAATGCCATCGAGACACGGGAGCATGTTTTAAATGCGGTCAAGTTGGCCACTTACTGAGGGATTGCCCAAAGTTGACTAATCCTACAACCAACCCCTCTGGCCTAGTCAGAAAACCCGCAGGACCTGGAGGAGAAAGGAAGGACCAAAATCGCCAAGGACGGGTTTTCACCTTGGTACCTGGAAAACTAGAAGCTACCGAAAACGTTGTGTTAGGTATACTTTCTATCCATGGTCATTTAGCTCATGTCCTCATTGACTCTGGGTCAACTCATTCTTTTGTTGCACCACATTTTGCTGCCAAGTTGGCAACAACACCCTAACCATTAGGATATATATTGTCTATGTCTTTTCCTTCTGGTAAGTCTGCCTGTAGTATTGATATGTACAGATCTCGTACTATATCCTTAAAAGGCAAAACCTATATGTAGACTTGATTCCCCTCCGCATTGGGAACTTTGATGTGATCTTAGATATGGATTGGCTGGTTGCCAACCACGCCTTTATTGATTGTAAAGCCAAAAAGATCTCCCTCAGGTTACCAAACCAACCCAAGCTTGTCCTTGATGGGACTGGAGTTTCCAACCCTCCCTGTATTATATCCTCTATGACAGCCTAACGACTTCTAAGAATGGGTTGTAGTGGTTATATTTGTTATGTAATCGATACACAAAAAGAGGCCCCCACCGTTGATGTAATCCCTATGGTTCGAGAATTCCCGGATGTTTTTCTTGAAGATCTACCCGATATCTCGGTTGGTCGGGAAATCGAGTTCACCATTGAAACCCAACCTGGCACACAACCAATATCAAAAGCTCCTTATCGCATGTCGATGGCAGAATTGAAAGAGCTGAAGACTCAACTCCAGAAACTACTGGACAAAGGTTTTATTCGACCTAGTACCTCACCCTGGGGAGCTCCAGTATTGTTCGTAAAGAAAAAAAATGGCACGATGAGGTTATGCATCGATTACCGAGAGTTGAACAAGGTCACCATCAAAAACCGGTAACCTCTGCCACGAATCGATGACTTGTTCGATCAACTTCAAGGTGCCCAAGTATTCTCCAAAATCGAATTACGTTCTGGCTACGATCAACTAAAAATCAAAACATAAAGTATCGAAAAGACTGCCTTCAGAACCCGTTACGGGCACTATGAGTTTCTTGTCATGCCTTTTGGCGTCACAAATGCCCCGGCAGCCTTCATAGACCTCATGAACCGAGTGTTCAAACCCTATCTTGATGAGTTCGTCATCGTTTTCATTGACGACATCCTCATATACTCCAAGTCACTAGAGGCCTATGAGCAGCACTTGCGAACGGTTCTATAGACACTACGTGATCACAAACTTTATGCCAAGTTGAAGAAATGCAAATTCTAGATCACTAGTGTATACTTTCTCGGTCACGTCATTAACAAAGATGGCATCTCGGTTGATCTCCAAAAAATTACAGCAATCGTGGATTGGCCACGACCTACTAATATGTTAGAAATCTGAAGTTTCTTGGGTCTAGCGGCTATTATCGACGCTTCGTGCAAGACTTCTCAAAGATAACATCACCCTTGACCCAACTAACTCAGAAGAATACACCCTTTGAATGGACTGACAAACAAGAGCGTTGCTTTCAAGAATTAAAAAGTCGACTTGTGTCAGCTCCTATACTAGCACTCCCTACAGGAGTAGATGGGTTCGTAATTTATAGTGATGCCTCATACAATGGTCTGGGTTGCATTCTCATGCAAAACGGAAAAGTCATTGCTTATGCGTCGTGACAATTAAAGACGCACGAGAAAAACTACCCGACTCATGATTTGGAATTGGCTGTGGTGATCTTTGCCCTCAAAATCTGACGTCATTATCTTTACGATGCAACCTGCGAAAATTTACACTGATCACAAGAGTCTTAAATATCTGTTCACACAAAAGGAATTGAATATGAGGCAACGGCGGTGGCTAGAATTTATGAAAGACTATGATGTAGAAATCCATCACCATCCAGGTAAAGCTAACGTGGTGGCAGACACACTGAGCCGAAAGACGACTAAAAGTTTGGCATGTACTCTCGTTTTCCGCAAGATCAATGGATTACTTGTCAACATAACTGTAGAACCTACATTCGCGCCAATGTGAAGATGACCTTTTGAAGAAAAAGTATGAGGAGCAAAGGAGTACACCTGATCCTGATTTCATTATAAACAATGGAATACTAAAATTTTGAAATCGCATTTGCATACCTGACATTCCGGAACTCAAGAAGAAGATATTGGTGGAAACTCATAGCTCGAGATTTGCAGTCCACCCTGGCAACACAAAGATGTACCATGATCGGAAAAAACATTACTGGTGGACAGGAATGAAAAGAGACATAGCAAGCCATGTCTCCAAATGTTTGCATTGTCAGTGTGTTAAAGTTGAACATCAAAGACCTGCAGGACTGCTGCAACCACTCCATATTCCTGAATAGAAGTTGGAGCATATCACTATGGACTTTGTGGTCAGGCTACCACAGTCATTTTCGAAGAATGATGTAATATGGGTTATAGTAGACCGATTGACGAAGTCGGCGCATTTTCTACCAATCAAAATCATGTACTCCCTTAATAAGTTTGCCACTTTATATATCAAGGAAATTATTCATTTGCATGGTATCCCAGTTTAGATTGTGTCTGACTGAGACCCCTGCTTCGTGTCTCACTTCTGGAACAAATTGCAAGAAGCTTTGGAAACCACATTGAAGTTTAGCACTGCTTATCACCCACAAACTGATGGACAATCCGAAAGAACTATCTAGACGTTGGAAGACATGTTACGTGTATACGTGTTAGACTTCAAAGGTAACTGGGATGAGCACCTACCTTTAGTGGAATTCGCCTATAACAACAGCTATCAGGCAAGCATTGGAATGGCGTCGTACGAAGCTCTGTATGGAAGGAGATGTCGATCACCTCTGTGCTGAACGGAAGTCAGGGACAGGAAACTGTTAGGCCTCGAGATCGTGCAAGTCACAAGTGAGAAAATCCAACTTATCTAATAACGAATTCGCACTACTCAGAGCCGCCAGAAAAGTTATATAGATATACGAAGACGAGACTTGGAATTTCAAGTAGGGGATCATATGTTCCTCAAAATCTCACCAACAAGAGGAGTTATCCGATTTGGAAAGCAAGGAAAGCTAGCCCACGTTATATCGGGGCATGCGAGATACTGGAAAGGATTGGTCCTGTAGCCTATCGCCTTGCACTATCACCTGAACTATCTAATGTCCACAATGTGTTTCACGTTTCAATACTTCGACGGTACCTCCGAGATCCAGAGCACGTTGTTGATTACGAGGATCTGGAAGTTCAAGAGGACCTCTCTTATGAAGAGCAACCAGTGCAGATTCTCGATCGTCATGATCAAATTCTCCGAAACAAGACCATACCGTTGGTAAAAGTCTTATGGCGAAATCATCGTATCGAAGAAGCTACGTGGAAAACGGAAGGTCAAATGCGAGCCAAATACCCACATCTCTTCGAAAACTAAGGTACGTCAAGTTTGGGGACAAACTTCTATTTAGGATGGGAGAAATGTGACACCCTGAACGTTTAATTAAATATCACATAAATATTTATTAATATATATAATTGTGGGTGTATGTGATAATATATTATTAAATAAATAATAATAATAATATAGAATCTAATATTGGCATTGGGTTATTAAATATGGGATTAATTAGGGATTATTATTTGGGGTCAAATTAATACAAATATGTAATTATAATACTAATTGAGTCAAATTAAAGTCAAAGATAATAAATAAATAAATAAATAAAATTAAAATAAAACAAATATAATAAATAATTTTCGCGTAATTAAGCATCAATTAATGAATAGATTTGCAAATGTATTAAGCATCAAATGAATAGATTTGCAAATATTTACAAATATTGCTAAAGAAATAAAATGAGGCCATCTGTACATCTAGGCTTAGAGAAGGGAGTGATTCATCATGTAGGCCATTAGATAAGGATGAGTCATCACTTGAAGTATGTGTATAAATAGGGGGATGAGGTACTGTAAAGTGAACGGAGAAACAAAGAAGGGGAAAAAAAAAAAGAGAGAAAGGAGATCAGTAGAAAAGGAAGGACCCGAAAACCAACAAAAATATAAAGGAATTAGTAAGACTCAATCTTAAGGTGAGTTATATTATACCTTGAGTTACCATAATATATTTTACGTATATTTTGACTAACCATAATATATTTTATACAAGTGGTATTTTATTAGTTATATTAATACAAATTATGTTTTATAAATATTTCATAATTTCTGAACTCTATTTATTTAAAATGGAACCCATGGATATGTTTGTTTAAATTTTAAAGAATATTTGACTATAACTTTATAAACAATTATGTTTTGTAAGTACCACCACGGGAGTCCCATATCTTAGGGGACTTAAATAACTATTGGTTTCTGTTTGACCACTTTGTGGTCCTCTGTTTGTCATAGATTCATTGACTTCTGTTCTGATAGTCACTTCTGTGACCTCTATTCTGTTCTGTTCTGTACCGTGGTTATGGTTATTTATTTACATAATTTTTGTGTTTCGATTTCTGCCACTTAAATGATTTATTTACCAAATTGAGTTATGTAAATGTTTTGGTTTAACTAACTATCTATAGTTATTTTGTATTCCTTGTATTTTTGGCATAATATTTCTCACTCTGCGCCTATAGCTGTTACCATTTCAGGTGACGAGATTTAGGGGAAACTTATAACCTCACGAAATGGAACCTGCACGTGGATTGATGTTGAACTACTATTTTGTCTTATATATATATAATATATATATACATATGTATATGTATATATATATAGATATATATTTGCTCCTTTTTGTTCTATTCAGAGCCGATCACTGAATAATAACATAATAAAAGCCCTATAAATATATTTTTCTTATTAAAATAGTAAAATAGAGTAATTTCTTGTTTAATTATTTTTAGAAAAATGCTTGAGAGCTCTAAAATAAGAGCTCTAAACCATGCACTAATGACATGGAAGTGTGTGGGGTCCAGCCTGATGTGATGTTTTAGCTTGAAATTTTTTTTTTTTTGGACATGCCAACTCATTAGAGCTCTTTTAGAGCTCTACTTTTAGAGGTATAGCATTGTTGTTATTTTTATTTCCGCTTGCACAGTTTTATTTGCTACAAATAGAATAAGTTAGTAAGTTGCGATTCTAACTCTAAATCCCTGGGGTTGAATCGTGACAAAAATTAAATTAAAACTGAACTTAAAATATAAGAACAAATGATTTAAATTAAAATAATAAAAATAAAAATAATATTTTAATCAGACTATCAAAATTAAAAATTGTGATTTGCCCAAATTATTTGTATATTTGCTTTGAACATCAACACGCTCCCTCTCGCACTATTAGACAGGTCTACTACTTTTCCCCCTCCTTCTTTCTCCTCTCTCTCTCTCTCCCTCTCTCTCTCTTCGTCTTCTTCTACACCCAGACCGATCTCTCTCTCTCTCTCTCTCTCTCTCTCTCTCAATGGCTTTACCGGTGGATAACAATCACAGTAGTGAGAGCAGCGATCGCAACCATGTCTTGGACATATACCCTCTCAGCTGCTACTATTTCGGTTCCAAAGAAGCCCTCCCTTTCAAGGACGAGACCTTATCCGATCGCCTCCACCGCTTCAAATCCAAGTCTCTCTCTCTCTCTCTCTCTCCTCTCTCTCTCTCTCTCGCTATATATATATATATTATGATTATATGTGTTAGTCTTCTGTAGTTCAATTAGTTGTTTTGGTAACTTTCAGCTATGCTGCTCATGGGATGAGGACTTGTGTGGAGGCTGTCATTCTGGTTTTCACTCTCTCTTTTGCTGTTTTCTTGTTGTTTCCTTTCTACTTTGGTCTACTGATTTGGTGAAATTTTGAACTTTGTTGATATACTCTATCTCTCTCTCTCTCTGTGCATGATTCTAGGGTGTGTGTGTGTGTGAATTGATACTTAATGGTTGGTCACAAAACAATGAATATGAATACAATAAACTACAACTAGATCAGCATCTTATTTACTTGCTCAAGTGTTGAATAATCAATATAATGAATGACTATTTCTTCGTTGGAAATGTGTTGATTGTCTGGAAATGGGTTTATATGATTGATTCGTGTGAATTGAGTACTGTCACGTAGTGATTATTTTGTGCACATTTGTGTGCCTTCCAATTGATTGTTAATTAGATGTTTTGAAGATTTTTTTTTTTTTTTTGGTGTGTGTATTTCGATACAGATAAACACGCTTTGGAGGGTAGAGACAATTCGAGTTCAACTGCATAACAGAAATAGGTTTAACATTTTGTTTCAATTTGAAGACGATACGCTAATGATTACCTGTACAAAAACAAAATGAAGATTCCTGCATAATTTTGTTGTCTATGTATAATGGAGCTGAGTTTAATTTCTTTGGTTCAATTTGAAGATAAATTGATTTTTGTTGTACAAAACAAAACGAAAATTGCTACTTGATTTTGTTGTATATGTGTTTAGGAAATTGATTATCTGATTTTGATAAATTCCAAATTTCTAGTGTCCAGACATCTTGTAGTGGTGAGGATAGGGACACAGACACAGAATTGCGTCTGAACATGTTTTTACAGAGAAACTCGAAAGAGCCATGCTTAGCGAATACCACTCTTCTCAAGTGGATTTTATTGTAGTAAGGTAATGGTATGTGAGGTGGTCTGTCGTGGATCTTCCGAGAATTATGATAGGCACTAAGATGGCGCAAAGACCACCAGAAGTGTAGAGGGAGAGAGTTAAGGCAATCTTATTAGAGTAGATAGAGAGTGGCAATAAGGGAGAAGAGTCACTAATGCATAGAGGAGCTCCAGGTCTAAATGATGAGGTTGCTTATAAGCTTGGTTGTTAGTTATTGCATATCGAGGGGAAGACCCCCTTTATGGGAGAGTTGGGCCATAGAGGCCAACTCACTCTTGTAGGTTCCACTGAGTAGATGTAATAGACCGTACAAGGTAGCAGTGGGTATGTATGATACACTTTCCAAGGTATCACATGACTTGGTCAATCTTGGTCTTTGTGCAAAGTCCTTTCTTTCATGTCTAAAATTGGTTAAAGTGGAGCTAACTTGAGGGGGTGAGCCAAATAACTTTGACGATCCCTCAGCGGTTGCTCGACATCCCACGACCGAGGCATCAATCCTGAGGGGGTTCCTAGGCCTTACCCTTTGCCTAAGTAAGCTATGTAGTGTTAGGGTGCCATTTTAAAGTTGGAGCCTTTGCAAGGTGAAGTAACCGCAACGGTGGTGGTGAGGCAAGCAGATGGTTGTGGAACGGGGGATATGCTCATGGAGCAGGGGTAGTTGCATGCAAAGAGGGAATAATCCACGGTACTTAGGTGAGGGAAGGCTTACGAGCCGATGTGAAGTACTCGGGTGACCACCTACATGGTGAGCCTTATGCCTTGAGGTCGTGGGGTCTACTCCTTAGTGATCGTGTGACCAGTCAAAGATATTCAAATACCTACCCATTAAAATCAAACCTTGTGAAGTGGGAGACTAAAATGTCTACCCAATTCGGTATGAAGGGATGACTAGCCAATTAAATTGAGTGGGCCTAGATGATGATCCAAGTCAATCTAGTAAATTAAATTTATTACAAATTTCATGTCAGTACTAAGTAGTAGTACAGATGCCTTTTCACATGAATTTTTACATTAGCATATTGTTACACAACGCACTCATACAGAGATGTATACTTGCACGTCTATGGCAGTTACATCTGTTCTGTCTTTGGGCCCATTTTAGGCCTCAGCTATGCCAATAAAACTTTCGGAGATTGTTGCATCAACATGTGATTGGAGTTATGGATTCAGAATGTGACATGAAGATTACATCAACAATGATTTTTGGTTAGACATAATCATTGCTATGTCTAGTTCTTTTTCTGTTTTCAACTCTTCATTTTCTTCGGAAAGGAAAGGAGGAAGGATAGGGAATATCAGCATCCTTATTTAGTAATTAGTAATTTTCCCATCATTACTATATGTTTATAAGAGCATTTTTATCAAATTAGTTATTTTTATTGTTTAGTTAAAATAGTAAGTAAATTACTAAATTTCACTTCCATCAAACTAGCTATCAAGTTAGTTATTTTAGTTTTGGTGGTTTTGGCTCAACAAATGTAGCCTAGTCAAACATTGAAAAATATTACTTTTTATATTTGGAAATTAATTGTGTTGAGTTTATAAAAACCAATTCTAAATGAAAATAAATAAAATAATATTTAAGCAATATAGAAAAAATAGAGAGTTTGTTAGACAATGTATTTAAAAATGGGGAGATTTATTAGAACATCCTTTTTCAAGTGTTTGTATCCCAATTAGTCCATAAGATATTCTTGTATTCCAATAAGTCCTATTATTTGAACATTCGATCTACCAAATCCTAATTCTTATATTTAAAGTATTTTATAGACATTTCGATCCTTATAAATATTTTTTGAACGGTTAGCAATTTGGTGATGTGAACATTCATATTTTACATTGTGAATATTCACATTGACGTGTGCATGTTCACATTGATATGTTGACATTCACATTGATGGTGTAAACATTCACATTGTAAATGGGAATATTATTAGGGATATTTTGGTAACTATATCATTTATAGGACTTATTGTAATATAAAAAAATAATGTGGACTAAATGGAACATAAATAGATAAAAAGAGATTTATGAAAAAGTGTCTCTTAAAAATGTGTATAGCCAAAATAGAAAAAGTAACTTTTCGATAAAAATATAACAAAATTTAAACTAATTTGATGGAGATGCTCTAAGCTTGCTTTGTGATCTAAACTTCTTCTATTAATAAAAAAAATTAAGAGCGTATGGTATATAAAATGTTACTGAAGAGATAGTCAAAACTGGTTACAACAGGTTGAATTGTTCAAACATCCTCATTTGTTGCTCTTGCAAGTACGTAATTCTGTCTTTAAGCTCCCCGGGGGTCGCTTAAGACCAGGTGAATCAGGTAGGACAATCTTATCTTGTGAAGACTTTGAAACTGGGAAAAGCATTTGTCTATAAAAGGTCCAATGATACGCTCATTATTCTGCAGAAGTTGATTGTCTGAAACGTAAGCTTTCAAGCAAGCTATCAGAAGGCAGTGTGCTTGAATGGGAGGTATATGAAATTTCCATTTTTTTGTTTTGTTTTTGTTTTTGTAATTTGAGTATTTTTGTTGAGTGCACTAATTCTCAATGTTTAGGTGGGAGAATGCCTTGGAATGTGGTGGAGACCTGACTTTGAAACTTTAATGTATCCATATTTGCCACCAAACGTGAAAAAGCCTAAGGTAATTGGTCAACACAAACTGCTTCTTTTGAGTTATGTTTGATGACACAAGATCCTAAACTTGTGTGCTTTGCTCATTTTCAAGGAGTGCACAAAACTCTTTCTTGTAAAGTTACCAGAGAGTCGGAAATTCATTGTGCCAAGAAACTTCAAATTGCTTGCAGTTCCATTGTGCCAAATACATGAAAATCACAAGGTACAGAAACTCCATTTAGAGTGTAAATTGATTGAACAATTCAATGTCCATGGAGGTTGGATTGGTCCATTTTGTTTCACATTAAGTTCAGAAGGTCTGGCTAGTCAGCAAGCATATAAAAACAACATCCAAATAGTACACATGTTTGGGAGGGGAAAGATTGGATACACATCTAATCTTTGGTGTAGTATACAAAGTGATTGCCCTGATACTTAAACCTATAACCTTAAGATTATTAGGCCAAGGTTTTACCATTGAACCAATGGTCAACAAGCATGTGTATTGAGCAAATCAAAGGCATTGTAAAATTTCATTAATGAATGGACTTCTATTTGGATTTGTTGCTATCAATATTTTAAAAACTGGACCGGACCAAACAATTCGACTGGTTGACCCATCGAGTGTTCAGGTTCCGGTCCGGATGAACCACTAAACCCATTTTGAATAGAAAACCGGCTTATATAATATACTCCATTCTATGCTACCAACTTTTTTGCTCAATACAACCTAAACATAGTAGTTAATAGTTATTCATTTTACATGAGATATTGAATGCTAGAATTGGGGTTGATGTGTGCAAGTTGTTGTATTTTGTAGACATACGGGCCGATTATATCAGGAGTTCCGCAATTGCTTTCAAAATTCTCCTTCAACATCATCGAATCCTGAAGCAGGCCACTTCTTCAGAATTGATCGCGTTTAAGGTAAGTATAGAGAAATAATTTGAACAATGAGGGTTGGGTAGGTGTCATGGCAAACAGTATTAGTTGTCATGGAACCTTAGCAAACACATGTAAATGCTTTAGCACTGTCAAGAATCAGGTTTGATGTATTTATACTATTGCACATAGGAGTTGAGTTCTTGTCATGTTTCTTTTGTTGTCTTTTGTTTGAATTTCTCACTGGGTGTTCAAACCAAATCCTACACTGATCCTTTTTAATTTCTGATTGCATTTGATATAAACTGATTCTCTATAAATAGGGCTGTCTAGAGAACGAATTCATACTTGGTTCATCAATTAAGAAATCTAACTATTTTCTGCAGTTGATTGCTTGGGCAAGATTATGCTTTATTTCTATATTCCTGTTTTCTTCTTTGTTCTACTTCTTGGTGGTATATCAGAAGGCCTCCAGCTTCATAAATGTAATGAATCAGGAATAAGTTGTGACAAGAACAAGAACTTGTAGGGCAATGAATTCATTGGGGGGAGCTTCCATTTGCAAACCACAGATTTTCTCAATACACCATTTACTCAACTCACATCACAGTCAATTTGAATTTTTTTTTATTTTTTTTAATATAATTTTTCTCAATTCATAGTATTAATATTGTCAACTTTTAAACCCTAACCCTAACTAACCCTAGCCCATCAGTCACCCCCCACCGCTGCTGCCATCCCATGCAAACCCACTGCTACAGCCACAACCACTCCCTCCCACCGCAACAACCTCACCCACCCTTGTCACAACCTCCCCCCACTCTTGCCCTCGTTCGCCGCCTCACCACCTTGAAACCATAGCTCTAGGAACCATGTTGAAACCCTAGGGATGACAAGGTTTTGTTTTGGTGGGGGGGGGGGGGGGGGGGGTTTGTGTGGCGGTGTCTAGTGGTGGTGGCTGATGATGTTGTGTGTTGAGAGATTAGATTTTAGGATTTTATTCAAAAGAATTATTTGGTTGAGGGACAAATACAATGCTAATTTTAAAACATAAAAAAGTGGCGTGGGCAGGGAAATGTTTTGAAGAGACTTGGGAAGGCCTTCAAGATGGCAAATTTTTTGTAATATTGAGTCTTTTCTGGAAACAACTCTTTCTACGATGAACTCGGAAATATTTGAAGACATAGAAGCAGCTGAACATTCTGCAAGATATGTGTGTTGTTAACACTGAGGCCGATATGGTCAGAATTTCATCCTTATACTGTACTGGTAACTGGTAGCTAAATTATCAGAAGTCATGCTTCATGAATTGATTTCTAGGCTAGTTTTGTGTTTGTGTTTGATTTCAAGGCTGGGTTTTGTGTTTGATTAATGGAAGTCGAATCTTTCTATGTTGTATAAAAAAAGTACTATGAAATGGAATTTTTTGAAATAATGTAGTAAGGGTTGGTTTGGGATGTTCTAAAAAAGTGCACTTTTTGATTTATTGGCTTATATGGGTTGGGTTTGATGTGATGTATTAGAGAGGTGATGTAATTTAAATAAGATGATGTAACTTAAATAAGATAGTGGGTAGGTTTGGTTTGTGTTTCTGAAAAAAATTTCAGAAATTTTCTCTACAAACAAATTTCAGAAATTTTCTCTACCAAACAAATTTTCCCAAAAAAATTTCTCAAAACACACAAACCAAACAAGTTTTCCAAACAAATCTCTCTCACACACACATCAAATCAATCACTTTTTTCAAAATTCTCTCTCAAAACAATTTTCCAAAACAAATTTCTCAAAAAGCCAAACCAAACATGTTTTCGTACTTTTTATCTCTAAAACACATCTTTCAAACACAAATCAAACATATCCAGTAATTTTTTAAATTATTTAGTAGATGGCAAGCCTAAATTTAAAACTCGATGGTGAAACTTTCATTAATTTAGCATGATTTTTGTCTCTGTCGTGTCATGTCATATTTCTGAAGTGATTTATACCTCTACATAAATTGTTGCGGGTGCACTGTTCTTGCAGCAATAATTACTACAATGAATGAGGTGCAAGTTGTCAAGAAGTTGACATTTGATGAAAACACGACCGATTATTTTATGTTACTTTTTAAAAACCAACCAAACAATGGTTCAAAGATGAATGGCGTGGATATAATATTTTCTCATTACGTGAGTCTTGACTTAAGCGAAATTTATTTTGAGAGTTCGGGATAAATTTTTAGGTTGTAATCTCTTTATTCGGAACAAATAATAGGCATTTGGTGATCTCTGTAACGGCGTTGTCTTGAACTTGCGGGGAGAGAAAATTTTTCTGGAAAGAATAAATAGTGTGTAGTAATCCCTTGGTGGTGGTGGGGTGTAGTGGTGGAATTTTGTGACTAAAAATGCTTGTGATTGGTACATGATCCATCCATCCATCAATTTGAAATGTCTTCATTGTTGTGCCAGATTTAAAATAAACTGTTGATATCTTGAAAAAAACACTTACATAATAGTAATGATAGAAATTCTCACAAAACATAACTTCTACAACTCCAAAATAATTTAAATCATTCATGTCATTGTTAAATATAACTTTTTAAAAAAATTTAAATACATTAATGATCAATACATTAATAAAAGTCATAATCCCCTTTGTGAGGTTCCAAACATTTTCCCTTACCTAAATTGTTTGTTGAGGCAAATTCTTTAAAGTAAACTGCTGACACCTTTAAAAAAAACACTTTATAAGAGTTTCTATCAAATATTTGTCCATAAATTGTAGACTATAAATGGTAGTCATTCATCGCACATTTAGACTTATAGGGCTTTGGTTGGTAGCTCAAAAATTAGTGGTTTTAATGGCCTTAATTTTCATATCAGGTAAAGAAAAAAAAGAAAAAAAAAACAAACTTACCCAAACAAGAAATTAGGGTCATTAGAGCCACAGTTTTTAGGACCACAAAACATTTTTCTAGACTTATATGCTCTTTGTTTATGCAAAAAATAATTTTTTTACATTACAATGGTATTAATAAGAGTTTACTCTGTAAAACATTATATAAATTTTAAAAATGAAAAAGATGTTTTTTATCTAAATAATTTTTTTTTGTGGTTAATGGTGGAAATTGTCTTGATTGATTTTTATTTTTAGTTGCACCAAATACCAAATATGAAAGAGTGTAGGAGTTAATGTAACGTTTGGTAGAATTTTCTAAATATGATTTGAGAATAAAGTTATATTTTGAGTTTGTGAGTTTTAGAATTATGATTTAAGTGTGAAAAATTTGTTTGATGGATGAGTTTTGAAAATAGTTTTAAATTGAGTGGAAATTTTTTGATGTGACATATGATATTTAATACAAAAACTTACAACTCATAACCCAAAACACAACTTAAAATTCCATTCAAAACTCAAAAAAAATTTAAAAATTCTGAATTTTTATTTATTTAAAATATAAAAAATAACAGGTGTTAATTGTAAATTAAAAAAAATAACACTGTTCTGGTCAATCGGCCGAACGTCTAGGAGGACAACTGGTTAATTCAATTTTTTCCGTCTTGAAAAGAGATTTCAAAAGTGAATGAAATTAATTTTTAAAAATTCTAAACAAACAAAACACTCAAAACACGGTGTGAAAATATATTTAGAAAATTTCCCCAAACACAGACCAAGTTTTTCCAAGTATTAACAGGATGGGGTGGGGAATAGTCTCCCATGGTCAACGCGCATGGTTCCATGGTCTTTTTCACTAATAGTTTAGTTTCTTCCGTCCCGCTTCGCTGCCGCGTCTCTTGCCTCGCCTCGTGAGGACTTTTCTCATCTCAACAAAGAATTGGAATGGAGACGGGTTTTACTTTTTCCATCTCATTTTACTTGACCCTATTTTAATTATATTTATTATATATATAATATATATATCTAATATGTATAATTTAATTTTTAATAAAAGATTAAATTTAATACTATTATATTTTATTCATTTATTTATATCTATATCTTATAATTTTCATTAACTATACTTATTATCAGAAATATATCATATTATCTATAACTTTTATTACCATTTTCATTTTTTAGCCTACAAAATTAATCTGTCTCCTGACTTCACCACCTCTCGATTTGTCTCGCTTCGGATATGATACGAGACAGCAGCAGGTCATATACAAATCCGCTCCAAACCAAACTTTGGCAACATTTGGTTTACTTTTCAAAACTCAATTTTATTTTTAAATTTTAGATCAAAATTCATAACCAAATAAAATTTTAAAATATAACTCAAATTTACTTGGAAAACTCATCTCTTTTCTATTTTTATTTAATATTATTAATCAATCAATCACTTTTTCTCTCTCATCTCTTCTTTCACATTCTCTCATATTTTATACATCAATCAATCAAAAAAAATACAAATCATTTCAAAATTATTTTTAAAACTCATAACTAAATAAATTTTCTCTTTTTAAATTGTGATTCAAAAATTTAAAATTTAAAATATAATTTTATATTCAAATTATAATTTTAAAACTAAATCCTACAGACCTTTTTATTTTTTTATTTTTTTCTTCAGTTAGGTTTAAACTAATTTTATATTTTTTTAAAAAAAAAGAAACAAATAGTCGTCGGGTAGATGAATAGAAAAGTCAAAGGTGAGTCTTCTTTATTACTTTTTTATTTGTGTGAACATAAAAGGTCGTATAATTGACTGTCACAATCTTCTTGGTGTTTTCCTCTTCTGTCGTGGTTGTTGTTGTTGACTGGATTCTCACAAGCCAACCAATCCAAACAAAGGCCATTTGGGGAGCAAAGTGAATTTTCAAAAGTAATTCAAAGTATATTATAATATATATACATATAAATTTCTATTTATACATAAAATTTTACAATAGACAACATAACTATTTATGAATAAATTTTTTTTTATGATTTTTTTTAAAAAATTGAATGGTTATCATTAAGTTAAATTTATATAAAAATTAATATATAAATTATTTTATTTTGTATTTAATTTCAAGAATAAATTTCTATCATTTGTCCACACCATACAGAGAGATTGGATTTATACAGATTCTACTGTGATAATTTATGTCATTTATTTTATAAAATTTTAAATTTTAAATTATTTATTTTAAAAAAAAAAGCTAGTGTCAAAAATTATAATTGTATAATTTTACTATTTTTTTTATTTATAAATAAGTACTAAGTATGATTTTGAAAATTCACCATTTAGTTTTTAAATAAAATATAATGAGATCATACCGTCACAAGGATTAGATTAATCTAATCTTTTTTTCCAAGATGAACAACTGCCATGAATAGAAGAGTGGAATCCAAAATGGGTTTATTAGTGATAAGTTTAAAATTTAACGAATCGAATTCGAATAAATTCTTACTAAGTCGAGTTTGAATCTATTTACAAACGACTTTATTCATTTGTAATCTTATTTATATTATCAAATTAACATTTTGAAAGGTCTTTGACCAATATTCACTCCCTCCCCCCCCCAAAAAAAAAACATAAGTCATGCGTTAATGGATTAATTTTAAATGTTATGAAATCATTCTTATCAATTCATAATTTATTTTGAATGTGTTTATCTAATGGAGATTAAATTAATGAAATGTGAGGTGTATGAATAAAATAAATATGAATAATTGATTCATTTTTTTAGATAAATTCTAAGTTTATAAGTTTGAATTTGTAGTATTGTTGACTAATTATTTAGAGGCATTTGGAAATTGACTTTTTTTAGTATTCTTTTGTACTTGTACAATATATATATATATATAAATAAATAATTTTTTTAAATTTTTTTTGGACTATTTTAATTCTTTGAATTAGAATTATTGTGAGTTTAAAAAATAATTACAATATTTTAAAATTAATAAGAAGTGTTTTAAAATTTCTCAAAAAAATGCTTCATGTTATTTAAGTTTCGTTTGACATTGATTACAGTAGTTGATATTTTTGTGTGATTTTTTTAGTCTCATTTAGTTTTTGTTTTTGGGTTTTTTTAACTTTTGTGAAAAAAAAGTATAATGATTATAATTTAGATATAATATTTTATTTTATTAATATATATAATTATTTTATCATTTTATATTTTTTTAACTCCAAAATAAAAATCAATCGAGAGCTTATTTATGGGTGAACTACATATATGTGAAAGAATGAGACAAAAAAACTATAAACATATAAAAATATAAGTTTGTCTGTGATAAAGTACGAATAAAACAACAATGTTAGGTATCATGAAAAGTCTTTCATGAAAATAATTATAAAAGATTTGTGATCTTTAAATTACACTTAGAATAAAACACCACACACTAATTAAGATAATCTAAAAATCACAAATTTTTCATAATCATTTTTATGAAAAAAATTTCACCATCCCTAACATTTCTCCGAATAAAAACCTGTGTTTGCGCCCCTCCCTTGGTAATTATTTTTCTCTTTATTTTATTTATTTTATTTTATTTTGATGCGTATTTGAAAGACTTCGCAAGTCGCACCGACTCTTGAATCTTGAGAAGAGAGAGTGAGAGGGAGGGAGGGAGGGAGGGAGGGAGAGAGAGAGAGCGCTCCACGGGAGAAGAAGGAGAAGAAGTGAAGATGAAACACAAAAAGGAATCAACGATGAAGCTGGGAACTTTACGCCCTAATCTCAATCTCAAACTCCCATCTTCCGATGAACAAACTGTCTCCAAGTTCCTGTAATCTACTTGTCCATTCATTCATTCATTCATATGTATATATACGCATTCGTACACAATCTCGTGCTGTTTTGCTCTCTGTAATTCTCTTAACATTTCTGTCTCGAACTCTCTCATGTAGAACTAAATCCGGAACATTTGTGGATGGTGATCTACGCGTGAACAAGTACGGAGTTAGAATTGTTTCCCATAGCGACGTCCAAAATGTAAAGTTAATTTCAATAATTCTATTTCCAATGCTACTTTTCTCTTGAAATCGAGTTTGATCTCTGTTTCTTGAATTTTGGCAAATTCACTTTTGTCAAATTTTCTTATCGATTTCGTAGTCGAATCGATCCTGTTTTGTATTGGTTTTTTAACTCATTTAGCTAAAAATTGACAATCGCACCTTATTTCCCGGATAACTTGTGATCCTGCGAGTCCTTGCACTATATCCAGGGTTTAACAACATAGTATACTAGTTTGACTAATATATTTGAGATCTAAATTTTTTATTGTGATTGCTGACATGCAAGAACTAGCTTTTCTGCCAATTCATTCATTCACAAATATAATTTTCTTGTCATTTTCGTAGTTATTTCGAATTTCTTGATATTTACATGGGCGTAGCTACATTATAGCGTACTGAAATTTGAGGGATAATTGGGGTTGATTCCATATTTTAACTAATATTTTGTAATCTCATAGGATAACTCAAAAAATTAAGTGATATTTTGGAATTTCATCAAATTGACCCCACTAAATTATATAGTTGAAGAGAATAACAAGTTTTAACATAAAAAAAGTATTGCAAAAGTTTTCTAAAATGTTATTCTTATTGAAAATTTAATTCAAAATAAAAAATAAAATATGATGCTTTTAGCCTTTTGCATTTTTGATTTTTTTTTTTTTTCCCATTCAGTAAGTTAATATTAATATATTGACTATTAATTGAATCCACTGACAATAAATCCTGTCTCCGCCACTGGAAATTGAGATTCAAAAACAACTTGGTGTTTTGGCTTGAGCCCTTGCAGTTCACTAGGAGCTCAAGGGATTGATTTTCCCATCTGCTTGTGGGTTTTTTTTTTTCCCACTTGGGGAGTTGTATTTGTGTTCCAATGTACCTCCCAAAAAAAAAAAAAAAACTTGGTGTATCAATGAGAAAGAAGTTTAGTGTTGTGCACAATTTCTTATGAACATTATTGTTGCAATGGTTGGCAATTTTTCTATCACTAAACTCTAGAAATATTGAAGGTACATTAGATTGATGAGGCAGCTATTTAAATATTTTTCTATATAATTGGCTGGTTTTTTTTTTTTTTTAAATTTAATTTTTTTTTCTCTGTGTTTGTTCTTCTTCTTTGTTTAGTATACAGTGTCTGAAGTGATGTAATGAATATCCATGACTAAGATAGCTCTTTGTAAAACTTTACTGATTTGGAGGCTTGCTAAATTATTTGATGACACGAATAAACTAATTGTTTTTATTTTTACGGGCACGAATTTATTAGTCTTATTTTGATAAGGATGCAGTTAAATATTTATTAGCACATTCCAGCTTTGGAATTTTTTTAATTGATTTATGGTTATGTGAATGTATGTTCAGCCACCGCTTATACAGCCATTAGACAACCAGATATGCTTAGCCGACTTTGATGCAATTAAAGTCGTTGGAAAGGGAACTAGCGGAATTGTGCGACTGGTGCAACACAAATGGACTAGGCAATTTTTTGCTTTGAAGGTTAGTTTACTTCCACACTGAACATGCTTTACCTCTGGTTTCTATTGTGTTACCCTGGTCTCCTGTTCTTAGCTAACAGTGATTGGCACAACATTCAGATTTCATATCACCCAATTTTCTTTAATTATCAAGCTTTGAGGGGAAAAGCAGTTCCTTCCCTTTAAGCACAAGGGCTGAACACTCTAATAAAATCCTTCTGCTCAAACATGGTACTTGTCTCCTGTTATAAGGAGAAAGTGTAGGGAAAAAACTTGTATGAGCTTTCATCTTGTCTACTGTGATAACAGGCTCATCACAATTGTTGCTGCTTAGGGTAACCCTAAGTGGGTTGATTTGGTCAACTAGTACTGGTTTTCTCAAGTGTCCAAGTGCCACATTCCACAGGGGGCTGAACATGGTGCCAACCCTCTTAATGCATTGCTGGAAACGGGAGAGGCTCTGTAGACAAGTGGCAACTGCTGTCTTGAGACTGATGACTAAAAATTGTAGTGGTCAAAATCAGTAATACCCAAACTATATTTTATCTTCTAAGTCGGTTGTATAATAGTTTTTATTGCCTTGATTATTTCACCCACTGCTTAGGCTGAGTAAACCTCTGTCTTAGTGCTTAATATGTACTAATTCACCTCAAATGGTAAAGAACCTTAAACCCACACCCTGGCACATTGGCCCTCTACACTCAATAGTCTTCTATGATGGCAAGACAGCATGAATTGCAAAATTTGCTCAATAAAATTTGGTGACGTACAATTGTGGACATAGTAACTTTTTTTCCCCCTTTGGTATGGTCACTCTTTTAATGTTCATGTGTTTTTTAAAAGGTGCAATGGTCTACCAGGATTGCAACCTTAGCTTTCTTTTTGTCAGTAGATATTAAAATGTGTTGCTTACTTTCTTTTGACTGACTTGAAAGTTGATACTCTATATGAGTGGTACTTACATTTTTTACCCCTCTCTATATGTTATGGTGTTTACTACTCTTTGGGAAGATCACTTACTATCTATTCTCCAACATTCAGGTTATTCAAATGAGTGTTGAAGAGTCTACTAGGAAGCAGATTGCACAGGAACTGAAAATTAATCTCTCGACGCAATGTCCATATGTTGTTCTTTGTTACCAGTGTTTCTATGACAATGGTGCGATTTCTATAGTCTTGGAATACATGGATGGTGGATCCCTTGCAGATTTTTTAAAAAAGGTCAAAATAATTCCGGAGCCATATCTTGCTGCCATCTGTAAACAGGTAGGAACACTGGGAAGTGGGAATTTATATTTTCAGTGAAGAACTTGTATTAGTTACTAATAAAGAAAAATACCCTTACATGATTCTTTTTGCACTTTTGGATTCAGGTGCTCAAGGGTTTGTGCTATCTTCATCATCAAAAGCACATTATTCACAGGGACTTAAAACCTTCTAATTTGTTAATAAATCATACAGGGGAAGTCAAGATTACTGACTTTGGTGTGAGTACGATATTGGCTAGCACCTCTGGACAGGCCAATACTTTAATTGGCACGTACAACTATATGTCTGTGAGTATTTGTGGAATGAATAACATAAATACTTCTTGTTCATTTTCACTCTGCTTATATTGAACTTAAAAAGTTGATCATGCTCAATTTTGTGCTGTAGCCAGAGAGAATCAGGGCAAACAGACATGGCTACAGAAGTGACATTTGGAGCTTAGGAGTAATTTTGCTCGAGTGTGCAGTGGGCCAATTTCCATATTCTCCACCTCAGGAGGAAGGATGGACTACTGTCTTTGAGCTCATGGAAACCATCGTCGAGCAACCCCCACCCGTTGCACCTGCTGATCAATTTTCACCAGAGTTCTGCTCGTTTATTTCTGAATGGTACGTAAATTAGAGTTCACTTGTCATGTAAGTTACCTATGTTGGTAATGGGAAGGAAAACATTCAACTAACTTTGTGGATCTTATTTACATGGTGAGATCATCCTACATTAATTTCACCCCAATTTTTAGTGGTGAAATTGAATTGACAGACATTTAATTGAAGTTAACACTGAAAGATAGAGTCTAGGGAAAGTTTATACCCCGTATGCTATGAAGGCACACTTAGTTTAATTGACAGATACGGACATGGACATGGACACCGGACACGGCGATTTCAAAAAAATAGAGACACGGACACGGACACGGACACGGCGGGGGACACGGCAATTTATTTTATTTTATTATATATATATAGTGTGTGTGTGTGTTTTAAATGACACACTTAGGCGTGTGCCTAATCGCAAGGTGCAATGAGGCGTAGCCTTGCTTTGAACAGGTTAAGGTGAGGCGCAATACACAAGACGCAACTTAGGCACCAAGGCGAGGGCTTTTTTTTAAGGCGCAAGGGGTGGGCTTCATGGGCTTTACCTATTTTTCTACTCCAATTGTTGATTAAGTGCTTTTTTTGTGGGCATACCCACAGGGATTCAAAACTCTTCAATATAATATAACCAAACGTGGTCAAAAGAGAGCAGAAAGTGATATGCTTTTTATCTTTTGTTGGATATTATATTTCTAGTTTTTAGAAGATTGAATGTTATGTTCAAACAAAGATTATCGGAAATAGTTATTATTTTTGAAATTATATATATATATTTGTTATGTTGAAAAGTTTGCCTATTTTATAATTTTTCTTTTCTTCTAGTACTTGTGCTTCACTTTGGTGGGGCGCACGCCTCGCCTCGCACCTCGTGCTTAGGTTATAGGAGACCTTATCGCCTCGGTGTGCCTAGAGCCTTTTGAAACACTAATATATATATATATATATATGTATTTGCTATAATAAAATTCTACTTTTTTAAAAAATTATATTATTTAAATTGATACAATAAATATATATATATTATACATAAAAAAAATATTGTATATATATATATGATATTTAAAAAATGTTGTATATTTATTATTGTCTATTGTATATATGTATATATATAGAATAGACAAGAGAGAAAGACACACATGACAGAAACAAGAGAGATGAGAGGAAGGAGAGACGACAGAGAGAGAGAGAGGCGAGAGATGAGATCAACAATTAACTTCACTCGATGAATGGAGATCGACGACAAAGATGAAGATCAACGACGGAGATGGCAATCGACAGAGATGAGAGATGACAGACAGAGGCGAGAGACGAGATGGACGACAGAATCGTAGATTCACTTTCTCTCTCTCTCTCTCTTTTTTTTTTTTTTTTCTTGTACTTCTGGATTAGGTCTCTTCTTCTCTTTGATTAGGTTTTTTTGATTAGGGCTTCGGTTAGGTCACTTCTTCTCTTTGATTAGGGCTTTGATTAGAGCTTTGGAGACGAGAAATAGGGATTCGATTAGGGCTTTCTGACCCCATCGTGTCCACTTCCATGTCCCATACCAAAAAAAAAAGGGACATGCTAAATGGCATGTCCCATACATGTGTTCAACACCGCTATAGCACCTATTTTGAAGTGTCCGTGTTTCATAGCCCGTATGTCACATGTTCATTTCGATTTATTTCTCTTCCTTGGAGGTTGGCATAGTTGCATGTAAATTATTCAAAAGCTGTTTTTACTCCTATTCTGTGATGTCCCATTATTTCCATCTTATGTAGAAGAGTAATGCCGCAATGACCACCTTTATATATCATATTTGGTTTACCATCTCATTTGTCATAATTGCGTTAATTGAATGGGTTCCATCACTTATGTTTGTTACCCATGCAGTGGCGACACATCACATGACAAGGTAAGTGTGGTATATAAATGTGGTCATTTCAGCATTATTGAACGTAGCATTGACTTAATGCTGATCAACTTCATTAAATCCTGTATGTTGCCAGTAATTTAGCCATCGTAGTGTATTGTGTTATATTTTCATTTAATTCATTTTACTCTACACCCTTGGCGATAATTCATCTCAAGTAACTTTGTCTCTAGCACTTTGTTCCTTTTTACCTTTATTAATTTTCATCTCTTTGATCTTTGTTGGTTTATGTCCATTTCAGTGTGCAGAAAGACCCAAATGCCAGACGGTCAGCAAATGAGCTCTTGGTACAAATACAATATTTTACTTTTTGGTGTCTTTAACATATCTCATGTTTTGTTAGCTTTGATGCCAACTAATTTAATTGTTTCTCGTGTGATATCCAGACACACCCTTTTATCACCATGTTTGAAGACCTGGATATTGATCTTGCTTCATACTTCACCCATGCAGGATGTCCACTTACAACATTCTAGAACTTGTTAGGTATGTCCAAAGCTCCAAGTTGAAAACCTAAATATATAGGGTACTTCTGCTGGCATATACATTATGTGTATTGCCTGAAAATTGGGTACAAACCACCTAGTGAACTAGTTATTTGTTGTACATTTACAGTCGTGTACATAAGCAGCTCGGAACGTATTAGAACAGGATTTAGATAACACATCTTATTCGTATTTTCCGTTAAGAAGTTTTGGCTTGGAAATTGGGAGGTTCTGCGTATGTATTGGCCACCACCATGTAATGTGGAGTGGAATATCAAAGTAGACTTAAGATCAATGTGTTTTCTAAGTTCTGTGTTGGCCTATCTAGGAGGCCTGCACAGGTTTTATGAAAATTTTGAAATTCAAACCATCAGTAGTATCTGTCTCGTTCATACCTTTTTCGCGAATCTGACAGAAAACCCGTCTTTGCTAAGTAATAGGTCATGTGGGTTAGAAAAACTGATAAAATCTTTGTCTTTGCGTTTGCAGGATGAACCAATCTTTTATAAAATAATGGTTGCACATAGCAAAAGAAGAGCATGAGGATTTCTTAACAGGCAAGGGAACCTGTTTCAGAAGCGTGGCGTTTTCAAGCTGTCGATTACAACTGAATTATGATGGTTCTTGAGTCAATTTTAGAGTGAGAACCGGCAAGCGTATCCGAGGATTGGCGGGATGATGTTATCAGTGTCGAAAGAGTTGGTATGAGGATATACTATGTTAGAAACCAGGAAGAGAGGAGACAAAAGCGGTAGGACAGTGGTTGGGCGCTCCTTTACCAAACATGTCTGGGTTTCAAGTCTCACTCTCATCCACCTTCTCTTTAGGTTAGAAATATATATAGTGTGTTGTATTCAAAAAAAAAAAAAAAAATTTAAAAGAAAAACAAAAGAGGATGGAGATTGGCGTCTGTACTTGCTCGTTGTTGAGATATTGAAGAATTTGAAAGCTTTCATGTAACTTGTCACAGCTAAATTTGAAATTATTGAGCAAGCATATTTTGTGTTGACTTGGATACGATACAGGCTTGTTAGTTTTAGTTCTGGTTCTCTGTGTGGATACAATACAGGCTTGTTAGTTATAGTTCTGGTTCTCTGCAAAGAGCACGCACATCCCCTCAAAGAGTTCTGGTTCTCTGTTAGTTATAGTTCTAGTAGTCTTGACATACATGGAACCAACCTGCTTTACTTCCTTGCGATGTTGGCGTTTAATTAACTACTCTCTTGCATATTCTGGTTGTTTCATGAGTGCAAAGATAGTTGACTTCTTCTCAATAAAAAGGAAACAAAACAATGTTATAATCAAAAGAAAGAGTGATGAACTAATGCTTAACTTATTCTCCAAGAATACCTAGATAAGAGGGGGAACGAGGAGCTAATATACAAACGCATTTGGCCAATTGCTTTAACAGAGGCTTTACCTCCTGGTTCCCATCTGTCCTGTCCAAAACTATCTAATCTTTCATTGGAGGGAAAGCTGCAGAAAAGCATATTGTGCGGGCACAGCTCTCGTGCTTCTTTGTCTTCATCAGCTCCAAATCGTTGGAGCACATTATTTTTAAGCCTATGAATTGGAAAATTTTCGCTTTGCCTCTTTAAAATTATATATATACCCCTCTAAATTTGTTTTTAACTCGGCGTTTTTAATCATTTTCAACAAAAACCCCTACAGTTTACTTATTCAATCTCCAACTTCGGAATGAAAATTTAAGAAAGTATCACCTTTTTTACATCAGCCCCAAAGCGTATTGTCATTTTACATTTTGTTTCATACACTTGCTGCAATGTTCTCTAAACTTGAATGCTATTTTGGTTATGGTTTATTGTAGTAATATATATAAGCTATTGGAATAATTTTGAAATATAAATGACTGATTTTCTTTTTATTCTTTTTCTTTTTTTCCAAATTAAATCAAACTAAGCTTGTAAACTAAACCGATCGGCCACTGCAGAGCACTATGTGCCAAGTGCTAATATACTTACAAGACCTGAGACACTTGAGATGGTATCATTCAGAAGTTTGCTAAATTATTATAAGCCACTTTATTCACTCATGGTAGGAAAAGAACACTACATCCATCAAAGCCCACCCCTTAGGGTTCTTGATCAAAGCTCTCTTTTCATGTGGTGAGTTTTGGAAAATGCCTCAGCATGTTATGTTTTTAAAAACAAGGCCTTCAATAACTTATCATGCCACAGTTTGTAAGTAAAACTTTGCTAGTTATTAGAAAATTGACGTATAAATCAAAACCCACCGATGTATTTAACTTGAATTAGATACTGTTACAGTGATCTCACTAAACTGTTCAATCCAAACTGAACTCAGCGTTGATAGTGTTACAGTGATCTCACTAAACTTTTCAATCCAAACTGAACTCGTCAAGCCATGCCGTTTGCCAAGCTTAGGCAGCCCAGAGGCACAACCAAGCAACCCATAGGCACATCCCACACTAGCCTTTAGCATTGCCTCAATTTTGACTTGAAAATCACTGCACTAGTTTTTTATACTAGCTTGTGTAGTTGATTTCTCTTTTTCCTATGGTGTGTTTTGCTTTGTTCTCTCACCTACAAAATCTTGTTGGTCAAGCAGAAAGAGAGAGAGAGAGAGAGAGAGAGAGAGAGATTTCCATTGGTAAAAGATTCATAGAATACACTACTTCTGTACTCGAGTTACAGTTAGCCTGCATGAATAGCAGAGGGGTATAAAATTCCAATTTAAAGGAATTTTCTTATCATCTTACTATATATATATATATATATATTTAAAAAAAAACAAAAACAGAAAACCAGTGATGTTGTCTTTGCTTACATCAAGTCTTCTTCTTAAATTTCCTTTGAGCTTTCAAGTCCACAACAATCACAGAGATGTTGTCTTTGCTTCCCTTGTGGAGAGCAAGTCTTGAGAGGTAATCTGCTGCATCTTGAGCTGCAGGATCAACTCCCTTGCCTCGTTCCGCAGACATGATGGTATCACCGTATCTTTTATGCCAGAGAAGGATCCGCTTTCGTGCCACGGCACAAACCTCCTCATTCGTCATGACATCCCACAGACCATCACTGGCTAGGATAAGGCATTCATCTTCTTTTGTTCGTGGAACAAACATCGTTTCTGGGTCCGGAATAACATATGGTTCCAAATATCTGTCACCTGAAACCCCACAAAGAAGAGCAATGAACTGTGATTGAAATTGAGCATTTTTAGGGTTGGGAAATTTAGGTCCAAGTTGAACTGAGGACAATAATGGTTGAACCAATACAAAAAGGTTATATGACTAAGGACAGCTGGCTTAGCTCAACGTAACATGAATAGGGCTGTAAACAAGCCAAGTAATAAATTATTCAAATTTGGTTTGAAAATTTAAAGACCTTACAAAATGTGTTCAAATTTGATTTGTTTATCTTTCAAGTTGAGCTCGAGTAGCTTGATTTATTTTAAAATGCAAATAACCTTGTCGAGCCAAGTTGTAGCCAAACTCCGAAAACTAATGGGGTTTCGAAATGTGTTCAAAGTTGACTTATTTATATAACGAGTCAATTTCGAATGAACCAAACACAAATCGAGCTCAAATAGCTTAGTTTGTCTTACAGCCCTTTACATGAATACAAGAGAACAGAGATTTATTGTTAGGTCACCTCACCTGGCAAGCCAAACTTCGTAAGAGCAATCAATTAATAGGCACGGAGAAGAAGTCGATTTATGCTTTGAAAAACAGAAATACATACATACACAGCAACCGAAATAAGAGAAACCCTAAAGCACAAACCTTTAGATCCTGAGAGATCATTTAATAAAAACGAAAAAGGATTAGATATTGGCAGGATGATTTGGTAATACTATCTCGAGTGAATCAATTTCACCATTACTAACATAGCAAAGATATAAGGGCGATGGGGCACACACAATTGCAGAAGCATTGAAAATATGCACAGGGCACGGATACAACGTGATACGGACACATCCGACACATGCAGGGAGTATCTGACACCTATTCATAGGAAGTGTCTGTTGTTAGCATGACTCCAAACATATAATCTTTTGACTATAAATTATTATGCCTACATTGCACAGATTATACTCTAGGAATTTGTAGGTCTTTATGCACCCACATCCATGCCTACATTGGGTCGTAATTCATTTCATAAAAACAAGTAGTCAATTAGGTTTTTCCCATTGTTTTGTATTTCATACTTTCAAATTTGCATCTCTCCAATAACTCCACACACAAAAGAGACAGCAGACAAAACATATAACCATTGTTGTCAAATCGTGAATCATTTTGCTAAAATAGTGAATTGTGAATCATATCGAATAGTGAATCGAAAAATTCACTTTATTTAGCATAATATATAATTCTTTTTTTTTTTTTTGATAAATTAGCATAATATATAATTCTATATATGTATATATGCATAAAAATAAACACATAACGTTTAAAATGAAATAAATATCAATAGAACCAAATTGCATATACGTATTTATATATATATATAAATCACATATGTCAATACACTTAATTGATCTCTTAAACTATTTTGCTAAAATGACGCTATTTCATACATTATGCAAACAAAACAGAATCGTAGTAAACCGTAGTGAATCGCAAAGCATCATAGTGAATCACAAACAAATCTTACAATTCACTCAATTTAAAATTCAACAACATGAATCGAATCGTTGTGGTTGGACCTCGTATCAAATTGTATGAATCGAATCTTAAATAACAACTGTGCATATAACCAAATCAACTATACAATTCACAGTCAATTTTCACTTTACTGCTGAATTGGCTACTTGACCCTTCAACCTTAAATTACAATTCATGGTCTACCTACTAACCCACTTTACATCTTATTTTTCAATTTCCAGCTCCATTATCATAGAAACACTAAAACATTTAGTATCAATCTGCAAGAGTTTGGGTATCAACCAAGGACAACCATTTCAGATGCATTTTGCATTGGGAACATGTAAATGAAAGCAAGAATCACAATTAAAATACATTTCAGTCATGTTTGGATGACAAGAATCAAAGAGAAAGAATTGAGATCTCATTACCAGGAATATGTGGCAAAATTTGGTTTAGTTATGAAAAAATTATAAATGTGTGGGTCGATCTACTTATTTTAACTCTAAATAGTTTGGAAATGAGAGATTAACATGGGAGAGTGCGGGGAACCAAAATCACATTCTCATTCCCGCTCAAGATTCCTACCACCCAAAATGAGCCTTAAGGTTAGCCTTGAGGTTAGATATACATACCAATGGACCTTGACATTGCAAGTACACCTGAAACACGGAATCCATCCCATTGAATCACCTTGCCTCCTTCAGCTTCTATCCTTGCAAGCTCATCTTCTCTGTTTGGCTGCAAATAAAGTAAATGCTAATGGAGACCAATATCCTCAAGTGTGCCAACCTCAATTATACATGGAAAAAAATAACAAATGTAGTAAAAGCACGAAACACAAACTCACTCCCTACTTTATGGTCTACTGACAATGGCAGTGGCACTTTCCCTCGACATAGAACAGCCCTTGAATCACCACAATTTGCGACAATGAGGTGGGTTGGACAAACAATAGCAACCACAGCGGTAGATCCAACAGCATCCGGAGCAATTGGTTCAAGACAACCCTCGGAGGCATCAGCAATGCCTCGACTACCTACGCGAAATCCTCCAACCTCGGCATCAACTTTCAGAAAACAATTCAAGAAGGCTTTCTCCCACTGTTCCTCCCAATTATTCCTGAAGCTTCCGTTACGCAAATCCTCATTTGCAATTTCTATCTCCTCAGCCAAAGCCAAATGAATGCGATCGCGGCAATAATTAGAAACCTATGCCCCAAAAAAAATCCCACAAAGAAATGAATCAACTTGAACAAACACACAACATTTAACCCCTTAACAGTCAAAAATTCTTTCAGGCAGAGTTTGATTAGGATAAAAGTGGAGGAAAGTGCAACAAAGAGTGATTCTTAAAACTTTTCTAGTGTTTGTTTAGCATGAGAAAGGTGGAAAATGAATGAAAGCAAAATTTATTGCATAACACATATTAGCATTGTAACTTGGTCTCAGTTTCTTGCAAAAAATACAAAAAAAAAAAATTATTATTTCTCATGAAAGTAGAAAACTGTTATAACTTTCTTTCATTAACCAAATGCATACTAGAAAATCCATTTTCATTTCCCTTTCATTTCTTGCACTTCACTTTCCATCATAATTTTCTCTAATCAAATGAACCCTCAATTTTGCAAAGAAAGTAAGAACAAGACAGAAAGACACTGGAATAGACCAAGAGGGAAGTGACACAAATTATACCTGACAGCCCCCGTGTCCATCATAGACTCCAAAAAAATGAGCCGTTATGACTTATATTTTGATTCATGCCATTTGAAGCTTGAGTGCCCGTTAGCATTTCAATAGGTATTCTCAAAAATTGTGGTAAAGTTGCAACATCATCTTCCATCTCTGACCTCTTTCCACAGATAGATGTGCATCCCCAAAGCGGTACACAACCCAACTCAAAGACACTTCGACCACCTGTTCCGCTCATCTTCTTTTCCTGTGACACCTCAATAAGACCACTAGACAATTTCTCATCAGATTCAAGGACCTCAACCTCACTATTCACTGCCACCGTAGCCAGATTCCCTACAGCCTTCGACGTGGTATTTGTCTCCAACAAATTAGAACTATTAATAGTCGGAATATTCCCAATGTTTTTTAGAATATTCCTAGGATTTTGCAAATCCGTCTTAGAAATCCCCTCTAAAGCTCTACATTCCTCAGCCCCTCCACATTCTTGATCTGCAGTGTCACTTGAAACCAAAACATTTCCACTTTCAGTCACCGTCTTTGTTTTCTCTCTTCCTTTCTTGAGTTCTTCTATTGCAGACACCGTCACTATACTAGATTCACCCTCAAGATTATTACAACCGTAACTTCCATTTCCGGTGCCAATACACACCAAAGGAAGCTTGGTTACAGAGGGTTTGCTAGTGACTAGCTCAATCCCATTGATTTCCATATGGGTTGTACCTATTGACTCGTCATAGATCAAGTTACCCAACACAAATGGCACAGCAATTGCCGAAGACAATTCCTCCATCAACTCCCTTCACTGTGGAACCCTAGCCCTAGAAATGTTCCACAACCAAATTAAACTACTCTTTTTAACTACTTTTATTATCTCTTTCTCTTCTCAATTGGATTGATTTCAAATCAATACACTGCGGTTTCAATAGTCAGTGACTTCTGGTTATAATCAGAGAAAGAACCCAAACAATCCTTTATTATTAAATCAACTCAAGAAATCCAAAAAAGCAGTGCAATTGAAATGGGTAGTTAAATCTTGACAATCTTGATCCAAAACTTTATCAACCACACAAACCAAAATCACCTTTTTTTTTTCTATCTTTAACCAATCCTCTGATTTCAGAAAAAAAACAAGGTACATGAATCAAATCAGACAACAGATAAAAATCAATGCCCTACAATTATTAATCACTAAGCCTATGTTTGGATCAAGAATTTGAGCAAGATTTGTGAAGCAAAAGGAAAATCTCAATTTCTTGATCCAAACACAGCAAAGCACAAAAAAAGAGAAAGCAATTGGGACTATGTAGTAGAGCTTACAACTTGAGACAAAAAGCTTTTGTCTCAAGTTGAGATTTTGTCCAAAGAATCACCAAACTTCCCAGAAAAACCTCAAGATTTTGGCTTCTCTTCCCATCAATCTAGATCAGTGCCCCATCTCTCATCTTTAAAATCATGGGTTTTCTCTCTCTGTTTTTCTTCTAAACCCCATCAATTAATCAGCACCCAAAAAAAAAAAAAAAAACCAAGATTTTGAGTCACCACACCACCTACTATTTCTCAGCCTGTGAAGACTTTTCTCAAATAATTTGTGCACCAGTAAGGACACCTATGACACTACAACCAAAATACACCTATATCTAAATCTTTGTACATGTATATATGTTGCATAATCAATCAAGGGTAAGTTAGCTTACCGTCTCAAAACACTAGTTGGAGAAAGAAGAAAGTAAGGGGAAGACCCAGAAGAGAGAGAGAGAGGTACATGTGTCAACCAAAGGAGAGTCCCGTGTTACAAAGGACTATATGAATTTTTATTGAGAGAGTTTGGTTCATGTGGGTCCCACTCAAAGAGACCATGTGGCATCCTGTGATGAATTCACCCACGTTTGATGTTCCTTCTTGTTAACTAATCAAAATGATATTGTTTGATTGAATTATGACAAATTACGCAAATTATTCCTATAGTTTGAAACTTATATTATTTTAATTTTTAATTTTTTAATTATGACAAATTTAATTTTAAATTTTAAATTTTAAATTTTTTTTTTAAATAAGAATAATTAAAGATATTATTGCTTAATTTCAAATATAAAATTATTAATTTGATAAAATATAAACCATTAAATATCAAAAAATATTTTTGAATTTTTAAAAATTATTTCTATCCATCAAAAATAAAATTATATAAAATTAATAAATTTTTTACATATTTGTCCATTTATGTTTTTACCAAATTAATTTTTATTATGTGTTTGGATGATGATCACGTTTTCTATTTTTCTAAAAGTTAAATATGGCGGTAATTTTGATATCATTATTAAATCAATCCATTAAATCAAAAAATCCAAAACTAAAAACATTTCATATATTAATATATCGATTACCCATTAAAAACCTAACAACTATTCATTACATGATTATCATCCAAATATATAATAAATATTAATTTGGTAAAATAAATATGTAAAAGATTTATTAATATTACATAATTTTATTTTTAGTAGGTAAAAATAATTTTTTAAAATTAAAAAATATTTTTTTGACATTTATTTTTATCAAATTAATTTATATTTTATTAAATTGATAACTTTACCTTTAAAATTAATAATGATATCTTTAATTATTTTTATTTAAAATAAAATTTAAAATTTAAAATTTAATATCAAATACGTTACAATTAAAAAAGCAGAAATGAGAGGAGTACGAGTATCAAAATACAGGGACGGTTTGTGTACCCATAGAATAATCCCTTAATTTTTTGATCAGTGGGTCCCATAGACCACTGGGTTGTGTGCCACGTTGCGGCCCTGATTTGTTTTTGTCAAACCAGGGGAGAGGTGGGTGAGAGACCAGTGAGTTGTGTTCAATGTTCATCTTCATGGTTAAAGCATCTAGTCATAACACGAGGCAATGGGTCAAAGAATTGATTTTTTAAGATAAGGATATTATTAATAAAATTATTTAGTGTGAAAGATAAATTATTGTTTTGAAATAATTTCTTATTTTTATTTTTTTTTATTTTATTTCTATTAGATGAACATTGGCCCATCGTCACTATTAAAAAAATTACTGAAAAGTAGTCAACAGTCATCGGCGACGACAACTAATGGTAATTAGGACTGAGCAAGGAATCCGTGAAATTCGTAATTCAATCCAGTCCAATCTAATCTGATAGGTTTGGATTAGTTTTTTGAATCCGTGTTCGGTTTCAGATTGAAGAATTTAAAATCCGTAATCTATAGATTGGTTCCGGATTGAACCCCACGGTTCTGGATTGAAACCGATCTAGACCGTATACAAATAGTCTATATTTTTATTATACATTCTCCCCATAATATCTTCTCTTATTCTATATAAAATATAAACTCAAACCTAAAACCGTATAATATTTTCTTTTATTACCTTTGTTTGTTAGTTTTTAGTTTTAATTTGTAATGATCTAAATACTTATGGTAAAACCATTTTTCTTATGGTTGTTTAAATTTTAAAACAGTATGTCGCTATTATAAAAAAAACATGTTGCTATTATGGAACTAATACAGCGCTATGTTTATATTTTTATGAAATTAAAGTGCTATATATTTTTTTTTGTTATTTAATTATGTGAATCCGTGGTTCAAAACCGATGCAATCCGTATTAAAATGGATTGGTTCGGATTGGTTCTATGATTTAAATGGATTAGATTGGTTCAAATTTTTCAAGAACCGTAAATAACAGATTGGTCCTGATTTTACCCTAATCTGATCTAATCCAGACCATGCTCACCCCTAATGGTAATAGTAACAAAATGACACGTAAATAGATTGATGACGTGAATAAACAACCATATTAATTAGTAAGAATAATATAATCTTTCATATTATTTTGTCTTTTTAGCCTAGAAGAATAGGATTTGTGGCTAATGTCCAAAAATTTAAAACTAGACTTATGGTCCAAGTCCCTCATAATATAAAGCAAATTATAGTAAACCTCCTTAAATTATGATTCATTTGCACTTCATTTTTTTAAACTTTAAAATGTAACAGTGAACACCTCAAACTATTGTCTTGTTATACTTAACAACAAGATTTTGTCTCGAAATTTAAACGGAGTCAAGTCATAACACATGACACACTTATTGATTTTTTAAGACAATAATACTCGTTATTGATTTTTTAAGAAAAATAATACACTAATCTAATAATTTCATTTGCACTTTGTCTCTCTTATCTGAGTAGCAAAGTGTAAATAAAATCACCAGATAAATGCATTATTTCGCTAAGAATATAATAAGTGTGTTATGTACTTTACATATTATCTGATTTGGTGTAAATTCTTAACAAAATTCTAACAAAAAAAGTTATCTGTAATAAGATAATATTTTGTAAAGGGTTAACTATTGGAGTTTAGGGAGGCAAGACGCAAATGGGTATAATTTAAGGGGATTCATTGTAATTTACCTTATAATATATTATAATATTTAGAAATTAAAAATTAAATTATTAGTGCTAAAATAATATTAAAAACTAAAGCTTTTTTTAATATATATAGATATTTTTTAAAATGTCATATATTATTTTAGTGGTATAAATAACACTTTTATGCTTTATTTTTTGTGCACTCGATTTATAAATTTAAATTTAAATTTTCTTTGTCCAAAAGTCAATATGTTGAAATATTATGGAAATTGGGGTTCCTGCGGTGCCTTATGACACAACAGGCTGCTATGCCTTATGACACAGCAGGCTACTATGAAACCCATTAAACAGGGACAGAGGCAGTGTATGCCAAGGGGGCACGTGCCCCCTTCAAGTTTTGATAATTATATTGGTACCCATATATATATATATATATATAGATTATATCATATATATCTTCTATAAAATTATAATAATATCCCTTCTTCAAATTATAATAGTCCCTATATTATAAATTTTCTTTCTAATTACAATGAACCTACTGAAATAAGTCCTTCTATTATACACCTCCAAAAGGGGTGTACCATATACTAGTTATTACTTTATGGTATTGATATTATAAATTTTCATAACCAAATTATTTTCATTCATAACTAAAATGACTACTATATAAATTATAACCAATCAACACATCTTCAATTATAACCCCAAAAAAAAAAAAAAAAATTTACAATAAGTCATAACTAATATCAGAATGAATTATTACGAATCATAAAAAACCTTTCAATCATAATTAAAATAACAATCACAAGAAGTTATAACTAAGTTATATACAACACTATAATGTGTCACAACTAAAGACCACAAAGATCATAACTGCGACATATGATAAACATTTTTTTTTGCTGTGTACTTTATAGAATTTTTCTACTAATCTATATCATTTCTATCTCAACTTATCTTCTTTTGTAATTTTTCAATTCACCTAAAATAGTTACTCAACAATATTTGTATAAAATTTAACCTCAAATACTTTAATTTAAAATTCACATATATCCACATAAACTCTTAATATTTACGTTTAGTAATATCTCATTGTTGTTTATTATGAGGAAAAAAAAAAAGTCAATATTGTCATTAATTTGTACCCCTTCTTCACTAAATTCCTGGCTCCGCTAATGCCATTAAAGGTGTGTCCCGAGTCTTTTTCGATAATTTAAACCGTTCATATTGTAAATTTGTTGAGTAGATCATCTATATAAAAAATCAAGTAATTTGGACATTTGTAACCTTATAATAATAGCACATTTGTTTTTCAAAAAATAAACGGTTACTATGATTTTAATAATTTTTTAAAAACAATTATGACTTAATTATGAGGTTACATATGTCTAATTAATTTGATTTTTTATATAAATGATATACTCAACAAACCTTACAATATGAACATTTCAAATTTTCAAAATACATTCGGTAAATAAGTCTACTGGCATCCGCACAGTAGGGCCTCAACCTAATATTATGTCCATAATGACATACTTTTGTAAAATTATCAAACTACTCGCAATTTTTGAATTCACACGTCTTCTCTTTCTCTTTCTTTATGATTCTCTCTCTCTCTCTCTCTCTCTCTCTCTCTCTCACACACACACACTTAGGCATCTTTATCAGTTGTTTCTCTTTCTGTAGGGGGGTTCAATGTTAGAAAGATGATTAGAGACGCAAAACTATATTGATGGTCTAAGAATGGTGGAATGGCTGGAGAATGAGCAACTATAACTATTTTGGAAGTTTGAGAGTGAGTAGCTGGGTGAGGGTGAAACAAGTAGCTCCAAAAGAAGACAATGGTAGTGCACAAATGGGCAGCATCTCCCCTAAATCCCCCAAATTCCTCTCTTTGGACCTTAAGAAATGGGTCCTATTTATAGGCTTTTCCTTAGTACCAAGAGAACACAAAGTGGCCAAATAAAGAGAAGACAAGTGTCCCTAAGGATCACACAGAATATTCTGCCTTGAGCTACCAAGCTGAAGGTGCCACATGTCCCTCTGCATGTACTGTGTACTATCTGTCTGCCTCCGTAACTACTTTTTGAGCCTTAGTAAATGTAGTTACAACGGGAGTGTTTGGCACTGCAACTCCCCTTTTAAGCCTCAGCAAGTACAGTTGCGGTAGGAATGTTTGCTGCTGCACTTGCTTTCTCAGCTTGAACTTCAGCAAGTGCACTTGCAGCGGTAAACCTTGCTGCTGCACTTGCCTTCTTAGTTCTATTTAGCCAATACATGCATTCTCAGGACTTCATAGCCTGCTATCAACCATGTTCGTGCTCACTTCAGCGAAGCCTCTACCCTTAGCCACCTAACCACAAACTCTCTAGCTTCCCAAGGCAAAGGCCACATGTAACGCCCTCAAAATAATAACATTAAAACCCATCAATTAAGACATGCATTAATATAAGAGAAATATTCTTCTATTCATCAGAGTAGTTCATTACAATGAATATTACATGTTAACAACAAAAGCAAATGCCCTACGGGCTTACAGCTTTCCAAGTTAACACTTGGTTACAAAAAGGAGAGTACTAACTCATTACACATTAAGCCCTTGGCTTGAAATTACATGTAATACATCCAAAAGATAACAAAACAACAAAAGTCTGTCTGCCTCTAGCCTCCCAAGCTACGTCCTTGGAGGTGGCATGCTACCTGTACCTGAAAATGATGTCCCGTAAAGGGTGAGCCACAGCCCAGTAAAGATACACTAAACCAGCTATGAACAATGACTAAAAGATTAGCAGTTGATAGATGGTCAACACAGATACATCCACATATATCACATTTCGGTTTCACGACATTAAGTCCATGTTACATTTCATTTCCCATTTCTTTTTCAACTTTGAATTTGAAAACAAGGCTCAACACCTAGCCAAATAACTTAATGAGATTAAGGCTCATCTTTAAAACACTTTCAAAATTCATGACGGATATACATGTTTAATGCTGTATCGGTAACACATAAACCATTTCCACACTTTACGAAAGATACACATTTCGGTGCTGTATCAACATACATAGAATCACTTCTATACTTCACAATTGATAACGATATACATTTTAGTGCTATATCAAATCAATTCGAACACTTCCATAATCGACACTTGATACACATGGTAGTGCTGTATCAATGTCACACTGTCACGACCCAAACCCGCCCCTATGGGTTTAGCACCGTAACCGGCCAGTAATCCTAGATTACCGAAGGCCTGCTTAACAGTAGAACAGTAATACAGAGTACAGGGGCATGGCGGAAGCCAATACAGTAAATAAACAATGTCCAATGAGCTGTGACAGTCTGTATGCCAAAAAGATTTTTCATACATATAGATATTCAGTACAGAACAGTATGCACAATATTTACAATCGTTCAGTACAGGGACTTAATCCTTATTAAACGGTACAGTACAGTGCTATCAGTCTATACAGTAGACAAAACAGTTACAGAGGAAGACGGGGAAATAAAACACCCATAGCCCCTAAGCCATAGCTTGATAGGCTCGGAACCTCGCAGTGAGGCACAGTGGTTGGCTTGACAAAACTGGAGTTTACCCTGACGCTTCTAGCAACGGTCCGGTGCCTGTACACCTACATATATATATGAGCAGTGAGCTAAAGCCCAGTGAATAACACAAAGCGTAAAGGGGTTAAGAATGAATGTCCTTTCAGTATAGAAAACAGTCATTTCAGTCAGTTTATCAGTCAATCAGTTTGTGGCTCATATTTCAGGCCATAACAATCATTCAGTTAAAACAGTGATATGTGGTACATCCATTAGCATACAGTACAGTAAACAGTAGGTCTTAAAAGACCGGCTCTTAAGAGACCAAACAGTGAATGATGGCCATCAGTAACAGTAACAGTAACAGTAACGGTACCATTTCAGAAAACAGTACAGTACTTATGGATTCAAGAGGTGTCTCGCACAGACTCTAGAGGTGGCTCACTCTGTAGCACTTAGCTCTGTGCAGCACGTTGTTCCATATCAGAAATACAGAATGGCCATCACAACAGTAAACAGTAGTGGTTCCAAACTTGGGAACCGACAGAGATTTCTCTGTCACAGTAACAGTAAACAGTAGGTGCTAAGGATGCCACAGTACATTTCAGTAAACAGTTCGATTCAGTAAACAGTTCAGTTCAGTAAACAATTCAGTTCAATAAACAGTTCAATTCAGTAAACGGTTCAGTTCAGTAAACAGTTCAATTCAATAAACAGTTCAATATGCATTTCAGTAAACAGTTCAGAAAACAGTACAGTTTAGTGATTAGAAAGTAATCATTTGAACATATCTTTACACAATTGTTACTCACAGAGTTCGGGGCTACAGTAAGCTAGAGCGTCTCCTCGGTAAGCCAACCCTACACAGTTAACAGATTGAACACACACTAAGCTACACAGTTGGGAAAGATAATAACTTAATCCCTAATTTGCCTCGGTGTGTTCTACATCTAAATCCTCATTAAAATGTCTTAAACTAGGCCTAAGAATGCCTAAGGTGGGATGAGGATGCAAAGATGCATTCAGAAAGCAGTTTCAGAATTTTCAGAAAAACAGTTCCCCGCTCGAGCGTAGGTTTACCCGCTCGAGCGGACATGCAACAAAGGTCTCCGCTCGAGCGTAAACTCCCCCGCTCGAGCGTGTGACACAAGTCTCCGCTCGAGCGTACAATACCCCGCTCGAGCGGACTGTAAATCAGTGAGAGATGCTGGGAGCTCGATTTCCCCGCTCGAGCGGCACTTTCTCCGCTCGAGCGGACGACCAAAATTTGGAAATTCCAGATTTGAGTCCCAAGCTCAAAATCAAGTTCCAATGTACCAAATTCGATCATTTTGGGCTAATTTTCTGGAAAACACTTTAAAACTCAATGCATAACATGTTTCAAAGATCAATTTGAGAAATCAAAGCCCAAAGGTAGTTCCATTGAACACATTTTCAAACAACATTTCATGTACAAGATGAACATGGTACATGCATGACTTTAAATCAATTCAAAGCTTCAATACATGCTCTAATGAGCCAATTCTTTACAAAACAAGATGAAATCATGGACTTAAACATAAATATGACCACGCATGTAACATTTGCCATGAAAACAACTTAAAATTCCTCAATACAAGCATGCATGCAAGAGATGAGTTTCAACTCAACACTATTGAACCATTTCATGTCTTAGATCACTAAAGACCCATGAATCATGCAAGAATAAACTCAAATGCACAATAAAGAAGGTCAATGATCTACCTTAGGTCTTCAATTAAGAGTCTAGGAGTTCAATGTTGTTATCACTCTTCAATTCTTCCAAGATTCAAGCCAATTCTCATGTGAAATCAATCTTCTTGTTCTCTCTCTCTCTAAGTCGGTTTATGCTCTCAAAAGTGAGCTGAGGAAATGTTTGAATGAAGTGTAATAAGGCTCAAAAATATTATAATAAAGGGGTCCACTAACAATGGCATTAATGTAAATAAGCCTATCCCTTTAATTAGCTTATTTTAATCCAATGTAATCACACTAAATCAATTTTCAGATAAACGTGCCATAAAATCACATTAATTATGAGGAACACAGAACATCAATCAATTTCAGATTTGGCCACTGATAAGGCCTTCAATTTGCAGTTTAATGCATAAGACGAGAACAGATAATTTGGCAGTCAAACAGATAGATTATGCATTTAAACAGTTACAGTCAATCAATCAGTCTCAGTTCTCAGTCAGTCAGTTCAGTATCTCAATCAATTCAATTATCGATCATAATCGGTCTCGGTTTAGCAGTAATCAGTAAATAATCAGTAAACAGTGAGGAGGGTTGTTACACACACAAAATCCGGTTTAGAGGTCCATCCCCTATCTTCCCCTAAACCGTGGAGTACATCCCCTATCTCCTCCCACACAATTCATGTATATAAACATAGATCATGTACAATCAATCAATACATAGAGTTGATGTATTATTCCAATCGCTATGTTCAATAGCATATTCAATCGATTAGTTTTAGTTTGCCTAATCATCATGCATTGTCTACAAAATCAAGACTATCCTCCACCGATAGCCCAAATTAGTTATTTATACCGAAAAAAATGCACCAAATGGATATATAATCGACATTTCCACTAGGTGAGCGATGAATGAATCCAACTACACCCTTTAATTCCATACACGTTCAATTTCAACATTCTCAATTCAATTCTTTATTTCTCCAAGTTAATTATACAAATTAACTTAACTATGTAATTAGGGCATTTTTTTCCATAAGTTACATAACAACCCAAAAGTTCCATTTTCATCCATAATCCATCATTTAACTCATTTCTCTATGCCAAACATGCATATTGGTTTATCATAAATAAAACCCCAACTTTGGTAAAATTACACAAAGGCCCAAACTTTCTCAAAATTACCCAACAATCCCCAACTCATCAAAATGCTAAAATTCAAAGACAAAGTTCATGAGAAGGAGTAGGATATCCCTACCTCAAAAGTTGACACCCAACGAAGAAGATAAAGAAAACGGAAATGTTCCAAATCCCGAGATTCTTGGATCAAAAGATTGCCCTCAACGATCAACAACTTTTTTGTAAAGGCAAAGGTGAGGAAACAATTCCTACTAGATCAATACCTAGAGAGAAGGCAAGGTTCTACAGAGAGAGGCTCAACAATGGAGTTTTGGAAAAGTAAGAGAGAGAAAAGGATATGAAAAAGTGATCCAAAAAGTCGGATCTCGGTTTTATATAAGAGTCGCCCCGCTCGAGCGTGGAAACCCCCGCTCGAGCGTCAAGAATCCCGCTCGAGCGGCGGATACACACTCCCAAAACTTTTTGCTGAACCAAGTCCCCGCTCGAGCGTAAAACTCCCAGCTCGAGTGTCACACACAAACTCACGCTCGAGCGTCAAAACTCCCGTTCAAGCGTCCAACACTGCAGAAGAAATACTGGAAGATGGAAAATCACGCTCGAGCGTCAAAACTCCCGCTCGAGCGGAGAAGCAACAACGAAGGGCCCACTCAAGCGTCAAAATCTCCGCTCGAGCGTAAAGGCAAAAATCTGGGCAACTACTCTTGGTTTCTAAGTTCAACCAACCTGTAACAAACCTGTCCCATACATCCCATAACTCAAATACAAAGTACGAAAGGATGCAAACAAGATATAAGCAACTACTAACATCCACGGAAACAAGTCCGGATCACTGTACATAAGAGGAAAAACCCGGGATCGCTATAACCTCCCCCCCTTAAAGAATTTCGTCCCTGAAATTAAGCACAAGTTTTCGAAAACAAGTTTTTCTCCATTTCCAGCAATATTACATTTTAATATTAACAACTCGACCCATTACCGGTCACTCCATCTCTTATCAAGAGGCATTTCACAACATGTAAACACATACATTTCTCTTCCATTTCAACAATTTCATATCATAACTAATGTTCATGATACATTTCCAATTCTACAATACTTCAACATATGCAATGTTATATCAAACTTCCATTTTGAGGCAAGTTTCAAAATACTTTCATTAAACCAAAACATAAACCATGTTTTACAACCTAAGGTATATTCAATACTCTTAAGGTTCAACAATATAACAAAATATACAATACATGCTCAAACATCCACAACTAGATCCGGATATTTCTCTTGGACCTCCAACTCACGTTCCCAAGTGGCTTCCTCCACTCCGTGATGCTTCCACAAAACTTTTACCAAGGGAATGGTCTTGCCTCGCAAGACTTGATCCCGCCTATCCAAGACCCGAACCGGTCTCTCCTCATACGAGGCATTCTCATCTACCTCTAAATCGGTCCAATCCAACACATGGGACGGATCCGGCTCGTACTTCCGAAGCATATTAACATGAAATACGTCATGTACCACAACTGCGGTGGCAAAGCCAAACGATAAGCAACTCCCAATCCTCTCAAGTATCTCAAAGGGACCAATAAACCGAGGGGATAACTTCTCACTCTTCCCGAACCTCATCAAACCTCGCCTAGGTGATATTTTCAAGAAAACATGATCACCTACCTCAAACGCCAAAGGCCTCCTCGCCAAAGGCCTCCTCCTACGGTCGGCATAACTCTTTTGGCGACTCTGGGCTGTAACAAGTCTCCTACGGATAAGCTCAACTTTCTCCGTCGTCTCCCTCACTAACTCCGGACCCAACAAAGGTGCATCACCTACCTCGGCCCAACAAACTGGAGACCTACACGGTCGACCATACAAGGCCTCAAATGGTGCCATACCGATACTAGACTGGAAACTGTTGTTGTAGGCAAACTCCACCAAGGGCAAGTGCCTCTCCCACGTCCCACTAAAGTCAAGGACACAATCCCGAAGCATATCCTCAAGGATCTGAATAGTACGCTCGGACTGACCGTCAGTCTGAGGGTGATAAGCCGTGCTAAAGGTCAACTTAGTGCCCAAGGCACTCTGCAAACTCTGCCACAACCTGGCAGTAAAACGAGGATCTCTATCTGAGACGATCGTCACTGGGACCCCGTGCAATCTCACTATGTCCCGAATATACAAATCGACAAGGTGATCTACCGAATCTTTCACGCGTATAGGGATAAAGTGCGCCGACTTAGTCAACCGGTCTACAACCACCCAAATAGCATCACTACCCCGCTGAGTCCTCGAAAGACCTACAACGAAGTCCATAGTGACATGCTCCCACTTCCACTCAGCAATAGGCAAGGGTTGTAACAAACCCGCTGGCCTCTGATGCTCGGCCTTCACTTGCTGACAAGTAAGGCACTTCGACACGAAAACTGCCACGTCCCTCTTCATGCCCCTCCACCAAAACTGGCGCCCCAAATCACGATACATCTTGGTGCCTCCCAGATGCACCGCATGGCGTGAATGGTGAAACTCTCGGAGTACCTCCTCTCGGCAAGACTCCGGCACAAACAATCGGTCTCGGTATCTCACACTCTGGTCGGGATACTCAAACAAACCCTTCTCAACCTTCCCACTGGAGATCTTTTCTCAGAGGGATTCTACCTCAAGGTTACCTCTCTGTGCCTCTAACACTCTAGTCACAAGTGTAGGCTGCGCAACACAGAAAACAAGGCCGCAGCCTCAACATATTCGCCCAAAAGCAAATCGAACTCGCCAAGTGCCCCCAACATCTCTCATTCCCTGATGGCTATACAAGCTACATCACTAATGGATTTTCTACTAAGTGCATCGACCACAACATTGGCCTTTCCCGGGTGATAGTGCAACTCAAAGTCGTAGTCCTCAATGAACTCCATCCACCTCCTCTGCCTTAAGTTCAAGTCCTTCTGTGTAAACAGATACTTCAAACTCTTGTGATCCGAGAATACCTCGAATCTCTCACCATAAAGGTAGTGCCTCCAGATTTTCAAGGCAAAGATCACTGCTGCTAGTTCTAGGTCATGTGTAGGGTAATTATTCTCGTGTATTTTCAACTGACGTGAGCCATAAGCTACCACTTTCCCCTCTTGCATCAACACACAACCCAAACCCTCTCGTGAGGCATCACAATAAACCGCATAACCTAACCCTCTCTCCGGAATAATCAAGACCGGAGCGGTGGTCAATCTAACTTTCAGCTCTTGAAACGACTTTTCACAAGTCTCACTCCATACGAATTTGACTCCTTTCCGAGTCAGTCTAGTCAACGGTGCAGCTAACCTGGAGAAATCCTTCATAAACCGGCGATAATACCCAGCTAATCCCAGAAAACTACGGATCTCAAACACACTTTTAGGCTGTGCCCAATCTTGCACTGCCTCTATCTTGGATGTATCAACAGACACCCCTTTCCTGGATACTACATGGCCTAAGAACTTGACTTCTCCTAGCCAAAACTCACACTTCCCAAACTTGGCATACAACCTATGGGCTCTAAGCAACTCTAGCACCACTCTTAAGTGTGCCTCGTGCTCCTCCTCAAAAGGTGAATAAATAAGAATGTTGTCCACGAAAACGACTACAAAACGATCTAAGAATTCTCGGAAGATCCGGTTCATCAAATCCATAAAAACTGTCGGTGCATTGGTGAGCCCAAATGGCATCACCAGAAACTCATAATGGCCATACCGCGTACGGAATGCTGTCTTCGGGATATCCTCCTCCCTGACCCTCAACTGGTGGTAACCCGATCTCAAGTCTATCTTAGAGAAACAACGAGAACCCTTCAACTGGTCAAACAGATCATCTATACGGGGCATAGGGTACTTATTCTTGACCGTAACCCGATTCAACTTCCGGTAGTCGATACACAATCTCAAGGCACCATCTTTCTTTTTAGCAAAGAGGGCCGGTGCTCCCCACGGCGAAACACTAGGGCGAACAAAGCCCTTATCCAGTAACTCCTGGAGCTGAATCTTCAATTCACTCAACTCGGCTGGGGCAAAACGGTAAGGTGCCATAGAAATCGGCGCCGTGCCGGGCACTAAATCAATGGAGAACTCAATCTCACGGTGAGGTGGTAAACCAACGAGATCTTCGGGAAAAATATACGAATACTCACAAACCACCCTCGGTAAAACAATCCAGGTCTCATCACACTCACCACTCAAAAAGCTAGCAAGTAGACCACTAAGCTCACCCCGCCCTCGCGGATCATACACCGGTGGCAACACACTACCAACCCGATCCCCCAAGAAATGGAAACACTCCCCGCTCACGGTACAAACTGTGACCCTCTGGCGGTAGCAATCAATAACAGCCCGGTATGACGATAGCCAGTCCATACCCAAAATAACATCAAAACCCTTCATGGGCATAACTACAAAAGGAAACGGAAGCCGATGATCGGCGACCTCTATATCACAACCTCTACATCCGTGCTTCAAAATCAGTTCACTCCCAAGAGGTGATACAACACATATAGGAGATGCTAATTGTGCCAACTCCAATTCCAAAATAGATGCAAATGCAGCAGATATAAAAGAATGAGACGCACCCGTATCAATCAATACACTAGCAACCGAGTTATAAAACAGAAAGGTACCTCTCACCACTGATGGAACCGGTACCAAGTCTTGCGCGGTAACAGCATACACGCGCCCAGTAGGCCCCTGATCCACCTGCTCACCCCTCGGAGCATACAACTGCTGTACGGACTGGAACGATGAAGCCCCCTGGTTGGCCCTTGAGGCCTGCACTGACTGAGCTGGCTGAAGACTCTGTCTCTGCCCAGATGCACCAGATGTGCCACCCAACTGCGGGCAAAACCTCTTCAGGTGCCCCGCCTGACCACACTGATAACAAGACAGTGGCTGACCCCTGCCTGACTCTGGCTCTACGGTCTAGCTGAAGATGAAGCAGCTCTCTGACCTCCTCCCCTCTGTGGGCAAACCGAAGCCTTGTTGCCCAGCTGACCACACTTGTAACATGTGAAGTCTCCCTGATTGCTTCTCCCCGAGCCTGCACTCGGCACTGGAAAGGTCGATCTAGCAACACCACCCTGAGACTGCTGAGGGTTAGCACCCCTCTGTCTCCTGCCATCACCTTGACCATTCTGGCTCCTCTTGGAGCCCCTCTGCCCCTCCTCCTCCTGCATCATGATCTCCATATGGGCTGCCGCATCAACCAAGCGCCCATAGTCTCGGATCATAGAACCACCAACTCTCATCTTGAGGCCGCGCCTCAACCTCTTCTCAAACTCGATACAGCGGCGTTCCTCGGACGCCACAAGTTCAGGTGCGAACCTGGACAAGCTAGTAAAAGCAGCCTCATACTCGGCCACTGAAGAACTCAACTGCAAAAGCTGGCAGAACTGATCTCTCAGCTTCTCTCTGACTGCTGAAGATAAGAACTTCTCCTGGAAAGCACCCACAAAAGCCTCCCAAGTGCCATCCAAACGACCCTTCACGAATTTCTACCATTGACCCGCATCCCCCTTCAGTTGGAAAGATGCCAAGGTCACTTTCAATGCTCCGTCCTCGATGCTAAGCATCTCGAACGTCTTACTCATCTGCTCCAACCACTCATCCGCCTTAAGTGGCTCCTTCGGATCCCCAACAAACTCATCCGGATTAGACCGGAAGAACTCCCTCTTCAAGAAGGAAGGCCCTGCCTCAGCAACTTGGGCCTGCTGGGCCTTCACTTCTTCCAGCTGGGCCCTTAGCGGCTCTCCCTCCATCCTCGTGCGTGCTGCCTTATTCATCGGGGCAGCTCTAGGGTCGTCGCCTCTATCTGCGCTGAGCAAAACCCTCTCAGGAGGTCAGCCTCTGTTAGTCGCGCCATCGATCGTACGGCCGAATCCTCCACTAGTCCAACGAGACAGTCGACAACGACTCTGGCTTTCTCCCCTTTTTCTACCGAGTGACCTGCCAGCGCACGCACATGGTACATGGCAGTCTTCAACGCGGCGCTCATCTCTGGTTTGCTAACCTCAGTCTTCCCTTCACCAGGACTAGGAGATACTTCCACCACAAGCCCCACCGTCGCTACCTCTTGAGCACTTAAGCCCATGTCTTTTTTCAGCACTTGGGCACTTGGGCCCATGTCTTCTGTCGCCACTTGGGCGATCTCCCTTTCTGGAGCCTCCTCTGCCCTACCCTCCTTCATCTTCTTCAAAACAGGGGCGTCCTTACTTCTCTCTGCCACCGCCCTCTTTTTCTTCGTTTTCTTTAAAACTGTCTCCACTTCTTGTTTGCCCCTCTCCTTCAGCGGGTCTACTGGGGGTGGCAGTGGGGCAAAGTTAGTTAGGTCTTTGTCTCCCAACAGTTTGGGACGCGGTCGAACCCACTCCCTCATCACCAGTTTAGACGTAGGCCCCAACTTTGTCTCCTTATACCTATTCGCTTTGGCGAACGCTCTCTGCTCTTCGCCTTCCTCCTTGCCTCCAACTCCTCCGGCGCCGGATCCTCCTCCGTTGGCTACGGCCCCAAGCTCAAGGCAAACAGGGTTAAAGGTCAGATCAGGTCATCCCACTTTCCCCCCTCCTTCACCCTCTTCACCATGTTCTCAGCCTCCGCATCTAGCCTTGGCTCCACTGACTTTGTGGGGACTTTCCACATTGTGCGAACCCCTCTCCCACCATTTGCCAATACATAAAACCATCTCGGCCTCCACCCCTTCACCGAAGATGGCAAGCCTACCATTAGACCACGGCCCACCACCGCCTGCAAGGTCACCCACGTTTCCTGTTGACCGGAGGCCTTGTAGTAGGAGAAAAATTCCTCCACTGTCATAGCCGCCCCCCCCCCCCCCCGCGGTCGCCTGTGGCCATGCAACGACGCAGGCCATTAGTATCTTCCATGCAGTGGGCATCAGCTGCCCTGGCGCTACCTCCAGTCGATTCAGTACGTCCACCACTACTTGGGGGAGCGGCAGCCTCAGACCCCCCCGCAATGCCTCTTCGTACAGCGTGAATTCCATCGGTCGTACGTCCGACGCCCTCTCTTTAGACGTGGGCAACCTCAGCTCTATCTCCGCTAGAATTTGGTACTTCTTTCGTACCTTCTCAAACTCTTCCACCATGAAAGTAGACTTGTCGGCCTTGGTGTGCCAGTAGTCCGGTTCCACTTGGCTAATCGGCCTAGCGGCTACGATCATCGTCATTGGGCGAGCCCGCACCGCTTGCCCAGCCCCCATTTTCTCCATCCTTTCTACTCTATATTGTTCAGCCAACCCCACTGCGTTGTCCTTTTCCAATGCATCTAACCTCGTGGCTGGCACTTCATCTTGAGCCATCCCTTCTACATGTTTGCATATCGCTTCAGACGTTGGTACAAGGAAGTTCGCAAAGTGTTACAGCGGCGTGTCACATGAAACAAACGAGTATAACTCTAGGATGTGTTGGTTTTTCACGACAAGGTAAGTAAAACGAATAACTCCAAATGCCCACGATTTGCCTATTTCCAATGATTGAGATTAAATTTCGCCAGTTTGAAAAATTTCGAACACTTCTGCCCCCGCCTGTTCAACGCCCTATATTAGCCTACCCCTTTGCTTCCTACTAACGCATCACCTCCCTTATTACGGGATTATGCCACGTGTACGACTACAATCCACTACTCTTTTCCCCTTCCCTGTCTATTCTACTTCACATCACCACGTGCCCCGTCGCTCCTTGAATCTCGCACGCCGCCATTTTCTCCCTCGGCCACCCTTTGCGGTTGACCCTCCTCTCAGTCGATTTTCTCGGTCGGTCACCCTTTACGGTCGGCCCTCCTCCCAGTCAGTCTTCTCGCTCGGTCACCCTTTACGATCGGCCCTTCTCCCAGTCGGTCTTCTCTCACTCAGCCACCCACAATCCTCGTCTTCTTTCTTATTTCCTTTGTTGGACTGAAGCTGCACTTGGGAATGAGGGACTACTGACATAAGTGGGCCCATAGAGGCTTTTGGCCCACTACTTAGAGTCCAATACACGGTTCAAACACTAAAGCCTAACATTACTAGAACCCAACGTTGCACCAAGAACCAGTGGCATCTAAACACTTGTCAAGAGGAGAACCAGTCATGTAAGCAGACAAAGATCCTACAGAGTTATTGCACCACACATCAGCCATTAATAAGGTCCCTTGCAGCATTTAATACGATAACCCCTTCACGTCGGAACAGAATAGTCTCACCATGAACAAGGCAGGCTAGAGCATAGACTTTCGGCCAACATGACAGGTGAGTATGGACAAGAAAATGATGAACAAAGGATATAAGAAGGTTTCTAAGACAAAAAGAAGGTTAAGTTCCTTATCATTACTCTATTTTCTACACACCACTAATCTCTCTCTTCTAACTTGCTCGTCGGAGGGTTCGCTGGGGGACTCCCATTCCCCGTTGAACTTTTGTGCAGGCATCTCAGTGATCCCAGCGGCCGGACAATGGGGTTGGGGGCGTGGATTAGCCCGACTCGTCCCTCATGGACAAGTAGTATCATCATAATATATGCGATAACTATTACAATAGGATGTCCCCATTCTGCTTGAGAAATCAACTTGAGGATATGGATTGTAGAAGATTTTTATCTTCCTTAGAATAAACAAGTTCAACAAAAATGGACTTTGTTTCTTTAAGAATTTTTTTATAACATAATCAGAAATGTTGATTAGAATATTATAGATATTGCCAATTGTTGAGAAAATATGTGGAGATAAGGGTTTCAGGTTTAACATTTGGCTTTTCTCTAAGATATTGTACATGATCAAAGATAAGAGGAACAATGGGATATGTTGTATCATAAGGATAGTAACCATTGTTGGTTGTAGAATAGGGTGATGGATTTGGACGGTAAGATTTTTGAAAAAATTGAAGGTGTTTTATCTGGAATAAAATTAGGTCCATTAGAGTAGGAAGTAGCTTGGGAATAGATTTTGAAATTTCCGTTTGTTTTCAGAGGTAAAATGGAAGTGAATTGATAGTAAGAGAATTAATAGTAAGGGGATTGATAGTGAGGGGATAAGTAAAATTGTGTTTATTTTGATGATAGTTGTTAGTATAGGGATTGTTAAATTATTTTTATATAAAATAAATAAAAAATAATAAACAAATAAAATTATGATTTTTACTTAATAAAAAAATACAAAAACATTAAACATTATTGTTAAAAAAAAATACCCAACAAGTATAAAAAATAAAAAAAATAAAGTTGACCGGTTGACCGGCCAGACTTCCGGTAACAGCTTAAGCCAAATGGACTAACTTCTAATATTACCCCTTCGCCCGGATTGTTAATCTGCTTGCCAAGGCCTTTTACAATCCGAATGGACTACCAATCTGGAGCACCATAAACAAAACAAACATAATATATGGTTACTGTTCATCATTGTTTGTCCGCTCCGGACTGCTATAGCGGCAAACAAACGGGCCCCCCCTATTGTCAAATTTCAGAAGAAAAAAAAAATCAATTTCTTGCATTTTGGCTTAAGCGTCGTTTGGGAACAGATTGTTTTAATAACTTTTGACTTTTTACAAAGAGATGTATAAAAAAGTAGAGAGAGTAATGTAATAATTTATAGTGACTTTTTAACTATTTGACTAAAATACTTAGTCCCCAAACGAGACCTTAATCTAAGGCCTCGTTTGGAAACAGGCTAATTTAGTAACTTTTTGGCTATTTGGCTAAAAAGGTAGGTAAAAAAAAACTTGTATGTTTGGGATGACTTTTTGATTAATTACGAAAAGATGTGCAAAAAGTAGAGAGAAAAGGGAATCTTTGACTTTTTTGTATGGGTTATTGACTTTTTGGCTAATTTAGTAACTTTTTGGCTAATTAACTAAAATAGCCTCTTACCAAACGAGGCCTAAGTTAGAATCAAACCCATGAATCAAACACATTTAAATAAGTCTGTTTTATGCATCTTCCAAGATATGTGACAACGTGACTGATGATTCTATATTATGAATAAAAATCTAGTTTAGCTCATGAATTATTTTTTTTTTTAATATTTTCCAAATTTTGAAATATCCTTAATTGATCCAACTATCCTTGAAACCTTGACTCTAAGGCCACGTTTGTTTGACGGATTAGGTTGGATGAGATTATTAGTGAGATGATTATTAGTGAAGAGATTGTTAATGTGTGGATTGTTAGTGAGGGGATTATGTAAAAGTGTGTTGTTTTGATGATAATGTGGGAAATGATTAGTGATGGGATTGTTAAATTATTTTTATATAAAATAAATAAATAAATTATTTTTATATTAAAAAAAATTAAAACAAATAGGAGCACTTGGTAAAAAAAAATAAAAATAAAATAATAAATTTTTTTTATATAAAATAGACTCAATCCCCTCACTATTTTCCTAATCCCACTTAAAATTCACCCAAGCTAATCCTCCTATAGAGGGGGATTACTAAGCCCACTTCACTACTAATCCTATCACATTGTGTCGTATTCAAACAAAGGTTTGGTAGGTCCCACGAATTACTAATCCAATCCACCCTCCCAAACTCCTAATCAAACATGACCTAAACATTCAAACAAAATGATACAAGATGGATTCTCCCTCTTTCATCATTATCGTTTGATATGGCATTCATCTAAAAGTATGACAACATCTTGGATTCATAAATTCTAGGGAACTTAGAGCATCTTTATCAAAGTAGCTAAATGTTTAGTCAAATTGTAGCTAAAAACCTACTTTTCTATTTTAGCTAACTTGATTTTTCTTGTCATGCTCCAACAAACTCTCCATTTCTTTCTCCATTCAATTTAAATATTCTTTATTTATTATTTATTTATTTTGTCAAAAAAATTGTATTTTTCAAATGGACACTTAACGGTTATATTTTTTAAATAGAAACTTTTGTAATAACGGTCATATTTTCAAATAGGTACTTTTGCAACGGCTATATTTTTGAAATAGAAACTTCTATAACGGTCATATTTTCAAATGAATATTTTTGCAACAGTTATATTTTTTAAATAGATACTTTTCTAACGATCATATTTTTTCAAAACTAATTCCCAATACTATAAATTGAGTGTTTTGTGTGCTTACTTGCTACCTGCTAGTGATATATATATATATAGAGAGAGAGAGAGGTACAATCCAACATCAACCAGGGCCTTCATTACTGGCCTTAGCAAAACAAAGGTTTACAGTATCAGTTACAGATCATGAATGTCCCAATGAAATAAAACCAGAATCCAGTTCTGCATTTTAAAATTATTATGTAGGTGTAAAAACACTCTCTTTTAAGAGCCCCAACACCAAATTGATATAGAAGAGCACCAGGAAGCTCAAATATTGCTAACTATGAATGGTTTCATGAGGGTCAGGGAAACTAAAAGCTGGCCAGTTTAGTGATGAAACAGGTAGAAAAGAGGATATATGCTTCATCGATTATATATGGCCTACATTATCTTCTGAAACTTCAGAACAGTAGTTGCAGGAAAAATATAGAGAAGCAAAACACCAGGGAGAAGAAAACCAAGAGAAGTTTCAAAAATCATACCCACTCTAGTTGAAGAATTCTAAGCCTAAATATTACTGTAGAATATATCAAAAGCAGAGACAATCAGACATCTTTGTCCACAGAACACAAAGTTGAACCCCCCTTTTTTGCCACAAAAGAACTGCTCACCAGTTGTCCCATTATACGAAGTGGATGCTAATATATGTTGAACCTTGCTATTCCAAGATAAAAATGAAATTTCACCTTGAGTAGCAGATCCACTACCCTGCAAAAAGGTCCAATAAACTGTGTTAATTGCTTTCAGTAGATTCTGATGTACAATGAAATTCGAACAAAACAGTCATACATGTGTACACATTATACATACACGCACCTATAGGTTCTCTAGACTAATATTTCAGATGTAGGAGCAAGGATTTTAAAACATAGGCAGGAAAGAGAGAAAAAAAGCATACATCAGCAGTTAGCACATCCAGCAGCACATCTATGTTGAAGCACAAAAATTTAACATCAGTGAAGCACAGAAATTTATAGCCAAACTAGCAGCACAGAGTTGGCACCAATTCAGCCCAGAACTTAGCAGCATACATCAGTAGCACTACTATCTTGAGGACTCTTAGCAGACATCTAACATCAGTGAAGCACAGAATTTTATAGCCAAACTAGCAGCACAGAAAATGGGCAGCCAAAACCTCAATTTGAAGGCCTTGAGCTCCTATTGCTAGCATAAATTCCAACCAAGATAGAAGCTCCCAACCTCAAGCAAATCATGCAGCTTTAAAACACCCCTTGAAGACCATTCATCCGCAAACCCCTCTGCTGGAGCATTAGTCCACAGCTAAAACAGAGCAGATCATAAAGCTGCTATTTGGCATTAGAAGCAGAACAGATCAGCAGCAAAACCACCACTCCACCACCTCCAAACTCACAGAGCATCAGCCCACCATCAGCAGACCAGTTGCAAAACCTCCATAATCACCACCTACAACCCAGCACCATAAAATCAGCAGCCAGAATGCACAGATTACCAATTTTTTTTGGTAATGAACCACAAATTAGCATAGCAGCCACCGTGCCAATTCAGATCATTCATCATTCCACAGCTTAACAAAGCAGCCCAGCAAAGGTTACAAATTAGCATAGCAGGCACAAGACAGGTAGACAGGACAGTGACCCTGATGCAGAACTCAACACCAGAGCTGGACAGCAAAACTAACATAATCTGCTCAAAACCCCCAAACCAGTGATGGACTGGAATCTGCTCAATACCCCAAACACTCCGCTGAAAGCTCAGCAACAAGAAACAGAATCTGATGCACTTCATGACAGAATCTGCTCAATACCCCCAAACCATTGATGGACTGGAATTTGCTCAATTCCCACCAAATGGCCAGCAAATCCAGAACTCCAGACTCATCATCAGCATCAGAACTCGCCCATACCAGAGGCACTTCATGAAGCTCCTAAACACCTTCTAACTTGGGGAAAATTGAACACAACATCATTAACTGAAAGAACAGCAGCCAACTCACCAACAACATTGTTCAACATAATCTGTCTTCTTAATGCATAACAAATAGACAGTAGAGGAATTGCTGTTATTTACCTTGATGCTCTCACTGTTTTGCTCTTTCAGGTCAGTTTAATTTCTCAGCATAATCTATATAAAAATAATAGATTCTGGGGAGGTGAGATGGGTTCACCCTCTGCCTGTTAATGGTCCCTTAATGAAGGCAAAAATACTTAGAAGTGGATTCTGGGGAATTAGAGGAGTCAATGGTACTAGGATTAATGTGTGTCAACAACTATGTATGTAAATGTACAAGAAGGTGCAATGTAGTTTCAGTTCATCATCCAATGGTAATGGAAGCATGGCTGAGAATTTCAATGAAAACGACGAAGATTATGTTAACTCTAGTATAGTTGAAGTAGGTGTCCTAAATGTGATTGTTCCAATTTGATCATCAAGCAAATTAACACTCTTTTGTAACTCAAAACACAATGTTCCTTGTTTTTCAGACTATAATTGTTTGGCCCTCGTTATTAGTTGGGCACATAGTTAGCATAGAATTCTTGGAATACAGGATAATTACACAGTGGCTGATAACGAACCTTTCATCGACTTCAGGTTTGTTTAGTAGGCATGTGTTTACGTGTTATAAGGATTGGGAGGACATTGTTTAGGGATGAAATTATTGAGACTAATTCTATCGAAAGAGGGTCAGGAACTTGTTTCAACCTGTGGTGGGCACTACTTTCTTCAGATGACATTGAAAGGGTTGTTATTTGTAATTTGGACTTCATATAGGAGGTCATCTGCATTTTGCATTGTGGAATCCAAGCCTTGGATTTGGATTTTGATGCAAACTTAGTTAAAATTTTTTGGCTTCTGATTTGAATTCCATGGCTTGGATATCATGTTGCCAAATGCAATAAATTTTGTACTAAGGTGGTCTCTAATTCTAATTCCCAATTGTTGATGCTCGCACTGACTGTAGAGGAATAGCCTAATAAAAGTTTTGACTTACAAAACCACCATTCTGGTATTGGGTTTACGGTTTAATCCCTTTATAACCACAAAGATCAGAACTTTCAAATATCAACAACCCAATTTGCAGAATTGAAACATTACCCAATCACATTCAAACCATCATATTTTGAAGCAAATAGATAAAACAGAAACTAATAAATTATCACATTTAACAAACTGAATAAAATGGAAGTGTGAAAATGATGCGCAATAGATTTATATATTTATAATACTCTGGGATTGAAAGCAAGCAATTCCGAACTCCAGCAGAATATGTCTGTCTTATTGTAATAGTCAATTATATACCATGCTCATCCAAGTCAGAGACAAGTAAACTTCATTGATATCCTTCAAGAGCATGAAAATAGCAGCATGCAAAAATTAAAAGTTCTATTCAGCTTCCCAATTTTAAACCTCAGTCCATCTGTACTGTATCAACTCGAAATTTTTTCTCACTAGCAAATCTAAAGACAACACAAGTAAAGGTACTCAAAGACTAAAATATTGAAGATAGATTAGTTAAAAGCAAACTATAGGATATGACAAGAAGAACCGACACCAGGACAAAAGCGACAATATATGCATTGAGAATTTTTTTTTCCATCACAACAACATCAACCTAAACCTATGTGTGGTTTGGGTGCCTGTAAATGCTTATGAAATGCGAATACATATGCATATGCATACACATATACATATACATATACATATATATATATATATATATCAATCAATGCAAAAATTAATTGAGATTTTTGTATGAGAATTACCCAGAATTGGAAAGCCTGTTGAGAGGTTGAAACAAGGATTTGGGAGATTCAAGAGACATGTAAACGAAGAAGAAAGCAGCCTTTTACAGAGAGAAGATTGACAACAGTGCTGTGTAAAATCTACCCAAAGTCTTGATTATTTCAAATTTAGGAGGACGAGAGAGAGATTGTACCGTTGCTCAAAACTTTCCGATTTCAATCCAATAGCCGAGCCTTTGCCGCTGGTTATTTGTAGCGAGGGATTTGGGTTTGATAAAAATTGCCGATTGCCTTGCCGAGTTTGATGGAGGAACAATTTGATGCCTTTTCTAATTTTTGGGTATAAAATAACTAACATAAATAAATAACGAGTTTGATAAAAATGCTCTTACTCGTAGGTTTTAATAGATGAATTTGTTGTCTAATAAGTTTTGTAAAAATTAATAGTATTTTTTAGTAAATACTATTAAAAAATGTCATTAATTGGTAATTTTCAACCATAATTTAAAAATTATATAAAAAAATATCACAAATCATAAGTTTTAGTGACAATTTAAAAAAATCGTCACAAAAAATACTAATTTTAAACTTTCAATGATAGTTTGAAAAAATTCATCAGAAAAAAGTCACTTATTGTAAATTTTAGCGATAATTTATAAAAATCTTGATAAAAAATCACTAATTATCAATTTTTAGCAATATATGTAAAAAATCGTCACAAAAATTATTTTTAATGACAATTTTATTAAGACTTATTTTCAATAGAATTTGATGAGAATTAAATCTAATAATTATGATCTATTAATAATTTATCCTAAATTCTAAACAAAAATTATATCAAACAGAATAGATGTGATATATATTTTAAAAAGAAAATTATAAATTATAAACTATAAACAACCCAATAACCTGTACCTAACAAAATCGTAGAAAATGCCCGGGGGGTGTTTGGTGTAATTCAAGCATAATTTTGAGGGGTGTTTGCGAAAGTATCTCTAAAATATCTTGTGATTTTTTTACATAAATTTGGGGTTAATGTCAGACAAGAACAGTGTCAACTGCTTTTCTGGGAGCCTGCGAACGTGTTCCATTTCTAGGGTTACAAAATCTATTCATTGTATCTGCTTTAAAATCTTGACTTAAATTTGTATATTTTTTAGGAGAAATTTCATTCCAGTGCAAGCATCACTTGCATCCCACAATATTGTACTTATATCATATCATAATTTTATTTGTACTTTATATATTTTTATAATTTTTTTCTCTATCTCATAATTTTTTCTATTTTTTATACATAAAATATGCTCTCTCTCTCTCTTTTAATAGCAAATTCATGAAATTTGTAAGGTCATCCAATATAAATAAAAAATAAATATTTTTTTAATCAATGAAGTTTTTGGATAATTGTTAAATTAACATTTAGGCCTCGTTTGACAATTACATATATTAGATAAAAAGTAAAAAATCACTATAAGTTATTACATCACTCTTTTTATTTTTTTATATATCTATTTATAAAAAATTAAAAAATTACTAAAATAACTTATTTCTAAATAAAACCTTAACTAGAATTAAACTCACACTCTCTCTTTACAAGTATTTAAGTCTCACCTCCTATTCTTACAAGTATTGCTCTGTATTGTTGTTCTCAAGTGCAATTCAACTCTTGTTTTTTTTATCGCCATGTGGGTTTTGAGCAAGGAAGCTGTTGCGCCTTCACAATCTTTAGGTAACTAGGATACTGTGGTGAGGTCAAAATAATGAGTTGCGGAGGCAAGTTAAGCAATGATTACAGGGTACCTCTCAATTAGATTAACTGACCCCTAACTTGCTCTGTGTTGTCTATTATTCTTGTTTTTCTGATGTTTTCTAATTTCACCATCCACTAATTTTTATTTCTTCCAATAAATATATTTTATACATTTTCTTAAAAACATTGGGCATTTGCTGCATTACTCAACTTTTGGAAGTAATGGATGTGATGGAAAAATTATATGATTGTCTTGGGGTAAATTCAGATGGTGTCTTAAAAGTGATTTTTATTGATTAAATAATACTATATTTACATTTAACACTAAGCTCGGAGAGTCCAATGAATATTGGACCCATTTGGACTCGAGTACATGCAAATCGGAATGATAAAACAATTCTAATTGAATAAGATTATACTGATATAAGCATCCACAATGGACACACTAAGCTGTGTGTTAGTGTTAGGTGTCAAGTTTTGACTAGCTGAAGGTGTTGTTTAGGGCAGTAATAGAGCTGTTAACGTATGCGTTAGTGGTGTGTTAGTGTGAGATGTTAATATGTTTGTTATCTACAGCGAGCGTTTTAGCTAGCGAAGGAAAGAGTTTTTTTGCTTACAGGTTGACCAGCCGAACGTCCAACTGGTTGACCCGTCAACGGCAAATTTTTTTTGTTTTTACTTGTTAGGATTTTTTTTTGGACTTGAAATTTAATTTTGAATTTGAAAATTTTAATTAAACTAAATTATTTATTTATTTATTTATTATACACACACACACACACATATATATATATATATATATATATTTAACACACCCCTTAACATATCTATTGTACCATCATTCATTCACTATTCACTCACTAAATTAACAAACTCTTAACACATATTTTGGGTCCCACTTTTAACATTTTTTGTCATATAACACATTTTAACACACAATTTTAACACATCCATTGTGGATGCCCTAATGTGGTCGGAAGGTCTCTCGCTCGGTTGGCTCAAAAATCAATGTATGCAAATCAAGATGATTGATTGCGCAAAAAATTAACCGACGAAAGTTTAAACTGTAATGAATGGAGAAACTTTGAGGGCTTCATTTACAACGATAAAAATTTAAATTTTCTCCGGTCAATTCTTGAGCTTGGCTGTGTAAGAATTATCAAAATTAGGTAGATGGCTCGGATTACTATCTGATTTCATAGTTCATCAACAAGCATAGTTTTTCCCTGTTATAAAAATAGAGAAAGAAGAGAAAAGAGAAACTTTATATTGAATTGAATGAATAATACAATAGGAGGAACCTATATCTATAGGCAGAAAGGAAACCTAGATAGGTACAGAAAAGATAGAGATAAGCATAGAAGGAGATAGAGATAGAGAGAGATACAATACAAATAGATAAGATACATCTATAATAATATACAGCTAACACCCTCCTCAAGCTCAAGGTGGTAAGTCAAATATCAATTTGAGCTTGGAGAGGAGATCAGAAAAGTAGCCTGGAAGATGAGCTTTGGTGAAGAGGTCGGCGGTCTGATCAGCAGAGGTAACAAAGAGAAGACGAACATGGCCACTAGTAACATGCTGTCGTATGAAGTGGCAATCGATCTCAATATGCTTGGTGCGATCATGGAAGACATCGTTATGGGCAATCTGAATAGCACTTTGATTGTCACAATAAAGATTAGTGGCAGCTGAATGAGAAACACCCATGTCAGAAAGAAGCCAACGGAGCCACACAAGCTCTTGAGTAGTGTCTGCAAGAGCACGATACTCAGCCTCGGTACTAGAACGAGCAACAAGGGTTTGCTTCTTGCTACGCCAGGAAATGAGAGAGGTGCCCAAGAAGAAGCAGAACCCAGTAGTGGAACGACGATCGGTAGGATCTCTTGTCCAATCGGCATCAGAAAAGGCATGCAGCTGTAGAGAAGAGTGAAGGGAATAGTGAAGACCATGAAACAAAGTTCCTTTGAGATAGCGCAAAATGCGAACAGAGCAGAATAGTGTGAAGAGTGAGGAGCAGTCATAAATTGACTGACAATGTGAACAGTATAAGCAATATCTGGACGAGTAACTGTGAGATAGACAAGACTACCAACTAACTAACGATATAAAGTTGCATCTGACAATAGGGGGCCGTCAAGAGGTGTAAGACGAGTCTGAGGATCAACTGGAGTAGTGACAGTCTTGCAATCGGAAAGGCTAGCACGAGCCAAAAGATCAGAAGTATACTTGGCCTGAGTAAGAAAATAACCAGAGGAATCTTGAGAAATTTCCAAGCCAAGAAAGTAGCTAAGTGCACCCAAATCTTTCATCTCAAACTGGCGATGGAGAAACTGTTTGAGACTAGAAATACCCACTGTGTCATCTCCGGTGATAATCATATCATCCACATAGAGGAGAAGGAGAATAGTACCACGCTCCGTCTTACGGATAAACAAGGCAGAATCATGGGCACTAGAAGAAAAACCAAAGTACGAATGGTAGAGCTGAACTTGGCAAACCAGGCACGTGGAGCTTGTTTCAAACCATATAAAGCACGGCGGAGTTTGCAAACCGAGTTTGCAAACCTTGTTTGAGGGAATAGAAGAACCAGGAGGAGGTTGCATATAAACTTCCTCAGTGAGATCACCATTGAGATATGCATTCTTGACATCCATCTGAGAAAGGTGCCAGTGGCGAGTAGCAGCAACGACAAGTAAGCTGCGAACTGAAGTAAGACGGGCAACAGGAGCAAATGTTTTCTCATAGTCAATCCTATATTCTTGACTAAATCCCCGGGCGACAAGGCGAGCTTTGTAATGCTCAATGGAACCATCAAAATGAGTTTTGATCTTGTAAACCCATTTGCAACTAACAGTAGGCTTGCCAGGAGGAAGATCAACCACATCCCAGGTATGAGTTTGATCGAAAGCCTGCAGTTCATCAGTCATAGCTTGTTGCCAAAGAGGGTTAGAAGAAGCTTCTTGATAAGAAGTAGGTTCATGAGAGCAAAAAGCAGTGGAACCAACAATATAATCACGGAGAATAACAGAAGGTTGCCTTACCCGGGTAAAATGACGCTCAGGTGGAGAAGGAACCTCAATGGAAATAGGTTCCGGAGAACCTACACCGGAGTTGGAGAAGGTGTAGGGCCATCAACTGACACAGGATCCTCAGGATGGACGATAGGCGTAGGCGGCTGTGGAAGCATGGGGCCAGAATCTGTATCAAAGTCATCATAAAACAAATCTATAAAAATATCAGTGAAGACCGGTGAGTGGGTAGACTGTGGTAGGTGAAACTTGGAAATAGTGGAGAACATTTTGTGTTCCTAGAAGACCACATGACGAGAAATACGAAGACGCTTGGAGATAGGATCCCAACAACGATACCCTTTATGTTCGCTACCATACCCCAGAAAACAACAATGACGAGAACGAGGTTCTAGTTTAGTGTGTTCATGAGGCTGAAGTAGAACAAAACAAGCAGAACCAAAAACTTTAAAAGTGGTATAATCACGAGGAGAACCATACAAACGCTCGTAAGGAGTTGTGTTAGCTATTTCAGGGGTAGGGACTCAATTGATGGTATGGATGGCAGTGAGGGCAGCTTTCCCCCAAAATTTTTCAAGACAAGAAGAAGAAAGGAGAAGAGCCCGAGTAGTGTCTAGAATATGACGGTGCTTTCTTTCGGCTCGTCTATTTTGTTGGGAAGTTCCTGCACAAGATCGATGAGAAAGAGTACCATGAGCCCGAAGAAAAGAAAGAAAATCAGAATCCGAGTACTCCTTAGCATTATCAGAACGAAAAAGCTTAATAGTACAAGAAAACTGACTATGGACCATAGCAGAGAAATCATAGTAAATCTGTTTAAGTTCAGAGTGATTTTTGAGAAGAAAAAGCCAAGTATAGCGAGAAAAATCATCAACAAAAATCATAAAATATCTAGACCCCCCCATGGTAGGTGTGGGGGAAGTTCCCCAAATATCTGAATGCACAAGATCAAAAAGAGCAGTAGAAATAGAATTACTTTTATTAAAAAGTAATGCAGGTTGTTTAGCAATTTGACAAGATAAACAATCGACATCATTAAGACAAACACGACCTAACTGACCACTAGAAACTAAATTTTTTAAACGACTAAAAGAGACATGTCCTAAGCGACAATGCCAAAAATGAAAAGGAGACATAGTAGATACAGCAGCAACATGAGATGATTTGTGCGGACTGTGAAGATGGATAAGCTCGAACAGACGTCCATGGTTACGGCCTATCCCAAGGATTTGTCTCGTCTGAGGGTCTTGCACCAAGCAACCATTAGCATAAAAGGTAATAGAGATAAGGTTCATTTTAAGAGAAGGAATATGGTAAGCATCAGAAAGAGACACAGTAGAAGTAGAGATTTGGCCAATATGACTAACATGCATATGAGAACCATCAGCAGTGTGTATAGTGGAAGCATAAGAGGATAATGACAAAGAATAAAATAGAGTGGAGTCAGAAGTCATGTGATTACAGCATGCAGAATCAAAATACCATGAAGAGTTACCTGAGGTTACTGAAAGAGCAGTAGAAAGAGGAGTACCCGATTTGTTGAGCACCTGGTGGATAATGGACTCAACATCATCCATAGAGAAAGAAGGAGCAGAAGAACCCTCAGAGGCAACAGCAGCAGAGCGAGAATCGTGGTTAAATTTGGACTAAGACCCAGAACAAGAAGCCCCTTTCTTCGATGAAGTAGTGGAGGGAACTCGAGGACACTTGCTTTGGAGATGGCCCGGAGCAGTCTTATGACAAGTCAAGCATTCGTGAACCTGGCAGTGAACAAGAGAATGATTGGTTGGCAGGTCTCGGTTGCGACAATAACTGCATATGAGTGGTTGTGAAGATGAGGAACTCTGAGAAGACGGAGTAGCAAGAACAGAATCCATGTCGTGAGATCTGAGACTCCTAAAACGAGTCTCCTCTGATAGGAGCTCAGTAATGGCTTGCTCTAAAGTGGGCAAGGGCAAACGATGAAGCAAAGAAACACGCACAGGCTCAAAAGTGCTATGAAGAGCCATAAGAAACTCTAATAGTCGTTGATGATTTCGATAAGTAATAAATAGCTATGCATCATCAGAATGAGCCCATGGAGGTTCAGAAAGAGCGAGCTGGTCCCAAACGGACGACATGTGGGATAGGAAGTCATTGAGAGACTGACCGGGTGCTTGGCGCATGTAATGAAGAGTCTGCAACAGTTGATATTGATGAGCATGGCCAGTGGTCTGATAACGTTTCTTCAAAAAATCCCAAATTGCTTTGGCAGGAGAGGCAAGGGAGTTATCGTCCTGAAAGCGTCCAAATTGAAGGTTGATGGAAGGAACTGAGGTAGCCCAGAACCATGTGATAATTTGATAATTCTTACTTTCCCATTCGTCAAGACGGTCATCGAATGCAGAGTCCGTCTCATCCTCATTTTGGTTGGGTTTGGAAAGAGTACCAATAATAATCCGCCAAAGGCATTTCCCTTTAATGAAGCTAGAGAGAGCTTGGGCCCAACTAACATAATTAGACCCATCAAGTATAATAGGAATAGATTGGATATTGTCAGTACGATCCATAATTGCCAAAACGGAGGTCACCAACAGATTCAGAAGCCCAAAAAACCTTAGGAACAAGTAGGGCTGACATCAGCACTGTGCTGTGATGATGTCAGCAGCCAGCTAGGGACTGAGAGAGGCTGACGTCAGCGGTTAAACCAAACAAGGCATGTGGCTGAGAGAAGCTGGGCGGAAGCCGAGGCGAAATCGCCTGAGGCGGAAGCCGAAGGGAGATCGGCTGAGGCGGAAGCCGAGGACAGAGCGGCTGAGGCAGAAGCCGATAGACGAGCCGAGGCTGATGCGGAAGCCGATGGGCGAGCCAAGGCTGATGCGGAAGCCGATGAGCGAGCCAAGGCTGATGCGGAAGCCGGCTGAGACGACGCGTATGAGAGCGTGTCGAGAGTAGAACTGAAGCAAGCCGACGCGCCGATCTTTGGGTGGCGCGTGAAGGCGCGTGTGATGTCCGATGGTGGTGATTCTGGTAGCGTTTGCTTCCTCTTGAAGAGACGAAGAGTTTGGTGTAGTCCAATCGTTGAAACAAAGAGGAACTAGATACGCAGAAGCCAGCAGAAACTAATCGGGGACAGAACTAGAAAAAAAATGAGGCTATGAGAGAACCTAGGCTCTGATACCATGTTATGAAAATAGAGAGAGAAGAGAAAAGAGAAACTCTATATTGAATTGAATGAATAATACAATAGGAGAAGCCTGTATATATAGGCAGAAAGGAAACCTAGATAGGTACAGAAAAGATAGAGATAAGCATAGAAGGAGATAGAGATAGAGAGAGATACAATACAAATAGATAAGATACATCTATAATAATATACAGCGAACATTCCCCATTAAATTTTCAATCAAATTATTTTCTAATTTCATAGTTCTTCATGGCAATTTCTCATTTCAAAATTGCCTCTTTCTTTTCTCCTTGGATTACTACCTCTTCTTCTTCCTTGTCTTTCACCTCTGGAAGACTCTCATTTTTTTATAATACGGGGTTGATAGCTTCCTTTCAAAAATTTTGAAATTAAATTTGAGCTTAGATTGAAAGGCATTCTCAACTAACTTTTTTAGATTGTCTATTCAACCTTTGCTTGTATAATTTCTTCTATAAAAGCCACAATAGGATTGAATTTGTCAGGTAAGCTTATTAAAATTTTCTCAACAATTCTGCTATCACCAATATCATAAATTTTCATTTGATTGACGATCTCCATGATCATAGAAGAAAATTCATGCATTCATTCTCCTTTATTTTCAAATTTTCTAACTCTTCTAAGATTTTGAAGTTTTACAGCTCTTGCTTCACATCTCCTTGAAATTCTTGTTGAAGAATTTCCCAAGCCTCTTTGGCTTTGGTTGCTTTCATGATTCTTGAAATCTGATACACCCTATTGTATTTTTGAAAGAGTTGTTGCATCCTTTTGTTGCTCCTTCCGTTGGTTCACGTATGCTTAGGTCAAGTTCAAATGAAATCGAACTAAACCAATCAAAATTTCAGTTTTCGGTCTGCTTTTCGTAATAAGAATCTATTTCGATTTTGGATATTTTTATATTTTAATTCTTTAAGCATTATAAGATTAGTAACTAATATAACTCACTTTTGTGATAAAAATTAGGTAGGAAAATATTTATAGAGCAATTGCCATCCATTTTCTTCATTTATTTTTAATATAAAATTTCACAAGCTTTTATAAAAACTTTTAAAACTCACTTAACCCTAAGCCCCTAACACCAAACTCAAAAACAAAGCTGTTTTGAGATATGGAGGAGGATTTCAATCATTTTGATTTTAACTATCAAAACTCGACTACATCTAGCGCTTAATACCAAACTCAAAAACAACACTATTTTTATTATTGGAGGGCTTTAAGTCATTGATTTCACATTACCAAACTTCTCTCCAATCCAATTTACCATTTTGATATTGAATTTCTTTAGTCTTAATATTCTTTTTAGATAACTTCAGATTTTGTATAATTTCAAGTTCTATTTCAATTGTTTGCTAACTTTACTTAAAAATTGAAATCTGTAGAATTGCAAAAACTGTTGCTTGTTGAATTATAGAATGGATTATTTATTTAATTATACTTCCCAAAAAGTATAAAAGAATTAATTGAATCTCACCCAAGAGCTCTTGGTTTAATTTTGCAACTAGAAATCTAAAAACAATGATGTTTAAGTGATATTGCTTTCAAATTTCTTTATATTATTACTCTAGATTTTTTAGTACTATTTTTTATTGTGTGAATGGCCAAAATGTAAAACAATAATACTAGATTTTATCTTTTTAAATTTTTACAATAACTATTTTAAATTGATTTTAACTTTTTAAATTTTAAATACACCTTGTTTTTCACCTTCTTGCAACTGATTTGTCTCTTACAACGTATATCTTTTTAAAATTTTGCAATAATTATTTTAAATTGATTTTAACTTTTTAAATTTTACTCCTGAAATACAACTTGTTTTTCGCCTTCTTGCAACTGATTTGTCTCTCACAAACTAGATGCTCTGATGCCAGATGTTGGCCCTTCGTTTAGGCTTCTCGCTGATCATCTAGAGTGATTTTTTCCTAAAGTTTCCTAGAGTGCTACATTGTGTGGTTGAGATTTACTGGCAAGTCACATCAATTTTTCTGATGTAACTTGCCAGTAAATCTCAACCACACAATATAGTACTCTAGGAAACTTTAGGAAAATTTCACTCTAGAGGATCCTTGCTCTCTGGCTGTTGTTTGAGCTAAAAAAAAAAACACAAAACAAGAAGAATACATCAGATTTCAAAAAGATGAACAAATCTGAATTTTCTGCTTAACAAAATTCAACTTTAAAATAAATTTGGATCTTTTAACAAATGTTTGAATTAGATCTCTTAACAAAGGTGTTAAAAAAAAAAATAAAAAAATCTGTTAACAAAGTGAAATTTTACTATACACACTCCTTAAAAGGGGGTATCATATGCACCCCATAAAAGGGTATATCACACTTTTCTTACTTTTCTAGTTTATTGTATAATTAAATAACAAAAAAATTAAATTAAAATTATGTAAATGATATAAATGAACAAGCATGACCAAGCCAGCCTAAAATTTCTCATCCCAAACTAACCCAAAATTTAAAGGGTTTTTTTTGGTGAGAACCCCCACCTCCTATTGGGCCTTTTTTGTACAAAGGAGATGGAATAAACTAATGCTGTGAAAACCCCTCAAAATTAAAAAATAAGATGAAAAGATAGGAATACCCTTGCATATATATAGGCAATAGTAACAGTTGAGTTGTTTGTCTCTTTTGTTTTTTTTTCTTCGTTTGAAAATTGTCAAAGTTCAAAAACCCTTGATTCGAAAACCCTCATTCGAAAACTATCAATTGAAGCAAAAATTGAAGCATAATGAGAGATTTTCAAGTGCCATTGTCGAATGTTTCAAAATTATTGAACAATTTTATTATCTTTTACCGATCGTTACTTCCAAATCAACCATCAAGAAGCTCTCTTTCTTTTACGGCTCGATCTCTCTCTCCACCGTCGATGGTTATTCATCGCCTCCACCATCTCCATCATCGATTGGCATCACTCATCCTCACCATTGGCCGGCAACCACCATTTTTACCGTCAACTATCGCTATCTCAAATTTGATGCCTTCGAACTTATGTTTGAGATCAATAACTTCAAATCTGAAATAAAATGATCTCATATATGTCAAAAAGATAATAAATTGAGATATTACAATAAAAAATCGAGAGTTTTTTGTTTGTTTGTTCATAGATGTAAAGTAAAATTTGACTATAATTCCTTTATCTAATATGTACTCTGTTTTTCATAACAGTAAAATTTTACTCTGGTTAACGAAAATAAAGTTTGATTGCTGATTTACTTAACGACAGTAAAATTTTACTTTGAATTATAGTCAAATTTACTCTAATTTAGAGTAAAATTTTACTCTGAATGACGTTGCGATTTCATCTTACTTTGATAATGACAGTAAAATTTTACTGTCTACGTCAATGTCGACGGTATTTTGTTTTATTTTTTTTAAAGAATTTCATAATAACCTGGATCATGTTTGATAGATCTTGATGAGAGGATTCTAAAAATAATAATTTTATTAAAAATTGACATTTAAATCAAAAGTTATATCATTTAAAAATAAAAAGGGCACATATGTTAGTATAGGTTGGATATGTTTAACAATAAAACTTATACTAAACCTATATTGTTTCTAACAGTAACATTTTATTGTCTTTCAGAGTAAAATTTTACTCAAAACCTTCACTTCTACTGAACAAGCTCTATTACAAATTCTTTTACATGAAAATAATCAAGAACATTAAAAAAATATATTAAAGTGCCAAATTGAATTACAAAACAACTTAGTGAATTGGATAGACAACCATTCAACAACACAGTAAAAATGGACTGTTATTGCAAAAGTACTAAATTATTTTCATACTTTTATTACAAAACAATAATGTCTTTCATGACAATGTCTCCTTACAAGTCTTCCTATTATGACCGTACTTCTTGTATCTACCACACTATACTTATCTTATGTCACGCCCCAGATTTACACGGCTCGGCTCACGTAAATAAACCACCCAACGATGAACAATAGATAACAATTCTTATGCAAATGAATATAATATGGTCACACAATACATGTGTTTATCTGATTTCATCCATTCCTAGATGCAATATCTAAGTCGAATGGATGTTCTATAACTAAAACATACACAAATGTTATGAATTAAATTGAATGCAACTTACATCATATACAAGGGTGTAACCCTTACAAAAATGGCACACAACCAATAAATAACATAAATGGCCCTTGGCCTACAAATAACAAAACCACCCTACACGGTTCCGAACACAGCTTCACGTCTCAGTCTACATCCACACATATGTACCTGAAAACATTTTCAGCCACGTAGGGTGAACATAAAGCCCAATAGAGAATATTTCAAAAACTAAACATGTTCTACCAACATAAATGATCATGATGCAATACATATATATACAATATGCCCAAATGCATTTTCAAATCCATTTGATTACTCAACAAAATCCTTTCTTTCCAATTACCAAAACCTTACGTTTAATCAAATCATTTTCCAAGTTCAAATCATTCGTTTGATATGAAATCCCTTTCCAAAAAACAATCCAGGAATCTTAACACCAACTAGCAAATATATTGCTAAATCAAATGCGAACACATCACTAAACAACAGCAAATACATTGCTAAAACCTTTTTCCAAAACATCCTTTCAAACCAAAATGATAATAAATAAAATGGGTAAATCTCAGGGTTAGTGTTCATACGAGTAACTATATAAGTCACAAGATCATTTTTACCAGTGCTAACCGAAAGACTTCACACTTGCCGCACGGGTTTAGATCTTTTACCATGGACACACAGGCCAACTTAATTTTGCTTTAACACCCTTTCGCAACTTTACCACTTTATTTACTTTTTTCCAATAGCACAACACATGTAATTCAAAATATTATTTTCCGAAACAATGCAAATGTTCCAAAACAAAATACAAGAATTTCCAAAACCTCTTTTCAGAACATACAGTTTCAATTTCCAAAATTCATTTCATTCTCCATGATATGAATGATTTCAAATTGCCTAATTCACATGCAATTTCTAATACACGGCAATGTTATCCTCAACCGATGACCAAAACAATTATCTTTAATGCAATAATCAAAAGATATCAATATAGATATATTTTCCAAAAGAGTAACAACAGCCATTTTCAAAATCCCACAACTATTTTCTTCTCATCTCTTACAAAACCAATATCATTTTTCATTGTTTTCCAACACAAGCCAAAACCCATGTTTTTAGAATAAAACTTTATTTTCTTTCAAAATCACTTTTGAGTAAAGGAAAGCCACCATGTCAACATATCTCAGCCACCAATAAAAAATCATAACCTTGTTCAAGAACTCATTTGAAAAATCTCTCTTTTACATTTCAAGTCCAAACCCTAAGTTAAATCTGACACACCCAAATCCATAGATCTTTTGTAATAACAAATAACTAAGGTAAAAATCATACCAAATGACTACCAAATATAAATAACAAAATATGCCACAAATATGCTAACTAACTCATATTGTGTTTAGGAAATAGACCCTATCTCTTGAAGCAAAGAGGAGGACTTGAAAAAACTCAAAGTCGATGAAACCACGAAACTCTTGGATCAAAAGAAAGCCCTTAACGAGATCCACAGTCTTTCTCAAAGGGCCAAGGTGAAAAGATGCCTCTCAGTGAATAGATCTAGAGATCTAAGTGAAAAAGTTGAGTTTCTAAGAGAAAGAGAGGAATTCACAGTGTAAAGAGGGAAGAGAGAGAGAGAGATAAAGAGAGAGAGAGAGAGAAAAGTGAATAAGAAAAGTGCGTTTGGGCTCTATTTATAGTGGTAGAATAATAGCCCTAAAGTCAAAAAAAAAAAAAAAATAAGAATAAGTCAAACTCCCAAAAAGTTGTGCCCAAAACTAAACCAAAATTTGGAAATTAACTCACAGGGATCGACCCTCATGGCAGTGGTGTCAATCCTCAGGAAAAAAACTACGACACTAATGTATGCAGAGAACAAGGGTCGACCCTAGGAACCAGTGGTGTCGACCCTCTATTTCAGAATGCAACCTAGGACAAAATAACAAGGGAAGGGTCGCCCTTCAGAACCCCTGATGTCAACCTTCAGAACCCTTGGTGTCAACCCTATAAACCAGCAAACACACTAAGAGCAATGCAGCAAGGTGGTGTCGACGCTCAAGAAGGCTAGTGTCGACACCAAAACAGATTTTCCAAGTTCCAAAAGAACATTCCAACGTAAACAAGCATAAACAAACAATCCCAACAAGTCTAAATCGAATCGTACTCTTTCAAAACCAAAATACAACGACTCCAAAGACTCCCAAAATGAAAATAAAGGAATTTAATACACTCTTCAATAGTTTAAAAGACATAAGTGCTACATCTTATATCCTCACCCTTAGATGGTGTAACGCCTTGAAATTTTCTCACAAGAATATGCCAAGACAAATACAAGAATATACCCAAAAGTCATCTTTCTCATTGAACTAAGAGGTAAGGGTTTACAATTCACTATGTACAGTCCTACAATATTCATAATTCATATTCTAGTTCAGTGAACTAGATGGCCTTACAAAACATAAGTCTCTAGGGTGTATAATAACAACAAAATAAACTGATAGCCTTGTTACAACAATCCCAATTCAAAATAACAAAATACACATGAATCAACTTTTTCCAAAAGGAGCTATTGCTTGATCCCATCCATCAAGTAGGTGGTACTTCGTCAATTCCTGAAAAATAAAATAGGGTTGAGCTATATGCCCAGTAGGAACACATTTAACCAAGTATTTAATCTTTCGAATAAGATTATGGGATCTTTGCGACAAAACATTACAAGGAAATTTATCTTCACATATAATCTTTATCAATCATATCGATGCACAATAACCAAAGAATGACAACTATAATTTATGTCATCAGGCACCACATAATTTATGTTATCAAGCGCAACAATCACAACCATAGAAGGCAAACCATAAGTCCACCTATAATAGTCCAATTTAAAACACCATTTACTTTTGTTTTAAAACCGCCCCCACATTTGCTGGCTATTATACGGCAGGGAGTGGGCACCCAAAGAAAATCATCCGTTTTTTCACTTTTGTCAGCTATTATACGGCGGCACTATGTGGACACCCAAAAATATTTTTCTCACATTTGTCCAGCGATAAGCCTAGACAGGGCATTTGGGCACTTTTCAAACTCCCCGCACGGATACCAACACAACACCACATTTTCAAAACCAACTCTTACCCAAACTTATGCACAATTAACAATTTAATCACATTTTATTTCATCAACAAACATCCAGCCTTACCAAAGAATGAAATACAACACCATATTCAAAGAAAATAACATTCAAGCCACAATTCCTTTACCTTACTAACATCCACATCTTTCATCTCCTCATTATTCACAATTATTTCATGAACCAAAGGAAATTCCATTCAATTTGGTGTTTTCTACTCAATTTGAGAATTTAGGGTTTTACCAAATTTGGGGGTTTTTCTTCTCTATCATAGATATGGGTTTTAAAAACATTTATATACATGTTTTGAAATGGGGGAGTAAAGAAACCTCAAGTAAAAGTCAAGTAAAATGGTTTATTTATGCAAAACTTGGGATTAATCCAACGATATCCTCAATTTAGCTCATAAGTCACAACCACACCATGAAATCTATTCAAAACAAAGAAATATTTGGGTAAAAGTATTCCTACCTCTACAAGTAGAAGGAAAATGTAGCCCCTTAAAGAATCCTTCGCAAAACCCAGATTCAATCGGTGGAGGAGTAAGATCTCCAAGTCTTCTTCACTTTTTGATAGGTGATTTAAGCCAAATCTTAGTGGAATGAAAGGTATTTTAGAGTGAGGAACTAGGATTTTTGGAAATGACAAGAGAAGAGGGAAGATAAAAATGAAAATTTTAAAGAATGATCTAGAATCAAGTTTTTGAAGTTGCTGAATTCGTGCAGTCCGCTCAAGCACCACCTTCCCCACTCGAGCATAAGGCACAAACTTAGAGGCCCGCTCGAGCGATGAATCCTCGCTCGAGTGTAAAATGACAAGTCCTAGAAGTTTTACAAAGCTGCAGTGAAATAATTGGAAACCAACATTCTCCACTCAAGCGCCACTTCCTGCGCGCAAGCGTCCCACTTGAAAACTCAAAAGATACTGAGAGTTAAAATTTTCCGCTCAAGTGCGAATTTTTACACTGGAGCGGACCCAGAACAAAAGTGTCACAGATGGAATCCTATTCTTTCTTGGCCTATCGAGTAGCTTCTTACAAATTGGATGAATGACAACAAGATCATCAACAACTATCCATAGTCTCTGCATCGACAATACCAATTGCAAAAGGAAAAAAAATCTGAAATAGAGAACATTTTACAATTAGTAAGTATTATACACAAAAGGCCAAAAAGTAAAATAGTAAGATGTTGCTATAATTAAAAGTAAAAGTTTACTCTGAAAATAAGTGAAATGTTACTCTGAAATTAAGTAAAATTTTACTTTGTGAGACACTGACAGTAGTATCTACCTTGATCCCTATCCTTCATTGTAGTTGATAATAATGTACTCTTATATTTGCCATTCAGGAAAGTACCATCAATAAATAATAGAAATAGGTTAAATCCTTCAATATGCAGTTCGACACAACCTTGAACACAATGGTATGATCACCATATTTGCATAACAGCATAAGAAGTGGAACCATTTTTCAAATCTGCAATTAGTTGACAATATAAATTTATTGTCAATCAAAGTAAAATTTTACTGTCACTAGGAGTTTAAAAACAAATCACAAAAGCACACAGTACCATAATAAATTTTTATTGTCATTTTATCAAACAAAAACATAACACATAGTATAAGAGTAAAAGTTTACTCTTATTTTATCAAACAAAAACGGAGCACATAGTATTAGAGTAAAAGTTTACTCCCAAACAAAAATAGAACACATAATACTAAGAGTAAAATTTTACTCTCATTCTATCAAATAAAATCAGATCATACACAATATAAATAAATAAATAATAATAATAAAATAATAATAATAATAATAATAAAAACTAATCAACAAATCAACATACCTGATCAAACTCAAACAATAATCAAACACGTGATCGAAACAAAATCTCTAAAACTCGATCAACACTCTTAATCTTGATGAAATTCTCAAAATCTGATACAGATTTGTACATATTTTAAATATAAGCTCTCGTTGATACAAATTTCGAGATTACCGGAGAACACGTGATCGAAGCAAATTTGATGAGATCATTGGTGGCGAATCGTCTATTGTTGACAGACGAAGAGATCGTTGGCAGTGAATAGATTTCAAGATTACCTTCATTGATTTCGAATTGTTTTCACTGATTAGATTTTCAAATATATGAGATTGGTGTACATATCGATCAAATTTTCAAATACATGATATATATATATACATAGAAGGGCAATATTGTCCAAAAAAAGGAAAAATTATTGTATGTCCTCGTTGAGCTACACACCTCTTTCTCAGGGACTTTTTGAAGCTAAATTAGTTAAGTTATCATTTACCCTAAAAAAAAGCCCAAAAAAGCAAGTTTTACCAAAAATCACAAAATTAAACAGATTCAAATTTCCAGCGTAATTTAGCACCATAGACCAAATGTTTGGTTTGATTCTTCAAAATTTATTATTAAATTTCTTAATTTTGGGTTTTTATGAATTTCTTAAGATTTTCTTTACATATGCTTTACTTTTTTCATGTATTATTTATCTCTCCACTTAATTCATCTATCTATTCATATCATCACTATCACTATTGTCGCTGTTAGCGACTTTCCGGTGGCCAACTGGTAGCAAGTCCAGTAGTGAGGGTACAATTGGAAAAAAAAATTAAAAAAAAAAAAATCTTTCTAAATAAATAATTTCATTAAATATGCTCACCAAAAATGATGAAATCTTAAATCAAATAACATATGACTCATTAATGTCTATTGACTATTTTTTTTTTTTTTGAGAATTACTATTCTCATTCCATTTTATTCCAATATATTTATTTTTTTATTCTTATTATATATAGTTATTATTATTTCTCTCTCTATGTATAATAAAGATAATAAATAAATAAATAAATAAATTTAAAACAAAATAGAGTGAGAATAGCGCTTCTTGTTGAAGAATTTCAAATGAGCGTCTAAGTTGAAAAATAATTACGAATAATAAATTTTATTAGCCACGGCAGAGGATCGAAACACGAGTTCTCAGTCCCAGTGTGCCCTAGGGCGTCTCTCTCTCCCTTGTCCATTGTCGTCACAAGAGGTATGTCTCTCTCTCTCTCTCTCTCTCTCTCTCTCTCTCTCTCTCTCTCTCGGTCTCTTGAAGACCTAAGCTTTATATATGATTTTTGTTTTTTTTTTGGGATCGACATTGAAGCTCAGAGCAATTGCAGAGGTTATCTACGCACCTCAATCCTTTTGCTAATTCCAGTGTGTATTCATATTCCTTTTGCTATCCCTATATGTAACCATAGCATTACCCTAGTTTGATACATAATTTTATTATTTTTTAATATCCTTTTCATCTTAGTTTGAGTTTGATACATAATTTTATCATTTTTTTTTTCATAATCATTTTCATCTTAGTTTGAGTCTGATACATAATCTTATGGGAGAATTATACATCCCAATGTGACATAAATTTTATGCTACTTTTTATTTGAATTGCTTAATTGATGATAGTTCTAAGTGATTCCCTGATTTCATTGGTTGAATTTCTACATAATATTGATGACAAAGTTCATATTTCAGTCGTGCCTTCGGATATACTAATTTGTGATAAATGTACATTTCAATGAGCTTTTTTGCGTATGTATGTATGTGCTTTTGCGTTTTCACATAGGTTTTTGTGTAGTTAGGACACTTTGTATATGTGCCTGATGTGTTTGTGATTTCAATGACATACATAATTAGTTAACAAATGTCATTGTGGTGGTGTCGATGATATTGGCTTAGTGTTTGGTTGGAGGATTGAGAAGGGATTTGACTGGGAAAGGAAAAAGGTAGGTAAAATATAAATAAAATATATTTACATTTCACATAGTTTCACACCTTTTCCCTTTCCCTTTTCAAATTTCTTTTCAAATCTCTCAACCAACATAGCGTTAATATCTAGTGGGAATTTGTGTGCTGTGCATGATGAACCTACCCCTGGGCATAATCTATGTCGTCAAAATTTACTTAATTTGGTTTTGCTTTATCTGTTAATTGTTAATCATATTTATATATGTAAAAAAAAATTAAAAAAATTAAAAAATCTGTTAGTTGTTATTCATAAGTGGTTATTTGTTTGATACTGTTTTTTGAGCTTGTTGGTAGCTTGCTTGAATTTTACTTAATAAAAAAAAAAAGAAAGCATAGTAACATTCTGTTATTTATATCCTGATTCATTATGTCAAAAACAGTTTGGATAGTAGGTCTAGCTGAGGAAAGAGGATAAGAGAAAAATGCCTCTGTATGACTGTATGCTTTTACTGAAACCCCATGTAAAGAAGGAAGCTTTGATGGACTTGGTTGCTCGGGTGGGGAAACATGTTTACAGAAGAAATGGTGTTCTCACTGATATGAAATCATTTGGAACTGTTCAATTGGGTTATGGTATCAAGAAGCTTGATGGGAGATACTATCAGGTGAGAATCTACTCATATTGCACCATTACATGGATATGTTGTTTTTGTTTTTCAGCATGTGTCATGTGCAATAAATGGTAATTATTATTATTATTTTGCATTTTGCTTTTATTACTGGCTTTGATTGAGCATGAACTTGTAGTTATGTGTTGACTGTGGAGCCACTGTCAATTATTTGACACAATAGATTCTTTTCATATTTCATTTTACTTGCAATGTTGAAAGTAGTTGTTGTGTAAACTGTGTGTGCAGCCTAAGCTGTTGAATCATAGGTATATAAAATCCACAAGATTTGGGGCTTTGGCAAAATCTATTGGTTACACAAAAATCATAATTTTAGGCAATTCTGTTGAAGCTTGATACCAAAGAGTGGTAAATGAAAACAAATTTTACCTTTGTCATCCCATGATCAAAGTATAAGTAGAATTTTGTCCACAATGCTCAAGAGAGAGAACTACATGACAGATAATTCTCTTTTGGAATGGGGCCAGCCACTTGGGAATAACAGAGGAGAGAGAACTAAACTAATCTATCAAATGGTGGAAGTCACAAGAGTGAGGACTAAACCTAATCTATCAAATGGACTTTCTTAACTTGTTCATTAAGGATCTGAAAATTAAGCCTATTGAATTCCATTTATGCATTTGAGGCTTTCAGCCATCAGAAGCCCTAAAAGAGCTAAACATCAAGTGATTGCAGTTGGGGTGAATTACATCCTTTTCCTATAAAGGTGATTGGAAATAGATCTGAAATGAGTCTTAGTAGGCAAAGGCCATCCGTAACCTTGTATTAGAATTGATCTTGCTATTTAACTGAGATATTAGATTTTGGGTTTCTTCCCAGGGAAAATGTAGGACTTATCAAAATATAATGTTGCAACTTCGTTTCATATTGATTATTGTTTTCTAATTGCACTAACTGATTTCATCACAAAATTTGTAGAGGTTGAGTAGGATGTTCAGAAAAGTAGATCTTTTATTTGATCTAAATGATGGCAAAGATCAATAAACATTGGTGTTCATATTTCAAAGTTGTCCAACTTAGTCTTGAATCTTGTAGGTCTTCAAATCTAAAAATTTTCAAATTACTGATTGTTCACTGCAAGTCTGCAACTTAATGACAGTGAACATGGAGTTAGTAGATTGAAAGATTTGGTTTGGGTATCTAGATCTGTATTTTGGTTGGCATATCAAAATAATGATTATGTGAACCAAATGAAATTGAGAAGTAGATGCAAGAGAAGGAAAAGATGGTAGACACTGCATGAAGGAAATCTTCAATTTGTCTTCCATACAAGCTGTTAATATACTCTGGTTGTAATTATAAAGTGGTTACATAGGATGTCATAGTATCATCTATAAGCCAAGATCATTTCCTTTGAAAATAATAATAATAATAATAATAATATAATAATAATAATATACTTCAATTCTACTATCAGCAAGTCGTGGTGACTCCAATTGAGTGATTAGCTTGGGTTTGAGAGTTTTGATCCGTGTTGCTCGGAACTTGGATCGTTTCAGTATGTGGAACGAGAACAGGAACTAGAACGGAATGTGATAAGTCAAATTTCATTGGTAACTACAGATGTGTTTTTTGCAAGATGTTAGTTTATTTGTAAGTGAAATAGTTCACACTATTCTTTAATGATTGAGACAATTGTTTTAGTCCACCCCCATTCCCCACAAGAGAGAGAGAGAGTTCTCACACTGAAGTTTATTTTGTTCGAGATTAATTTGTTATTGTTTGTAGGGCCAATTGATGCAAATGACAATGATGACACCACCAAGCTTCAATAATGAGATGCATTACCTGAACAGGGAAGACCGGTTGCTGCGTTGGCTTTTGGTTAAACACCGAGACATCAAATATGGGTTGGAATTTCTGAGTGAAGATGATGGAAAAGGTGATCTAAGCAAGTTCCGTAGCAGCTTATACGGAGATGATGATATTGACGACGACGACGACGATGAGGATGAAGAATACGAAGCGGACCAAGAGGAGATGAAACTAGAATGAATGTGATGAATGCTTACCATCTCAGTTAATTTTGGTGTTTATTCTGCTTGCTTGTATGTTGCAGTTAAGAGTAGATGATAATGATCTTGCCTAATGTTAAAAAGTACTTAATTGTAAGGTTTTTGGCAACAGTTTTATGCTTGAAAGTTGTCAACGGTTAGGATCATTCTACACTGATTGTGCTTCGTGGATGTTTGGCATCATCTCTTGCCTATGCTCAAATGTACCTGTTTTTTGGTCTTTGTTGTTTGAGTAGTGGCATAAACTGTTCGGTTTTGGTCAGTTTTTATGAAGAATTTGATGTCATACTGAACCTTTCAGTTTTGCTACCAGTAAAAATTCAAAATATTAAGAGTTCACTTCTTGTTAAAATAAAGTCAAATTTTTTTTGATGTTTTTTAAGTCTTCAGTAGGTTTTTTTTTTTTAGGTCCAAGTCTAATAGGACCAAAGAGTGAAATTTTTTTAATTATTTGTCTTATTTTACCCATTAGTTTCAAATTATGCCGCCTTGTTTTCATTTATCTGTAAATTTTCATTGCTTGTCATTAATGTTGTGTTTGGTTGAGAGTTGGGGAGGAATTTGGAAATGAAAAGAGAAAAGATATGTGAAATTAAGTGAAATGTAAGTATATTTTATTCACATTTCACTTACCTTTTCTTTTTCCCTTTCAAAATTCCTTTCTAAATCTTCCAACCAAACATAGTATAAGAGTAACAAGATTTCTTTTCTTTTTTGTTTTATTTTCCCTAAAAAGTAAGTACAAATTAGCAAAAGAGGAAACTGAGCATGAAAGTAAAATTTAATAAAAATTGCACCTTAATAATAACACATCTTATGTCGCGTGAGTATGAAAGTAATGTATAATATATGAACATAAAAATGACAATGCTCAAATGTACCTATTTTTTGGTTTCTGTTGTCTGAACAGTGGCGTAAACTATTCAGTTTTGATAGTTTCAAAAAACTATTCAATTTTGGTTTTTATGAAGAATTTGATGTCATACTGAACCTTTCAGTTTTGCTACCAGTAAAAATTCAAAATATTAAGAGTTCACTTCTTGTTAAAATAAAGTCAATTTTTTTTTGATGTTTTTTTAGTCTTCAGTAGGTTTTTTTTTTTTTTTTTTTTTTTAGGTCCAAGTCTAATAGGACCAAAGAGTGAATTTTTTTTAATTATTTGTCTTATTTTACCCATTAGTTTCAAATTATGCCTTCTTGTTTTCATTTATCCGTAAGTTTTCATTGCTTGTCATTAATGTTGTGTTTGGTTGAGAGTTGGGGAGGGATTTGGAAATGAAAAGAGAAAAGATATGTGAAATTAGGTGAAATGTAAGTATATTTTATTCACATTTCACTTATCTTTTTTCTTTCCCTTTCAAAATTCCTTTCCAAATCTCCCAACCAAACATAGTATAAGAGTAGCAAGATTTCTTTTTTATTTATTTTTCCCTAGAAAGTAAGCACAAATTAGCAAAGAGGAAACTGAGCATGAAAGTAAAATTTAACAAAAATTGCACCTTAATAATAACACATCTTATGTCCCGTGAGTATGAAAGTAATGTATAATATATGAACATAAAAATGCCAATGCTCAAATGTACCTATTTTTTGGTTTCTGTTGTCTGAACAGTGGCGTAAACTATTCAGTTTTGATAGTTTCAAAAAACTATTCAATTTTGGTTTTTATGAAGAATTTGATGCCATATTGATCCTTTCAGTTTTGCTACTAGTAAAAATTCAAAATATTAAGAGTTCACTTCTTGCCAAAATAAAATGAAATATTTTTTGATGTTTTTTTAGTCTTTAGTAGATTTTATTTTATTTTTTTAAAATTTTAATTTTTACTTTTTAGGTCCAAGTCTAATAGGACCAAAGAGTGAAATTTTTTAAATTATGTCTTATTTTACCCATTAGTTTCAAAATATTTCTTCTTGTTTTCATTTATCTGTAAATTTTCCAAAACAATTCATTGCTTGTCATTAAGAGTACCAAGATTTTTTTTACTTTACTTTCCTTCGAAATTAAACACAAATTAGCAAAGAGGAAAGTAGAATTTAACAAAAATCGCACCTCAATAGTAACACATGTTACATCGCGTGAGTATGAAAGTAATGTATAGTATATGAATATAAAAATGGCAATGCTCAAATGTTCCTGTTTTTCAGTCTCTGTTGTTTGAATAGTGGCGTAAACTATTCACTTTTGGCTTTTACGAAAAATGTAATGCCATATTGATCATTTCAGTTTTGCTACCAAGTAAAAATTCAAAATATTAAGAGTTCACTTCCAACTAAAATAAAGTCAATTTTTTTGATGCTTTTTTAGTCTTCAGTAGATTTTTTAATTTTAATTTTAATTTTTACTTTAGGTCCAAGTCTAATAGGACCAAAGAGTGAATTTTTTAAAATTATTTGTCTTATTTTACCCATTAGTTTCAAATTTACAAAAATCGCATCCTGTTTAGTAGCACTTAAAATCAGTTTAAATAAACTTTTAGCTTAAATTAAGTTATTTTGGTGTGTTTGGTAAAACTTATAGAGATAGATTATAGCTTTGATTAAGCTATTTTCAACCTAAATTTGTAAGCAGCTCCGGGGTGCTTGTTGATTTGAGCTTATGCATGCAATTGAAATGGGGGCATTAAATGACTTAAATGCCCTTCATAATTTCCAGTTATTACAAATGTGCCATGTATATAAACCAAGAACACTCATTCTCTCTCTTTCACACTAACGGGAGAGGCAATTTCCGGCGACTAGAGCGCTCCCTCCTCTCTCTCTCTCTCTCTCTCTCTCTCGTGTTCTCCAATTGCTCACAATGAGCGATCTAAACCAGAGACCCTATCCATCGCGATCTCTCCACCGCGATCTGAACCAGAGACCCTAACCATCATGATCTCTTTGCAATCTCTTCTCTCTCTCTCTCTCTTCTGTGATCTCACAGTAACTGCTATTGCAACAGTAGGAGTGACGACCGATGGCTATCGGCAGTGGGATGAGGAGGAAGAGAAAAGAGGACTGCTGGCAGTGGGAGTATGAGGAGAAGGAGGGAGCTACCGACAGTGGAATTAGAGGTTTAAATTAAAAAATAATAATAAATTAAAAAAGAAGAGAAGAATTAATAAATTAAAAAAAAAAATGGTAAATTAAAAATTAATAAATTACTGAATAATTTTTATAATAAAATATTTAATTATTTAATTTTTATATAAGGGCAAACTTCCTTTAACAATTTTTATATTATTAATTGGTATTGTGTAATAAAAAAATACAATTTACTTCCACTAATGAAAAGAAATTAAACAAAATTAACCACAAAAAAAAAAAAAAGAGAAAGAAAATAAGGAGAAAAAGACATTTACACAGCAAAAAGTTACTTCACAACTTATTTAACAAACACTACTCAACTTAAATCTATAATCCAACCGTTACACTAAACAGATTAACAGCTTCTAATTAAAGTCATAATCTATAATCTATTAAGTTATAATTTATAATCTGTTTTAACATTTACACCAAACAGGACCAGTAATACATCACTTCACTCGAGTATGAAAGTAATGTAGAGTATATGAATATAAAAATGGCAATGCTCAAATGTACCTGTTGTTTGGTTTCTGTTGTATGAGTAGTGGCGTAAACTATTCGGTTTTGGTTTTGATAAAGAATTTGATGCCATACTGAGCCTTTCAGTTTTGCTATTAGTAAAAATTCAAAATATTAAGAGTTCACTTCCTGCTAAAGTAAAGTCAAAAATTTTAGATACTTTAGTCTTTAGTAGATATATATTTTAACAAAAATCGCACCTCAATAGTAACACAACTTATATCGCGTGCGTATGAAATTAATGTATATTATATGAATATAAAAATGCTCTCAAATTCATAACTAAATTTCGAAGTTAAATTCTATCCAAAACCATATAGTATGATATCAAAGTCAAAATAACTGTGAGCGCACCTCACTCTAATAGTTAACTTTCGAAATTAAATTCTAACCAATATACCATATAACACCACCTTCACCAATGGTCCAAATTTTCCATCAGACTTTATTAAAGACCTTGCAAGCATTGCCCTAGTTTACCCAAATATAAACCAAACACAATATAGACTTCACTGAAAAATAAAAATCAATTCCCCAAATGCTCGGCTTAATGGCTTACATAATTTGTAGGTTTCCTGGTTCGCGACATGCCCTCGTGCTTGGCAGGCAGGATGGTTACCTAAACAGCAGACTTCCATTAGGTTTCTCAACAATCAAGCTATATGGAATGCTCACAAAAATATTACACAATTTCATACAAGGAAATCGTACCACAATTTGCTGGTTCTCATCAGAGAGAAGTACCACCACTCTCGCTCTCTATTCCTGAGCCAAATACAAAAATAGAGAAAAAGAGAATAACAAGTAGACCATCATACTCCTCTGGAGCTTGGATGGCAATCTTCATATGAGAAAAGGAAGGAAACTTGATGAAAGATGTGCAGCACATCACTGGGCAGTCAAGCGGACCAGCATTCAGCACCAGGCAGTCAAGAAGTCCCACCACTTCAGGACTTCAGGAAACTCGTATGCTGCTACTCAACTGCATATTACATCTCAACAATTTTAGAAGTAAAAGAAGAGTAATTAACATTGAGAGAGGAGTTTTTTAAAATTTCAACACAAGTAGAAATATGAAAATATTTAAGCAAAAGGATTAATTGATGCAAATAATTTTCTAACTCCTTTCTCAGAAAAACCTACCACCTCAATCAAAAGTCCAAGAGAAAGGAGCTCATAATTGTTTCGAGCAATGAAAAAAACAAAATTTCCCGTCAGACAATTGAAGTTGTAATGTGTTGTAGACTGAAACATACTACGAAAACCTCCCCTAGCAAAGTGCCAGTTGAGGGGTATGTGCTATTTTAAGAAAAGCCCATATGAAACCTATTTATATCCGATTTATTGAAAATTTTCTTTTGCAATTGCAACTAAACATGTATACAACCTGGGGAAGTGCCTTCTGAATTTGTCTGTTTTACTTGTCTTGAAACCTAAACCTGGCCAAACACTTGACTAATGGAAAGAAGTGGCCTATTCCCAGCCAATTACACAACTTGCACTGCAACAAACTATTTACACACATAATGCAGGAGTTGCAGCGTATTGAAAGCAGGGTCCATAGAAAGACGCTGGGTGTTTACCTTTCTGATTGAGCTGATAGGTTCCTCATGAGGCCAAAAATGTTGGTTTATCATAATATCTGGTGTGATCAACAGTCCTGAAGTCCCACCGCATGAAAATCCTACAAAATTCAAACAAAAACAAAAAATACGGAACCGTGATATTTAATTTTAAAACAAACCACTAATGGGAGTTTCAAGCTCCGTACACACACACACACACTTGCTTTATGTTCTGTTAATAGAAAGTACTATAAATAATAATAATAATAATAATAATAATAATAATAATAATAAAGAAGGAACGAAGTAAGAAACAAATAATTTACAGTATATAAAGGAATGTCTCTGACATGCACTAAATCATCAAAATTGTTTTCAAAATCGTATATACATAAGCAACAAAAATTAAAATAACCGACAAAAATGAAGCATTACCTGGAAGCAGAGACCTCCAGCTCTAGTGCCCTTAGTGTCACAGACAAGAACTTCAAGTCGGCTGTCATTGATCTGGTTAAGAGTCTGAAGATAGAGATTGGATTGAGAACATAACTCGGCCATGTGAAACTACATCGCAAATCGATGGCCACTAAACCGACACTGTTGGTAATGAAAATAACTCACCTTCAGCTAGCCGAACAAATAATTATAAAACGAGAAAATCTACATATAATTACACAATGTAAGAGATTACAGCATGAAAGAAAAGCTGACTTTATTGGAAACATAAAATGTATGTACAAAAGGCATTGTTCTCTGATTTGTAAATGCTACAACCAGAATACAGTTTTCGCTAAGATATAATGACTAAGACATACTGGCTTGTACATTGGACAAAAAGATCATTACAGTCAAAGTCACCAACTTAAAGAGGAGCAAAATCCAAAACATCCGACGGGTTCACTCGGAAAACAACTTGTGCAGGAGTCTCGGGAATAATCTACAGTCTAATTGTAGGACATGACAGTTAATGACCACTCTAGTTGGTCATTTCTTGAGGACATTGATTTTGTTTCTTCTGTAAATAGGTATAATGAACAGGAATATACAAAGAAAAAGCAACTTCAGACAATCATATTCAAGTCTGCTAGGTCATCCATTGGAATTTCAAGGCCATCAAAGTCATCGTGATCTTGTAATCCATCATCATCAATGTTCAACCATGAACCTATGTCCGTCCCTTGACCACCAAGATCATCAGGAACACCTAAAACATCCATTCCAGGGAGTTGAAGGTGGGATAAGTCGATGGGCTCATGATCATCCAATCCATCCAGGCCGAACTCATCCTTTTCCTTAACACTGCCACTTGTGGTCATCTCATTCGACTTTGGACCTGAAGACAATGTTGCTTTAGGTTGCTCTGGTAACTTGCCAAGTAGGCCATTGACAGAAGCAGATAATTGAGTAGTTTTCTGCTTAGGCTTTGTTTTAGACTTTCTTTCCCCCTTAACATTGCCTGATGTGGGACGACCAATTTTAGTCGTTCCATTTCTAGATGACACCTCTCTGTTGTTCCCCTTTCCTTCTCTATCCCTCTCGCTTCTCTTTCCTTTGGCACTGCTTGAAAGAGAACTTCCAATTCCAGAAGGAGCAGTTGAAGAGCCAATTGTACCACCAACATCATCAAGCAACAACTCCCTTTTCTTCACCTTATTTGACCATGAGTCTTCCTTACCAATAGTTTGTTCAGACGAATGATTTACAGAAAGGAGTGCATTAGAAGAATAAATGTCATGGTTGTTGAAAGAAGGGCTTTGCTGAGTGCCCATTGGAGCTGCAGAACAGACAAAATCATAGTTAAAACTGAAACCTGTCATATGACGAAGAAAAAAAGTATCACTAAATTTAAGGCTACAAAACCATGCAAAGAGGTTTTACCAATTTAAGTCACACGATGTTAATATGGTAAACAAATTTACAGGTATGACGGATACATAGCAAACTCCAAAGAAATTTCTGTGTGAGGCCTCAAATGAAGTACCTGGAACTCTGATTTCCAAAGAACAACCGGACGTGTTGGCGAACTGTTTGCCAGATTCACCATCAGCAGTAGCAACCACTGGTGGTGCATCATTGAGGTGAGAAATACCAGAAAGGAACATATCCCTGAATAGGGGCTCGCAGAAACAGCTCTTGCCTGTATCTTCAAATTGTTGGCATCGTTCTAATGTCCGTTTGACAAAAGCTAAAGCAGCTTGCTTGGCCATCTTGCTGTTGCCACCCTTTCCCCCAGAGGCATTAGGACCCCGGCAAGTCTGCTGAACACAAATTGGGTCAATCACTAGTATGGCAGCACCTTGCCCAGAGACAAGGCAATGGAGATATTAAATAAAGCAAAAGAACCACCCAAAAAAAGAAAGAAAAGAAGATAATATCGTTGTTTTTAGATAAACACAATTAACAAAAATATATAATATGACAATTACAAATAGCTGATGCAGAAAAAGTAAGTAAACCCCAAAAAATGTTGCGACTACAATGACGAACAAGTTAAAAACAAATAACAAGGTGAAAAGTGGCTTACATGTAGCCACTCAATAACAAGCAAGGGACAAGTTAGAAACAAATAACAAGGTGAAAAGTGGCTTAAATGTAGCCACTCAATGACAAGCAAGGGACAAGAGGCTTACATTCAATCACCAAAATTACAAGTTTAAGGGGAACAGCACCTTACAATCTATGCTTGGAATAGAAGAAAAAAGAAAAATAGTCATACAGGCCACACCAATGGACCAATGGTTTCCACCATTGGTATCCCTTGATAGAACTGTGGTTTTTGGAAATTTGTTGAACTCAAACAGTTCTAACTACTTCAGAATTGTCATAACTAGGAACATTTAGGTATTTTTTTTCATATTAGGGGTAATTTTATGATTTATATTTGTTTAATATCCAAGTTACTAAGATTTTTTTATTTTTTTTATGAGCTTTATCAAGTCCTTTTCTTGTCTAGTTGGAATTTACGAATCCTTTTCCTAATTATGCTTCTATAAAAGCAAGTGCTTCGTAATAGACAACTAGACAAGTAGATGAATAATATTTCTCTTCAAATTTTCTTTTCAATGGTGAGAGTCCATTGGTTTCTTCCAGATGAGACTCTTAGAAGAGCTTTAGAGAGATTCTATGGTTTTTATCATTGCTGTTATTGTCGTCATTTTATTTCTTATTTGATTAATTTCCAGCAAGCCTCTACATCAAGAAGTTACCATATCCAGGTTTGCCATTTTTTTTTGGTTTTTGACAAGTAGAAGGTAAATTTTATTAAAAGCCAAGCATCAAGATGATTCTGCCCCTTGTTCAAAAGAGGCAAAGGGATCTCCACCCTTTCGAAAACCTGCTGATGCCGCTCCAACCAAAGCAGCCCCATCAGGCACAAAGGCACAAGATCCCAAGCCTTCGACTCTGACATCTTTTCCCAACACCCTACCTCCTTTCCAACTAGAAAGAACACCCTCCACATGGCTCTGCTGCACATACACCACACCAAACACTCAAAAAATCAACCCCCAAAACTGATACGCTACCAGGCAATGCAATAACATATGGGAAGTAGATTTCTGCATCCTCACAACACATGCAACACCAATTTACCAAAATTTGTTGACGTCAAATGAGATTATCCAACGCCAAAATCCGATCTAGTGCCGCCATCCACACAAAGAACACCACTTTGGATGGAACTCCAGCAACCCACACACTCCACCACAGGAAAGAAATAGCCACTTGACCCACCAGAGTTCGATAAAAGGATGAAACCAAAAAAACCCCTTATACCACCCTTCAACCCCAAGACCTTGCTTTTAAACACTAGCCTCCAGTACCCTGGATTCCCTGCCGATGAAATTCTCATATTTTACTTATAGCCCAGAAAATCCAGTAAGTTATCATTATTGATTTCAGACCCAAAATCAGCATCAAACCTCAAAATCTAAACTTTATTCCATCCTTAACCCTTATTGCAGCTTTCCAATTTTAAAGTAACACTAATTATGTGCAGATGAAAACATTACCTACACCTAGATTTTCAATTTCGTAATGGGGGTGTTTGGCAAGAAAATTTTTAGCCTTTTTTAGGCTAAAATTCACAAAAAGACAAAATAGGCTAAATAGCTTATAAGACAAAATATCACATCAAATCCATAATCATTTCACTTTTTCTCTCACAAACATAACATCGAACTATAAAAAAATTCAATCATCTTCTCAAACACACAAATTTTAGCCTACTAAAATAGTCAAAAACGAAAATACCCTACTAAAATAGCAACTTCCCAAACACCCACAATATCATATGTTATGACCATGGCTAAAGCTCGTAGAAGATTCAATTATATTGGACATTGGGTCATTGATGGAGAGAGATCGACATCGGGCAAGAGATTTTAGGCAAGACAATGAATTTTATTCCAGGTTGTATACAACACCGAAGGTGAGGAGGCCTGCCCTAGAAGACAAGGATTTTTCACCTGTTTCAAAAGAGGATTGGGTTAGAGTTGGAGAGGCCATTTTTAGAAGAGGTGGTACATGGTGAGAAAGCACCCGGGCCAAATGGTTTCACTCTAGCGGTCTTCCAAAGAAATGGTATGGAATCCTCAATTTATAAGGGCTATGGAGGATTGGGAGATACAGTCTATACAGGCGTTGGGTGCTTGTATGACTTCAAGGTTTGAAGAAATAAACAGTACACTTCGTCATGGGGCATCTCAAAGAATGGGGTGCTCTCAGTTCGGTCTTTTTCAGGATTTGAGGGGTGAGAGAGACATTATGTATGTAGAAAGCAATTTGAAGTAGGGACCCCTCCCAAGGTTTCCTTTTCTTTTCTTTTTTTTTGCATGGTCACTGCACATGAGGCAATTTTGACTACAGACAATATTAAAAAGATACGCAACATGATCATTGATTACTGTTGCGTGTGCAAGGTGGCCAACGAAAGTGTGAATTATTTGTCACTTCATTACCCAATGGCAAGTTATGGAATTTAGTGTTTTCTGTTTTGGAGTTCTTGAGTAATGCCTTTATTAGCAGCGGAATTGTTTGCTAATTGGAGATTTGGGTGCCCCTCGAAGAATGTAAGGCATTGTGAATTGTAGTTCTTCGTGTTTAGTGGAATGTATAGGACATATAATAGGAAGCCATTTAAGGATGTTGAATTATCCATCGTTCATATGATTTTCTCATTTCTATTATTTTTTGATGGAGAGAGGATCGTTCTTTATCTGTTTTGTTGGTTGTCCAGTTTATTAGAGAAACATATGTGCCCATGTAGCTTATAAGGTTGGGTTTTCTGAGTGTACAGGTTCACCCATATTAGTGCTTTGTTTTTAATATTAATTTACTTATCATATATATATATATATATATTATTCCTTAAACTTTCTCAATGATACAAGAAATTCCTTCATGCACCAAAAAACAAAAAACACATCCACATTTGATTATTTAATTATCCTACAAAACGATGAAATGAAAAATAAGAGACAACTATTTACTTCTAATGGAAAATAAAGCAATACATTGAAAATTTCCAAAATTCGAACACCAGTAAAAACGAATTTGGGAAAATTACCATATACTTGTCATAAGCCATAGCTACCAGCTTATCAAGAGCACGATGTTCAAACTCCCTATACAACATCAAAACATGCAGATCAGCAAGATGTTGCTCAAAAGGTTGAGCAAAAAACTCTTAAGGAAAGCACAGTTGTCAATGGATGAAGGACAAAATCATTACTTTTCTTGAAGCTCCCTCATCTCCAAAGCTGAGTTTAACAGTTTTCCAAGCAAGGCTTTCTTCTTAGTAACCTATTATTATCCACAAAACCATGAGATGGAAGTCTCAAGGAAATAAATTAACAAAATTGCTATATAGGAACTTCATTAAAAAACCAAATAATAAATAAAAGATAAGAATTTCAATAAATATCCGAAAAATAATACATCCAAAATTGCTAAATTTGTTTGCAATTCCCAGTCCAAATCTACTGGCATGACCTATGTTACATAGATCGTGGATCATTCTAGTACTAGGACCGGGAGCAGGAACATGGTACGCCACATGCTTTAAAATGTGGTACGATGCGAATAGACTTATTAATTTGACATCTAACATGTTACAATGTATTTTTCTTTAAATTATTTGTTCAACATAATTCTACAAGTATTGTGACAAATTATTTTTACATTCTATCAATCCAAAACTCCACTCCATCTAGATTTAAGCTCATTATATTTGACTTTTTCCTTACCAAGGAGAACTTTTAATGCATGACTAGGACTGTGGACGAATGAAAAAGCAACAAGTTTTAATATGTATAAATAACAGGAGAGAAAACATAGGGAACACCCGCTTGCCTACAAGTCAAGCCTCCAAGTGTTTGTTCCAAAAACCTAAAAATCCAATCCCGTCTTCATCAGGGTTTGATCAGGTTTATCAATATACCCAACCCCAAAACGAATCCATTAATGCAATTCTTCGATCCCAAATTGAAAATATATACACACATGTACACACACACAATTTAAAGGGGAAAGAAGAAGAACAAATACACAAATGATGTACAATTTATGATGAATTATCGAAATATGTAGATTATGTGTACATACAGAGTCAGGGAGGGAGGGAGGGAGGGAGAGAGAAGAGAAAGGAAGAGTTGATTGACAGAGGGGATTTTCACTTTGCAATCAGAAACTACCTGCTCACGGTAGTTGCCCTCCAGTCTACTGATATCTTCACTGATTTCTTCATCTGTCTGGGTTAAATCAGGCTGAATAGAGAGGAGAGGGGGGGGGGGGGGGGGGGGGGGGGGGGAGAACAACCATAAGAATATATTAACACATTTTTACCAAAGCTGAAACAGCATAAAATGAAGATTTATCTCTTACTAAAAAATATTCACTATGCTTCCCTACCCCCTTCAATAAAATGGAGGGATTGGGGGGGAGTGGATGGAGAATGACAAGGAATTTTGCACAAAAAAAATAAATCCTACCACTGGCTCTAGATAAAGTCCAACACTTTGCATCTCCAGGAGAACTCTTTCATCTAGGGACATGTTACCATACTGAAACTCAGAACATGCTATGTCAGGTGCCATTGCTTGATCAGAAAGTAAACCATTTTGTGAGTACTCGAAGTTTGAAACTATCCCATTTTCTGGTATGGCCATTATGTCAGTATCTAGCACACTGTGCTCCAGTTCATTAAAGGGTCTCTCATCGGCAGTTACTCTATAACCATTAAAACCAGCACGTCCGGCAAGCTGAAAGTTCCCTAACAGCCGGTGATTCAAAGTATTGGATTCTAATGTGTCCAGCTCAAATCCAGATCCATAAACATCAAAATCGAGGTCTTCACTTCCGCTGTAGAAAAGCTCTTCATTTCCTTCTTCTGAAATCAGAGCTGCCACAAGTCTTTGGCAAAGGGGAATCTCTTTACTTGTTGCGGGTACTACATGGTCAGGGATAAGTTCAATATTTTTTGGTTCATTTGTATCTCTGTCGGGTTCAATCAACCCAAATCCATTAGGGACCATACTGAAACTATCAACATCTAGAGGTACTGGTGTTGGTGTTGGTGCAGTGGACCCAAGATTTCCCTGTAAGAATTTAAAAAATAAACAAATACACAAATAAATGATAATCAGAATAATTCTATTCAAATTTCTATCTGAGTGTGCTATACAAGGTATTGTATCCAAATCTTAGAAGAAATCATGAAACAATATCCTGAACAGAAAAAATTGTGGTTGGGCATGGGCATTTGGTGTAGCTTCTTCAGCTCAACTTAATCAGCTTTTTTGTAGGGAAAAAGCTAGCATTTTTAAAGCTACCAGAGAGGGGTTCCTTTTTGGATTAATTTTCCGGCTTTTACGTGTTGGACAAAAATGCCCAGAGAAGATCTCTTTTATATTCTCACTTACACAGTATTTGGGACATTTACACAACAACAACAAAAATTTACTTGACATCTTATTTACAAAACAGATTCACCTTTTTCGCAACTTGTGCACTAAATAATTTTACAATTTATTCGAAGCTTTTAAAGTGTTGCCAAACAGTCTATTTAATGAATTAAATATAGATGAAAGAACGCTTGAAAATTCAAGGAAAATAATTTTGATTAATGAAAACTCTTTTCAGAATAAACGATCAAATAGACAAAATGAAGACAGATCAAAAAAATACTCCTCTTAATACATAAATAGTAAGAATGACAAATCTATGCTACTTCGGTGGTATATCTCTCCACTGCATGACACTCAGCAATTGGGAATAACTTACGACATAAAGACCATATGCTCCAAAATTATGCCTTAATAGAAATTCATAGCCCAGGGCAGGAGCTGACTGAAAGTTTCTTCCTTCTTTTCATGAAAAAAATGAACTTACCCAATGATACACAACAAATGACAATTGTAATCCTAACATAAATCGAATCAACCTAACACTACAAAGGTTAAGAAAAGAGAAGTGCATCTAATAAAGAGGAACAATACCACAATTCAAGTGAGATAATTAAAGAAATTAAAAAATTATTTTCTTTCCTTCTTCCTTTTTTTTTAAAAAATTTTATAGGAAAAGGTGATTTTCACAAATACCTATGCAAATAGCCAAAACCAATATTGGAAGAAATCTGAAAATAATCTGCTACCAAATTAGTCAAAACAGATGCCTTATTTGAACCTTGCCCATACTATCATAATAAATCCTCTTAATTGACATGGATATTTGTCAATGGCTAGTTAAAAATAGAAAAAAGATAATAGTTATACCCAATATAATGCACAACCGATAAAAACACATCAATCTAACAAGAAAACAAAGACAATCAATCACCTTTTGCTTTAAATAGGCTATTTCTACATCTGACATAAAACTGAAGTATGGCTCCATCTGCCTCCAGAATTGGTTGGAAAAACAATGAGCTGCAGTAACAATTAAATTAATCAATGCAATGAAGAAACCAATACTTTTACGAAAAAGAAAAAGAAAGAATGAAGTCTCGAGCTAGAACAGTACCATGATTAATGACAGCAGCTGCGGCAGCCAATAGCTCTTCATGCCCATCATCTGAACCAACTAATCAAGTTGAGAAAGTGGTCAGAGGACTAGAATAACAAATACTAGGACTAGTTTCAGAATAATTCATAAAATCTTTACTGAATAGTTTGGGATGTAACTACCAAGAAAATCTGCAGGTGAGCTGATTGTGGTGTGCTTCTGACGTGTATAAGCCTTACGGTCAGAAAGTTTCCGAGTTGGTGGGCGACCTGCTTTGCTGAACAAAAATTAATAAAATCGTAAGATTTAAATTAGAGAAGTCCAAAATCGTCAAAACAACAGAACACCAAGGCCATTTATTAAAAGAACAAAGATTGGGAGAGGAAAAAAGGAAAAAAGCTCAACCTTTCGGTCTTGTCAAAACTATTTCTGGAACTTCTGAGTTGTTTTGCTGTTCCCACATTACCAAGCTTTTCAACTGTCATTGGCATAAGAGATCTGGTGGAAGTAAAACCTCGCCCAGTCCTCCCTTGCCTACGTACACCGTCTCCAAGGTCATCCCCACTAACCATCTTATTCTTTCTTGGTGGCTGCACCAGAGTTGAAACCTTCTGAACATTTTGACTGGCTTTCTCATCCATCTCATCAGTCTTCTTGCCTTTATCCCTAGATTTTATTTCAGCAGCCCCTGACTCCTCACTTTCTGATAATGCAGCTGTTGAAAAATGGTCACCCTTGGATTTAACTTGCTGTGGAGAATTACTGGACAAGCGTCTTGCTAAGCCTGACCCATTTTCATTACCAGCAACATCAGACATGGCATCCAAAGCAGGGCTCTCATCATTACTTGAAACTAAAGGAACAAAATTTGTTCTTCTAGCTGTACGGGACATCTTTGGTGGCTTTGGGCCAGTCCATAGTGCAACAGGTGGTGACGATGACCGCGTTGATGGCGTGCGTTTGCGATTGTTAGCACTAGCAGCAGCAGAAGTCTTGTTTGTACAATGAGACAGCTCCCAATCATTAGCAACAGTAGTTCGTTGAACAACGGGGGACAATTTGTGTAAAACATTTGAACCAGATCGTGGAGCCCGAGCAGCTGAATTCATTTTTGTGTTAGATGTAGGGCTAGCTGAACTGAAATCTTCCCTGGCATTTGTCCTAGACATTGTAAGGATAAAAGGTACGTAAACCACCGCATGATCTTCATAAACAACTACTTGACTGGACTAGAAAAATATTTAAAAAACTGAAAGCAAATACTATTCTTCAATGGAATAAGACTCCAAAAGGAAAAATAAATCAAAAGACAGATATACAATAAAGACAGGAAATGTGGAAATGTGAAACAGTGTGAATTATGATAGGGTAAACAGAATTAAACAAGGATGATGCATACTTGTTAACAGCTCTGAGATTCACCCTTTCCTTGTCTGAAGCAGCAGGACGATCTCTTCTATCATGGGGCAGGGAACTGTTGTCCTGGTCAGCCTTAGGTATGGATGATCGCATGCCCAAGCTAGTAGGTTGCGAGGTGCTTTCTGCTTTTCCAACTCCGACAGCTCCATTAGCAATTCCCGGCCTACATCAAGAATACATATGAAAATCAGTGAAAACGAACTGGTATCTGTTTGGATAAATCATGCCAAGAAATGACAATTGAACGAAAAATTCAACATATAATGTGCTGCAGTGGTTAACTTTCTTGAGACACAACCCAATTTTAACTTTCCAAAAAATAGATTTGTTTTTCTATACTATAAAGTGAGTCCAAAAGTCAATGGCAGATTCCTTAATTATGTCAGACTACATCTTACTTATACAGAAAATTTGTTTCTTTAGGACAATTTAAAGAAGACCCGCAACTTCAAATCTTTATGGGTCATCATCACAAAAGGCAATCATAATTTGAAAGCCTCAATGTGACTTTTCAAAACTTTACTAGTTTAGATACATATGCAAAATCAATGCTAATCTATTCAAGGATGGCAGCACATAGGATGATAATGCACGATAAATAAACAAACTCTGATGATAAGGAATTAAGTGCTTAAGAAATGAAGTCACTGTTCCCTGGCAAAAGAGGCATGAGGAAAAAGAAAAGCAAAAATTATCAAGTGCAGGATGGCAAAAAATATTAAGTGCAGGATGCACTTGCATGAGAAAGAAGATTTTGCAAATGAAAATAACTGCAAATTTTCTATGAGTCTCCACCAACTCCCAACCCCCAACCCCTCCAATTCATTAATTGAACATACAATACAAGGCTCAAAATTTTTAACTTGAGCTATATTTTGCAAGAATACATGACGACATATCTCAATTAAGACAGTAATTTTCCAATGATACCAATAATGGAAGAAGTCAAAGATTAGCCCACAAGAAAGTGCCTCTACCAGGTGAGGACTGCATGGAGCTTTCCAAGGTTTCACAAAGACTGAAGTCAGCAATACAAGAGAAGCCTAACAATGCTTATTGAAATTTAACAAATGCGCACACACTAGAAATACAAGAAGTTATGAGGGGCCTGATGAAGAAATATTACCTGAACCCATGGGAGTCATTCAACCTTGATCGAGCCTCAGTAAGAAGTCTTGGCTGCGTTCCTTGTTTGGGTTCCCTGTAGCCATCAATAGGTTTTGCTGCCACTGTGCTTGGAGAAACATCTGGCTTTATCCCAGATCGCTTCTTCTTCATCTTTGACTTTTCCCAACCATCAACACCAATTGATAAAGTTCGCTCTTCACCCTGAGTTGCACTACTATTTGGAAGTCTTAATACTTCCCTATCCCTGTCCATATTCCCGGATGGCCTAGCAGGAGTATTTGTGCGTACATCAGTCTAAATCAATCAAAATTCATGTGTCAGTGTTCTATGAAAAGATTAGATTCAACTTGAATGAAAGAATGGGGAACTGATTGTCAGCAAAGAATATTGGCATTCTTCAAAGCAGATTAACAGCTAACCTTACCGAAGCTACCAAGATCACAATTTTTTTTAAAATATATATATATTGTGACAGAATAACTAGCAGGGAAATTCCAAACCTTATCCCATTCCTAGAAAAGAACAAATAGTGAAAATATATAATGAAAATTTGGTTACATCAATTTTTAAAAAAAATAGGAATTCAAGTTACACATAACAGATACTGACAAACTGTTCACCCGGGGACACATGCAATTATGCCAACAGAAATCTGCACCAGCTCAACACATACATGCAAAGAACTTCAAATTTTGTGAATGAGGGTATTCAATCTCACTACTGAGAGAAACATTCCCCTTCGAGTGATGACTGGTGTCCATGCAACATGGCCAATGACCTGTGTCCATGCAAAACACACACACACACAAAGAAAAGGAAGAGGAGGAGGGGGACCCAAAAAATTCCTGAAAGAGGATGCTTCCATGTTAACTGGAGCAAGGAATGAAAGCAGAAATATTAACTAAACCATGCCTATTGGCGACTGATGATCAGCAGAAAGCAGTAAACAACATTAATTGGGGAAAAAAACCTATATGGAAATCAATAAATGAAACTATCATGTAAAATTCAGAACAAAAAAACATAAACCAATGAAACACATAAAAAGACAGGAAGTCCAAGTTACAAACCTTCCCATCCACCATAGAAGTTCGGGTGCGTTTATTTGGAATGGAAATTTTGGTCCTTTCTTCCGACTTTTGCTGCTCAAGTTCAAAACCACTAGCAGTGGCATGACTTTGGGTTCCCATCTTACCAATGCCTGACCCTAGAACTGACCGATCACTAGGGTATAAGGCATTGGATCTATCAGTAGAAGAGACATCAGATCGGGATCTCTTCCTCGATGGAATGCCAGGGAAACACTTGTTCATTACGGACAAGGATTCACTGAAAATCTTCAAACGCTCCCTGTTACATTAGACAGATTTATAAGCTAAATACCTCTCCAGACTCGTATCAAAAAAATATAAACAACTATCTGGCCCTTTTCTTTGGTAGTTTTTATCAGAATATGAACAAATACCTGGCCTTCATTGAACTCTCGCGAAGACCAGCCTTGAGTCGTTTGAGTTCATCCAGTGGGAGAGAATGTGGCAGCTTGCCTTTGGAAGAACCAGATGGAGAATCATCCATAGGAAGGCCAAGAGCAACACTTGTTAGTCGCTTAAAATCCACTTGTCGGCTAAATTTGTGCTCTATAGCCATCGATTTTAGATCAAACCGCAAGCATTGTAAGAAGTTCAGCACATCTCCCTGTGTTACAGCAGAACTAATTCTTGACATGCTTGGAAGAGTTGACAGGATCGGATTCTCCATGTTCTCACGGAAGCTACCCGATCTATCCAATGAGGCAGCTGTGTATGATCCACGCTGCATGTATAAGGGCCTATCTGGGCTTCCAGAAGACATATCAAACTTACCAGATGCTGCCATTGCACCAGTTTTTGCACACCCTCTGTGTTAAAAACCCAGTAGTGCATGACAAAAGTGCAGTGCGACAGCACATCAAAGCCAAACTTGAAAGTCTTGAATGAGAATGGCAGGACAATACACCTGTAGAGGGTAATAAGTTGAAGAATACATAGAAAATCCACATCAACTAGAAGTACTGAAAAAAGAAAAAAGAATAGCAGTAATAAGTTGCAACTGACCCGGAACATGATCAGCAGCAATCCAGTTACAGAAACGTAAATACCAAGACATTAAGCTCAAAATCATAACTCATACAGACCCTGCATACTTTATTCTTTTAATTAAAGTACAAAATTTTCTCCTAAGGTTGTATCGATAAGTATCAGAGTTTTCTATAAATATTTTATTTGATTATTCATAATTGCAAGGCAATCCTCAGTCAAAAAAGAAAGGAAGGAATATCAGTGACTCCACAGACGTTAACCCATCGAACATATGAAGAAACAATTAAAATATCAAACATTGATTGGGACACAAGGCTTAGTTTGGTTTGGTTACCTGTCCAAAATTGAAATATCAACCATTGATGTGCTGTAGTAGCATCGCATAACTAAAAAGTACCTAAGAACCCCCTCGGGTTGGTGCCTCGGTCATGGTACACTCAAGCAACCAATCATCTCAAGCGTGATCATGAGGGACTAGTGGATTAGTGGCTAGAGCTAGGAATATTCAAAGTTTCTTGGTTCACCCGGTTAGGGTGGCTGCACTCTTCATCACTATCGTATCAATACAACTATCATTTCTAAAGCTTCAAATTATAAAAGCAACATAATATGAAAAGATAGTGGTTTTTTATTATTATATCCACTGAAGCAATGCAACTACCATTTTTCTAAAACTAACAAAGTAGCATAAAATAATAAGACAATGGCTGTCAAAGTAAAAATAAATCACATGATTAATAAATGAAAATTTGATTGCGTGATATCCTTCTTTGAGACAATGAATTATACAATGCCTAGACCATGCATTATATGCCTTTATAACTAAACACATTTTGCTTTTAATACCATTACCTAACTTGGCCTATCAATGAGGAATGTTGGATGGGTGGATCAGGTATCAACCTCTCCTAATATATTCTTCTCTGTGTAAGGCCATGGTTGTTAGAATCTTGTGATTCGCAATTCGATTCATATGATTTGATACGATTTTCAACCAAAATGATTCGTTTCATGTTGTGAATCTCAAATTGAGTGAATCATACGATTCAAATTGCAATTCACTACAATTCGCTATGATTCACTGCAATTCACCGCGATTCAATTTTGTTTACATAATGCATGATACGGTATAGTTTTCGCAAAATAAAATAATTAAAAAAAAAAAAAAAAAAATCTAACTACTTATATTGATATATGATTTTATATGTAAATACATATAGTTATACAAATATTTATTTCATTTTAAACATTGTGCATATTTTTATATGTATATACATATATATAATTATATATTATGCTAAATAAGTGAATCTTGTGATTCATGATTCGATTTGCAATTTGCGATTTGCCAACAATGCATAAGCCATAGTCTGAAAAACATGTACAGTACACATCATCACTTCTTTACTTCTAATGGCAGCATCAATTTATTAAGAATTCTAAATAAGAAAATGAAAGCCAAAAAGAGGAGCAAACAATCTACTACCTTCAATTTTACATCTAAGAGATTCTTTTATTATGTTAATGTATTAAATTTTTAATTAAATTCTTTATCAATCTTGTATTGATCACTATTATTAATTACAATGCGAACTCACCCAGGTTCTTGAGCATTTGGACACAAAAAACAACACATAGGTAGAACTCGTATAAATAAACAACTAAAATAGTAAAACCATAATTAACTTTAAATACCAAACCATGATTTTCCGTGCGCGTGCCGTAGAACTCTATATTATCACATGGGTACACATTCCCAGTCTTCAAAAATCATCACATAGACAAAGATAAGTACATAACACTGGAAAATGTTATTATTCCCTAAACCAACCGCAGTTCAAACAATTTTTGCCACAGAAATATGTATGAACTCATTAAAAAGCGTAAATGCAACTGAATCGAATGAGAAAATGAAAACCTGATATTGGAATCCAAAAAACTGCTTATCAATGGAAAAAAAATGCTATTTTTCTACTTAAATTATTAATTGTATTGCTCACTTTTCCCATTCTTTTTACCCGATTTTCAAACAGCCTCAAGTTCACTTCCACAGTTCAAATAACAGCCAGATCCCTATAATTCTGGTCAATGACTGCACATTTATTTTCACTCCATTTCTCTATTCCCATGTCTATTCATCTAAATACCCATCCCAAGAGCTCATCAGATCAACATAAACACCAAATTAAGCACTTCGTCAGGAAAAATAATAATAATAATAATAAATCTAGCTACTAACTGTAGCCACCCAATACCACAAAACTCGTTCTGATCACAATTTCACTTCAACTACCACAAAATTACAAACATGCAATTTGCAAACAAACGAAGCTAATATATACGTAAAAACACATACGCAAAATGGAAACCCTAAAAGTTGAATCGACGGAAAAGCAAACAAAAACAGATGTAGTCTAGCCTCAGCTGTAACAAAAACTATAGCCAAGAAACAAAACCCTAGAAGCTGAATCGACGCAATCAAATTCTGAAAAAGGTCAAATATATACAAAGATACAGATATATAGATATAGATATAGATATATACCTTGTGAGGAACTAGGAATGTATTGATTGATTGAGATTCGAGGTGTGTTGTGAAGCAGAATCGAGAGTGAAAGTTTTGAGGAATCGATAGAGAGTTTGAATTTTGGGGGAATCTAAGAGAGAGAGAGAGAGAGAGAGAGAGAGAGAGGGGTTCTTCAGAGTTGGAAGCTCGAAATCGAAGGTTCGTTCAAAGCCATGGAGGACGAAATCGACCGCTGTGTGTGTGTTATGATCGGCAAAATGTGTTGGCTTTTGTTGAAAGTACGTTTATGCCCTTCGTACGTGGCATTAGGGAATAGAGGAGGGAGGGTTTGATCAGGGGTATTGTTGGAATGTAAATTATGAGTCGGCTCCAACGGCTCCAACTCTATTTATCATTTATTTTATTTCTTTTTTTTTTTGGTTCGAAATAAACAAAATTTTGACCTAATATAAAATAGGACAAATTTAATATATAAAAAATATATATATATATATAGAAACAAAAACTAAACAAAATTAATTCGAATTACAACAAATGTGGACAGATGAAAAGTAATTACAAACATTCCAAGTTTGGATTTTGAAAGACAAAAATATTCATATTTTTTTCTCTTTTTTTTTCGCCTTTAATCATCTGTCATTCTGAACAAAACTCTAACCATATCTTAGGTAGCGTTTGGTAGAGTTTTGTAAATGTGATTTGAGAGTATGAGTTGTATTTTGAGTTTATGTGTTGTGGAATTATGATTTGAGTGTAGAAAATTTGTTTGGTAAAGAGTTTTGAAAATAGTTTTGGAAAAGAAGTTTGATTTGAGTGGGGAATTGTTGATGTGACATTTGATATGTGATACAAAATTTACAACTCATAACTAAACATACAACTCAAAATTATTTTAAAGCATATAAAAAATTTAAAAAATTTCAGAAAATATTTTTCCCGATTATGTAAATCAATTGCAAAAAAAAAAAAAAAAAAAAAAAAAATCTGGAATCGCGTCGGACATTCGGGTGGACATCCGGATGGTCTACCGGGTGGACATCCGGGTGGTCTACCGGGTGGTCATCCGGGTAGACAGAAAAGGCGCCTGTGCATCAGACAAGCATCAGAGTTCTCTGCAGAGAGTGTAGAAAATTGATTTGAAAACGAAACCAAACGTCATGCTGAAAATCAAGTGTTGAAAACTAATTTCAGAATACAAACAAACAGAGCCTTAATTTCTCCAATTTTGACTATTACACATGGTCATTCATCTACAAATCCTAGCCCACCCTCTCTCTCTCTCGCTCTCGCTCTCGCTTGCCCTATTCTACAATCAATTGCAATCCATTTTTACATTTCTTTCGTTATCCTAACATCCCTCTCCTCCCTCGTCTTGTTGTCCCTCTCCATAATTGATTTTGATGAAAACCATAGAAGAGCTCAATCGGACAAAACCTTGAAACCAAATAACTAGGTTGATTTTACGATAGATTTCGACGAAAACTAAACAAGTGAATTGCGTTCGATGGTTGCATGGAAAAGAGTAATATAAGTGTGAGAATGTTACATGCCTTTTTGTTAACCAAAATTTTTAAAAAAAAAATAAGAGACCCACTTTGAAAGGAGACCTCCAACTAGTTCACATTGAGGAGAACCTAAACTTTTGTTTTTTACAATTAAAGACGCATGATAATATTTTTTTTCTTTTCTTCCTTCGTTAATAGATATTGTTTATATAAAATAAAGTTTTTTTTTTTTTTTTTTTTGAGGGGGAGGGTGAATATATATGAGGAAACTACAATCCCCCAAATTCATTATCCTACAACATAGAATAAACACCCACTATTCCATTACCAATGACCCCAACCATTAATTAATTAATATCTAATAAACAATTTTAATATAAAATGATATACTAATGTAATATTGCTGAAAACAAAGTTTGCTCGAGCACATGATTTACCGCTTGAGCAATCCTTCAAGTCATCCAGTATTTTGCTCTGCAGACATAAGATTTTGAGAGCTTGTGTTTTATGCTCGAGCGCATGAGTTTTTGCTCGAATGATATGCCTCTCAGATGGACTGAGATTCTGGGAGTTCAAAATTTTCACTCAAGCAAAGGGTTGTACGCTTGAGCGGTCTTCGCTGAGAGCTCGAGCGTAGAAATAAGCAATCGAGCGGTCTATTCGGGATGAACCACTTAAAGGTCACTTTTTTGCCTAACTTCTCACTTCTATCTCTCATTTCTCCATTTCCGAAAACCCTAGCCACCTTGATTTCATCTACTTTTACAAAGAATCCATCCTAGTTCTTGAGTAATAAATGTAGAACGCGAAGAGGGGAACATTTTGGACATATTAGATTGCATCCTTGTCGAAGTCATTTTTCTAATCTTCATTTCTTTGGCTATCATCTTTGAGGTATGGATACTTTTAACTTAGTGTATCTATGATTTGAGATGAATATGTAATATCTTGTTAGTTGTATTGATGTATGGGATGAATATTTTGAGTTAAAAGAGTATTGATGCTTAGAAAGGGAAATTTTCCCAAATCTTTGAGACATTTTGAATGACTATTGAAGAGCAAGGTTATCGATGAAGATTGTTTGGTTTAAAATGTAAGTGAAGTGAAAAACCCTAAATTTTTACAAAACTCTTGTTTTGATTTTGCACTAAAAAGAGGATTTTGGTTCAACTAGAATATGTAACTTGAAAGTGAGTTGATATTTAGTAAAAGTGTATATGATTATTGATTTGAAGTAGTAGAGATTTCATATTTTGAAGAATGGATTTGGATATCATTGGAAATATGGAAATTGGAAGATTCTTTAGTTATGGGTTATGTTATATATCTATTGTAGTAATGGATTGAACCTTAGGCAAGTTTAAAACATTTGCAAAATTCATGCATCTCATTGCATTTCATGATTTCGAACTCAAGTTGAATTACTCTTTCGAATGTTTGAAGTGCCAAAAGAGGATAAATAGCGTGTGAGTCTGGGTCGTTGAGTCGGGATTTGGAAATGAGTCGAGTATGATATTGGTGCCGGCGAAGGGAGTCTAGATGCCAAATTGCTCTGTCTTGTGCTTGATGCCAGACAAATGTGGGAATTATTTTTAGGTGTCCACTGGCCCTATCGTATTGTGAGCGGGCAAATGTAGGAATATTTTTAATGTAAAACTCTATATAAGTATGTATTGACTCTTGCTTTGGGATTCTATTGCGTATTTACCACTTCATTAATGATGTTGAGTTTTTATATAACAACAGTGCATTGTGTCCCATTTTTTTAAAAAAAAAACAAATATTTTGTCATGGCATGTGCATAGCATGATCGCATCCATATCAAGCATTTATATACTCTGTTAAATGTATTTCTACTGGGCGATTAGCTCATTTCTACGTAACAAACTTTCAAGACTTGGTGATGTGCTTCCACCAAAATGAAGAAATTGTGGAGATTTTTTATTGGAGCACGAAGGCTCATTGATGATATCTATGCTAAAGCTCTGAGCTTTTTGTTTTGGAATTGAATGTCCACCATTTTGTGTAACCACGACATTAGCCTTGAAAGTTGTAAGGCATTCTATATGTGTGTTCCTCTAACTCTTTGAACTATATATATACATGTGTTTTGAATATATATTTTTGGGAAGAAGTTGTAATGTTATTGGAAATAGTTCAATGAGAAATAGGCATATTTTGTATAAAAAATTATTATACTTCAAATAATTTCATTTATTTTCATTAATGTTTAAATCTATAAGGATGAATATTAAGTTGTAAATTACAAATAGGTTTTAAAATATCAAGGCGTTACATGTAATATTCTTACTCTTTTAAAATCAACCTTGCTGTCAAGATTGAAATACATAAACATTCAAAATCCATCAAGATTCCATATTTTGTATAACAAAAAGAGAAAGTAAAAATATTTAACTTATTGGCTTCTGAATGTAGCATTAAAACTTGTAGAGACTATTTTTTGCCACCTTGAACTGGTAATACAAATCATTGATTTTTTCTCTGTCAATAAATCATCTTTTTCAAGCTTTTCATTTGTGTTGTTTTTGACGGACCATCTTTTTCACTCTTTCACCTTCAAAACTGAGCATATTGATTTCATTTAGAGATTTCTTGAACTGTTTGTTGATTTCAATCATATTGGAGACAAGTGCCTTGATCCTTATTAATGTCTTCATGCAATTGACTGCACTGTTTTTGATGTTGTAGCCATTACCAAGGATTATGGAACAACCCCGACCTATGATTAACTGTTAAACCATGATTAGCCATAAGTAACTATGCCTAATGAGTAATTAAGATGAAATTTTGAATTAATTGCATGTGTGTTATATTATTTGTGTTTCTATTGTTCATGGTAGAAATATCTATCTGTATTTCCATTTAGTTTTGCTAATTGAAGGTCGTATCGGCATCCGATTACGAAATTGACTTGATATATGTGTGATTCAGAATTTTTGGAAAATTATGGTAGGTTTAAATGAAATTCGATTCGGAATGAATTAATTAGAATTCAATTATGTGGATTAGTAAACTTAAACCTAGCTTAATTAGATGCCACTAACCAAGCCTATATAAGGCTTATTGGACTCAACACACACAAGTTACACACTCTCATCCCTTCATATTTGAGCTCATAAACGTGAGGAAGAGAGAGAGAGAGGGACTTAGGAAATTAAGTTCAAACACTTGGATGTTGGAGAGACTTGGAAGAGTTGGCTTAGACTCAACAATTAGCTAACTAGAGCTCAAATAGACATCTAAGGTATGAAATCAAGCTTCTAACTTAGAAATTTAGTTGGGTAATGCATGGAATCAAGTGAGATAAGTGAATTAACTTGAGAATTTAGCCAGAATTGGAGAAATGAACTCAAACCATGCACGCATGCATATTTTATAGCATTTTGAAGTTATTTTCCCAAGAATTTCATCATGCATATTACTAATTCACCTTAGTTTTGGAATTTATCAAGTTTCATGTCATTTTGTGTCATTAGATCATGTTTTTGAAGTTTTGAAGTCAAGGCAACACATGCATGTTATGTTTTCTAAGAATTGAGTTTTGTTTTGCACAATTGGCAAGTTTTTGGGCTTTGATTTTACGAAATGATTTAGAATCTCCAATGTTTTCCAAGTTCACATATGATTCCTCAAGTGCTTGGCCCAAAATGATGAGTTTTAGAGTATTTGATTTGAGTTTGGAAGCTTGGAGGTGAATTTGGAAATTCCAGAATTCGATCTCTCTGCTCGAGCGATAGATCATGCACTCGAGCCGCCATCTTTGTTTTTGCATCTCCGCTTGAGCGACCAAAAGTCGGCTCGAGCATAAAATGCATGCTCCTAGAAGTTCACATGTTTTGCAGACCGCTCGAGCGACAAGAGTTGCGCTCGAGCGAGGACCTAAATCTCACGTTCAAGCGGCCATCGAGCGTCTGTCGAGCGTAAAAATCACACAACCAGTACTTTTAGAGACCGCTCAAGCAAAAGAAGGTACACTCGAGCGACCACTCACATTTTGCATGTCCGTTCGAGCGGGACCCCTGTTTTTAACAAGTTTTGTTAAATATGTTCAAGTGCATTTTAGCATCCTCATTGCATCCTAGCCATTCCTAAGCCAAGATTAAGACATAATAATGAGGATAAGAAGTAGAAACACACCAAGATTAGAAAGGATTAAGTTAATGATTCCGGGTGTGTAATTCAATACGTTCCATTCAATGTTTGCGTAAGTCACGCACCATAGATGGTTTGGTTTATCTGCCTAATCTGTTCTGTAAGTGGAGCCATCTGTGAGTAATAACTTAGTAAAGCTATGTTTAACTTTAATTATTTTCTGAATGATATGAATTAAGATCTATTTTATGCAATGTTATATTTTTATACAATAAATGATTGTCCAAGTCTCTGAAATATATTCGTGGCATCCTTAGCACAAGGCCCTTGCCCAGGGGTAACAATACCATGGTTTATGAGCATAAGGCCCTTGCCCGGGGGTAATAATACCGTGGTTCAAGCATGTTACAAGTTCCTAGTACTAGAGGTTCCTTTATGAAACTGACAAGTATGACCTTTAATGCTCTGTATATAATCTGTTAGAACTAATGGGTGTACCATGTATGACCTTATGCCAATTACGAATATGAATATGAATATGAACATGTATATGAATCTGTTTCTGATATGAAACTTGAATATGCATAAAAATCTGTTTCTGACATAAATTCTGATTTTTGACTCTGTAATAGACATCATTCATTTAAACCCTTTACTCTGTTATTATTCACTGGGCTCCAGCTCACTGTATTATTTATGTATGTAGGTGACCAGGCGCATGATCATGCCCAAAATTGAAGGCCTAAGTTCTGTTTTGTCAAGCCATCTACCATGCCTTCCAAGAAGGTTCCCGTATATAAAAGTCAAGTTTTGTGGACCATGTTAAGAGTTATTTTGTGTATCATGCTAAGAACGTTTATGTTTTGTTTATCTGTATATTGGGCTAAGTCCCTTTTGATAATGCTTGTACGGTGTTGTGAGACTTATGTGGACATGATATCTTATGTGTATATGTTACAAGGTTTCAAATTTCTGTTCCATGTATGTCTGCACAGCTCTATGGACTATGTTTATTTTGTATATTTGCTTCTACAATCCTTAATTATATGTTATTCTGATAAGAGACCTTTGGTAATCCAATGATTACTGGCCGGTTACGACGCTAAACCTGTAGGGGCGGGTTTGGGTTGTGACAGAGTGGTATCAGAGCACGTGATATACCGCACACACGAATCCATATGAACTATAGGGTGTCTTAGAAAAAAAGTAGGGACATTTCATGTGCATGTGTGAGTTAATTACTGTAGCAATTGTATCTGAACATGAATTCAACATGACCTCACATAAATGAAACAAATGAACTGAAACTGAATATTCTGAACATTGTGAAAGGAATTACTCGCCTGTGTTTATTATTGTTTTGTTTACCTATAGCTAATGGAGAATGCAAGAAGTAATGATGCAAATGAATCCTCAGAGGCTCGCATGAGCCAAATGGAACAAATGATTACCGCTCTAACTGAAGCAATAACACAGCAACAAAGACAACAACTGATGCCTCTTCCGGTGCAAGTTGAATTGGATAATAATGACATCATCAACCTAACTCAGAAATTCATAAAGATGAAATCGCCAACTTTCTTGGGTGGTATTGAACCGTTAAAAGTGGAGACATGGTTACTTGAAATGGAAATTATTTGAAGTGTTTCCCTGTACTGAGACTCAGAAAGTTTTATTGGCTACCTACACTCTTAAAAATGAAGCTCGGAGATGGTGGTTATTAATCCAAAATAGTAATGGGAATACCTTGGCTCAATTCAATGAGATCTTTTACAACAAGTACTTTCCCCAATGCTTTAGGGATCAGAAGGTGTCGGAATTTCAAGAACTTAAGCAAGAAAGGATGTCAGTGGCCGAATATGAGGCCAAGTTTACTGAATTAGCTCATTTTTCCCCACATATGGTGGACTCGGATTATAAAAAATCCCAAAAATTTGAGGAATGACTAGATTTGGATGTATATGACAGAGTGGGCGTATTAAAGTTGCCTACTTATGTGGAAGTACTTGATAAGGCATTGATAGCAGAAGCCATTTTGGCAGCAAAGCAACAAGCCAAAGCACCAACCATAGAATGGAGAAGTAAAAGGTCCGGATCCAATTTTCGGAAGGGTCGTTCATCGTTTATAAACAAAAAGCAAAATACCGGATCATCAAGCAGTTCAAGTCAAAACAGTGGCTCTGTGCCAGTCTGTTCTGAGCGTGAGAGAAAACATAAAGGTACGTGTTACCGTGCCTCGGGTGCTTGTTTTCAATGTGGCAAGACTGGCCACATGATCAGAGATTGTCCAATGAGATCTGTTGATGCTAATCATCTCACGGCAAGTTCAGCTGGATCTACCTTTACACCAAGAACAAATGTGAAAACCAATACCGGGAGAGAGACTCTGAGACAAGGCGAGTGTTTGCATTAGTGCCTGGAGATGTACAAAATACCGAATCTGTGGTGTCAGGTATAATCTCTATCTGTGCTCAAAATGCCTTTGTGTTAATAGATTCTGGTTCCACGCATTCATTTGTATCGCATGTTTTTTCTCAGAAATTAATTAGCCCATTAGAACCTATGAACTATTTAATATCTGTGTCTACACCATCTGGAGGTTCTATGAAATGTACTTCTGTTTATCCGGCATGTGATGTTGCGATTGGAGATGTGACATTGTATGTTAATTTGTTACCGTTGGGTATTGATCATTTTGACTACATGTTTGGTATGGATTGGTTAACAAAATACTGTGCCACCATTGATTGTGTAAGTAAATCTGTCGTGTTTAGACCACCTGGTGTGCCTGAGTTTGTTTTTACTAGAAATAGAGTAGTTCCTCTGCCATACTTGATTTCATTTATGAAAGCCAGAAAATTGTTAAGAAAAGGATATCGGGGCTATTTGTGTTGTGTGTTGACTAAGTTTTCAGATAGTGCTAATGTGGAAACAATACCTGCAGTCCGTGAATTTCCTGATGTATTTTCTACTGACCTACCTGGGGAGTTAATTGATAGGGAAATTAAGTTTACTATTGATGTTGTACCCGGAACACAACTGATTTCCAAAACTCCGTATAGAATGTCGACTTCTAAACTGAAGGAATTGAAAACTCAACTTCAGGAATTGTTAGACAAAAAGTTTATCCATCCGAGCACTTCACCTTGGGGTGCTCCAGTCTTGTTTGTCAAAAAGAAAGACGGGTCTTTGAGACTGTGTATAGATTACAGAGAACTGAACAAAGTAACCATGAAGAACAAATATCCATTACCCCGAATAGATGATCTATTTGACTAACTTCAGGGAGCACAAGTGCTCTCCAAGATAGATCTTAAATCTGGGTATCACCAGTTAAAAGTCAAGGCACAAGATGTAGAGAAAATTGCATTCAGAACTAGATACGGACACTATAAATTTTTGGTAATGCCATTCGGAGTAACTAATGCACCTGCAACATTCATGAACTTAATAAATAGAGTGGTCAAACAATTCCTTAATGGATTTATTGTTGTGTTCATCGATGATATATTGATTTATTCTAAAAGTAGGGAAGAACATGAAAATCATCTGAGAATGGCTCTACAGATCCTAAGGGAAAGGAAGTTATATGCAAAATTTTCCAAATGTGAATTTTGGCTTGACAGTGTGGCATTTCTGGGGCATGTAATCAACAAGTATGGTATCTTTGTTGACCCAAAGAAAATTGAAGCTATTGTGGATTGGCCTAGGCCGACAAATATATCGGAAGTTAGAAGCTTTCTGGGACTTATTGGCTACTACAGAAGATTTATAAAGGATTTCTCGAAACTTGCCATGCCATTAACACAATTGACACAGAAAAATGTACCATTTGACTGGAATGATCAACGGGAGTCAGCCTTCCAAGAATTAAAAACTAGACTGGTAACTGCACCGATTTTGACTTTACCTAACAAAACTGATGGGTTTCAAATATACAGAGATGCCTCCTACAAAGGTTTGGGTTGTGTGCTGATGTAAAATGGGAAGGTAATTACTTATGCCTCTCGGCAACTCCGTCCTCATAAAAAGAACTACCCGACTCACGATCTTGAATTAGAAGCAGTGGTGTTTGCTTTAAAAATTTAGCGTCATTATCTGTATGGAGTAACTTGTGAGGTATGAATAGATCATAAAAGCTTAAAATATTTCTTCACCCAAAAAGAACTGAATATGAGACAGAGGCGATGACTCGAACTAATTAAGATTATGACTTGCAAATTCTATACCATTCAGGAAAAGCAAATACAATGGCAGACGCTTTGAGCCAGAAATCAGTTGAAACCTTGTCATGTTTACTTACTGATCAGAAAGAGTTAATAGCCGATTTAGAGAAGAATGAAATTGAGATAGTCCTACGTGAACAAGGCGGGATTCTAGCCGCCATCTCTGCCTAGCCTGTTATCATAAAAGAAATTAGAGAGAAACAACATGAAAATGAGTTTTTGAAGAAAATTATTGATGAGGTTGACTCGAAACTAAGATCGGGAGTTATGTTTGAAAATAATATATTGAAATTTCGGAATAGACTTTGTGTACCGGATTATTCTAACTTGAGGAAACGTATTATGACCGAAGCACACAATTCTAAATTCGCTACACATCCGGGGAATACGAAGATGTACCATGATTTGAAACAGAATTTTTTGTGGCCTGGAATGAAGAAAAGCATTACTGATTTTGTGGGTAGATGTTTGCATTGCCAACATGTTAAAGCCGAACATCAATGACCCACTAGTTTGCTACAACAGCTTCCAATACCGGAATGAAAATTGGAGCATATTACCATGGATTTCATTGTTAGACTGCCTCGCTCTTTTTGAGGTATAGACTCTATTTGGGTCATTGTTGATCGTTTAATTAAATCTGCTCACTTTTTACCTGTCAAATCTTTTTATAATGCGGATAAGTTGGCTAACTTGTATATCAATAAGATTGTGAAATTATATGGAGTTCTAGTGTCCTTAGTATCTGATAGAGATCCTAAGTTCACTTCAAGATTCTGGCAGAGTCTACAACAAGCTTTGGAAACTAAGTTGAGACTGAGCAGTGCTTATTATCCGCAAACAAACGACCAATTAAACGGACCATTCAAACATTTAAGGACATGTTACGGATGTGTGTATTAGACTTTCAAGGCAATTGGGAGACCTACTTACCATTGGCTGAATTTGTGTATAATAATAGTGTAATAACCTCGACCTCTGATTAACGTTAATCCATGATTTAATATGCCTTAGAAGTTATTGAGATGAAAATTTTGAATTAATTTAATATATGTTGCATTATTTGTGTTTTATTTATCTGTCTCTCGTGGGAAGATCTGTTTGTGTTTCCGTCTTATTCTACGAACTGAAGGCCTTATCGGCATTCGATTATGAAATTGACTTGATAAATGAGTTATTTTGAATTTTTAGAAATTTATGTAGGTTCAATTGAAATTCGATTCAGAACGATTAAATTCGAATAATTTAATGCTTATTAAATTAGTAATAAGTTAATTAACTAATTTTTGATCAAGCCTATATAAGGCCACTCCTACCTCTTCCTATACACTTTTAATCTCTCATTCCCTCATCTTTTGAGTTCAAACGTGAGAGAGAAGAGAGAGAGAGAGAGAGAGAGAGAGAGAGAAAAAAAAGACTTGATTTCAACTAGAGTATTGAGGAAATTAGAAGAACTTGGAAGTTTAGCTTAGGAACTCAAACAATTAACTATCTAGCATTCAATTGAGAAACCAAGGTAAGAACTCAACTATTTAATTATGTAATTGAAATAGCTATTGTTATTTCATGTGAATTAGGAGATGAATTACCAGAATTGAGTTAGAATTATAGAGAAATGAACCATATCATGCATGCATGCTCATTTCATCATAATTTGAAGTTATTTTCAAGGAATTCTCTCTTGCATGTCCTCATTTTGACCTTGGTTTAAGAATTCAACATATTTTTAAGTTAGACACCTCATTGGATCATGTTTTGGAAGCTTGGAACTTGCATCTTTACATGCATGATATATATAGTTATGTTTTCAAAGAATTGAGTTTGGTTTTGCATTTATCACATGCTCTTAAACCTTGATTTTGTGAAATTGATTTTGAATTCACCATGTTTTCCAAGTTTACAAGAGTTTCCTCAAGTTTTTGGCCCAAGGAACCATAATTTGCAGCTTTGGGGTTGAATTTGAAGCTTGGAAGCAAATCTGGAAATCCTAGAATTTGCTTCCACGCTCGAACGACATATTTTGCGCTCAAGCGACCACCTTCATTTTCACACTTCCGATCGAGCGACCAAAAGTTGGCTCGAGCATAAAATGCATGCTTCCAGAAGTTTGCGTGTTTTGCAGACTGCTCGAGCAACAGAAGTTACGCTTGAGCGAGGGTATGAGTCTCACGCTCGAGTGAGCGTTGAGTGAGTATCAAGCAGAAAAATCAGGTAACCAGCACTTTTGCAAAAGTTTACAGACCATTCGAGCGACAGAAGTTGCGCTCGAGCGACCTCTCACATTTTGCATGTCCGCTCGAGCGAGGGAAGTTGCACTCGAGCGAGGACCCTGTTTTCAGCAAGTTTTGTTAAGTGTTTTCAAGTGTATTTTAGCATCCTCACTGCATCCTAGGCATTCATAGGCTAAGATTAAGACACAATAATGGGATAAGAAGTAGAAACACACTAAGACAAGAGAGAACCAAGTTAATGATTCCGGGTGTGTAATTCAGTACGTATTCGTTCTGTATCTGTGTAGGTTACGCGCTACAAGATATCTGAATTCCCTACTCTGTCCACTTACTTGAAGCCATCTATTATCTGTGAGTAATAACTTAGTAAAGCTATATTCAACTTAAAGTACTTTCTGTATATGAAATAAGAATCGTTCTATGAAATGCCATGTTTTACACTATGAATGATTGTCCAACTCTGGCAAATATTTGTGGCATTTATGCTATGATTCAAGTATGCTATCTGTACCCGGACAGGAGGTTCCTTATGGAACTGACAAGTTATCTGTGCTCGGCTGGAGGTTTCTTTATGGAGCTGACAAGTTTTTGTGCTCGGCTGGAGGTTCCTTTATGGAATTGACAAGTTATCCGTTCCTAGTCCAGAGGTTCCTTTATGGAACTGACAAGTTATCGGTACCCGATCGGAGGTTCTTTATAGAACTGACAAGCATGACCTTTAATGTTCTATATGAGATCTGTTAGTGTTAACGGATAAGCTATGCAAAATTAAGCATGAACTTTGATTTCTGTATATGCTCAGAACAAGAATATGAATGTGAATCTGTTTCGATATGAACTCTGGTTTCTGAATCAGTTACGGGACATCATTCATTTAACCCTTTACTCTGTTATTATTCACTGGGCTCCTATTGACTATTTATTTATATATGTATGTGAGCAGGCTCGTGACCAAGCTTAAGATGATGCCTGAAGGATTTTGTGTTTGTCAGCCACCTTTTACGCCTCCCGAGGAGGTTCTGGACTAAGTCGAGTCTCGTGGCCGTGTTTTGTGTGAATGTTAAAAACTTTGTTTCTTTCGGTTTACGGACAAAATTTCTGTTTATATGTACATTGGATGACGTATATCTACCGTACCCTTATGGCGTCATATGTATGCTTATAAATTTTAAAATTATATATCTTATGTATGTTTGCACAGCTCAATGAAATATGTATATTTTATATATCTGCTTTCCCAGCCCCTAATTATATATTAGTCTGTTCAAAGGCCTTGGGTAATTTAAGAATTACTGGCCGGTTACAACGCTAAACCTTCAGGGGCGGGTTTGGGTCGTGACAAATAGCTACCATTCGAGTATCGGTATAGCCCCTTATGAAGCGTTGTATGGTAGGAAATGTCACTCTCCGATCTGTTGGGCCGAGGTAGGTAACAGACTTTTGTTGGGCTCGGAACTCATGCAAGAAACCACTGAAATGTGAAAGTGATTCAGCAACAATTGAAAGCTGTACAAAGTCGCTAAAAGAGTTATGCGATGTCCGAAGGTGAGATAGAGAATATGAAGTCGGGGACTATGTGTTTATCAAAGTAACTCCAATGAAAGGCCAGATACGGTTTGGTGTAAAGGGCAAGCTAGTACCGAGATATGTTGGACCATATGAAATTCTTGCGAAAATTAATTCAGTAACACACCGAATAGCCTTACCTCCGGTGATGGAAAATATGCACAACGTTTTTCATGTGTCAATGCTTCAAGATTACTTACGAGATCCGTTCCATATGATAGAACCGACTCATGTGCTTTTGAAAGATGACTATACATACGAAGAGAGGCCAATACAGATTGTTAACCGAGAATCAAAAGGCTGAGAAATAAGAAAATTCTGTTAGTGAAAGTTGATTGGCAAAACTATGGAAGGACCTATGTAACTTGGGAGACGGAGGAAAATATGATGAAAAAATACCCTGAACTGTTTCCTTTGGACCCGTTATTCTTCCAAAATGAAGGTAATTCGAGTTTGGAGAACCAAACTCTTTAAGGGGGGAAAACTATAACAACCCCGACCTATGATTAACTGCTAAACCATGATTAGCCATAAGTAACTATGCTTAATGAGTAATTAAGATGAAATTCTGAATTAATTGCATGTGTGTTACATTATTTGTGTTTCTATCTGTTCATGGTAGGAATATCTGTCCGTATTTCCGTTTTGTTTTGCCAATTGAAGGCCTTATCGGCATCCGATTGTGAAATTGACTTAATATATGTGTAATTCAAAATTTTAAGGAAATTATGGTAGGTTTAATTGAAATTCGATTCGGAATGAATTAATTAGAATTCAATCATATGGACTAGTGAACTTAAGCCTAGCTTAATTAGATGTCACTAACCAAGCCTATATAAGGCTTATTGGACTCAACACACACAAGTTATACACTTTCATCCCTTCATATTTGAGCTCATAAACGTGAGGGAGAGAGAGAGAGAGAGAGAGAGAGGGACTTAAGAAATTAAGTTCAAACACTTGGGTGTTGTAGAGACTTGGAAGAGTTGGTTTAGACTCAGCAATTAGCTAACTAGAGCTCAAATAGACATCTAAGGTATGAAATCAAGCTTCTAACTTAGAAATTTAGTTGGGTAATGCATGGAATCAAGTGAGATAAGTGAATTAACTTGAGAATTTAGCTGGAATTGGAGAAATGAACTCAAACCATGCACGCATGCATATTTCATAGCATTTTGAAGTTGTTTTCCCAAGAATTTCCTCATGCATGTTACTAATTCACCTTAGTTTTGGGAATTCATCAAGTTTCATGTCATTTTGTGTCATTAGATCATGTTTTGGAAGTTTTGAAGTCAAGGCAATACATGCATGTTATGTTTTCTAAGAATTGAGTTTTGTTTTGCACAATTGGCAAGTTTTTGGCTTTGATTTTGCGAAATGATTTAGAATTCCCAATGTTTTCCAAGTTCACATATGATTCCTCAAGTGTTTGGCCCAAAAGGATGAGTTTTGGAGTATTTGATTTGAGTTTGGAAGCTTGGAGGTGAATCTGGAAATTCCAAAATTCGACATCTCTGCTCAAACGACAGATCCTGCGCTCAAGCTGCCACCTTTGTTTTTGCATATTCGCTCGAGCGACCAAGTTGGCTCGAGCGTAAAATGCATGCTCCTAGAAGTTCATATGTTTTGTAAACCGCTCGAGCGATAAGAGTTGCGCTCGAGCGAGGAACTGAGCCTCACGCTTGAGCGATCGTCGAGCGTCCGTTGAGTGTGAAAATCACACAACTAATACTTTTATAGACCGCTCGAGTGAAAGAAGGTGCGCTCGAGCGACCGCTCACATTTTGCATGTCCACTCGAGCGGGACCCCTATTTTCAGCAAGTTTTGTTAAATGTGTTCAAGTACATTTTAGCATCCTCATTGCATCCTATTATTCCTAAGCCAAGATTAAGACATAATAATGAGGATAAGAAGTAGAAACACACCAAGATAAGAAAGGATTAAGTTAATGATTCTGGGTGTGTAATTCAATACGTATTCGTTCAATGTTTGTGTAGGTTACGCGCCACAGATGGTCTGGTTTATCTGCCTAATCTGTTCTGTAAGTGGAGCCATCTATGAATAATAACTCAGTAAAGTTATGTTTAACTTTAATTATTTTCTGAATGATAAGAATTAAGATCTGTTTTATGCAATGTTATATTCTATACAATGAATGATTGTCCAAGTTTCTGAAATGTATTCGTGGCATCCTTAGCACAAGGCCCTTTCCCAGGGGTAACAATACTGTGGTTTATGAGCACAAGTCCCTTGCTCGAGAGTAATAATACCGTGGTCTCATGGCCCTTGCCCGGGGGTGATAATATTGTGGTTTCAAGGCCCTTGCCCGGAGGTAATAATACCGTGGTTCAAGCATGTTACAAGTTCCTAGTACTAGAGGTTCATTTATGGAACTGACAAGTATGACCTTTAATGCTCTGTATATAATCTGTTAGCGCTAATGGATGTACCATGTATGACCTTATGCCAATTACGAATATGAATATGAACATGTATATGAATCTGTTTATGATATGAAACCTGAATATGCATAAAAATCTGTTTCTGACATAAATTCTGATTTCTGACTCTGTAATGGACATTATTCATTTAAATCTTTTACTCTGTTATTATTCACTGGGCTCCAACTTACTGTATTATCTATGTATGTAGGTGACCAGGCGCGTGATCAGACCCAAAATTGAAGGCCTAAGTTCTGTTTTGTCAAGCCATCCACCATACCTCCCGGGGAGGTTCCCGTATATAGAAGTCAAGTTTTGTGGACCATGTCAAGAGCTATTTTGTGTATCATGCTAAAAACATTTATGTTTTGTTTATCTGTATACTGGGCTAAGTCCCTTTTGATGATGCTTGTACAGTGTTATGAGACTTATGTGGACATGACATCTTATGTGTATATGTTATAAGGTTTCAAATTTTTGTCCCATGTATATCTGCACAGCTCTATGGACTATGTATATTTTGTATATTTGCTTCTGTCCCACATTATATATGCATTTTTGTTAACCAAAAATAGAAATGAAATAAGGAAAGAAAGGACCACTTCGACGGGGATACCTCCAATTGGTTTGCATTTAGAAGAACCTAACATCATGTTCTTCACAATTGAAGAGTTTTGATAATTTGTTTTTTTTTTTCTTTCTTTCTTTCTTTCTTTCTTTCATTCATTAATATTGTTTATATGTAAGTAAACCACTCGACTCATTATACCTATGATCTTACAATGTATGAAAACTACCCACTAGTCAACTTTCCTATGACCTTATAACCTGATCACCAATTAATATCTAATAAACAATAAAATAAAATAAATTATATTTCTAATAAAATGATATACGTAACGAATAAAGAGGAGATGAAATAGAAGGGAAAAATTGTCAAATAACTCATGTTTTTGTAATTATTTTTGTTCTTCCATTGATTTGTAATTTTGATTTTCTTCCCACTAATTTGTAATTTTTTGTTTTTCTTTCCAATTTTTTGCAATTTTTCCAACAAAATACATTTTTGTTTTGTTTTTCTTTTAATTTTTATTTATTGTCCAATTTTGATAGAGTAGATTAGACACAAAATTGCATGAAAATAGTTCATTTTAAAAGCAAACTGTTAGTTTCCACTTACAACATGTTGATTTATGTTAGGAAAAAAATGGCCTAAAAATATGTATGTAAAACCCAGTTTTAAGAAAATTATTTGTTAAGTTTGTTAAACTGAAAAACAAATAAGCTTGAAACATGAAAACTGAAATAAAATTACTTAACTTTTTGAAGTATATATGATATATTAATTTAAAATTTTAACTAAATAAATTATAAAAACTAGAAACAAATAGGTGCCATGGCTCTACGTAAAGCACATAATGATTATTTTTATATATTATATGTTATAATTGTATTGGTTGAATGAGCCTCACCTTTTATAGATACATTATTAATACAGTGATGACAGTAAACGAAATGTGATATATAAATGTAGTCATTATGTAACACCTCGATATTTATAACCTATTTTATAATTATTAATCCATTATTGAAATCCAATTTCATAATACAAGTATGAATAGAAAATAAATACAATAATTTTATAAGACAAATACATCTTTTTCTTTTAAATTCCCCGTAAGGTTACATACATTAGATTACAATACATGTAAAATGAAAAAGGAAAGAAAATATGTCAAAAGTGTTCTAAGGGCATACGTCTTTCAAGACTAAGGTCTTGATTACAATGAAAGTACAATCATATCCCAGACAAGTAAGTTCAATAGCTATAAATACAAAGAACACCCAAATGAGCTTCGGTGCTCCGTCTTGATCTCCACTTGCTCCTCATCAGGGTGGAGGCACATCATCATAACCTGAAATTCTGTATATCCGGTCCATAAAATGGAGTGAGCTTTGACGCTTAGTAGGAATAATCTTAACATTATATATATGTATGTGTGTGTGTGTGTGTGTTTCTTGTGATTATGATCATGCAATGTAATGTACATGTCATAAACAAGAACTATACCTTTACTTCTTTTAAAGAAACTAATGTTCAACATACGAATGTAACCCATGTTCAACTCGACCTTAACATATTTTGTTAAAACATTTTAAAAACTTTTTTGCAACAAAGTTCACCACACATTTTTCAAAGACATTTCCATATTTACCAACCACCGAGTACAGAAGGACAATTGGGCACCTATTGCATTTCTAAATTCATTTCCACATTTACTGGCATCAAGTACGGAGGGACAATTGGACACCCAACAATATTTCCAACAACTTTCTCATATTTGCCGGTCTCAAGAATGAAAGGGCAATTGGGCACCTCAATAACATATTCAACAATATCCTCCACATTTACCGGTATCAAGCACGGAAGGGCAATTAGGCACCTCAACAATATTCCAATTACCTTTCTACAATTTTCTAGCCTCCAAGCATAAAAGGGCAATTGGACACATTGACCCATACACGACGCTTTCTCAAAACCATGTACATTTTTAAATAACTCAACACTAGTCCCAAAACATGAGAATGCAATGCAATGCATAATTATTTTCCATTTGTTACAATTTCGTATCATTCTCTATTGATAGCCAAAGGACATTATTTCTAATAAAACATTAAATAAGTATCGACACAATATTATATCATAACTAATCATCATTATCATCATCATCATCATCACCCATGTTTCATTATTATCAAATATTTCTCAAGACTAACAACACATCTCAATCTTCTAATTCTCATAATTTCCCATAGTCATCAACATTGTTAACATAATTTCATAAGATATTCCATTTCAAGATTTCCATAGCTTTCCAACACAATTGATTTCAAAATCATCTTTTAATAAAATCTTCAACCAAGGGTTTTTCAAGAAAACTGGAGATTTTTCAAATTTTTAGCATCATCTCTTTTCAATCAACAACACACCATCACACTTTCAAGATTTTCACAAATCATTTAAAAACATTGAGTAAAACTCCCTTTTTATACAACAATACTCATATATTCAAAAATCTTTAACTTTTACAACTCATAGTTACAAAAATGTCACAATCATAGCAAATCATAAATATAAAGGGTTAAGAGAACTCCTACCCCAAAAATGAGAGTGAATGGGTGAAGACCCAAACTTTGATGGGGATGGAAACTTGATCTAATAAGCTCAAAATGTCGATCTCGACACGCTCTATGTTTTTGCCTCAAGAACTAGGGTAGATTTTAAGAAAAATGAGATGAAATCCAAATTTGATGAGCTTGGTAGTTCAAAAATGAGGAAAGAGAGAGAAAATAGAGTGAAAAGTGATATGAAATTTGACCAAAAATGTGATTTAAATGCACTGATTTCGAACAGACCACTTGAACGATAAAATTTGAGCTCGAACGATGAATGAAGGCTTGCAGTATCTCTACTTTCACGAACAAATTGCTCGAGCGATGAATCAATGCTTACAGGTTCTCTCTCCAATTTGAATTTCAAAGCTGCAAAGGTCTTTGGACCACTCAAGTGTTCAAACTTGCGCTCAAACGGACTATGCCCACAGCTCAGGTACGCAAACTTTGAACAGGCATAACTCTCTTGTCTAAACTCTGCTTTTGGTCATTCTTGTGTGTAAACCGAAGCCCTAGAAATAAGCTTTTCAATGGTTCTAGTCTCACATCAAAATTCAAAGTGTAGAGAGAGAAAATGATAAAAGAGTAATGCCTACTCAAAGAACGAATATCTGAATCAAGGTTTTGGTTCAATTCTACCCTACCATCACAATACCACACCACTATAATGTCGATCAATGAGGATCTAATTATAATAATAAAAGAGTCAAAAGTAATCCCATTAGCTCAACGAGCAGATAGTGTTACACATTATAGCATTAAAATATAATTTTTTAGTTAACGCAAGAAATTTTGTTGAATTTATTTAGTAGCTTAGGTAATTTTTTTTAAAAATAAAATATCAAACTGATTTGCCACTTTGTAGAAAGCACCTTAAATTAAGTGTTCAACATGTTAAGTTCATTTTTTTAAATGTTGGAACTTTCATTATATATATCTCTTTTTTTTGTTTATCAAAATTATATTTTTATCAAACAAAATCAATATTGATACGAAATTATATTTAACAAATGAGAAATTTAGCAGTTTTTGGGAAAAAAATAGGGATTTTTGGTGAAACCCCCTTTTTTGTGCCTTTTTTTGAGATAAAGGACAACTCAATGAATTCTCCTTCAAAAAACACCTGAGTAAGAGAAGCCCAACTCAATAAGGACATTCTATAATTTGTTTTTGTTTTTTTTGACCATATTGCCCTCATATATATATATATATATATATCATATATTTGAACAATCTCAGCTTATGCATACACCGATCTTGAAGACGATCTGTGAAGTGAAGATGATCTGCGAAATCCATGAAGACGATCTCAAAGTCTGAAGATCTCACCGCCGACGATCTCACCTTTGGTCAACAATACACAATCTCGCCATCAAAGATCAACACTCTCAATTAAATGAGAGATTATGTTGCAAAGCTGTATAAATCTGTTGTTATTTTTTATTTGTTTTTGTTGATTTGCCGAGTTCAATCAAGTGTGTGCTCTATTTTTGTTTGATATAATGAAAGTAAAATTTTACTCTGGTTTGTGCTCTGTTTTTGTTTGACAGAATGAGAGTAAAATATTACTTTGGTATGCGCTCTGTTTTTGTTTAATAAAATGAGAGTAAAATTTTACTCTGGTGTTAGCTATCCTGTTTTCTTAACATGCAAGTAAAATTTTACTTTATTTCAGAGTAAAATTTACTCTGAATTGAAAGTAAAATTTTAAGTGTTGTTAAATGTTTATCTATGCAGCTTCTGATTTGTTTTCTGGTAAAATTTACTCTAAATCTTCAGAGTAAAATTTACTCTGAATCTTCAAGTAAAATTTTACTTTATTTCAGAGTAAAATTTTACTGTATTTCAGAGTAAAATTTACCCTGAATTGAAAGTAACATTTTACTGTGTTGTTGAATGTTTGTTTATGCAGTTTCTGATTTGTTTTCTAGTAAATTTTACTGTATTTTAGAGTAAAATTTACTCTGAATCTTAAAGTAAAATTTTACTGTGTTGTTGAATGTTTGTCTATGCATAAGAAAATAAACTTTATTTTTCATTAACTAGAGTAAAATTTTACTATTGCAAAAATAGAGTACATACTAGATAAATGAATTATAGTCGAATTTTACTTTAGATCTATAACAAACAAACAAAAAACTCTCGATTTTTTATTGTAATATATCAATTTATCATTTTTTTGACATATATGAGGTCATTTTATCTCAGATCTGAAATTATTGATCTCAAACATGAGTTCATAGGCATCAAATCTGAGATGGTGATGGATTTCAATGGATGATTTCAAGATTTTGATTTTGTGAGACGGATAAAAAATGGAGATCAATAGGGTTTAGGGTTTAGAAAGAGAGAAAATAAAGAGAAGAGAGAGGATACCAGTAATGTAGAGATAGAAAAGAAGAGAAATGGTTCAGCGAGGGTTTTGGATTATATGAAAGGGCATTTCAGTCTTTTCATCATATTTTTTTTATTTGAGGGACTTTTGAAACTATTATTTTATTCGGTGGGCTTCACACAAAAAAGCCTTCATAGAAGGGGCTTTTCATCAAAAATCCCAAAAAAATAATTGAATTAAAAAATTCATAGTTTTTGTGTGTTGAGTAACTGTAAAATTTCACAGTTATTGCACAGAAAACTATGAAAATTTCACAAATTTCATGCAAAACTGAAATTGTATAAAAATGCTTATTTCCTGTTTGTTGAGAAACTGCAAAAATTCTTAGTTTCAACTGCAAAGAAGCTATGAAAGTTCACAATTTTTTTTTTACATAAATTGTGAAAATTATGTAACTCTGAAATTTCTTAGATTTTAAAATTTTCACAAATATCCACGATAAAATTTCTCATTTTTCTTTTTAAATTTTTAATTGAGGTCTCGTTTGGGAATGGACTTTTTTAGTAACTTTTTGGCTTTTTGGCTAAAATGTGATGTAAAAAAAATTAGTATGTTGGGATGACTTTTTGAGTTTTTACGAAAAGATGTGTAAAAAGTAGAGAGAAAAGAGAATCTTTGACTTTTTTATATGAGTGGTTGGCTTTTTGATTTTTTTAGTGACTTTTTGACTTTTTGGCTAAAAAAGTCACTTGCCAAACAAGACCTGAATATATATTTTGTATGTAGATCTCATGAATAGATTCTAAAAATATAATTTTTTAATAAAAAAATGGATATGCAAATGAAAGTTATAGAATTTTAAATTTTGAAACAAAATAAATAAATCTGGCACAACATTAACTATTTATGTGCATATTTCACGTTTTAACAAGATGAAGGTATTTTGGATTAAATGGTAACAGGAGACTTAGAGCTCGTTTGGCATTTAGCTTTTTTAAGATTGATGATTTTTTTAGTCACAAAAAGACAAAATAAACTAAAAAGTCAATACGGCAAAATGTTATATTCAAATCACATTCATTTTACTTTTTCTCTCACAAAAGTCAAAAAAGTTTTAAAAAAAAAGCCAACCTAAACAAACTTTTTAGCTGAGGCTAAAATAGCCAAAAAGTCAAAAAGCCAACCTAACTTCCCAAATGAAGCCTTAATGAGTCATGACAATCTCTGCGATACTTTCAATTTATGGAACATTAGGTCTACAAATGAGTAGAATCGAGCTGAGCTTTGTTGATCTCGAGCTCGACTCGGCTCGGCCTGATAAGATTTTTTTAATTATTTATATTATTTAAATAAAAAATATTATTTATATATTATTTAATATATAATTTAATTAAAGATAAACGAGCCGAGTTTATTTGAGCTTGAGCTCGCTTGTTTACTAAACGAGCCTAATATTCGAGTTCGAACTCGGTTTGTTTACTAAATGAGTCGAACCAAGCCAAGCCCTTAACGAGCCGATTCGTTTGTAGCCCTATGGAACATATAGAAAAAAAAAAAAAAAACTCTCATTTATTATTTACATGCTATTTTACATGCTTATGAGCTTTGTAACCCAATCCTCCTAAGTAGGATGGCTTATCGGGCTCTAATTCACACTTAGGTAATTTTAGAATAAAAATTGATTAAATCAACAAATGAACTTAATCAAATTATTGAATTCAAAATGAATTGAACTTTTAAATAGTAATAAATTGTCACAAGTTAGCTTGTCATTTCCATCTTTTAATGCAATTTAACCCATAAGAAGTATAAACAAAATTGTTAGACAATTGATTTCGAAGCCAAGTGATAAACTCAATAAAGCAGGCACCATCCACTAATGTTACTATACCTGTTGAGCACACTAACTGTGTGGGTGAAAATCTGACCACACTGCCAACTTAGTATTCAGTTGGAGAGCATTGGCAGAATAGATGACACCTGTCTAACTTGAAACAGAAAGAGAAGATTCCGGCGGTGGTTCGTCCACTCGGGGGCACTCCGACGATCAAGTCAGTATATCTCTCAAAGATAATCAATAGTGCTTAAACTCACTGTTCAGAATATAAATTGCGTACCTTAGACCCACGGGGGTGCCTTTCTTTTATAGTTAACTCAATCCTAGTCCCGATAAAAGCCTGACTTCTATGGACTCCCATTCAGTGCTTACTTTGGACTCCTCAAGAGATAAGGATAGACTCCCTAAGAACATTATCCTTATCCATCTTGAAGTCTTTCCTCATTCTAGGACTCTTATCCCTTATCTGCTTATCTCGGATTCCGATATCTTCGGAGGTAACCTCGGCCTCGCCGAGATAACGTTGGCGTCATGACCAGGACACGTGACATGTCGGCGTCACCTTGCCACGTGTTGGTACTCAGAAAATATATCCCCACAACTGCCCCTAGGTTCTATTACCTCGGCAATCTGAGGTAATGGAACCTATATCGGTACTTCCTGCCAGTACATCGGCTTACAGCCGAGATCATCATCATAGGCCGACATGTCTTCTCAAAGATCTAGAACTCCAAGAGCTCCTTTACGCGTATGAGCTATTTATTCATAACAACTCAACCGTTTCCAGCCATGCGTCTTTTTCTTACTGGATTGTACCTGACACGCGTCTGTAAATCGAATTATTCTCACGTGCGCCGTCTGACGCATACGTTCTTCTAGGTTTCATTAATGATTTCTTTGTCGCCGTTTCAAGTTTTAACAAAAAACTTTTCTCTCTTCTTTCATTTCTTCAATTTTCATTCGATACTCTTGCTTTTTCTCTCTCTTACTTTTTTCTCTTGAATCCACCATTGTTCCAGACTTCAAGCTCTGCAACTACCTTCATTCCTCCCTCTTGGTGAAGCTTTCGCCGTTCTGTTACTTCTGCAACCATCGCCTGACTTCGGCGATCTTCATACCGGCTTCACTTTTTCTGGTAAGCCACTGTTCTTTCGTTTTCAATTCTCTGATGCTCTTTACTACTTGCTGCCATTATTGCTTTGTTTAAACATTCAAGTTGTGAATCTCATATCTGAGTGTGTTTATTCCACGATTTTGCCCTTGCCCATGTCTTGAATACACGCATTGTTCACCATTTTCTTGCACTTTTGCCACTGTTCTTGACCTTGTACCCCTTGTACTCACTATGTTCTTGATAGTCCATCTTTGTTCTTGATTTTGAAATTTGTTCTTGTTTTCTATTTTTTGTGTCTTTGCCAGATTTGTGCCTTCAATCTTTGTTTCCATAGACTTAGGTTTTGGATTTGTCTGTAGAACCCACAATTTAGGAAAAAACTAAAACCTGCATTTACCTAAGTGTTTGCCGAGGTCTCAATAACCCTCTCAAAACATCTTCTGAAATCCAACCTCTTCGATTAAGCCGATATCATGGGTATGTGGAAACATAGGGTAAACAACCCATCCAAACTAGAATTCTTTAGACAAGAATATGAAATTCCAGCCGACGTCCATCTGAGGTTGGCTGGGGATGATGACTCCATCATGCCTACTGACGACTCCATGCCTTTCCCTATGGTGGCTTTCATCGAGTGTGGACTTCGGCTCCCACTCAACATTCTTTTTCGCGAGATTATCCATTATTACAAGTTAAACCCAATGCAGCTCGCCATCAACTCCTACCGAGTTATTAATGGCATCATAGCCTCAAGCCGAGGTCAACAGAGTATAAAATCGTTGCCGACCTCCCAGACTCCAACAAGGGAGCTGGAGATGATTACTTTATTACTTCGGGGAACTAGGAATTTGCTCCAGATGAGGACCTCCACCTCTACCCTCTTCCTCGGACAGTTTTCGTATAGGGCAATGGTAAGAGCCCTGTGTTTCACATTTACTTGTTTTCAAAATCTTTAATACTTCAAATATTCTGATGTTTTGTCTTTCCTTGCAGCTCTTCCAAAGCCAGGAAAAGACTTCCGCAAGTCCTTTTACCCAAGTTTGGGTTTAAAGAAACTACTGAACCTTCCTGTTCATAAGCGAAAGGCCCCACTGGTGCTCAATTTCATCCCGACGTACAAATCAGCTCTCCCCGACGTTCCTAAGAGGAAAAAGAAGAAGAGCCTATCTCCTCCCTCTGCCACAACCCCTTTAGTTGCTACCGAATCTCGGCCAGATCAAGGATCAACTTCTGATCCAGCAGAACAACCGTCAACCTCAGCTCCATACCTGATTCCAATATCCCAACGCCGCCGTCGACGCCGAACAGTTTCTTCTACTGAGATGGGCCGCCCAAAACCAGTTGCAAAAGACCTCTTGGCCAGCATTCCTTCTGACGTTGATGCACAACCAACACAAACCCAGCTTGCACCAAAGCCAAAATGAAAAAAGGCTCAGCCCAAGGCAAATGTGACTCAGGTCAATTCTGAGGATACCTTGCCAATTTCCAAACTGGCTCCGAGTGAGAAGACTGCCTCTGTCCCCGCGAAAAGGTCCGTTGAAACACTTCCATTCGAATCTACCAAATCCAAAAGGCCGAGGTCATTTTCTGCAACGACCTCGGGGTCTAAAAAGCCTGATGCCCCCTGGGCCCCCGAGATTACCCTGGAAGATAAGCCTGTTATGGCTAGTGATAGCGCCGATGATATCAATGTCGGCGTTGCCCTTAGTACTGCTCTGCTTCTTCCAGGCGATCTGGAGCGAAACGCCGAGTTCAGCGAGTACGAGAACTATGCTCTGATGCTTCAGCACTCTATTTAGGTAAGTGTTTTTGCTTGGTACTTTTTCTTTCTTTCTCTTCATTTCATACTTAGAATATTTTCTAATACTTCTGTTTTCTTTCAGGCCATTCAGCATGCCCACTCTTTCTCGATACAATCTTTTGAGAACCGTGAGAAGCTAGCCGAAAAGAAGAGGGAGATCTCCAGTCTTCAGAAAATTAATAAAAATTTGCAGTCAAAGATGAAGACCCTGGAGGATCAGGCCGAGGTCGCTATCAAAGAGAAGGACGATGCCGAGGAAAAGGTCGGTGCTGCTGAGGCAATAAACAAAGTTCTTCAAGCCCAGCTGAAAGAGGCCGAGGACAAAGTGGCCCAGGCCCAGAAGGAGCTTCAAGACGCCTTGGCCACCAAAGAGGCCGAAATCAAAGATGCCGACGAGAAGGCGTATGCTCAGGGCATGGCCGATGTTACGGAGGCCTACGAAAAGCAAGTCAAGCAAGCATGCAACAAGGGTTTCACCCTTGGTTGGATGACCTTGCTGAAGAAACTTGATGTCCCCGAGGACTCCCCCTTTAAGAATGCCAATGCCATTCCCGTGCCATTCCCTCCAACTCCACCTCAATCTGATGACGATTCTGAATCTGAGGAGGAGGTTCTAGTAAGGAAGCCCAAGGAAGCAGCTGGGGCCAAGTCTTCTTCTCAAAATAAGCAAGTCCTAGACTTGACTCAATATGAGGAGGTTGAGGAGGTTCCTGAAGATGCTGTAGCTGAGAAGACATTGGCCGATGCTCCCCTTGTCGACAAGAGCTTAAATGAAACCCTTGCAGAAATTGACACCGAGCTCGCTGCGGATAAGGCTGCTGAGATGTCTTCCAACCATCGTCTGAACTTCAAATTCAACCAACTGCTACTGCTGAGAAGTCTTAGCCTTATGTTTTTTCTTTCCTTTTTTGTACTTTGTTTTTCTTTTTTTTGAAGTACTGTAAACTTCTTCACATTGCTGATGTGTTTTTAATACAACAACTCTTTTGCTTTTGAATGCTTGCATGCTTGCCTTGTATGCCTCTATACTTAGAATATTTTGCACATCTTCAATATACACTTCATTCCTTGTGCAACCTTCTCGGGGTGACACACCTCGGTTATACAACTGACGATTTTACCTCGGCAAGTGCCCAAGTATCTTTCTCAGCGTAAGCTTGGTTTCACCTTGTAAATATAAAATTTCAACAAGTGTTTGACCTTAGTCTTCAATCTTGTAAATTGTCCACAAATTTCAACAAGTGTTAAACAATGATCTTGGTTTAACTTCAACTTGTAAATTGTCCACAAATTTCAACAAGTGTTAAACAATGATCTCGGTTTAACTTCAACTTGTAAATTGTCCACAAATTTCAACAAGTGTTAAAAAATGATTTCGGTTTAACTTCAACTTGTAAATTGTCCACAAATTTCAACAAGTGTTAAACAATGATTTCGGTTTAACTTTAACTTGTAAATTGTCCACAAATTTCAACAAGTGTTAAACATATTCTTCTTCTCTCTGCCCCCTAATGTGAACCTGAGTTCCACTTGGGTTCTCATTATGCATATATTCTAGAGACAATGTCAAGTATCTTGAAAAGAGAACCAGCTGAATCTTTATTTATTTACTTCGGCAAATGGCAAAGGAACAAAGAAATTCTAATGATAGAAAAATTTTAAATTGCAAGTGTTCCAAGGCCTTGGCAACTCTTTGCCCTCATTATCTTCAAGCCGATATGCCTCATTGCCCAGCACCGAGATGATTCTGTAGGGTCTTTCCCAATTTGGGCCAAGCTTGCCCTCTCTAGGATCCTTCTTGTTGCCGACGACTTTTCTTAAGACGAGGTCACCAATCTGAAATTCCCTTGGGTTAACCTTCTTGTTATAAGCTCTGGCAAGCTGTTGCTGGTATGCTGTGAGTTGAATTGCAGCTTTCTCCCTTCGTTCTTCTAGAAGATCTAGATCTCGGGCTAAGAGTACATCATTAGTCCCGTTCTCTACCCCCTGGGTTCTGATACCAGGGATGCTGACCTCCAGTGGAATGATTGCTTCTGTGCTATAAGCCATGGCAAAGGGGGATTCCCCTGTTAATCTTCTCGGCATAGTCCGATATGCCCAGAGTACATTGGGCAATTCGTCTACCCACTTTCCTTTTGCTGCCTACAGCCTCTTCTTTATTCCATCCAGAATTACTTTGTTGGATGCTTCTGCTTGTCCATTACTTTGTGGAAAGCTTGGGGTTGAAAAGTAGTTCTTGATCTTGAACTTTGTACATAAATTCTTGATTAGCTTACTGTCAAATTGAGTTCCATCGTCTACAATAATTGCTCTTGGAATCCCAAACCTGGTGATAATGTTCTTCAAAATGAAGTTCTTCACGTCCACATCTCGGATCCTGGCAAGAGGTTCAGCTTTTATCCATTTAGTGAAGTAATCTGTTGCTACCAGCAAATACTTCCTTTGTCCAGTTGCTTTGGGCAATTGCCCGACGAGATCCATGCCCCATTGGGCAAATGGCCAAGGACTGGATACAAGGTTCAGGTCTGCTGCTGGCTGGTGTATCAGAGGTGCAAACCTTTGGCACTGTTCACACTTCTTTACATAGACTTCTGCATCTTTCTGCATGTAAGGCCACCAATACCCCTGGGTGATGGCCCTATGGGCGAGTGATCTGCCCCCAGCGTGGCTTCCACAAATTCCTTCATGTATTTCATATAAAAAATCTTCGACTTGTAAAGGGTGTACGCATCTTAAAAGGGGTCCAGTGAAGGACCTTCTGTAGAGATGTCCTTCTGCTGTCAGACTGAATCTTGCCGACTTCAATCTGATCTTGTGTGCCTCCTTGCGGTCATCTGGCAGCTTTCCTTCTTTTAGGAACGCAACAATTGCGTCCATCCAGCTTGGTCCCATGTCTACGCACATTGCTTCACGCTCTGTGGTTACTAATTCAATGCTCGGACCCGACAAGTAGTCAATCATTATTGTCCTTGCTTTTCCAGGTTATACTGCACTAGCTAGGTTGGCCAACACATCGGCGTGGCTGTTATCATCTCGGTTTACCTGGAGCAGTCGGCAGTTCTGGAATAAGGCCGACAATCTGATGACCTCTTTTGCATATACCGACATTCTTTCATCTCAGGCTGCATATTCTCCTGTTGCCTGATTGACTATCAGTTGTGAATCACAAAAAACTATTACCTCATCTGCTTGTACTGCTGCTGCCAGTTTTAGTCCTGCAATGAGTGCTTCATATTCCGCTTCATTGTTTGAGGCCTTGAACCCCAAACGAATCGATTGTTCTAGTACCTGCCCATCTGGGGATATCAGTACTACTCCTGCCCCCGCTCCTTGTCGGTTTGAACTCTCATCAACAAACAATCGAAAGGAGTCGTTGATGTAAATGCTACAGGGTCTGAGTTTGTCCTCTTTCCTTTGTTCTTTTGTCTTTGGCTGGGCTTCTCCTTGTTTGTTTGGACATCGTTTATCTTGGCTCAACGAAGCCCGATGTTCGATGGATTCTGGCGTGAACTCGGCCACGAAGTCGGCCAAAACCTGGCCTTTGATTGCTGTTCTGGGCCTGTACTCCAGATCATACTGGCCTAGGGCGACTGCCCATCTGGCTATTCTTCCTGTTAAGTCTCCCTGCTGCAATAGGGACTTCAATGGATGTTCTGTCAGTACCACAATTTTATGGGCCTGGAAGTAATGGTTCAACTTCTTTGAAGCCATTACTAAAGCTAGTGCCAATTTCTCTAAGGGTAGATACCTCGTTTCTGCGTCGGCTAGGGTTTTGCTTACATAGTAAACAGCCCTTTGCTCCCATTTTTCTTCTCGGATTAGTACTGCGCTTATCACATGTTCTGAAACTGCCAAGTACAGGAACAGCTCCTCCCCGGGTTCTGGATTTGAAAGAACTGGAGCTGTGGTCAGGTACTTCTTCAGATCGGCTAATGCTTCTTCGCACTCCTTTGTCCAAAGAAAGTCCGTGGCTTTCTTCACTAAGTTGAAGAAAGGTTTGCACTTGTCTGAGCTTCTGCTTATGAACCTGTTCAGGGCCGCGGCCCTTCCAGTTAGTATCTGCACCTTTTTTGCCGACGTCGGGCTCTTCAACTCTAGGATGGCCTTGATCTGATCTGGGCTGGCCTCGATGCCCCTTCTGGTCACCAGGTATCCTAAAAACTTACCAGATCCAACTCCAAATGCACACTTCGATGCATTGAGTCGGAGCCGATATGTTTTAAGGATTTCAAAGACTGTTTTTAGATCGGCGAGATGACCCTCAGGCTCCTTGGTCTTAACGACCATGTCGTCGATGTAGACTTCTACTGTTCGGCCAATCAGGTGTTTGAATATTTTGGTTACCAACCTTTGGTAAGTTGCTCTTGCGTTTTTCAACCCGAAAGGCATTACTCTGTAATAGTACAGGCCTTTTGGGGTGATGAACGCGGTCTTCTCTTCGTCTGGGGGGTACATGGCTATCTGGTGGTACCCCTGCAGGCATCTAGGAAGCTCATTCTTCCATGTCCTGAAGTAGCATCTACTAGCTGGTCAATCTTGGGTAGAGGAAGCTGTCTTTGGGACAGGCTTTGTTGAGGCTGGTAAAGTCTACGCAGACCCTCCAGTTACCGTTCTTCTTCTTTACCACCACTGTATTGGATAGCCATATCGGGTAGTGAACTTCTCTAATGGCCCTGGCCTCTAGAAGTTTGTCTACTTCTTTCTCTACTGCTTCGACGTGCATCAACGTCGGTCTTCTGGTTCGTTGAATTACAGGTTTGGCCGACTTGTCAACATTCAGTTTGTGGCAAGTGACCTCGGGGTCAATGCCAGGCATTTTGTAAGGTATCCAAGCGAACACCTCAATATTTGCTCTAAAAAAGGCTTCCAACTCACTTTCCTCTTCTTCGGCTAAGCCCGAGCCGAGAAGAAAGAAGCGTTCTTTATCCCCATCCTGGACGAGGATTTTCTTCAGTGCCTCTTCGCTCTTCTCGGCTGGCTCCTTGCCGACGTCTTCTAGGACTTCCACGTCCTCATCTTCAATTTCTGCCTTTTCTGGCTCTCGTATGCTGCAAGTAGATTCATTGCTGCCATGGAGCAATTCTTCGCCTCTAGCTGATCGCCCCTGACTTCCTCTATCCCATGCTCTGTTGGGAATTGCAATAGTTGATGCAATGTTGAGGGAACTGCCCCATCGCATGCAACCATGGCCTTCCCAAGATGATGTTGTAAGGGGAGGGTGTGTCGATGATGGTGAATTCTGTCTTGATTTTCTTAGTGCCAGCCTGCACCTCCAAGCTTGCTGCTCTCAGTGGCCATGTGGGCGTTCCATTGAACCCAACCATTGGGCCGTTGGATTGTTCCATATCATCCGGGTGAAGGCCGAGCTCTTTGTAACATCCGACGTACATGATGTCACAAGAGCTGCCTTGGTCAATCAGGATACGTTTCACTTGGCATTCCCCAACCTGGAGGGATACTACCAAGGCATCATTATGCGGATGCTGGAGCATCTCTAAGTCGGCTTCAGTAAAGGTTATCATTGGTCCCTGGCACTCTTCTGCCCGATGTCTTTTCTCCCTGGCTTGGTAGACATGTTGTAGGTGTTTTACCTTCTGGGTCTCCCCTCTGATTTCGTTCTCGTTGACCTTTGAGTGAATCACATTGACTACCCGAGGTCCTCCTGCCTGAGGTTGTTGTACTGGGAGAGGCGGAGCTGCTGGCGCCTAGGGCAATCTTGCCCGTTCTTCTCTTGTCCTGGTCTCATCGACAAGGTCTCTCAAATGTCCTTATCTCACCAGGTCTTCCAAGTGTGTTTTCAAGGCTCTACAACCCTGAGTTGTATGCCCATCTTCATTGTGGTAGGCACAATGTCTGCCAATGTTTCTTCCCATGAACTCTCCTGGAGTCCTCTCTGGTGCTCTGAAATAGGTTGATTCCGAATTTGTTCCAGGATTTTGTGAATTGGGATTCGGAACACAGTTGTCACTGCCTGTACAACCCTCAGTTCTGCTTCTTGCTTGCTCGATCCGTTGTTACCTCGGCCTCGCTTCGGCGAGCCGTTTCCTTTCTCTTGCTTTATCTCCTTGGTCTCCGACGTGTCTTCCTCGGCTCTGGCATACTTCTCGATTCTCGCCATGAGCTCTTCCATGCTTTTTGGCAAAGTCTTTGCCAAAGACTTCCGTAGTGGACAGTTGTCTTTTAGGCCGTTCTTGAATGACACGACCGCCACTTCTTGATTACACTCTGGTATTCGGTTGAATACCTCATAGTATCTTTTTGCATAGGCCCTAAGGCCTTCATCCTTACTGATCTTCAGAGCCATTAATGCGTCCACCCTTAATGGCTGCAGCTTGTTTGTCACGAACCTGGCCACGAACATCTCGGCCAGGCCTTCCCAAGTCTTCACGTTTCCCTTTGGTAGTTTGTGGAACCAATCTGATGCAATCTTCCCGAAGGATGAGGGGAACACTTTGCAGAGCAACGGCTCGTTCCCACTATACAATGCCATTGAGTTCAAATATAATCCGACGTGGAAGTTGGGGTCTGACTTACCATCGTATATTTGAAGCCTCGGCATACTGAATCTCTTCGGCGCCTCAAACCTGTCTAATTCCACCGAGAATGGTGTCCTCGGCTTATCTGGGGAGGTTACCTCGGCGTCGGCATTCTGTTGCTTCCTCTTGAGGTAATCTCTTAAGTCCTCTTTTGTCCTTCCAGGAGCTCGGCTATCTACTGCTTTCAGTCTTTTTGGTGCACTACTTTCAGCTTCGTGGTGAGTCCTTTTCGACTCCTCTCCATGAGTTGTGTCGAAGCATAGCGCCTGCCCCTGAACATGCTGATATCCTTTGGGGTTTGCCTCATTTGTGTGATGCGTCCTCCGTGATCCTTCTCTTCTTGACTCCCTTCGTCCGACCTCTCTGGAAGGTTGGAGAGAGTGTCTTTCGCTCCCATTGTGTTGAGGGGCTGCGGGGATTGTTTTTTGCCCTCCCTTCTAGGCATTGGCCGCTGGAATCGACGTGTCCTGCAGTGGGAACAGTGGCTGCATGACGTTATTTTGCATCATGAAATTGACGACCGACTGCAGGTTTGCCATCTCTTTTACCTCTTCGTCCCTCCGCAAGCATCTATCCTTCCATACCTGGAGGTCGTCTTCGTTGTAGTAGCCACTTCGATCTGGTTTCTTTGGTACGTCGCCAGTCTGGCCGACGTCTTTTACTCCGTGAGTTTGCTCATGAGTTTCTGTGTTGGACCTGTCTTATTCGACATCAAGGTCAATAGGTCTCCCACTCCCAGCAGGAGTGTCGTCCCCAATCTTTTCCTTCTGTCCGTTACTGGCCATCTATTCTACTTTCTTTCCCACAGACGGCGCCAAATTGTGTGGGTGAAAATCTGACCACACTGCCAACTTAGTATTCAGTTGGAGAGCACTGGCAGAATAGATGACACCTGTCTAACCTGAAACAGAAAGAGAAGATTCCGGCGGTGGTTCGTCCACCCGGGGGCACTCCGACGATCAAGTCAGTATATCTCTCAAAGATAATCAATAGTGCTTAAACTCATTGTTCAGAATATAAATTGCGTACCTTAGACCCACGGGGGTGCCTTTCTTTTATAGTTAACTCAATCCTAGTCTCGATAGATGCCTGACTTTTATGGACTCCCATTCAGTGCTTACTTTGGACTCCTCAAGAGATAAGGATAGACTCCCTAAGAACATTATCCTTATCCATCTTGAAGTCTTTCCTCATTCTAGGACTCTTGTCCCTTATCCGCTTATCTCGGATTCCGATATCTTCGGAGGTAACCTTGGCCTCGCCGAGATAACCTCGGCGTCATGACCAGGACACGTGACATCTCGGCTGACACGTCGGCGTCCCCTTGCCACGTGTTGGTACTCAGAAAATATATCCCCACAACTGCCCCCTAGGTTTTATTACCTCGGCAATCTGAGGTGATGGAACCTATATCGGTACTTCCTGCCAGTACATCGGCTTACAGCCGAGATCATCATCATAGGCCGACATGTCTTCTCAAAGGTCTAGAACTCCAAGAGCTCCTTTACGCATATGAGCTGTTTATTCATAACAACTCAACCATTTCTAGCCACGCGTCTTTTTCTTACTGGATCGTACCTGACACGCGTCTGTAAATCGAATTATTCTCACGTGCGCCGTCTGACGCATACGTTCTTCTAGGTTTCATTAATGATTTCTTTGCCGCCGTTTCAAGTTTTAACAAAAAACTTTTCCCTCTTCTTTCATTTCTTCACTTTTCATTCGATACTCTTGTTTTTTCTCTCTCTTACTTTTTTCTCTTGAATCTGCCATTGTTCCAGACTTCAAGCTCTGCAACTGCCTTCATTCCTCCCTCTTGGTGAAGCTTTCGCCGTTCTGTTACTTCTGCAACCGTCGCCTGACTTCGGCGATCTTCATACCGGCTTCACTTTTTCTGGTAAGCCACTGTTCCTTTCGTTTTCAATTCTCTGATGCTCTTTACTACTTGCTGCCATTATTGCTTTGTTTAAACATTCAAGTTGTGAATCTCATATCTGAGTGTGTTTATTCCATGATTTTGTCCCTACCCATGTCTTGAATACACGCATTGTTCACCATTTTCTTGCACTTTTGCCACTGTTCTTGACCTTGTACCCCTTGTACTTACTATGTTCTTGATAGTCCATCTTTGTTCTTGATTCTGAAATTTGTTCTTGTTTTCTATTTTTTGTGTCTTTGCCAGATTTGTGCCTTCAATCTTTGTTCCCATAGACTTAGGTTTGGGATTTGTCTGTAGAACCCACAATTTAGGAAAAAACTGAAACCTGCATTTACCTAAGTGTTTGCCGAGGTCCCAATAACCCTCTCAAAACATCTTCTGAAATCCAACCTCTTCGATTAAGCCGATATCATGGGTATGTGGAAACATAGGGTAAACACCCTATCTAAACTAGAATTCTCTAGACAAAAGTTTGAAATTCCAGCCGACGTCCATCTGAGGTTGGCTGGGGATGATGACTCCATCATGCCTACTGACGACTCCATGCCTTTCCCTGTGGTGGCTTTCATCGAGTGTGGACTTCGGCTCCCACTCAACATTCTTTTTCGCGAGATTATCCATTATTACAAGTTAAACCCAATGCAGCTCGCCATCAACTCCTACCGAGTTATTAATGGCATCATAGCCTTAGCAAAATAAGAAAACGTTAGGGTCACTTTAGCTGATATCCAGTATTGTTATACCATGTGTGGCCTAAAAAAGGACACGAGCTATGTTTACTACCTCAAGCCGAGGTCAACGGAGTATAAAATCATTGCCGACCTCCCAGACTCCAACAAGGGAGTTGGAGATGATTACTTTATTACTTCGGGGAACTGGGAATTTGCTTCAGATGAGGACCTCCACCTCTACCCTCTTCCTCGGACAGTTTTCGTAGAGGGCAATGGTAAGAGCCCTGTGTTTCACATTTACTTGTTTTCAAAATCTTTAATACTTGCATTGTTAATAATTTGCCCAATCAAGCAATGGTTGCCCAACAAGCTTTCACTCTTCAGCTTGCATCTCCACTAGTGGCAGAAGCTAAAGCAACTTTTGATGCAATACAGTGAGCAGCGAAGCACAACCTCAAAACTACATCCATTTTCAGAGATTACAAAGTTTTGGTGGATAGTCTAAATCACAAATATAATCTGGAATGGACTGTAAGCCTTGTATTGCTGGATGTTATAGCTATTAGTAAGTCTTTTGATTTTTTGTATTTCTAAAGTGGACAAACAGTTAGTTATTGATGAAAAATAACAAACTCTTTTTTTCATAGATCTTGAACACAGTGCTTATACATATTTATAGCGAAAATGAATATGTAACTACACTTGAACTACAGTTTACATGTAACTAAAATATAACCTAACTCTGATTAATTCATAACCATCTAACTGATCTAACTAATTCTGTTTGGAGCTTGACACGTGACTCTTCTCTGCTGTGTGACCTACTGTGACTCTGCTTTGATGATCTCCTCTGCTGTGACTCTGATGTGCTGTTGCTTGAGTTGTAGTTGCTTGAGTTGTAGTAGATAATTGATCTGTATGATCTGTATGAACTGATAGCTTATCATCCCCCCGCAAGCTGAAGGGGCAAGGAAGCACAAGCAGCTTGTCTTTGAGATAGTGAAACCGTGAGGAAGACAAAGGTTTCGTAAATATATCGGCAAGCTGATCAGAAGTAGAAATATACTTGAGAGCAATTTGCTTGGCAAGCACCTTTTCACGGATAAAATGACAGTCAATATCGATATGCTTCGAGCGAGAGTGAAAGACAGGGTTAGAGGCCAAGGCCATTGCAGAGAGATTGTCACACCAGAGGTCGGGAATAACAGGAGACGAAATGTGCATGTCTTTAAGAAGCTGCTGTAACCAAGTAATTTCGGCAGTGGCATGGGCAAGGGCTCGATACTCGGCCTCGGTAGAGGAACGAGAAACAGTTGGTTGTTTCTTGGCAAACCAAGAAATCAAATTAGGACCGAGAAACACACAATACCCAGATGTTGATTTGCGATCAAGACAGTCACCAGCCCAGTTGGCATCGGAAAATGCATGAATAGAGAAAAGACCAGGGGTAAAGTGTAAACCATGATGAAGAGTACCTTTGAGATAACGGAACAACCTTTTAACTAACTGAAAATGGCCATTGGTAGGAAGATGCATAAACTGGCAAGCTTGATTAACAGCCAAGGAAATATCGGGACGAGTAAGGGTAAGATATTGTAGACCACCAACAAGGCTACGGTATAAAGAGGGATTGGAAAAAGGAAGAGAATCATGAGAAGTAGAAGGAGACTTGAGAACCGAAGGAGTGGAACAAGGCTTGCAATCAGTGAGGTCAGCTTTGTGTAACAAGTCAGTAGCATATGTAGCTTGAGAAAGGAAAAAATCAGCACCTTGACGTTCCACAGAGATGCCCAAAAAATATGAGACAAAACCCAAGTCTTTCATGGAAAACACTTGATGCATCTGAGTGATCAAATGAGAAACCAGAGAGGAATTACTGCCGGTAATCAAGATATCATCAACATACACAACAAGAAGCAGGAGCCCAGCAGAGGAATGATGAACAAAGAGGGAAGTATTAGACTTGCTATTAGTAAAGCCCTGAGAAAGAAGGAAAGAAGCAAAGGTAGAATACCAAGCCCGAGGGGCTTGTTTGAGACCATATAAAGCCTTGTTCAATTTACACACTTGATGAGAAGATTGTATAAAACCAGGAGGTTGTAACATGTAAACCTCCTCTTCTAATTTCCCATGAAGAAAGGCATTAGATATGTCTAATTGTTTGATAGGCCAGTGGTTATGAAGAGCCATACACAGAAGAATCTGAATGGTTGGGAGTTTAGCAACAGGGCTAAACGTTTCTTGATAATCAATACCTTCCTGTTGAAGGTAGCCTAGAGCGACCAAACGAGCCTTATAGCGAGCCACAGACCCATCAGAATTTCTTTTGATTCGAAAAACCCATTTACAACCAATGGCAACCTTGTGAGGTGGAAGAGAAACAAGATCCCATGTATGTTGCTGTTGAAGAGCATGATACTCTTCTTGCATTGCAGTAACCCAAATAGAGGAAGTAAGAGCCTCTTTGACAGTGGAAGGTTCAATATGAAGAAAATCAGTAGCAGCAGTGAGAGCAAAAGATCTAGTTTTGGAACGAGTGGTCATAGGATGAATATTAGAAGAATGAGGAAGAGGAGAAGAAGGAGGAACTAGTAGATCAATAGAAATAGAGTGAATTGGAATTGCATGAGGAGCTGGAGAGGAACACAAAGGAATAGAAGAAGAAGACTCGGCCGATGGAGAAGAGGAGCTAGAATTGGATTGGGAAGGAGACTTTGAAGAAGAAGAATTAATAGATGATGATGGAGAAGAGGAGCTAGAATTGGATTGGGAAGGAGACTTTGAAGAAGAAGAATTAGTAGATGAACATGGCCAGAAAAAGGAATTAAGAGTAGGCAAAGAAAAAGAGGAAGGGGATGAGATAGCAAATGGAAAACAAGTCTCATTAAATAAGACATGCCTAGAGATATAAACTTTGCCAGTAAGGGGATCTAGACACCGATAGCCTTTAATGGTAGGGTGATATCCTAAAAACACACAAGCTATGGACCTAGGTTGAAGTTTGTGGACTGTGTAAGGTTTAAGCCATGGAAAACATTGACAGCCAAAAACTTTGAGAAGGGAAAAATCTGGAAGAGAATGAAATAGAACTTCAAAGGGTGATTTATGAGAAAGAGCACTACTAGGCATTCTATTAATAAGATACACAGCAGTGGCAACTGCATCAAACCAGTAATGTAAGGGAAGAGAAGACTGATGAAGAAGAGTGATGGCTGTTTCAATAACATGACGATGTTTGCGCTCAGCTACACCATTTTGAGCTTGAGTGTAAGGATAACTAGTTTGATGCACAATGCCATGAGCAGATAAAAGAGAAGAAACCTTGTTGTTCACAAATTCAGTTCCTCTATCAGTTCGAAGTATCTGAAGATGAGTGTGAAATTGTGTTTCAGCATAAGCTTTGAATTCAACTAACTTGTCATATACTTCACTTTTGTAATGTAAAGGATATATCCAAGTAAAACGACTACAATCATCTACAAACAAGACAAAGAATCGAAAAGGAGCATTATTTACTGTAAACGGGCCCCATACATCAGCATGTACAAGTGAAAAAGGACAATTAACAGAAGTGCTAGACAATGTGAAAGGCAATCTATGACTTTTAGAAACATTACAGTCTAAACAAGACAAATGTTTATTGATGTGAGGTTTATTAGCAGGTTCTCAGTCAAGTGGTGAAGCTTGAGAGAAGAGGGATGGCCTAGCCGTTGATGCCAGAGCAGAGCAGAAGCATGAGGAGTTGTAGTAGTGTGATGAGCAGAAGCATGAGGAGTTGTAGTAGTATGAAGTGCTGCAGAGGAACATGATGGAGATGAAGGTATAAATTGGTAAAGACCTCGAACATGAGATCCTCTATGTAGGACCCTGCTCGTGAGTTTGTCTTGAATTATAAATGAGTCAGCATCAAATATGACAAGACAATTGTGATCCTTTGTTAATTGATGAACAGATAAGAGATTAGAGGAAATAGAAGGAACATGGAGGAGATTAGGAAGATGAAAAGAAAAAGTAGATGTAGGCAAAAGACCTTTACCTATATGATGAATTGGCAAAGCAGATCCATTACCTATTTGAACTTGTTCAGAACCTTGATAAGGTTGAAAGTGATGCAGATTAGAAAGGTCATTAGTTAAGTGATTTGTAGCACCTGAGTCAATGTACCAAGGAGGGACAGATGAATCTGCAGACTGAGGCACTGTGGCAGCATAGGCATGAGAAGAGTGTGGTAAAGACTTCGGCTGAGATGTAGAAGACTGAAAAGTAGTGTCTAACCTATACCAACAGTCCAAAGCACTGTGTCCTGATTTTCCACAGATCTGACAGATAGGACCATGAGAAGAGTAGTCACTTCTACCTCGAGTATTGTGAGATCTGTTGTTGTATCTACCATGAGAATTATGAAATCTGCCTCCTCTAGAACCTCTAGACTGAAATCTTCCTTTGTAATTGGTGAAACCTCTGTTTGAACCAAAAGAAGAGGTATGTGAAGATTCACCTGTGTTGTTGGAGGAGAATGAAGAATTTTTGACTGCAGAGTAAGCACTACTGAGATGATCACTAGATGAATGCTTCAATCTGGTTTCAACGTGAATTTCCTCTGAGCACAATAAGGAGCACAGATCTGCCATAGAGACTCCTTCAGATCTTGTTCGAATAGAGGTTTTGAATGAGTCATATTCATCAGGTAGCCCTTTCAAAGTCAAAAACACCAAATCCTCATCATCGACTGGTGTACCAGCCAAGGCCAATTGATCTAAGATCTCCTTAATCTGTGAGAGATAAACTTCCATGGAGGATGATTTCTTATGAACTGTTTGAAGCTGATTCTTTAATTGATGAATATGTGATCGTGAAACTGAAGTAAATCTCTTTTCAAGAATCTGCCAAACTTGATGACTTGTTTGCAGATGAAGAACAGAAGAATACACTGTAGAAGATAACGTGGCTGTTACACAGCTGAGAAGATGCGCATCAGTCTTTTGCCATTCTTCATATGCTGGATTTGGAGATGAAGTTCCAGAGGAATCAAAAATCTCCATTGCTGGACATGGAATAGAACCTGTTACAAAACCTAGGAAGCCAGTAGCACGCAACACATTCTGCATCTGATTTCTCCATATGAGAAAGTTACTGGAATCTAGCTTAACAGTAACCAAAGAATTGAAGTTTGACAAGAGCAAACTCAGATTAGAGGAAGCAACTGAAATGGATGAAGGCAAAGATGGACTTGCCATTGGAGGATCTTGATTGTGCTCGTGAGAGCTAATCTGCTCTGATACCATGATGAAAAATAACAAACTCTTTTTTTCATAGATCTTGAACACAGTGCTTATACATATTTATAGCGAAAATGAATATGTAACTACACTTGAACTACAGTTTACATGTAACTAAAATATAACCTAACTCTGATTAATTCATAACCATCTAACTGATCTAACTAATTCTGTTTGGAGCTTGACACGTGACTTTTCTCTGCTGTGTGCCCTACTGTGACTCTGCTTTGATGATCTCCTCTGCTGTGACTCTGATGTGCTGTTGCTGGAGTTGTAGTAGATAATTGATCTGTATGATCTGGAGTTGTAGTAGATAATTGATCTGTATGATCTGTATGAACTGATAGCTTATCAGTTATGCTGGCTCATAAGCTGGCGAAGTATGTAAACAGTCTTTTATAATATTTATGGTATGTTTATTATTCTAAAAATAAAAATAAAAAACAACAACAACAATAGTAGTATGCAATATATTTATGGTTTTTATTCTCTTATATCTATTGCACCTTCTTAATATGTATGTTAGACTTAGATTTAGTTTTATTTTACAATGGTTAGTGCATAAAAAACCAAAACTTAATAGTAATAATAGTAATCTATATTTATTTATTTATACTATTATTAAAAGGCAACAACTTCCTTGGAGTTCTAAGCCATGCTCTCATAAATTTTTACTATTTTTCCTAAAACAACCTTAACTTCTTAAATAATTATACTATTTTCGAACTTATGTCAATTGGTAATTAAGGATAAAATGATAAATTACTAATTCACAAACTGAATAGCCTTCACTTCCCACGTTTCACAAATGCTGCTGTACAGTTCCACGTTTTAATATAATTAGCATTTTAAACGTTTGTAAATTTAAAGCGTATATCAAATCTCTTTACCTCTAAGTGTTTTAAGAGTAATTAATTTGATTTATTTGTTTGTTGTCTTCATTTTGTGTGTTTAAAAAAAAAAAAATCAATGTTCTAAATTTTTTTGTGTCTACTTAAAAAATCAGTTTCATTAGTATTCTTAAATTTTCTATGTGTTCAAAAAAATCAATGTTTATTTGTTTGTTGTCTTGATCTTGTGTGTGTGTGTGTGTGTTTTAAAAAAAAAAAGAAAAAAAACAGTTTTCTTAAATTTTTGGTGTGTGTTTAAAAAATTCAATGTTCTTGTCAGGTTCCTTTGAAAAAAAATAAAAATAAATAAATAACCTACACTGTAAGTTTGAAAAACATGTAGGTATATCAACTCACTGCGTGTGTTTGTTTGGTTGTTCTGTCAATGGTTATGCTGTGAATGATATTGTCAATATTGTCATTTTTTTTTAAAACTTTTTCTCTGTGCAAGTGCATACCAAATCTCTTTTCTTTTTTTTCTTTTTTTTTTTTTAAATTGTGTTCTTAAATTTTCTATTTGTGTTTAAAAATTTTGGTAAATTATCAATTTATAATTTTGGTAAACTGTAAGGCCATGTTTGTTTGGGCGGACTGGATTAGCATTCCCATGACTAATAGTCCTAGGACTATGAATTCGTTGGATTATGTATCCTATCTTAACTAATAGTCAAGTTTAAAATAATTAGTCCGTACTTTAATTGTTTAACCAAACATCGGATTAATAATTTTATTGGACTATTAGTCCAATCCCAAGCTCATATCCACCCAAACAAACATGGCCTAAGTTTAATAATTGGATTTAATTCTAATCAAGTCCTATTAAAAATAAGTTTTAGTAAAATTATCCCTAAAACTTACAATTAGTGACTTTTTTCTATGACAAAATTTTCAAACTGTCGACTTTGTTATGACGATTTTTTTAAACTATCGCTAAAATTTATAATTAGTGACATTTTTTGTGATAAAATTTTTAAGTTTTCACTGAAAATTAAGAATTAGTGATGTTTGTTAATAGGAAAAATGCTATTAATTTTCACATGACCTATTGGCCAATAAGTCTACCTATTAGGACCTACACGTAAGTCTTCCAAAAAAATTCAACGTTTATTTGTTTGTTGTCTTCATTTTGTGTGTGTATTTAAATAAAAAAATCAGTGTTCTTAATTTTTTTGTGTCTTTAAAAAATTCAGTACTCTTACATAATTCATTGTTCTTAAAAAATTCAGTGTTATTAAATTTTACATTACTGTAAGCGTTCTAAGACAATATGGACATATATGTGCTAAAAAAAATAATTCTTATGAAGTTTACAAGGAAGTTGAGATATTTTCCCTCAGTTTCATAAGTAATGAATCATACAAAAATTGAAAGCTTACAAAGACATGTGCAACACTGTTATTAGGTAATTTACTTATAGATTTGTATCCAAAACAAATGTTTCTTATTTTATTTTTTGTGAAGTCCATCTTATTTTTTATAGTTTAATGTTGTCACGGATTTATGTTAAAAATTGCATCAAAACAATTTGAAGAGATTGCTGAAAATGACGTTTGATTTGGACTATATCAATCCATATCAAAATATAAGTTTTTAATTTTTGTCTTTCGTTTATAAAAAATTTCAAGAATATTTATATTTTGTGTCTTCATACATAACCTAATAAGCCAATTAGAAAAATCAAAGTGATGATTATACTCTATTAGTTAAAGTATGCATATTTACAAATTTTTATCACTTTAATAACGTAAAATTTCAACTATATCAATGTATAACAAATTGTTATCAAACTAATTTTTTTTCTTGTATTTTATATATTCTTTGCAAGATTTGCAGGATTTCCAGTCGCATACCTCCAAATTGAGGTTTTATATGAATTCATAATATACGATTTTTTATTTTTTATTTTTAAGATTAGTAAATAATGTATTTTTTTATAAAAGATTTATACATATTTTACTGTATATATCTTATTTATGAAATATATTAATATCAAATGTTACACTGCACATAATTACAAATATGATTCATAAATGTGAATTTCATATTATAATTCCAGAAGTTTGCACACGCATTGCATGCCCGGTCACTAGTATGTATACAAATATAGTCCGTAGAGAGCAATGTTCTGCCTCTTGCTTTCTTAAACAACTCTCGCACATTCATTTCACTAAAATTGAACCCTGCCACCAAGAAAACAAGTAGATTAATTAGTATAATCAAGCGAGCTCTCATGCTTTTATTGTCTTCTGTCCTGCACACAAATCAGTTTGTTTTGTTTGGAGGGCAATCAATAGGATCATGTTTTTTTTTTTCTGTTAAACCTCACAACTATGGTTTTTATTCTTTTGTTGAATTGGAGTTCTTCATGCCATGAAAACCAGTCAAGCCGAACTAAAACTCCACAACACATTCTTTCTGTTCAACCCTTCTCGTCTTGACTTTGCTTTCAATCATGCCCATTTGTATCACGCCCAACAACCCAGCTTGTGTCAATCAACCAAGAAAAGAAGGATGTAGAGACCCTAGGTTCTTAGAGATAAAAGGATGCAGAAAGATTCAAGGTGTTAACTCTACGAAGCTGGAAATGAAAGAGGCTCTACACAAGTAAATGAAACAATTGAAAAACCGAATGTTAAGTCCATGAAGGAGAATGTGATTATTCTTAATTCAAAGTAGAAGCTGTTAGAAATGGTTTGGAAAATTTGGGTTTAAAATAGATTTTTTCCTAACTTTGATCTAAAATTTAGGTGGGACCCGAGCGTCGATTTTCGCGGGTCAAAGTAGTAACGCGTTCTATGCCACGTTGTGTTTCACGTGGTATATTTGGTTGCTTAAAACCATTACCGAGTGAATGGGAAATTGAAGCAAAAGTATGCTTCATGGAAATGGAGTTTTGATGGAAATTCCTTAAAGTTGAAAGTGGCTTGTCCCACATTGATTTGGTGGAAAGTTTTGAATGGGTTTATAAGGCATGGGTTTGGAACTTGGGGTGTGCCCCAAGGGGTACCCAAGTGTTTTAGAGAGGGAGGTTATGGGCAAAATGGACTAGACCCATTGGACCCAAAAATCACCACATGCGCACCGCCATCTGGGCGGGCTGGGCTTGGGCACGGGTGTGTGGTTGGGTTGGGCTTATTTGGCCCAATACCTATCTTTTTGGGTCAAAAACATTTTAATTTAATTTTATTTTTTGGTAAAATTAATCCGGAAATAAACTGGTCCGGTTTTTTATTGTACACCCAAACAGGACCCTTCCCGTTTTTGTTATCTGTTTGAATTGTGAACCCAACAAATTTAAATCTGTTTAAATTCAAAACCAAACAGGTTTCATACCTGTTCAAATAGGTTTGTACCTGTTTAATTCAAAATCTGCAGCCACCAATCCATCTATAAATAGGACAGCCCTCATTTGGATTTTGTAACTCTAATTTTCGTCATTCATAATTCTGCAAACATTCTCTTCATATTGTTGCATTATTTTCTTCTGTGAGAGAGTATAAACGCTTAGTGTGTTCGTTAGGCAAACAATTTGTAGTGCTGCTATTGTTTGTAGTTGATCATTTCATCCTGGGAGATAGACGTCCATATTCTGAAAGCACCGTGGAGAGGACGAATCTGTCTTAAGGACACAGTGTCAAACACTGGACTTGATCAGAATTATTATTCAAACAATTAATCAAGTAAGTTGTTTAATTTATTTTATGTTTCATTTGTTTATTTAAATCAGATTTTAATTTTGTTTTTGTAACAAAATAAAATCTGTTTTTATTTATTTATTTTTATTTCTAGTTTGATTTTTGTAATCAAACAAATTCTCTTCTTTCTTTTATTTCTTTATATTCTGGTTGTTGTTTAGTACACAACAGAATTTAAACTATTTAAATACAGTGAAGATTGTTTAACAATCTTAAGACAGAATATTTTTGGTGTCTTCATTGTATTTAATTTTCTGTGTTTTCAAAGTAATATTCTGGTTGGAAAATACAAATAGTATTTATAAACTATTTGACAGATAGTAGTAATATACTGTCTATTTTCTTTGACAACTAGTAGTAATATACTGGTGTCATTAACAATTGCAGAATATTATTTGGTGTTACAGAAAATTATTTTGGTATTTTATTTTTCTAGTTTTAGTAACAAGGAAAATAAAATTATTTTGTATTATCATTTATTTCTGGTTTTGGTAACTAGAAAATTATTTTGTGTTTTAATTTATTTTCTGGTTTTGGTAACTAGAAAATTAAATTGTGGTGTGATTTTTTGATTTTTGTAATCAGATATTTTTGTGGTATTTTATTTTCTAGTTTTACAAGGAGAATAAAATTATATTATTTTCTAGTTTTAGTAACAAGAAAAATAAAATTATTTTGTGTTATAATTTAGTTTCTGGTTTTAGTAACTAGAAAATTAATTTTGTTAATCTATCATTTAACTTTGTGTCTCGGTCACAATTTGTAAATTTTGTACGTAACTTACGATTTCGTTTGGAAGGCCACTTAATTTGTAAAAAGATGTTAGTTTGGAAGGCCACTTAATTTGTGAAAAGATGTTAGTTCTTTTGACTTTATCATAGCTCATCATGAGTCAGACAATATATATATATATATATATATATATATATTCACAAGAATATTTTAATGTGTATATAATTAGTTTATTTATGTACAAATCAAACTGATTAAATGAAGGTATGTTTTGTCATTTTTGGAGTTTAAAATTCAAAACGCGTTGAATTTTATTTATGGGTTGAGAATCTTTTTATTTCATGATGCAAGTTATGAGATCATGCATGATTAATTTATTTTGTTAATTCATTATTTTTAGTTGATGCGTTTGATATGCATGTATTGATATCAACTCAAGTTATTTCTTAAAAAAAAAAATTCATGTGATTTGGAATGATAAATTAATATGCTGACTTTGTACATAAGCAGATTAATTTGAATATTTCTAATCAATTTTGAATGGGTGTTTAAACACCAGAGAAATTTAAACATGAAGATGTATGTAGTTATATCGTTCCATTTAATTGGGAAGTAAATTTAAGAAATCTTTTATGTTAATTATTAGTTTATTTTGAATTATGTAACATGAGATGTCGTTAATAATTATTTTACTTGCGTAGTAAGATTTGTTAAACCATAAACCATTTTATTATTATGGGGGTGTATCTCTTGCATTAGTTGAGATAATTTAATTATCTTCTGTCACAAATATTTTTATGACAGTGACACTTTTTCGTAAATGAGTTGCAAGAATGTATACAATCAAATGGGTTTTTTGAATTGTTTGATTCTTAGGCAAAATTTTTATGAGAATATGATTTTGTCAAAACATTAATTCTGATTTGTGTAGTCATAATTATTTTGAATTTTTCATTTGTTTATTTAAATCAGATTTTAATTTTGTTTTTGTAACAAAATAAAATCTGTTTTATTTATTTATTTTTATTTCTAGTTTGATTTTTGTAATCAAACAAATTCTCTTCTTTCTTTTATTTCTTTATATTTGGTTGTTGTTTAGTACACAACAGAATTTAAACTATTTAAATACAGTGAAGATTGTTTAACAAAAGCTAGTAGAATTTAATCCCGAAAACTTATGGAAATGCTCTTCTGTTGCATTCATATACTCATTCGGATATTAAGTTACTAGACTAGATTCAACTCTTTGCCTTTTTGTTTCTCCCTCTTAATAATTAGCAAGACACTTGGGTCAACTCAATGCTTCTTCTATTATTGAGTCCATTCGATGGTTCTAAATCGCGGTATCGGGTAATGTAACAGTATCGATTGTGGAATATCGGTATTGGTAGTATCGGTCGGTACGTATCGTGAATCGGGTGTCGCGGTAGTGAAATTTTAAAATCATTTCACAGGTTTTCAGCTTTTTTTTTCCCGTATTGGTCTGGACCAGTGAGTATCGACCTATCGCGATTTGGGTAACTGTTATAGACCGCTACGTATCGGGACTCGGCCGATTCTCCTACTATTTTCGATCTCAGCGCTATACTGGCCTGTATCTATTGCGGTGCTCCATTTTTCCTATACGAATTGGCCAGTACGTGGCGTATCGGCCGGTTTTTAGAACTAATTTCATAGAAAAAATCTATATAAATATACACATATTGTCTAAGCGATATCACTCTTAAGTAGTGTGGTTAACGATATTTCTTTTCAAGTTGTTGCAATTCCTTTACTAATGATAGTTATTTTCAGGTTTGGACGTTTACAGTTGATGGATCTTGGCAGGATAAAGGATGCAAAGCTGGCGATGCATGGGTGTGCTATGACGAGAACTAGGCTTGGGTTGACAGTTTTTTTTTTTTTTTTTTATCGGCAAAAATTAGTTGTTAAATTAGCATTTATGAGAGTTAGTCTCTCTACCCTTTGCGAAGTACTAAATGTTTGCCCCCTTAATCAACTCTCCTAAGAAAAGTTAAACTCATGACTTTTCCTAAGAACTAAACTCTTAAAAAAGTCATAATGGCCAATTAAAATAGGCCTAGTTGGTTAGGCTTGGTTGACAGTAAAGCCTAGAAATCCCACGTTCCATCACCGCTCGCCGCAGAAGCAATGGCTTGCTTTATATTTTAGCTTCCTATATATCTAAAATTAGTAGATCTGTTGTGCAGTCAGCACACAAACTAACAAGTTTTGTAATTAACCTTTGACACTGGCTAAATAAAATTGAGTATTGTTATATCCATTGAATTTGAGTTTGTCCGAATTGTTCGAATTTGTACATGCCGGTCATCCAGGTAGTCATCTAGGTGGTCATCCAGTACGAGACCAGTTGGCACATCGGTAGACATGGGTGGCAGTCACAATTAACAAGGGTGATGCCGATCATTCGGGTAGTCGTTTGGCTGAACGTCCGGCTGATGTAATTTGAGCAAGCTCAAATTCGGTGGATCAATCATTTTTCAATACAATTATGGGGGAATTACACTGACACTATGTTAGTAAAAAGTATTTACAAAAAAATGAAAAACATTATAAATATTAATAATTCATATTATATATTTTTTTTACTAATGTGTAATAATTTTTTAAAACTTAAACTGAATAATAATTTCCCCAATAATTATATCTTTTTCACTTGCTAAAAAAAAAGAAGCCAAAATACGACAGTAGTTCCTGTACTTTAGTTCTTATGTCATTTTGATCTCTGTAATTTTAATTGGTTTGATTTTATCATGAATTTATAATTTTATCTCAATTTGGTCGAATTGATTAAAACTCTTATCATTTTTCTATAGAGAATACACACATAAGTGGTATGTATTATATTTTTCAAAGCAAAATTATAAATTTATTGAATTCAATAAGTTGATTTCAACCAATTCAGTTATCATTTCTCGTCCAAAACGACGTAAGATACAAAAGATTGGGATCACTAATGTAATTTGTCTAAAAAAAAAAGTTGTGTGATTAATGACTTTTGCATTCTCACTCCTGTTTCACAAATCAATTACTTTTGAGATGGCAAATTAACACTAAATAAGAAAATAATTTTTTGCTAAAACTAGTTTGGAAAGCTTTTACTATGTTCTAAAAATAAAAAAATAAAAAATAAACTCCTTAAAATGATGCAAAATTAGCAATGTCCGTATATTCATCCATTTTAAATGGATGGTCAGTATAGCTGTTGAAAATTTTGATTTTATAGGTTTATTTTGGACTAACTTTGATTCCAAATTTAAGTGAGGCTCACACGTCTTTTGAGATGGGTCCAAGTGGTGACATGTTCCTTACCGTATAGCAAGTGACACAATGAAGACGGTTCGTCAAAACCATTTATGAGTGAATGGGAAGTTGATGTCTTTTTCGGATTCATGAAATGAGAAGTTGAAGAGATAAATGTGAGTTACCTTCTTTTTGGTTGTCCCACATAGAAACAATAAGAGAACTTGTATAATTATATAACTCTAGGTTGACACACTTGGGATGGGCCCCAAGGGGCACCCCAAGTTTTGTAAGGAGAAGAGTTATGGACAAAATAGGTTTGACCCAAATCCACCACAAACGCGCACACCGCATTGTGTGGGTTCTGGGTTAGTTCCTAACTTTAATTTTTTGTACAAAATTCATTTTGAATTTTTCAAATTCTTGCGGGAAAATTTGAATTCCTAACGAAGCCAAAATTCGAATTTGAATTTTTCCTCTCGGAACAGTGCCTCTCTGGTCGCCTCTTTTTATTTTCTAGCGATTCTGGATTTCACACATGTTCGAAGGGTTTTCTGCCCTTCCGAACAGACATCTCTTTGCTTATAAATATTGGATCCTCCAGCAGATTTAATTAATTTATTTTCCTTCCCATTTTTCTTTTTTTTCCTGCATCTGTTCTTCATATTAGTTCATAGAGATTTAGAGAGCGCAAAACTCAGGTTCTGGTTCACAAGACAGATTGTTTATAGTGCTACTATAATCTGTGATATTGATCATTGTATCTTGAGAGATAGATGCCTGTAATCCATGAGTACTTGTGCGGTGGCGAATCTATCTTAAGGATAGAGTGTCACACACTCAACTTGATCATAATTTTACTATTCTAACTTTCTGGTATAAGAACTTCATGTAAGTAATCGATTTTCTTTGTTTGAGTTTTATTTTATACACAGAAGATTGTTCAAACAATCTTAAGATAGATTCAAATTATTCTGTTTATATAGAATTTTTCGTTTATTTCCTTTTCAAAATTCTTTTTGGGTTTTATTATAGAATTATTTTCTGTGTGAATTTTTTACAAATTAATTCTGAATTTTCAAAAATAATGTTCTAGGTTTTCATTAATTAAAATTATGTTTTTCAGTATTTTAATTTTTGAAGTTTTACAAAAATAATATTCTGTGTGAAATTAATTTGATTAAATAAAAAATTATTTTCAAATTAATTTAAAATGAAAGTTACAATTTTGTTTCTTTTATGTTTTACAAAATTATATTCTATGTTTCATAGTTTAATTTTCTGTGTAGTATAAAATTCTAATTATAATTATGTTTGATACTTTAGAATTCATGGCTATTGAAACTGCTCAAACCTCTAATCCGACCAGTGTTACAATTGCCCCAATTCCTCCTACTGTTGTGGCAGTGCCGATGAATCACGGGGAAAAGCCAAAAAAATTCTTACGAACTAACTTTAAAAGATGGCAGCAGGAAATGCTGTTCTATCTTACGACATTAAATCTGGCTCATTTCCTTCGTGAGGATGCTCCTGTTCTGAAAGAGGATGAAACCGACTAACAAGTGGTTGCTGCAGTCAATGTTTGGAAGTATACGGAATTCGTTTGCCGCAACTGTATCCTCAATAGGCTTGCTAATACATTGTACAACGTTTATAGCCCTATCAAGACGGTAAAAAAATTATGGGAGTCATTAAAGAAAAAATACAAAATAGAAGATGTTGGCTCGAAGAAATTCGTGGTGGGTAAATTTCTGGATTTTATAATGATTGATTCAAAAATTGTGATCAGCTAAGTTCAGGATCTCGAATTCATTCTACATGACATCTATACAAAAGGCATGTCACTAAGCGAGTCCTTCCAAGTTACTACACTAATTGAAAAGTTGTTGGAACAATCTTCTGTGTAAAATAAAAAATGTGAAACAAATCAAACAAATAAAAAATAAATTACTTACAGAATTTATTTTACCGAAACGAATAAGTACAAAAATTGATCAAGTTAAGTGCGTGACACTCTGTCCTTAAGACAGATTCACCCTACTCCGGTGCTTTCAAATAAATGACATCTATCTCCTAGGATACAATGATTTTACACATATTGTTGTGGTACTCCAAACAATCTGTACGGTGAACTAGAACATGTGTTCTATACTCTCAAAATTTCTCTAAAAACTAGTATGAAGAATAATGCAAAGAGAGAGCAAAAATAGAAAGAAAAAAACATATTTCTGGATCTCAAAATCTGCTGGAACAATTCTGAATTTATAAGCAAGGGGTGACTGTTGGAACAGGTTTAAGTTTGAATTGAACAGGTGCAAAATAACCTGAACAGATACAAACTTTAAACTGAATGTGGACTGTTTAAACCCTAGAAATTAAATCTGTCCGGTTCAACTTGTTTGAACCTGCTGGAAAATGGGCTGAAAAAAGGCACTGTTTGGATAAAAAAAATTAATTCAAATTTGGCGCAAAATTTGAATTAATTTTATTCAGAAAAAATAATTTTCCCGCAAGAATTTTTGGAAAAAAAAATTCAAATAAATTTTGTCTAAAAAATTAATATAAAGACCAACCCGACCCACACCCAGCACGACCGGCCGGTCGGCGGGGGGCGCGCTTGTGTGGTAGTTTAGGCCAAAGCCCACTTTGTCTGTAACTCCTCCCTTCTACAAACTTAGGGTGCCCTTTGGGGCCCAACCCAAGTTTATCCACCTAGAGCTTATAAACACATACAAGCTTTCTTCAAGTTTCGATGTGGGACAATCCATTTCAAGGAAACCCACATTTTACTTCTTTAATTATCTATTCCACGAACCTGAAAACGACATCAACTTTCCATTCACTCATAAATAGTTTTAACAAACTGTCTTCACCATGTGACTTGCCATGCGGTAAGGAACACGTCACCTCTTTGGATCCACCCCAAAAGACGTGTGGGACTCACTCAAATTTGGGCTCAAAGTTGGCTAAAAATAAGCCTATAAAAAACTATAATTCCAACAATCCCCCACATGAATAGAATTTGACGAAGAGAAAATGCAATAACATGATCTAATTACAAAGAGTACAGAAATTGAAAATATTCTGCAAAGGATAGGTAGCTTTTGGCTTTGAACCTTCCCTTGTGAGACACTATCGGATTTACTAGCTAACCAGTGAACATAATGTCTTGAACTGTTCAGCCATTTGTGTAAACCAAGACAATAGAATTCACACAGTATATTACCAGACACAGTTTAGTTCTCACCGTCGTGTTCATTTTGGCCCTAAACAACCTGGTCTTTCATGAGTGCTTCAGAGAATTGTAGCCCTTCACAAATCTCATAGAACCGGCCTAGTTCACACTCATATAGGTGAATCTTATGAAGAGTATCCTACCATACTCCATTAGGTATTCCTAGATATAAGAATCATTAAAAGTATTACTTAACCTAAAACGCTGCAGACATCACTATTTCATCATAGAAATGGGTAGGAGTTTGACTCCCTAATGATCCTTATGAGTCATACATAACTCGGTTGTCACTTTGAACCAAGATCTTGGGATCTCCAGTCAATTAGGTTGGGTTGCCGTTGTGGTAACTCTTATTTAATAGGCTTAAGTCCCATTCCCCTCGATGAATTCTACACTAACTCTCTTGCTAACCCTTTGGTTAGTGGATTCGTTATGTTGTCTTTAGACTTCAGAAATTCAATGGAAATAATTCCATTAGAGGGTAGTTATCTCACGGTGTTATATCAACGACGAATATATCGTGACTTACCGTTATACATATGACTTTGTGCTCTACCTATTGCTGATTGACTATCACAATGTATGCATATAGCAGGCACCGGTTTTGGCCACATTGGAATATCTTCAAGGAAGTGGCGAAACCATTCTGCTTCTTCTCCAGCTTTATCTAAAGTTATGAATTCTGATTCCATAGTAGACCTAGCAATGCAAGTCTGTTTGGAAGATTTCCAAGATACAGCCACCCCACCAAGAGTAAAGACATACCCACTAGTGGATTTTGAGTCTCTAGTATCCGATATCCAGTTTGCATCACAATATCCTTCAAGTACTACTAGATATCTAGTATAATTTAGCCCAATATTACGAGTAAATCTGAGGTATCTTAGAACCCTCATAATAGCTTTCCAGTGTTCTACTCCTAGATTACTCGTATATCTACTTAATTTACTTACTGTATAGGCTATATCTAGGCGAGTGTAGTTCATCAAGTACATTAAGCTTCCAATAATTTGGGCATACTCTAATCGAGAAATACTTTCCTGTACATTCTTAAAAAGAAACAAATTAACATCCACAGATGTTCTAGCAAGATGATAATCATCTTTGCTAAATTTGTCAAGTATTTTCTCAATGTAATGTGATTGTGACAAAGCATAACCTTCTGATGTTTTGGTAATTTTCATACCAAGAATTACATCAGCAATCCCCATGTCCTTCATGTCAAAATGTTTATTCAACATTTTCTTGGTAGTTTTAATCATGTCATTATTACTGCCTATGATGAGCATATCATCCAAATAAAGATATACTATACATAACCCTTGCTTGTGTTTTTAATATAAACACATTTGTTACATTCATTAATTTTGAATCCATTTGACATCATTGCTTTGTCAAATTTCTCATGCCATTGCTTTGGCACTTGTTTTAAACCATATAATGATTTAACCAATTTACACACTTTCTTTTCTTCTCCTAGAACAGAAAAATCTTCTAGCTCACCATTTAAGAAAGTTGTTTTCACATCCATTTGATGAATTTTTAGATTGTTCAAAGATGCAATGGCAATTAGCATTCTAATGGATGTTATTCTGGTAACTAGTGGGTATGTGTCAAAGTAGTCAAGACCTTCTTTTTGTCTATATCCTTTGACCACAAATCTTGCCTTGTATTTGTCAATTAATCCATCCGCTTTCATTTTTCTCTTGAAAATCCACTTGTACCCCAAAGGTTTACAACCTGATAGCAAATCCACCAATTCTCGAGTGTGATTTTGCAAAATGGATTCAACTTCACTGTTTACAACCTTTTTACATAAAGGAACTTCAGGACTGGATATAACTTCTTTAAAAGTTAAAAGCTCATTTTCTAATAAAAATGTTAGAAAATCTGGACCAAAAAATTTTGAGATTCTAGCACATTTACTACGCCTAGGTTCCTCTTCCTCATCCTCATTTTGATCTATCTCTTGTTCTTGATCTTGTTCGTGATCATGATTAGTAATAGCATCATAAGATCTTTTATTAGTACTATTCTCTTGTCTAGTTTTATTAGGAAACACATGTTCAAAGAAAGATGCATTTCGAGATTCAATAATAATATTTACATGCATTTTAGAATGTTCTGACTTGTGAATCAAAAACTGATATGCACTACTATTCTTGGCATAACCAATGAATATGTAATCAACAGTTTTAGGACCTATCTTAGTCTTTTTAGGACTAGGAATAGCCACTTTAGCCAAATGCCCCTACACTTTTAAGTATTTGTAGGATGGTACTCTCCCATGCCACATTTCATAAGGTGTTTGATTCACTTTCTTTCGGGATACTTTATTTAGAATATAATTAGTAGAAAGTATTGTTTCCCCCACAAGTTCTGAGGTAATCCAAAACTTATTAACATGGCATTCATCATTTCTTTTAAAGTTCTATTTTTCCTTTCAGCAATTCCATTTTATTGAGGTAAGGAGCAGTGGTTTGATGAATTATTCCATGTTCTTTACAAAACTCACCAAAAGATGATTCATATTCACCACCTCTATCACTTTTAAGTTTTTTTTAATTTTCTTACCAAGTTGATTTTCAACTTCATTCTTATATTGAATGAAAGTTTCTAAAGTTTCATCTTTGGTTCGAATTAAATAAACATAACTATATCTAGTATAGTCATCTATGAAAGCGATAAAATATTTTTTCCCACCTCTAGTTTGAATTGATTTAAAATCACAAATGTCACTATGAATTAATTTAAGTGGTTCCATACTTCTTTCAATTGAATAAAAAGGAGTTTTGGTTAATTTTGCCTCAACACAAATTTCACATTTATGATTTGAATCAATTTCAAATTTAGATAAACATTCCATATTAATTAATCTATGCAAAGATCCATAATTAACATATCCTAGTCTACCATGCTACAAATTTAAAGACTCAAGCAAATAAGAAGAAGATGTATTTTTATTAATAACAGAAGGTACAATAGTCATTACATTTAGTTTGAAAAGGCCATCAGACATGTAACATTTTCCTACATACATCTCATTCTTAGTAAGTACAAATTTATCACTCTCAAACACTAGCCTAAACCCATTTTTACTCAACAGAGATCCGGAGACTAGATTCTTGCGATTGTTCGGTGTATGCAGCACATTGTTGAGAGTGAGTTCCCTTCCAGATGTCATCTTCAGAATAATCTTTCCTTGTCCTTCAACTTTAGAAGTTGATGAGTTTTCCATAAAAAGTTATTCATCGTTGTCTACCCCAGAATAAGATGTGAACATCTTTTTATCGACACAAATATGACGAGTAACACTGGTGTCCATCCACCATTCTTCAGGATTTCTGATAAGGTTTGCCTCGAAAACAATTGCAGAAAGATTTATGTCATCTATACCATTGAATTTTTGTCCACTTCGGTTATATTGGCTTGAGCAGACTTCTAGCTTGATCTTCATTTGCCTTTGCACTTGCTACGACAATCTTTGGCCCGATGTCCCTCTTTATCACAAATGTAACATTTGCCATTGAACTTGTACTTTTTAGTTTCCCCTCATTTAAAGCCTTGTGCAGAGCTTTCTCCAGAATATTTCCGTTTCTTTGCTTTTAGAGCATGTTCCACCACATTTACCTTAGACTCCATTGGATGTTTACCAGCCCGCTTCACAAAATTGCAGTTGTCCTCCTCAATCCTCAAACACACAATTAATTCCTCAAAAGTCATTTATTTGCGTTTGTGTTTGAGGTAGTTCTTGAATTCTTTCCAACATTGTGGTAATTTTTCAATTAAGGCAGCAACTTAGAAGGATTCACTGAGAGACATGCCTTCTGCATGAATGTCATGCAGGATGAGTTGGAGATCTTGAACTTGGCTAATCACAATCTTAGAATCAATCATCACAAAGTTTAGAAATTTTTCTACTACGAATTTCTTTGAGCCAGCATCTTTTGTTTTGTACTTTTTCTCCAGAGACTCCCAAAGTTCCTTTGCCGTCTTGATAAGATTGTAGATGTTGTATAATGTGTTATCAAGTCCGTTCAAGATGTAGTTCCAGCAAAGGAAATCAACATGTTTCCAGGCATTGACCGCAACAATCACTTGCCGGTCGGTTTCATCCTCTTTCAGAGTAAGAGCAACCTTATGGAGAAACTGTGCCAAGTTAAGAGTAGTAAGATAAAACAGCATTTTCTGCTACCATCTTTTAAAATCAGTTCCTAAGAACTTCTCTAGCTTTTCATCGTGATTGACTGGCATAGTCACAACAGGAGGAGGGGTTTGAGCAATTGCAGCCACCACACCAGTATTTGTTTGAGTATTAGTTTCAGTAGTCATGAATTCTAAATTATAAAACAAAATCATAATTAGAACTTTATACTACACAAAAAGTTAAACCATAAACACAGAATTTAAATTCTGTAAAAATAAAAGAAACAAGAATTGTAACTTTTATTTCCAATTAATTTGAAAATAAAATTTATTTAAACAAATTAATTCCACACAAAAAAATTTTTTGTAACACTTAAAATATTAAAATATTGAAAATAGAATTTTAATTAATGAAACCTTATAAATTATTTCTAAAAAACAAAATTAATTTATGACTAACTTCACAAATGAATATTCTGAATTGCTAATGATAACCAATATATTATTACTAGTTGTTAAAGAAAATAAACAGTATATTACTACTATTTTTCAAATAGTATATTATTACTATTTATTTTTCCAATCAGAATATTATTTTGTATAAGCACAGAAAAATTTCTGTAAGAAGAAGAAAGGAAGAATAGGAAACAAACGAAAAATTCTGTATAAATAGAATAATTCGAGTTGTCTTAAGATTGTTGGAACAATATTCTGTGTAAAATAAAAAATGTGAAATAAATCAAACAAATAAAAAATAAATTACTTACAAAATTTATTTTATCAAAATGAATAAGTACAAAAATTGATCAAGTCAAGTGTGTGACACTCTGTCCTTAAGACAGATTCGCCCCATTCTAGTGCTTACGGATAAATGGCGTCTATCTCCCAAGATACAATGATCTTACACGGATTGTTGTGGCACTCCAAATAATTTGTACGGTGAACTAGAACCTGTGTTCTATACTTTCAGAAATTTATCTAAAAACTAGTATGAAGAATAATGCAAAGAGAGAGCAAAAATGGAAGAAAAAACATATTTTTGGATCTCAAAACCTACTAGAACAATTCTGAATTTATAGGCAAGTGGTGACTGTTGGAACAGGTTCAAGTTTGAATTGAACAGGTGGAAAATAACTTGAACAGATACATTCAAAATGAATAGATACAAACTTCAAACCGAACATATGCGGAATGTTTGAACACTGGAAATTAAATCTGCCCGGTTTAACCTATTTGAACTTGCTGGAAAATGAACTGAAAAAGGGCACTGTTTGGACAGAAAAATTTAATTCAAATTTGGCTCAAAATTTGAATTAATTTTATTCAAAAAAATAATTTTTCCGCAAGAATTTTTGAAAAAAAAATTCAAATAAATTTTGTCCAAAAAATTAATATAAGGACCGACCCAAACTATACTCGCGCCCGGCACGGCTCCACTAGCTGGGTGGCGGTGGCGGCGTGCGTATGGTGGTTTGGGCCAAAGCACACTTCGTCCATAACTCTTCATTTCTACAAACTTGGGGTGCCCCTTGGGGCCCAATCTAAGTTTGTCCACCTAAGCTTATAAACACATACAAGCTCTCTTCAAGTTTTGATGTGAGACAATTCATTTCAAGGAAACCCACATTTTACTTCTTTAATTGTCCATTCCACGAACCTGAAAACGTCATCAACTTTTCATTCATTCATAAATGGTTTTGATGAACTGTCTTCACCATGTGACTTGCCATGCGACAAGGAATACGTCACCCCTTTGGACCCACCCCAAAAGACGTGTGGGACCTACTCAAATTTGGGTTCAAAGTTGACCCAAAATAAGCCTATAAAAAACCATAATTCCAATAAAAGTTACCACAAGGTTAGAAGGAATTCAAGAACTATCTCAAACACAAGCATAGATAAATGACTTTAGAGGAATTGATGATGCGTTTAAGGATTAAGGAAAACAACTGAGCTTCTGAGAAGAGAGTTGGAAAGCATCCTATGGAGTCAAAGGCTAATGTGGTGAAACATGCACCAAAAAAAAAAAAAAACGGAAATTTACCGGAGAAAGTTTTTTTCAAGGCTTAGGGGACACCAAGAAGTTCAAGTTTAATGGAAAATGCTACATCTGTGACAAAGAAAGACATCGAGCGAAAGATTGTCATAGCAAGCATAGAGGTAAAGGAAGTAAGTAAGAAACCTGCTCAAGCCAATGTCACCGAAGTGGATTGAATCTCCAATGGTGTTGATGACATAAACCTTTCAGCTATTGTCTTCGAGGTCAACCTTATCGGAAATCTAAAAGAATGGTGGGCGGACACTGGAGCCACTCGTCACATCTGTGCTAACAAAAAGATGTTCTCCTCCTATATAGTGGTGGACAATGGAGAACAACTGTTCATGGGCAACTCCTCGACTTCTAAAGTCGAAAGACAAAAGGTTATTCTAAAAATGACATCTGGAAAGGAACTCACCCTCAACAATATGCTGCATGTAGTGGACATTCGCAAGAATCTTGTTTCTGGATCTCTGTTGAGTAAGAATGGGTTTAGGCCAGTTTTTTAAAGTGACAAATTTGTACTTACCAAAAATAGGATGCATGTAGGAAAATGTTATATTAAAGATGGCCTTTTCAAAATGAAAGTAATGACTATTATATTTTCTATAATTAATAAAAACAGGTGCCACGGATGGTGAAGTATCGACTTGAAAATTTGAATATTAAAAGGGGGATTACATATTGTAAAATGAAGAGGTATTTGAAGTATTCTACGAGTGACATGCAAGAAGATTCGTAAATAAGGGCCTCCTCTATTGTTGTGTTATCTAAAAAATATACTAATGAAAATGTTGATGTTTGGCATTGTTCTTCAACGAAGGCCATTCCGATTCTGACACGGACTAAGTCTGTGGGTTTACCGAAGAGGCGAAGAGATTTGTTGTTAGGAGGTTTTGGGAAAAGCAGTTCAGTTATTCATGAACGTAGAGGTCATCTGAGTTTGTCCGAGATTGATGTATGTAGAGGTGGTGATGACACTAGTAATGTTGATCCTAGTCCGTCGATTTCGATGTTAGCAAAGAGAAAGTTGATCGTAGAGGATCAGTCATTATGGACCCTGCATAATTTTCTAATGTTTTACGAAATGTAATCATGAGTGTAAAAAATAGTGATGTGACTCAAGATGTAATAGTTGATGATAAAGGAAATGTAATAAGTAAATAAAACTTTGAGTGGTTTCACAAATAAAATTAATAAAATTTTTCATTGATCATGACAGTGGTTACATTAACATCAAACCATTCTCTCATTTTTGGGGACATTGCATCTAACCAACTACTGTCCTTATTAGTTAATATAATACAAGGAATTCATCCTCTAATAGTGAGAACTGGTTGGAATTTAACAAACACATGGAAATCTCTTTGGCAGCCTACTAAATTTTTCATTAATTCGGTAGGGACTGTCGAGTATTTGATGTCGTCTATGACGTTATAACGTAATCGGGGGACATCTTTCTTTGCAGAGTCCACTAATTGGGGGACATCTTTCTTTGCAGAGTCCATTAATTGGGGGTATTTTGTAACGTAATCGGTAGGACATCTTTCTTTGCAGAGTGCAAAAAATTGTTCCTCCATTTCTGCTTCTGTAAGTATTCCCCTCTAAAGTTCGTCTCTGTTTTTCGAAGGACTTTTCCCCTTAGATGAAAATTCTCCCCATTCGATGAACTCACCCCCTTTCTGTGTATACTGTCGACTTGCTGTTGGCAAGTGGAACTTTTCTATATTTGGATGATAGATTCTGCCATTGATTCCAGCGAGATTGAAAAATCTCAGGTTAGAGGTTTGGATTTTCTTCGTGCATCGAACCGTGGCATGAAGGTGAGGGTTTCCATCTTCGTGGAGCTCCTTTGCGACAAGTATGTAGTATGGCTGACAAGCAAGTTGGAGAAGGGATTGGAGGAGTTCTAAGAGTTATTCTTTTAGGCATGGGCATTGTGGGTAGGTGAGGAAAACATTCTTGGCATAAAAACGGAAAGAGACTTGGCGAGGCATTTTGTAGTGGTAAATAGTGAACTCACACCAGCCGTACAAGGCCTCCCTATTAGTTAAAAAACCTGGTGTGAATGGTGTGAGTGGTGTGACTGGGGGGCGCTGTATTAATATTACCAGCGCCTCCTCTCTCGCTGATCTGGGCCGTCCATTGTTATACTTATGGACATGTGTATGGATGTGGTTAAAAGGAAGTCACACCCGGGCCCAGGTGTGAGTGATGTGAGTACTTTTGATTCTTTTGCCAGATAATGCTATATACGTGTCACTTTTCTGGTGGTTTGCGTGGTTGTAAACTAAATATTCTTGCAGAATGATAGGCATAAAGCAAAGGTGGGAAAATAAACGTGTTTGAATTATTTTGAATGAGGAATCTTCGTCCTTAAATGCGGGCCAATTTTGCTATATATTTGGTACTAGAAAATATTTTATAGTAGAGAGGAATATGCTTTTGTAGTGGGATAGCTATTGTGGTAAAATTGTTTTCTGGTACCATGTTTCATCCCTCATTTTCAGTCTTTTATTGTTGTTGATTGTTTTGGTATACAATGCTGTATTCTTAGAAGAGTATCCCATGAATTACGGGTAGTTCACTCAAATGTGTGTAGATCATTTTTTGATGTGGCAAATAGGACTGTGGGAAGAGAGGCGGCAGTTAGCTCCATAGAAGTTTGTTCGTGGGTACGAGGAGCAAAGGGAAAAAATATCAAAGTTAAGGTGTCTGAACAAAAAGTGTTAGCAGAGGTAAGAGAATCTACAGAATTTGTAGGATAAAAGATTTGGAGTGTTTTATAAAAAATGGAAAGAGGTATGAACAGCCAGTATCGAACTTCCCTTGCGTACCACCGATCAAGGACACCGGCAGCTAGTGGACGTTAAATTTGAAAATAAAGATGTGGCGAGATTGCTTAGTGGTACTGGGTTGGGTAATAAGAGATATGGTCGTCAATTAGACAAGATCGTGGTTAAGGGTATAAAATTAATTGAGAATGTTCAATTGGGACAAGATGCTAAAGACGAAGCTGTGGTCCACCACGTTTTGTTTTTGGTCATACGTGATAATAGTCTGTCAGATTCCGTCCGCACACTTGACAAGATATTTATTGGAGTTGGCAAGGGTAATCCTGAGACATGGATTGTTGATCCTGACCAGCCGGCTAGTTTCGAATGCTAAAGAAAATGAGATTCAAGCTTGTTGAGGGCAAAGACAAAGAGTACGTTCATCATGGGATAGAAGTTGTGGACCGGTTCTTCCCAGTTGATGTTTGGACGGACTATAAAGATACACTGTAGGGAAATATTAGAAGTATTCAGAAGGGTGCCATATATTTAGTGGCTGCTACTGTTAGTGGAAAAGAATGCACAATTACGTTAAGGAGTCAAATGTACTTTAAGACTGTTTAGAATTATAATTTATGTATTTTTATTTGTAATGCTCAGGTTTTGAATGGAGGTGGATGATATAAAAACTAGTGTTGTTGAAGGTGTTTCAGCAAGTGATTTCAGTTGTTTTGAACTTGCGTTGCCTAATTTATTTTCTCAATTGAGGTTAAGATACAAACAAAAGAGTATCAATGTTGATAAAATATTGATAAAATATTCCCCCCTTTGCGCACCCAATGCCAATGGATTGGTTAGAGTAAATGTTTATGATCGTAGATTAGATGGTAATGACAGTCTCCGGGCATAGTTTCTTTATCCTGTGGATTGTCAATGCGAGTTAGTCTATTATGGGATGGTTATTGTTCAATTAACAACAAACAGGTGCCGTGGATGGTGAAGCATCGAATTGAAAATTCGAATATTAAAAAGGGGATTACGTATTGTAAAATGAAGGGGTATCTGAAGTATTCTACGAGTGACATGCAAAAAGGTTTGTCAAATGAGGGCTCTCTCTACTGTTGTGTTATCTAAAAAATATACTAATGAAAATGTTGATGTTTGGCATTGTCCTCCAACGAAGGTCATTCCGATTCTGACACGGATTAAGTCTGTGGGTTTACCAGAGAGGTGAAGAGATTTGTTGTTAGGAGATTTTCGAGAAAGTGGTTTAGTTATTCATGAACGCAGAGGTCGTCTGAGTTTGTCCAAGATTGATGTACGTAGAGGTGGTGATGACACTAGTGATGTTAATTCTGGTCCGTCAATTTCGGAGGTTGGTGTTCGCAAAGAGGAAGTTGATCGTCGAGGATCAATCGTTATGGACCCCCCAGAATTTTTAATGTTTTACGAAATGTAATCATCAGTGTAAAAAATAGTGATGTGACTTAAGATGTAATAGTTGATGATAAGGGAAATGTTGTAAGTAAATAAAACTTTGAGTGGTTTCATAAACAAAATTAATAAAAATTTTCATTAATCATGACAGTGGTTACATTAACATCAAACCATTCTCTCATTTTTTGGGACATTGCATCTAACCAACTATTGTCCCCATTAATTAATATAATACAAAAAATTCCTCCTCTAATAGTGAGATCTAATTGGAATTTAACAAATACATGGAAATCTCTCTGGCAGCCTACTAAATTTTTCATTAATTCGATAGGACTGTCGAGTATTTGATGTCGTCTATGACGTTGTAGACAGTGTCTTGTCGTAGTCTTTGAAGCTTATTCTGCTGGAGAAGTAATTATGTCATCCGAGACTTCTGGCCCAGGCGATTTTGCCTTTCTTAAGGGTCCTTCGAGGTAGAGGGAGACTGGGCGGATGGGCCGCTGTTCTGGTTCCTGTTATCAAAGGAGGAGGAGAGTTCTTCGTCAGTATATAAATTGTTGATATTAGTTTTGTGTCTCCCTTATCTAATCTAGTTGTCTTCCCTCCAAACGGAGAGATAACAATTTTGACATAACTCGTATTGTACAAAATTTCGACTTACAAAAAAAATATTATTTTTTGCCCATTTTTTTACTTCTTCATTTAAGAAAGGAAATGAATTAAAGGGGCTAGTATATGGGGGCATCTCTCTTTTGTAATAATCCCTTAAAATATTTTTAATTGGGGGTATTTTGTGACGTAATCGGTGGGACATCTTTCTTTGCAGAGTGCAAAGAATTGTTCCTCCGTTTCTGCTTCTGCAAGTATTTCCCTTCAGAGTTCGTCTCTGTTCTTTGAAGGACTTTTCCCCTTAGATGATAATTCTCCCCATTCAACAAACTCTCCCCATTTCTGTATATACTGTCGACTTGCTGTTAGCGAGTGGAGTTTTTCTATATTTGGATGATAGTTTCTACCATTGGTTCCAGTGAGATCGAAAAATGTCATTGGAGGTTTGGATCTTCTTTTTGCATTGAACCATGGCATGAAGGTGAGGATTTCCATCTTCGTAGAGCTCCCTTGCGACAAGTATGTAGTATGGCTGACAGGCTAGTTGGAAAAGAGATTGGAGGAGTTCTAAGAGTTGCTCTTTTGGGCATGGCATTGTGGGTAGGTAAGGAAAACATTATTGGCATAAAAACAGAAAGAGGCTAGGCGAGGCATTTTGTAGTGGTACACAGTGAACTCACACCAGTCGTATAAGGCCTCTCTATTAGTTAAAAAACCTGGTGTGAGTGGTGTGACTGGGGGGGCGCTGTATTAATATTACCAGCGCCCCTTCTCCCTCTCGCTGATCTAGGTCGTCCACTATTGTACTTATGGACACGTGTATGGATGTGGTTAAAAGGAAGTCACACCTGGGCCCTGGTATGAGTGGTGTGAGTACTTTTGATTACTTTGCCCGATAGTGCTATACACGTGTCCCTTTTCTGGTGGTTTGCGTGGTTGTAAACTAAATATTCTTATAGAATGATAGACATACAGCAAATGCAGGAAAATAATTGTGTTTGAATTATTTTGAATGGAGCATCTTCTCAGGCCTGGTTTGGCATGTTTCAAAAAAGCCAAAAAGTTAAAAAGTCACTATCCTATTTACGCCACATCATCTTATTTAAGTCACATCATCTCTCTAACATATCACTTTAAACCCAACCCAAACCCAACTCATATTTCATAAAAAGTCAAAAAGTGCACTTATTTAGAACATCCCAAACAACTGTTAATCACGCGGGCCAGTTTTGTTATATATTTGGTACCAGAAAACATTTTATGGCATAAAGAATATGATTTTGCAGTGGGATAGCTATTGTGGTGAAGTTGTTTTCTGGTACCTTGTTTCATTCCTCTTTTTCAGTCTTTTTTTCTATTGATTGTTTGGTATACAATGTTGTACTCCTTAGAAGAGTATCCCGAGAATTACGGGTAGTTCACTCAAATGTGTGTAGATCGTTATTTGACGTGGCAAACAAGACTGTGGGAAGAGAGGCGGCGGTCAGCTCGGGCGAAATTTGTTCATGGGCACGCGGAGCAGAGGGAAAAAAAATATCAAAGCTAAGGTGTCTGAACAAAAGGGTTAGCGGAGGTAAGAGAATCTGCAGAATTTGTAGGATAAAAGATTTGGAGTGTTTTATAAAAAATGGAAACAGGTATGAGCAGCCAGTATCGGACTCCCATTGCGTATCGCCGGTCAAGGACACCGGCGACCAGTGGATATAAGCGTAGTTACCGTGGTCGTGCACCTTTTAAGGTGGCGTATGTTCACAGACGGTATGTTTAGAATATTTCCCGATATATTAAGAAGACTAAGAGAGGAGTAAGGAAGTTACAACTGTATGATGAACAATTAAGGGACGTTAAATTTGATAATAAAGGTGTAGCGAGATTGCTTAATGGTATTGAGTTGGGTAATAAGAGATGTGATCATCAATCAGACAAGATCATGGTTAAAGGTATAAAATTAATTGGGAATGTTCAATTGGAACAAGATGGTGAAGACAAAGCTGTGGTCCACCACGTTTTGTTTTTCGTCATAAGTGATAATAGTCCGTCAGATTCCGTCCCCACACCTGACAAGATATTTATTGGAGTTGGTGAGAGTAATCTTGAGACCTCAATTGTTGATCCTGACCAGTCTGACTGGTTTCAAATGCTAAAGAAAATGAGGTTCAAGCTCGTTGGGGGTAAGGACAAACAGTATGTTCGTCACGAGATAGAAGTTGTGGACCGGTTTTTCCCAGTTGATGTTTGGACAGACTACAAAGATACGCTATTGGGAAATGTTTGAAGTATTCAGAAGGGTGCCATATATTTAGTGGCTGCTACTGTTAGTGGAAAAGATTGCAAAATTACTTTAAGAGTCAAATGTACTTTAAGACTGTTTAGAATTATAATTTATGTATTTTTATTTGTAATGTTCAGGTTTTGAATGGAGGTGGACGATATAAAAACTAGTGTTGTTAAAGGTGTTTCAGCAAGTGATTTCAGTTGTATTGAACTTGCGTTGCCTAATTTATTTTCTCAATTGTGGTTAAGATACAAACAAAAAAGTATTAAGGTTGATAAAATATTCCCCCCTTTGCGCACCCAATGTCAGTGGGTTGGTCAGAGTAAATGTCTATGATCGGAGGTTAGATGGTAATGACAGTCTGCAAACGTGGTTTATTTTCCCGATGGATTGTCAATGCGAGTTATTCTATTATGGGAATGGTTATTGTTCAATTAACGACAAACAGGTGCCATGGATGGTGAAGTGTCGACTTGAAAATTTGAATATTAAAAAGGGGATTACATATTGTAAAATGAAGGGGTATCTGAAGTATTCTACGAGTGACATGCCAAAAGATTTGCAAATGAGGGTCCCCTCTATTGTTGTGTTATCTAAAAAATATACTAATAAAAATGTTGATGTTTGGCATTGTCCTCCAACAAAGGCCATTTCGATTCTGACACGGACTAAGTCTGTGGGTTTACCAGAGAGGCGAAGAGATTTGTTGTTAGGAGGTTTTGGGGAAAGTGGTTCAGTTATTCATGAACGTAGAGGTCGTCTGAGTTTGTCTGAGATTAATGTACGCAGAGGTAGTGATGACATTAGTGATGTTGGTCCTGGTCCTGGTCTGTCGATTTCGGAGGTTTGTGTTAGCAAAGAGGAAGTTGATCGTAGAGGATCAATTGTTATGGACCCCGTAGAATTTTCTACTGTTTTACGAAATGTAATCATTAGTGTAAAAAATAGTGATGTGACTCAAGATATAATAGTTGATGATAAGGAAAATGTTGTAAGTAAATAAAACTTTGAGTTGTTTCATAAATAAAACTAATAAAATTTTTCATTAATCATGACAGTGGTTACATTAACATCAAACCATTCTCTCATTTTTTGGGGACATTGCATCTAACCAACTACTGTCCCCATTAGTTAATATAATACAAGGAATTCCTCCTCTATTAGTGAGATCTGATTGGAATTTAACAAATACATGGAAATCTCTTTGGCAGCCTACTAAATTTTTCATTAATTCGGTAGGAACTGTCGAGTATTTGATGTCGTCTATAACGTTATAGACGGCGTCTTGGTCGTAGTCCTTGAAGCTTATTCTGCCAGAGAAGTAATTTTGTTGTTCGAGACTTCTGGCCCAAGCGGTTTTGCCTGTTTCTTGAGGGTCCTTTGAGTTAGATGGAGATTGGGCGGATTGGCCACTGTTCTAGTTCCTGTTATCAGAGGAGGAGGAAAGTTCTTTGTCAGTATATAAATTGTTGATATTATTTTTCTATATCCCTAATCTAATCCAGTCGTCTTCCTTCCAAACGGAGAGACAGCAATTTTGACATAACTCGTATTGAACAAAATTTTAACTTACAAACAAAATATTATTTTCTGCCCATTTTTTTACTTCTTCATTTAAGAAAGGAAATGAATTAAAGGGGCTAGTATATGGGGGCCTCTCTCTTTTGTAATGATCCCTCCAAAATATTTTTAATTTTGGGTATTTTGTGACGTAATCAGTGGGACATCTCTCTTTGCAGAGTACAAAGAATTGTTCCTCTATTTCTACTTCTGCAAGTATTCCCCTCTAGAGTTCATCTTTATTATTCGAAGGACTTTTCCCCTTCGATGAAAATTCTCCCCATTCGACGAACTCGCCCCCTTTCTGTATATACTGTCGACTTACTGTTGGAGGATGGAGTTTTTCTATATTTGGATGATAGATCCTCCCATTGGTTCTAGTGAGATCGAAAAAAGTATTGAACCACTTGAATTAATTCATAATGACATTTGTGATTTTAAATCAATTCAAACTAGAGATGGGAAAAAATATTTTATCACTTTTATAGATAACTATAATAGATATAGTTATGTTTATTTAATTCAAACTAAGATTGAAACTTTGGAAACTTTCATTCAATATAAGAATGAGATTGAAAATCAACTTGATAAGAAAATTAAAATTCTAAGAAATGATAGAGGTGGTGAATATGAATCACCTTTTGGTGATTTTTGTAAAGAACATGGAATAATTCATCAAACCACTACTCCTTACTCACCTTAGCAAAATAAAATTGCTGAAAAGAAAAATAAGGCTTTAAAAGAAATGATAAATGTTATGTTAATAAGTTATGGATTACCTCAGAACTTGTGGGGAGAACTAATACTTTCTGCTAATTATATACTTAATAAAGCATCCCAAAAGAAAGTGAATCAAACACCTTACAAAATATGACATAGGAGAGTACCATCCTACAAATACTTAAAAGTGTGAGGATGTTTGGCTAAAGTGGTTATTCCTAATCCTAAAAAGACTAAGATAGGTCCAAAAATTGTTAATTGCATATTCATCAGGTATGCCAAGAATAGTAGTGCATATCAGATTTTGATTTATAAGTAAGAAGACTTAGAAATGCAAGTAAATAATATTATTGAATCTAGGAATGTATCGTTCTTTGAACATGTGTTTCCTAATAAAACTGGACAAGAGATTAACACTTAAAAAAGATTTTATGATGCTATTGCTAGTCGTGATCAAGAACAAGATCAAGTACAAGGACAAGAGATAGATCAAAATAAAAAAAAAGAACCTAGACGTAGTAAACGTAATAGAACTTCAAAATCTTTTGGTCTAGATTTTCTGACATTTTTGTTAAAAAAATGAGCCTTCAACTTTTAAAAAAACTATGTCCAGTCTTGAGGCTCCTTTATGGAAAGAGGCTATAAATAGCAAAATTGAATCCACCTTGCAGAATCACGCATGGGAATTGGTGGATTTGCCACTAGGTTGTAAACCTCTTGGATACAAGTAGATTTTCAAGAGAAAAATGAAAGTTAATAGATCAATTGACAAATACAAGGCAAGACTTGTGATCAAAGGATATAGACAAAAAGGTCTTGATTATTTTGACACATATTCACCAGTTTCTAGAATAACATCCATTAGAATACTAATTGCTATTGCATTTTTGTACAATCTAGAAATTCATCATATGGATGTGAAAATAGCTTTTTTAAATGGTGAGTTAAATAAAGAGATTTATATGAAATAACCAGATAGATTTTCTATTCCAGGGAAAGAAAAGAAAGTGTGTAAATTGGTTAAATCATTATATGGTTTAAAACAAGCTCCAAAGTAGTTACATGAGAAATTTGACAATGCAATGATGTCGAATGAATTTAAAATTAATGAATGTGACAAATGTGTTTATGTTAAGAACACGAATAAAGGTTATATTATAGTATATCTTTATGTTGATGATATGCTCATCATAGGTAGTAATAACGACATGATTAAAACTACCAAGAAAATGTTGAATAAACATTTTAACATATAGGACATGGGGATTGTTGATGTAATTCTTAGTATGAAAATTACCAAAACATCATAAGGATATGCTTTGACACAGTCACATTACATTAAGAAAATACCTGACAAATTTGGCAAAGATGATAATCATCTTGCTAGAACAACTGTGATGTTAATTTGTTTCTTTTTAAGAATGTACAAGAAAGTATTTCTCAATTAAAGTATGCCCAAATTATTGGAAGTTTAATGTTCTTGATGAACTGCACTCGCGTAGATATAGTCTATGTAGTAAGTAAATTAGTAGATATACGAGTAATCCAGGAGTAGAACATTGGAAAGCTATTATTAGGGTTCTAAGACTAAGATATCTCAAATTTACTCGTAACATTGGGCTATACTATACTAGATATCCAGCGATACTTGAAGGATACTGTGATGTAAACTGGATATCGAATACTAAAAACTCAAATCCACCAGTGGGTATATCTTTACTCTTGGTAGTACGGCTGTATCTTGGAAATTTTCCAAATAAACTTCCATTGCTAGGTCTACTATGAAATCAGAGTTTATAGCTTTAGATAAAGTTGGGAAAGAAGCAGAATGGCTTCGTCAGTTCCTTGAAGATATTCTAATGTGGCTGAAACCTGTGATTGCTATATGCATACATTATGATAGTCAATCAGCAATAGGTAGGGCACAGAGTCCTATGTATAATGGTAAGTCACGGCACATTTATCGTCGACATAACACCGTAAGACAACTACTCTCTAATGGAATTATTTCCATTAAATATGTAAAATCTAAAGAAAATATAGTGGATCCACTAACCAAAGGGTTAGCAAGAAAGTTAGTTGAGAATTCATCAAGGAGAATGGGAATTAAGCCTATCAAATAAGAATTACCACAACGACAACCCAACCTAATTGACTGGAGATCCCAAAATCTAGGTTCAAAGGGACAACAGAGTTATGTATGACTCATAAGGATCACTGAGAAGTTAAACTCCTACCCATTTCTATGATGAAATAGTGATGTTTGCAGTGTGTTAGAATAAGCAATGCTTTTAATGATTCTTATATCTAGGAATACCTAGTGGAGTATGGCAGGATATTCTTCATAAGAATCACTTATATGAGTGTAAACTAGACCGATTCTATGAGTTTTGTAAGGGCTACAATTCTCTAGAGCACTCATGAAGTACCAGGTTGTTCAAAGCCAAAATGAACACAATCGTGAGAACCAAACTGTGTCTGGAAATATACTGTGTGAGTTCTATTGTCTAGGTTTACACAAATGGTTGAACAATTCAAGACATCATGTTCACTGATTAGCTAGTAAATTTGATAATGCCTTACAAGAGAAGATTCAAAACCAAAAGCTACTTATCATTCGCAGAATATCTCTGATTTTTGTACTCTCTTTAGAAACATCATGTTGTTGCATTTCTCTCCGTCAATTCCATTCATGTAAGGGATTATTGGAAATTTTCATTTTATATGCTTATTTTGGGCCAACTTTGAGCCCAAATTTAAGTGGGACCCATACGTCTTTTGAGGTAGGTCCAAGTGGTAACGTGTTCCTTGCTACCTAGCAAGTCACACGGTGAAGACGGTTCGTCAAAACTATTTATAGGTAAATGGGAAGTTGACGTCGTTTTCGGATTCGTGAAATGGAAAGTTGAAGAAACAAATGTGGGTTACCTTGTTTTGATTGTCCCACATAGAAACAATAAGAGAGCTTGTATGAGTATATAAGCTCTAAGTTGACAAACTTGGGATAGGCCCCAACGGGCACCCCAAGTTTTGTAAAGAGGGGAGTTATGGACAAAGTGGATTTGATCCAAATCCACCACAAACGCGTGCGCCACCGTCCGTCGGGTGCGGGTGCGGGTGCGGGTGTGTGTGTGGGTTCTGGGTCAAGTCCTAACTTTAATTTTTTTTACAAAATTCTTTTTGAATTTTTTCAAATTCTTGCTGGAAAATTTGAATTCTTAACGAATTTATTCAAACTTTTGCGCCAAAATTTAAATTTGAATTTTTCTTCCTGGAACAGTGCCTCTCTAGTCGCCTCTCTTCATTTTCCGGTGGTTTCAGATTTCACATATGTTCAAAGAGTTTTCTGCCCTTCCGAACAATCACTTCTTTGCCTATAAATACAAGATCCTCCAGCAGATTCAATTCATCTATTTTCCTTTCCGTTTTTCTTACTTTCATGCATCTGTTCTTCATATTAGTTTATGGAGATTTAAAGAGTGCAAAACTTAGGTTCAGGTTCACAAGACAGATTGTTTGTAGTGCTACTACAATCTGTGATATTGATCATTGTATCCTGAGAGATAGATGCCTATAATCTGTGCACCTGTGCGGCGGCGAATCTCTCTTAAGGACAAAATGTCACACACTCGACTTGATCGTGGTTTTGTTGTTCTAACTTTCCGGTACAAGAACTTTCTGTAAGTAATTTATTTTCTTTGAGTTTTATTTTATACACAGAAGATTGTTCCAACATTAGCATCTGGTAAAGATTTTAAAAAGAATTCTCAAAACTCCTTTAGGTTTCATTTGGGATTTGACATTTTTAGACCTCATTTAACAGCTCAAAAACTTAATTATTTTAATTCTGTATCAATATTAGTTAATGGGAAATATATAATTTATTTTATAATTCTATATGTAATTTTATATTTAGGATAAAATGTAATTTTACAGTATAATGTAATTATTTTAATTGTTTGGGTCAAAGTGCAATATGTGCAAATGAAAATGGTCCTTTAACGTGGGTGCATGTGTAGGTGATGTGTTGTCTTCATAATAAAGAAAAGATCAAAAAAAAGTTATGGTCGTGTAAGCAAAATAAGAAAAAATAAAAAGTGAAGACACTTGTCAAAATATATATTTGTGTGTCATGTGTGTTGAAGATTGAGTGTAACTAATTTTTTTTTTAATTTGATTCAAATGATATCGGTTGGACTTTTTCTCATGTTTACGAATTTTGTTTTAATGATTTAAATTATTTATTTTGTAAGATTCTTAATATATATCATCTATGAAAAAAAATTACTTACATTCAATAACTGTAACATTTTTATTTGATTGTGTTTATCTCTAAAAAAATGGTGGACTATTTTCAAAAATATATTTATTGTCCATTTTTTCAGTTGCAAATGTGATAAAATAAAAATATTATGGTTGTTAGATCGAACGAAAGTTTTTTTCATAGATGGTATACATTGAGGACTCTACAAAGTGAACTGTTTGAATCATCGAAACGAAACATGTAGTGGACCCCACGAGTCCACTGACTTCTCTTATGATAAGATGTGAACATGAGATAAATCCAACCAATAAGATATTACAATGAAACTTAATGAATTACAATTATACTAATAAAGATTATTAATACAAAGAAACTCTCAAAGTAGGAAAGAAAAGTCTTAATTAATTCACTAGAGATAAAAACACATACGTAGGTGAAAAGATTTGAACCACTAACCTTCTAGTGAAGTTCAAGAAATCTAGTCAATCAAGCAAGGGGGCAAGGTGGTAAATAAATAAGAGTGCTGCTATTAACACCTGTCAAAATTCTTTGGACCCCCCATTTTATAATTTTTTTTTAATTACAATTATACCCTAAAGTAAAATTACATTAAAAGACATTATTAAATGGAACACCCACCTATCTATAAGAACTAATACTCTATAATATTAGACACCCACCCCCACCTCCAACTCCAACTATATGTATTCCATGTTTGTAAACCATAAACCTATTACTTTTCATAACCAACTAACATAAACCATAAATCTATTATTTTTCATAATCATCTTAAATCCTGAATGTGTCATCTTCATCACCATCATCAACGCTATTGAACTTGAAAGTTTTGCTTCAAGTATAACGTATACTTCATCACTTATTTCACTGTGTAGAGCAATGGAGGACGATGACAACATTCTCGGTCGTTTATCTGTTTTGTATTAACATTCTCGGTCGTTTTCGGTCGTTCTTGTTTTGTTCGAGCTGTTCGGTACTGGTTTGTTGACTGTTAGAATTATGTTCGGTAATACAGTACTGAACATAATCCTTTCGTTCAATACATAGGTTCCGAACATTAATGCAGATAGTCAGTTATGTAATTTTCTTTGTTAAACTAACTTAGAATGGAAAATAGTGAATTGAAATGGATTTAAGTTATGTATTTTGAATGGATTTAATTCATGTTATTTTAAGTTGTGAATTGGAATGGATTCAAGTTACACAGTGATGAACAAATTTTGTTCGGACATACAGTACTGACAAGATCATTATTGTTCGACAAAACAGTTATGAACAAAATACATTTTTTCGGCTACACAGTGGTAAACAAATTGTTTTGGGCTACATTTAGAATTCTGATGGCGATTCAGACGATGATTCTGTTTTTTCTCATCTTGCAAACGGTTATGCAAATCCTGTAGAAATTAGAGTATCTTCGATCGATCTTAGCGATGACGAAGATACAAAAAGCAACGAAGAAGATGATGATGAGAGGATGAGAGAAGTTACTGCTTCGGCGATACAGAGAGCGTTCAGAGAAGATGAGAGTCGCCGGAATGCTCCGGTGACGACCAAGACAGCGACGAGAGTGATGGAGGGTTGGGGTCCAAGAATTCTATATTGGACCAAAGCTCCAAACTCTGAAGATTGAGTGAGTCAGGGAAGGAGAGGGATGAAAAATTAGATGGGTGTGCATTTCATTGTGAAAATATTATGAATATGGGTAGATTTGGTAATAAGTGGGGTGTCCAAAAAAATATTATTAAAATTTAGGGTTTAGGGTTGGGGTCCAAAGAAATGGGGGGTCTAAAGAATTTTGGTAGGTGCTAATAGCAGCACTCATAAATAAAGATTGAACTTCTCTCATGTTGGTCATCTCAACGGGAGAGAGTGTTTGTAGTTGGTATGTCTATTTTGAGACCAACTTCGGTAATCTGAACTGTTCACTTTTTAGAATTCATTGTATAGAATATTATACAAAAAATAAAATGATCGGATATCAGTAACTATATGTTTGAATCAAATTTGTATTATAAAAAATAGATAGTTATTCTAGAAATTATATTTGTTGTTTATTTTTTTAAAACAAATATGATTCAAATATATAGCTACCGATATCCAATCATCTTATTTTTTTGAATGAATATTGTACTCAACAAGTCTTAAAAAAATGGTTTGAATTATATATAGCTACCGATATATCGAAATCGATTTCAAAATAAGTTTAAACACTCTCTAAAGATGAGATAATAATATGAGAGAAGCCAAATCCATAAATAAAGAAGTGAAAACAGAGAATTCAGGTGGGTACTCACATGGCTTTTGTGTGTACACTGTGTACAAAATAAAATTTATCACTTGGGTACATCAGCATGTTTGGTTTTAATTTTTTAAATTTAATTTTTTAAAATTGAGTTTTTTGTATTTTTTTTTTAGTGAATATTTTTAAAATTTTAAGTAATTTTTTTACTTTTTTAGATGCACCTTACTGATGTATCTAAATAGTAAAATATTTGTGCAAGAATATTTTTTTAAAAAATTAATAAATACACAAAAATATGAAAAATGTACTGAATTTTCATATATATATATATATATATATATTTTATTTTTAGTATTTAGTGAATTTTTTAAAAAAAAAAATTTCACAAATATTATACTTTTTAAGTGTATTTATGTTAGGTGTGTCTAAAAATTAAAAAAAAAATTACTTAAAATATTAAAAAAGTGCAGTGAAAACAAAAAAAAATACGAAAAATAAAAAAATAGAATTTTCTGAAAAGTGAATTCTAAAAATAGAAACCAAACAGAGTAGTTTTAGAGTTTTCAATTATTTCAAAGTATTATCTGTTTCATGAACCTTGTTTATGTAAAAAGAAAATTCATAGATATAATTATTGTTGAGACATGTTTATAGCATAATAGCTTTTGTGGCCTATTTTTCAGTTTGATTAATTTTTGAGTTTGGAATGCCTAATCAACGGTCTAAATTAAAAATTATAAACGGAGGGTCCAAATTAAAGTCATCAATAGATGTGTTCGTTACGAACTAAAAAGTACCAATTGGAATGTAAAGGCACCTATTAAAATGTTTGTATCTATTTGAACAGGCACCAAAGGTACCTATTGGAATGTTTGCACCCATTTGAACAGACACCTTTGTGTCTATATAGGCAACAACTTTTACTCACTTCAAAAACTCTTAATCTCTTTTTCAGAATAAAATTGTTTAATCATCAACTTTGCTGGTTATCGTTTTTCATTCAAGGCTTGTTGTATCCTGGAAACGACTCTGCCTGCAACCCATCAGCAGACTCAATCAAGTGGGGGCAAATTACGTTCTAAAGAAAATGTCTTTAGATACTACTCAAGCCAACCGATTTTATTTTCTCGTTCTTCTGGATCAACAATTATTTATTAAATATGACTTTGATGATGATTTGATATAGAGATTCCGTGCTTTTAGAGAATTTTAATATCCATTGGAAGTCACTTTAGTTACTCTCTGTTTAGTCACTTCTGTGGCCCTTTGGCATGGAGCAAAGTGTTGTGCAAAACTAAGTACTACATTATTGTGGAACCACCTCTAGAATCCATACGAGTCACCTGTTAAATCCATACATCTGTTTAGTTGTAGATCTATAGCCCTTTGTTTTGATTGTCACTTAGATAATCATTTGTTATGTTCTGTTTTATACCGTAATTATAATTGTATATCTCGTATGTTATAGTTATATATTCTGTATGTATCTAATTTTCGAAACGTATTTATTGTATAATAAATGAACATGGGCAACTTATCTATTTTGATTGAAATATTTATCATCTAATTAGTTTTGACCTAAATACTTATTCATGATGATTTTATGACCATTATACTCTCAGTGTAATACTCCTCACCCTGTGATATACTTACAAGTTGTTTATCAATTTTCAAAAGATGATGATTAGAGAAGGAGATGTACAGTTCATTTCGGGAATGGGGCTATGGGATAGGTGCACAATGCATTTTTGTAATATTTATAAATCTATTTATACAAGTTTAATTTCTTATTTTGTAAACCACGGCCTAACAACTTTTTGCTATAAATAAATAGATGTTCCAATATATATATATATATATATATTAGTACCCTTATTTAAATAATTACTTGGACCATAATAGTTAAAAATTAGACAAACTATAAGAAACATATATAATTTCAATATTTCCCTCATCTTCCTAAGCCATCTATTTATATAATTTGTTTTAACGAATTATATATTACATTATTCTTAAGAATTGTACAATGTTTTTAAGAATATAAGATAATTATATTAAATTTTCAAATTTTGAAAATCATACGTTAAAAATATGGGTAAACTACCAATAGGTCCTACTTTGGAGACTTATTACCCAATAGGTCCTACTTTGGAGACTTATTACCCATTAAGTCCTATTGATAAATTTATTAAGTGATAAAGATAAATTTATCAGTCTTTTATTTTTATGAAAAAATTTATAGTGATAAATTTATCAGTCTCTTTGTTTTTATGAATAAATTTTTAGTGATAAATTTATCACTCTCTTATTTTTTATAGTGTTAAATTTATTAGTTAGGACCTATAGGTAAATAAGTCTAGTTAATAGGACTAATTGGTAAGTACCCCTAAAAATATTGGTCTAATATTTATATTTTTAATGATAGACATGGCCAAGAAGTAATATATATGTTGTAAAATAAGTGTCCGACATGTGTTTGAAATTTATATTTTTAATTTTAATTGAGGACACATAAAAAAGAGTATAAGACACGTATCTGACACAAGCACACCGCCTTCTTAAAAATGTCTATGGTTCTTAGTTTTTGAACGGCTCTCAAGTCTAAAAATAATCAACTTGAAATAATCCAAACCATTTAGAAAAAGAAATAAGTTAATCTGTTTGAGAATTTTTTTTTCATTGTACAAAAAAACATAAATGACTAGCGTGTATGATTTGATTTTTTTACTTTTTGACTTATTTTTGGCTCTTTGAATTTTTTAGCCAAAGGAAAATGTCATATGTTTGGTAATAACCTTTTCTAGTTATATGAAGAAAACATGAACGACTTGCATGTATAACTTGTTCTTGTAGCAACTTTTTGACTTTAATTTTTTTATATTGCTTTTTGGCTTATAGTAAAGATAGAGATCTAAAAAAATTACCATGAAACTTATCTCGAAAAGTGATGAATGGATCAAATTAAACTTTGTTTGTCATAATTTTAAAAAGTCAAAAAATCACTGTCATATTTAAGTCATATCATCTTATTTAAGTCACATCACCTCTCTACCACATCACTTCAAACCCAATCCATACCCAACCTATATTTCATAAAAAGTCAAAAAGTATACTTCCAAACCACCTCTTAATTTTTATATAATAAGACTCACACTTGAAATGAATCTCCATAACATATTGTGTTTTATAAATATTTTTCTAAATAAATTTTCTAGGTCCCTAACATGATTGTTTGATTTTTTCTTAGCCAAAAAATCAGAACCCATATTCATATGAACAAAATCAATTTAATGATCAAGGCTTTTTTAGTACATCCCTTTCAATAGGAAGAGTTGCTCAATCTCACTCTATAGAATAATTAAAATTAAAAAAACAAAACAATAAATTATTGACTGATAACCATTTATTGTCTTAAAGGCATTGGTAAGCCGAGACTGCACCCAAAAAAAAAACACTTGAAAAAAACTTTTGACCACATTGAAGGATATAAAATTGCCACAAACTAAATTGACAAAAATAAAATAAAATGATCAAACACAACACAAGGTATAATGTAAACAACATTTCACAACATGATCTTATTCATGAACATTTCAAAACAACATAGTTCCCCGGTTATTCCCTTTTTGGATAACCAAAGCACCATAGCTTCCCATAGGATGCTAGGAATCGATGTTTTACAACACAGCTATTTTGCATGTTACAGTCGTCTAAGCTGATCAGTTAGGGCAAGAAGGAAACGAAAAAAAGGCTAAAAAGCGCCAATAAACTGCCACAAGCGAAGGCACGTTTAGCTCTGCCAACCTGGGTAGTCAGGACTTGATAAATATTCTTACATCTTCTCCGATATAGGATACAAGGATACAAAACTCAGTTGTAATTAACCGCCACTGCTACAAGCCAATGCAACGAAGGGCATTCCTGAAGTTCTTTCAATGTTACTGTACAGTACAGGTTTCTGCAAAATATGTGGCAGTTAACTTGAGAGATTATGGCAGAACGGGATTTAAAACAAAATATGAAAGAATTACAAATAAATGGGAAGACCAAAAAATAATTACAAAACAGTGAGAAAATTTGTGAAATTACCATTGTACCCTACCTTTCTCTCTCCCATCTTCCCATTCCTCTCAGGGAAGATGGGAGATAGAAAAGGAGAGCATTCTAGTAATTTTACAATTTTGTTCTCACTGTTTTGTAATTATCGTACAACTTTCCATGTGTATACTGTAATTGTTTTTTATTCTCCACTGTTTTGTAATTATTTTTGGGTCTTGCCATTTATTTGTAATTCTGCCTAAAAAAATACAGGTAGGTATACCCACCATCTGGATGGGGAGAGATTGTCCATTTGTTACAGAAGAGGATTTACGAGCAAGGTGTAGGCTCATCACTGTGTAATAGTATCCATTGATGAAGCACGCGTCAGCATTTCTGCTCCGTCAATTGTATACTTGGAAGAGTATTCCACTCCAGAATCACCTACAAAGGTATATTAAAAATCAGGAAAATCCATGACCATATGTTTATCGGAAAAAAAAAAGAAAGAAGAAAAGCATATAAAAAATGTGAGCATAATCAAAATCCATTACTGAGGATCGAATCAGTAGATGAACGCGGTGGTGACGTGTTCCTCTTTTTACCTGCAATAAAACAATCATTTTAGATCATTCACAGATATCATCTTGTATCTATACTTGTATGATACAACAGTTGTATCTCCGTGATCACTAATACAATAGTCAACAGTACCACACCCAAAAGATTTTTGAACTGACTATCCAAACTTAGCGCCTATAGACAGTAGCTAAGCTATAAGTTATCAGATAAAGATTCTCCGCAATGGATCTCTATGCAATGGTCTTGTTGTGTTATTCAACAGCCTATGTTTAAAGTTACGGAAAAACTACATTGTTTTAGGGGGTGTAGTTTTAATGTTATTTATTTCAGTTTTAACTTAAACCATTGAATTATGTTAGTTTGCTTGTGTCTTTCTGTGATAAAAAAGCATAGCAAAGATAATTAAAGGAAAACCATGGAGAAACCGGACTCATCTGCAATGTACAAGAATGCTCGGTAGAGATATTATCATCTTAATATTGTTCGGAAGATAAAGATAGCATTCAGCACAAACAAAACTGAAACAGGACAACAAAAAAATAGGACAAATAAATCATATTTAAGAAGAGGTCACATACCAGCAGAACGACGGGTCACTTTGACAGCCTCAAAATTCTTGTATGTGTAGCCAACAAAACTTAAATCTTTGGGAGTCAGCAACATCTGCCCATAAGTTAAAAAGAACTAAATAAGATGCCTTGCTGAATCTTTCAAAAAGAAAAATGGCATAAGAATGAAGTATAAATAAACATAATTGATGCAGGTGTTTGGAAGCTGAGAAAAAAGCAAATTAAAGTAGCAACAAAAGTTAAAAATTGGTGGTTTCCAAGCAGCAACCCACTAGGGCCCTTGCATAATTAAGTCTTGATTTATGTTAATGTTTTAGGTCGCTACGCTGTTGATCAGTTAAAGATGTATATATATATATATATTTTTTAAGTTTGTTAAAAGTCTGTAGTATTTAAATAATCCTTGGAATTTCGGACAGAGATTATAGTTGTTGGGCATGGGGTATAACAAAAGTCATGTGATGTGATTGGGTAATGATTTTAATAGGATTAAATAGATTTAGGAGTGATTCCTAGATTATCCTCCTAATTTCATTAAAATTCTAGCAATAAATATGAACATTAAGGTTTCCATTTCCTTTATACAGAAAAATTACACACCTTTCTCAAGGGTCCAGAACCCATTCTTGCTGCTCCAGCTGGAGGATCCACCTGGGGCATAATTTGAATATATTTCAGAAATAGTAATCAGGGAAGGAAGTACACTGAAAATCAGCAAAACAATTTGTATGCATTATACATTCATGGATCCATAAAGAGAAGAAAGAAAGCATTCAGAGATCACAAACATGGATATACACAAAAGGCAATAAGGAGAACTGATGCAGACCGAATTTAAAGAATTATATATTTTATTCTTATTATTTTAGAATTAATATTTGATTAGGAAAATTCACATTTTTATTTTTATTTTAACTAGCTGTATTATTTAAGGCTATAATTTTTAGTTTCCCATTTATTTAGGTTTCCTATTTCGTTTATTTTCTACTTTTACAAGAATTAGGTGTGAGAATATATTAGGGATGTTATGTATATATGGCAGTATATAAGTCGTATTTCCTTTTTCGTTCTAGGTTTAGATTGTTATATAAACCAATGTATCTTTCTATTACGTGAACAATTGAATAGACAAAATTTACATGGTATCAAAGCCGTCTTTGAAACCCTAAAACAACAGTCACGACATACTCTAGTTCAGAATTACCATATGGGTGTTTGGTGGTTCAATTGAGGTTGTTCTCTGGGTCGTTGGAGTTGCCCATCCCATAATCCATCTCCGGTTCGTCAAAGATTGGATCAATCTATCCATCGTGATTCATCTGTTCGTCAATTTTGCCCTTGCTCCCCTCATCTGTTCGTGGTGACCCGTCTGGGTTCAGGTTGAAACCCATCATCGCAACCCATTTGAGTCGAAGAGGACTCTGGTCGACTGTCTCTGCCTCTCTCGCGCTTCGCGTGAAGGTCTAGTCTGCCCTCTCTCCTTGCGAAGGACAGTTCCCTGGTTCTCATCTGATTCTGGGTCAATTCGTCACTTTCTGTGGTTCGTTGCTGGTTTGCTGGTTGCTTCGAAGTGGGTTCAGGTCTTCTCGTTCTCTGCTTGTGATTGGCGATAGATCTCTGTTATCACATTTTGATCTATATAGTGCTAGTTTTGGGTTATTTCAATTTGACTCATCAGTTTTCTATTTATTATACTTCACCCAATTGGTTCTCTATTTTTGGTTCATTATGATATCGAATACCCATCAGCTTCAATCTCCTGCACAGCCCAAGACGAGGCTACTGGCATCAGATGAGTGTGCTTTTTGCCATCAACGAGGCCATTGGAAGTATCATTGTCCCAAGAAGGACGTATGTCTGCCTCATCTTTTCAGCAGTCTCAGACTCAGTTCCATGCTCCTTTTCAAGTACTTTTCAGACTCCAGCCACTTCTACTGCATCTGTTCCGGTTCCTGATCCTGATTTGGCTTCCATGAGTGCTCCGATTACTCAGCTCAGCATATATTGTCTACCTTCCAACCCTTCCTGTCTGCCTCACTGTTTCCTCTCTTCATTCAGGTTTGTTTAGGTCTCCTTCAGGTATCTCTTCGTCTGTCTGGATTTTTGACTCTGGTGCCTCTCATCATATGACTCATCATCTCTCCTTCCTTTACAATTGTACTCCCCCTCCCTTTTTTTTACTGTTAATGCTGCTAATGGATCTGGTATGTCTGTTATATCTGTTAGGTCTGTCTTACCGTCTGCTATGTCTGCTGTCTCTATTTCATATGTCCTTCATGTTCCTCAGTTATCTGTCAGTTTATTATCTATTAGTCAGCTTGATATCTCTGGTTTTAATGTTATCTTTTCTTCTTCTCTCTGTTCTGTGCAGAATCAGATGTCCAAATAGCAGATTGGGACTGCCGTAGAGTTGGAGACCTCTATATGGTGGAGAGCTTGCATCTGCCTATGACAACCTCTCCAACTACTTTTTCCTCTTTTTAGTTAGATTCTCTGTCCAATCCTTTCTACTTGTGGCATTCTAGATTAGGGCACTTGTCTACTAACCGTTTACAGTCTTTAGCTCAGTTAGGTATATTGGGTAAAGTTTCTCCTAGTGAACTTACTGAATGTCGGGGGTGTAAACTTGTCAAAATGACAACCTTACCGTTTCGTAAAAGTACTTCTATATCTGATACACCATTTTCTTTAGTTCATACTAATGTTTGGGCCCTTCTCCTGTTCTCACCAAAGGCGGTTCTGCATACTGTGTCATTTGTTGATGACTGCACCCGTTACACTTGGGTTTATCTTCTGACTTGTAAGTCCAATTTCTATCAAATATATTATACATTTCAGTCTATGATTACTACTCAATTTTGGTCTACAATTAAAGTATTACGATCTGACTTAGGTGGGGAATATTTTAAAAATGAGTTCTATAAATATTTGGCCAATTTGGATATCATTCACCAAACTTCTTGTACAGATACACTTGCCCAAAATGATCGAGCCGAGCGTAAACACCATCATCTCCTTGAGACAGCTAGGTCTCTTCTTCTCTCTGCCTCAGTTCCAGCTCCATTTTGGGGAGAGGCAGTTCATACTGGTGCTTTTCTTCTCAATAGCATGCCTACTCCCCTTCTTTCTGGTCGGTCTCCTTATGAGGCTTTTTTTCCCAAATTCCTAACTACTCCCTCCTTCGTGTGTTTGGGTCTACTTGCTTTGTTCTTTTTTCCGCAAAGATAGGACCAAACTTAGTGTCCGGTCTGTCCTTTGTGTCATTTTGGGTTATAGTCCTACTTAGAAAAGCTATCGGTGTTACGACCCTGTTTCTCATCGTCTTTATGTCTCCCGTCATGTTTCTTTTCTCAAACGTCTGCTTACTTTCAGCTTTCTCCTATCACTGCTACGGTTTCCAAAGAGGATTTGGTTCACATTGATCCATTTCCTTCTAAGGTTTCTCCTGATGAGTACATCTCTACCGTTTCCCATGACCTTGTTCCCTCTTCTCCACCTTCCACCCCTGTTGTTGAGTACCTTTCCACTGATCCCCCCTGAGGCTATTCCTCCTTCTCCTCCTGCTTCACTTCTGGTTTCCTCTCCTCCTTCGGCTTCTTCTCACCTCCTTTATTAGTCTATTCTCATCGCCAGGCTCCCCATCCACCAGTTGTCTCTGCCCTGGTTGCTCCTTCTTCTGCTTCTGAAGACTCTGATCCTGCTGACCACCGATATCCTACTCGATTACATCGTCCTCCAAACAGGTTGGGTTGGTCTAATACATGTTTTTCTATTTCCTATCGTACTTTTTTGTCTGCTATTCATTCCTTTTCAGAATCTCAGTCTTACAAGGAGGCCTGTCAGGATCCCAATTGGGTTCGAGTTATGGAGGATGAATTGTTGCTTTATAGAAAACTAGTACTTGAGAGTTAGTTCCTTTGCCTATTGGTAGGAATCTGGTTGGTTACAAATGGGCCTACAAAGTCAAGACTCATTCCGATGGTTCTCTTGAGCGCTACAAGGCTCGTCTGGTTGCCAAGGGTTTTTCACAGGAATATGGTATTGATTATGAGGAGATCTTTGCCCCTATTGCCAAGATGACTACTGTCCGTACTTTGATATATGTCGCAACTGTTCGCCATTGGCCTCTTTATCAAATGGATGTTAAGAATGCTTTTTTTTATGGTCATCTCGCTGAGGAGGTTTAAATGCATCCTCCCCTGGCCTACACCATTCCTCTAGACAGGTTTATCGTCTTCGGCGTGCTCTGTATGGTTTAAAGCAATCTCCTCGTGCTTGGTATGATTCCTTTCAGACTGCTGTTACTGAGCTTGGGTTTCATCCTTCTGCTTCTGACTCTGCTTTGTTTCTGAGATGTACCTCGGTTGGTTTTGTTGCTCTCTTACTCTATGTGGATGATATGATCATCACTGGCTTTGACTCTTCTGCTATCTCTGAGGTCAAACGGCATCTCTTCCGCAACTTCGAAATGAAAGATCTGGGTCCATTGCAGTATTTTCTTGGTATTAAGGTTGCTTCTTCTCTAAAGGACTATTTTCTGTCTCAGACTAAGTATGCTAATGAGGTCATTCACCGTGCTGGTCTTACTGATACTAAGGTTTCTGATACGCCTATTGACCTTAATGTGAAGCTCATCTCTACTGATGGTGTCCTTCTAGCTGATCCCACTTTTATCGCGAGCTTGTAGGTTGTTTAGTTTATCTGACGGTTACTCGTCCTGATCTTGCCTATGTTGTTCATGTGGTTAGCCAGTTTGTTTCTGCTCCTCGCTCCACACATTGGACTGCATTGGTTTGGATTCTTCGCTATCTCCGAGTTACTGTATTTCAGGGTTAACTATTGTCCTCTACTTCCTCTCTGGATTTGATGGCCTATGCTGATTCTGATTGGGCTGATGATGTTACTGATCACAAGTCCACGTCTGGTTTTTGTATGTTTCTTGGCGATTCCTTGATCTCTTGGAAAAGCAAAAAACAAACTGTTGTTGCTCGCTCTACTACTGAAGTTGAGTACCGTGCTATGGCTCATGCTACTGCTAAGATTGTTTGGCTTCGTCGTCTTCTATCTGATTTGGGTGTCCCTCAGTCTTCTCCGACCTCTCTCTATTGCGACAACCGCAGTGCTATTCAGATTGCCCATAACACTGTCTTTCATGAGCGGACAAAGCATATTGAGATTGATTGTCACTTTGTCCGTCAGCATCTGCAGTCTGGCTCTATTCACTTCCTTTCGTCTCTTCGGCTCTGCAACTTGCTGACTTCTTCACCAAGACTCACACCACTGCTTGGTTTCAGTTTCTTCTTGTTAGCATATTATATTATTATCTGAGTTATTGGTTTGTAATTATTCTATGCCCTCAAGGCTCATCTTGTAATTGTCTCATCTTGTAATTGTTACAAACCCTAATCTTCATTTATATAAATAGGGGATGATATCCTATCAAACCCTAAGCTGGTTACTCAAGCTTCATGGTATCAGAGCAGAACCTCTAGGGTTTCGGCTCACCCTTGTTGGTCGACCTTTGCACCAACAACACTCTAGGGTTCGAAACTAGGTTGATCATCTGTTGCGTCGATCTTCAGCTCGTCGATCCCTGCTTCGTCTTCATCACTCAGTCGTCGTCGTCACTCAGTCGCCTTCCTCTGTCGATCGTCACTCAGCCGTCTCTCAGTCGATCGTCACTCAGCCGCCTTCCTCTGTCGCCTTCGTCACTCAGCCACCTTCCTCAGTCGATCTCCTCAGCTCGTCGACCTTCCTCAGTCGATCTCCTCAGCTCGTCGATCTCCCTCGTCGATCTCCCTCGACGATCTCCTCCAGCAGTTCGTCGATCTCCTTCTTTGGTATACTCTCATCCCCTAGGTTGATCATCTCTGTTGGTATACCTATTTCGTGTATAAACACCGTACCAATACATATATAAATGAATAACTAAATAAAAACAAAAAACCAAAAAACAAAAAACAAAAAACAAAAAACAAAAACAAAAACAAAAAACAAAAACAAAAACAAAAAAATGGTTTCTTAATTTTGTTATGTTTTTATAGTGGTCATTGTGCCTGTTTTTCACCACCACCTTCCGGGTTTGTGATTGCCACTAATTTTGTTGCGGGTTCGGTAGTATAGTATCCATGGCAGATTCCACCAGTGTGTCCCTTACTTCTCAAACACCGAGGAGTGAGAGTCTCATTATACCTACTACCATGACTGAGAACCCCAACCCTAGTCTGAAAATCACCACCTCTCTATTTAATGGTCAGAACTACCTAGCATGGTCTCAAAGTTTGACTATATTTTTGAAGAGCAGAGGGAAGATGGGGTATGTTGATGGCAGGATACAGGCACCTAGTACCACTGACTCGGGTTATGACCAATAGGAGATTACCAACTCCTTGATTATAGGTTGGCTTATTCATTTGATGGTTCCTAAAATTGGTGAGGGCTACTTGTCTAAGAGACTGCCCAAGATGTTTGGGATGCTGTGACTGCCACCTATTCCCGCAAAGGGAATTTCTCACAGGCATTTGAGTTACGCCGCTCTATTGAGAGCTCACTTTGGGGGGAGCAGACTGTTCTTCAGTATTTCACTTTCCTCACCAACGGCTGGAAACGCCTTGACCACATGCAAGACTATAAGCCTGTTTGCCCTGCTGATTCTGTCGGGTACAAGAAGTTCATCGCATATGAACGGGTCTTTAAATTTCTGGCAGGCCTAAATGTGGAGTATGATCCAGTTAGGGGTCGAGTTCTGGGTATAGACACTCTTCCTTCACTTCAGGAGACATTTGCCTATGTACAGAATGAGGAGAGGCGCCGGTCTGCTATGATGTCCCCTGTCTCTACTGACCGCTCAGCATTACTATCTACTCCTCGAGATGGCCTCAGCCTGACTCCCATTCCTCCGTCTGCTGCTACGGAGTCTGTATTCTGTGATTATTGCAAGAAGCCGCGGCATACTTGTGAGACGTGTTGGAAGCTTCATGGGACTCCATCCGGGGGTCGCGGTGATCGGTCTGGTTCTCGAGGAGGTCGGTCAGGCCAGTCTAGAGGACGTGGTTCCTATTCCTGGGCTCATCAGTCTAGTGCCGTTGATACACTTGATTCTAATTCTGCTTCTGTTGGCCAAGCTTCTGATGTTGAGCTGGAGGATGCTTTGCACCAATTATTGAACCGCCGGTCTTCTACTGCTCTCAGTACAGCTTCCTCGTCCTTTGCCCGCTCAGGTAACTTAGCATCTTCTCCTTGTGTTTTCCTGTGTCATAAGTCTTTGCCTTGGATTATTGATTCCGGTGCTTTAGATCATATGTCTGGCTCCTCTAATCTTTTCTCTGCCTATAAGCCCTCTTCAGGTCAGGACAAAGTTAGGATTACAGATGGTACTGTTTCTTTCATTTCTGGAAAATGTTTAGTCTGAGTCACTCCTACCATAGATTTATCTTCTGTTCTCCATGTTCCCAATTTTTCTGTTAATCTGTTATCCTTGAGTCGTCTTACCCAGGATTTGAATTGTAGTGTGACATTTTTTTCCTGATCATTGTCTTTTTCAGGACCTTGTCACGAGGAGGACGATTGGCAGTGGTAGTGCAGAAAATGGTCTCTACTTCCTGGATCAACCGGACAAACTTGCTTATTCTTCCACCACGTCTTCTACTACCCCCGCTGATTTATAGCTGTGGCATCGGCGTCTTAGGCATCCTTCATTTTATTTACTTAAGCATTTATTTCCATCTGGTTTCGCAAATCATCATGCATCTGACTTTCTTTGTGAGTCTTGTCAACTTGGAAAACAACACAGAGCTTCTTTTGCTCCAAGTTTGAATAAAAGTTTAGTTCCTTTTTCATTAATACATTCTGATGTTTGGGGTCCCTCTCGTGTTATGTCTGTGAAAGGTCATCGATAGTTTGTTACATTTATTGATGATTTTTCTCGTGCTACTTGGGTGTATCTCATGAAAGATAAGAGTGAGGTTTTCTCTGTGTTTCGCAATTTTCATAAGATGATTTGTACTCAGTTTCGGGCCACTTTCAAATTATTTCATTCTGATAATGGCGGGGAATACATAGATTCTGGGTTAGGACAATATTTTTCTACTCATGGCATTATCTATCAGACCTCTTGCACCAATACCCCTCAACAAAATGGGGTGGCGGAACGCAAGAATCGGCATCTTCTTGACATGGCTCGGTGCATGTGTTTTTCTATAAGTGTGCCTTGGCCCTATTGGGGCGACGCTGTTCTCACCGCTGCCCATCTTATTAATCGTCTCCCTACCTAGGTCTTGCAAAAACAAGCTCCTCTTCACGTCCTCCTAGGTTCCCAGTCCTTGTTTTCTATTCCTCCCAAAATATTTGGTTGTGTCTGTTTTGTTCATAATCTCTCTCCTTCTCGTAGTAAGTTGGACCCTCGCTCCCTCAAGTGTGTTTTCCTTGGTTACTCTCCTACTCAAAAGGGGTATAAATGTTACCACCCTTCTTCTCGTAAGTGGTTTGTGTCCATGGATGTTACTTTCTTTGAGTCCCAGTCCTATTTCTTGTCCTCTCCGGTGTCACCATCCTCATTTCCGGGGGAGCCTTGGTGTGAAGTGAGTCCTGTGCTTCCTATGGTGGACCCAGTTGTTCTTGCACCACCCTCTTCTACTGTGCTTCCTATGGTGGAACCAGTTTTACTTGCACCACCCTCTTCTACTGGGCCTATAGAACCCAATGTCACCAAGGATAAGGACGGGCATGTTTATGTCCAGGACATAGACAGACAACAAGTTAACTGGATACAAGGGACCACTGCTACTCCTCCACTACCATCTCCTGCTTCTGATGAGAGTCTAGATAACTTTGAATCTCTTGAGTCCATTGATCTTGATGTTCCTATTGCCAAGAGGAAGGGTGTGAGATCTTATACTCAACATCCTATCTCACATTTTGTGTCCTACTCTCATTTGTCATCTCATATAGAGCGTTTGTGTCCAATATTTCCTCTGTTAGCATTCCTAACCATTTTCAGGATGCTCTTGCTACTCTGAGTGGAAACTAGCCATGATTGAGGAAATGAAAGCACTTAGGAAGAATGACACTTGGGAATTGACTGAGTTACCTACGGGCAAACGACCTGTGGGATGTAAATGGGTATATACTGTGAAACACAAAGCAGATGGGTCTATTGAGCATTACAAGGCAAGACTTGTGGCAAAAGGGTTTACTCAGACATATGGCATTGATTATCAGGAGACCTTCGCACCCGTGGCTAAGATGAATTCAGTCAGAGTACTTCTCTCTCTAGCAGCTAATCTAGATTGGCCGCTTTATCAGTTTGATGTCAAGAATGCCTTTCTCCATGGTGACCTCGAAGAAGAGGTATATATGGACATTCCTCCTGGGTTTGAGGATCATCAGACAAAAGGCAAAGTATGCAAGCTTCGGAAGTCATTATATGATCTCAAACAGTCTCCAAGGGCTTGGTTTGAGAGATTCACTCAGGCTATGTTTAAATATGGCTTCAAGCAGAGTCAGGCAGAACACACCTTGTTTGTGAAACATTCCTCACGTGGTAAGACTACAGCACTTATTGTTTATGTAGATGACATAGTTCTTACGGGCAATGATAGTGGGAAATACCTCTGTTGAAGAAATATTTAGCTAGTGAGTTTGAAATCAAAGACTTGGGAAGCTTGAAGTATTTTCTGGGAATTGAAGTTGCTCGCTCTAAGGATGGGATATTTATCTCACAGAGAAAATATGTGCTTGACCTGTGAAGGAAACTGGGATACTTGGCTGCAAGGCATGTGCCACTCCACTGAAACCCAATCAGAAATTGGGGGATGATGAAGGAGGAGAAGCTGTTGATAGGGGAAGCTATCAGCGATTAGTGGGTAAGCTCATTTACCTATCTCACTCCCGTCCTGATATTGCTATTGTTGTCAGTGTGGTTAGTCAGTTTATGCACGCTCCTCATCAGATTCACTTTGAGGCTGTCATGAGAATCTTGAGGTACTTGAAGTCTGCTCCTGATAAGGGTCTTTATTTTTCAAAGTATGATCATCTTCGTGTGGAAGCCTATACAGATGCTGACTGGGCTGGATCAGTAACTGATTGGAAATCGACTTCAGGGTATTGCACCTTTGTTGGAGGCAACCTAGTTACTTGGAGGAGTAAGAAACAGAATGTGGTTGCCAGGTCAAGTGCAGAAGCTAAGTTTAGAGCTATGGCACAAGGTGTGTGTAAACTTTTATGGATCAAGTTATTGTTGAGTGATCTAGGTATTGATCAGACGGACTCCATGCGGTTATACTGTGATAATAAGGCCGCCATCAACATCGCTCATAATCCAATTCAATATGACAGGACAAAACATGTTGAGATTGATCGCCACTTCATTAAAGAGAAACTCACTAGTGGTACTATTTGTACTCCTTTTGTCCAGTTTGGTGAACAACTTGCTGACATTCTCACCAAGGGGGTTGGGAATAAACGATTTCATGACATATTAAGCAAGCTGGGCATGAGAGATATCTTCGCACCAGCTTGAGGGGGAGTGTTAGCATATTTTATTATTATCTGAGTTATTGGTTTGTAATTATTCTATGCCCTCAGGGCTCATCTTGTAATTGTCTCATCTTGTAATTGTTACAAACCCTAATCTTCATTTATATAAATAGGGGATGATATCCTATCAAACCCTAAGCTGGTTACTCAAGCTTCACTTCTTGGCAAACTCTCAATATTTTCTGCTAAAACACTTTGAGTTTGAGCGGGGGTGTGAGAATATATTAGGATGTTATGTATATATGGTAGTATATAAGTCGTATTTCCTTTTTCGTTCTAGGGCTAGATTGTTATATAAACCAATGTATCTTTGTATTACGTGAACAATTGAATAGACAGAAATTTACATTAGGATCGTTTACTTTACAAGAATTATTTCGATTAGGAAAATTCACATTTTTATTTTTATTTTAACTAGGAGTATTATTTAAGGCTATAATTTTTAGTTTCCCATTTATTTAGGTTTCCTATTCCGTTTATTTTCTTCTTTTACAAGAATTAGGATCACTTACTTTACAAGAATTATTTTATTTCTTAATAATTTATTTTCCCTTTTTGTGGTAGTTGTTTTAGGAATTCTCTTCTATTACAAATATGGGTGGTAAGCTTTAGGGCTATTCAGTTTTTAAAAATAATTTACAGTTTTGCTGAGATAATTCTCTTCTTTTCCTATAATTCTAGTTTTTATTCGGATTCGATAGATTATATAAGAGTTGCAGGTTTCTTTGCTGCGTGATTCTACTGTTGTTCATGCACTGTGTCAAGAACTATTGCCCCTTATTTACAAAACTACTTAATTTACTGTGCACATAGGCAAATGATTATCAGTTTTCAACCAACATGCACCTCTTGTACCAGGAACAAGTTCTTAAAAGGGTTGAATTTGTTTCCATTTTGTCAAAAATCTTGAAAGGCTTCTTTGTGTATGTCTGTTTTGTGGTGGCAAAAATCTTGAAAACCTGTTACCTCTATATAAGAGCAAACCGTGGACCACAGGCGCATATGCAAGTGCAACATGACCCCAACTGATAAAATACTAAAATATCAGGCAAGAACATGAAAATACAAAATTATTATTATTTGCAAATAGAAGTTATTACTCTCAACAAATATTTCTTTTATAAAAAAAACAACAGATCTAATACTATAAAATTGTAACATGAAAAATTTATGAACCATGATTGTCAATGATCATGCATGTAAATGATCACAAATGTTCTTAATTATTTTCCTATATCTTCCTTTCTTTTTTGACTAATGCAAGATTTGAACTTAGTCCCCCTTTGCGGTGATGACGTTTTTACAATCTAAAAGCAAATGAAGAACTATAGAATATGCAATTAACAAAACTTACCCAGTCACTTGGGGTTGGGTACACGGATCATGTTATTGGTTAAGCAAATGCAATTGTGTCTCTCTCACCACCTCAACTATATCTTCTTTGCTATTGATTTGTTTTGTTTTATTTTTTGTTCATTTTTAGTACCTTTTGTACCTAGATGATGTAATTATTTAATCGATGATGGACTTGGCCACACCACCTCAATCAACTTTCTCTCACTTTATCTTCAAGAAGTGGAATTACTAACTTGCTTCAATGCAGTCATTCCTCAAAACTATATTTTCTTGTCATAACACTTGCCAATCTCCACATTATCATTTTAGTGATACTTATTTGTTGAAGTTTTTTATTGTCCAACATTTTTTTTACCATACAATATAACTTTGGCAGAGCAGTATAGAGAAAAGGATTCATATAGACGAGTCCACCTGATTGGGACACAAGTGTAGTTTGGTTTGATTAGGTTACAAAATAGTTGATTTATAGTTGTTCTTTCCTCTCAATTTATCAAGAATTCTATGATCACACAACACTCCAGATGCACTTTTCATTTCATCTACGTCTGAGTAACATCCTCCTCAATCTCCACTTTACCCAATATATCAAAAATGGTTAGTCTTAGGTCTCCTCTCCCTCAAGTTTCACTTTATTCTCATTCATATTGCCAGTTTTACTAAACTTGTACTCTATGTAATTTTAGTTCTACGTAACCTAAACCTTCAAATCCAAAAGTATCTACATAGAGTTCTATGTTAGAGTTCACCCATAGTCTAATTTCATCAATTAAAACTGTGTCATAGCAATCAACATATACCACAAAAACATTCCCTAGAATGTGAAAATAATTTAATTGATAACATGCAAAAAAATGAGGACTTAATAACAATGCTTGGGGGAAACCTAATATTATTGAGAATTCATTTAGCCCACCACCTCCAGTCTTTTCACTATATATAACTACTTTTCTTTCTTTGAGATAGAAAAGGCTTTTAATGTATATAACAAAAACCTGTATTGTGATTTTTCTCCTTTACAATCACGCTCTCTCTGCACCCCCTTTTATTTTGTTTTTGATGACAAATCATATTATTACCTTTTCTTTTTGGATAAATAACTGAACTTTATTATTAAAAAAACGTCAAGATAATGCAAAGAACACAAAAAAAAAAAAGAAGCAACCTACAAACAGACAAAACTAAGAAACCAAATCCTCCACAAAATCCACAAAGGCTAAAACATCTGGATCGACAAACCTGTTACCAACTATATAACACCAAAAGAAGCCGCCTCTCCAACCAAGAAACCGAATGAGACACGCCATAAAAAACGCGCCTATTACGCTCCAACCAAATCAGCCACATCAACCAATGGGATGCAAGCATCCATGCCTTTTTTGGCCTCCGCCCAACCCGACCCCCACCCCAACTCTGTAAGACTTCCATCACAGAACCCAGTTGCACCCAAACCAAACCAAACCAAAAGTCGCAACAACTAACATCCAAAACTGAGAAGCACCTAGACAATGAATAAGAAAGTGATCCACCGACTCCACATCAGCACAACACAAACAACCTCAATTGACTAAACACATGCCAACGACTAATCAAGTTATCATATCATTATCTTTCAATAGCAAATGAAAGTCATATTCCAAGTGCATAGGTATGTCTCAGTTAGGAGTGTGATGTCAACCAAGATTTGGGAATGATGAAATTTCTTTGCAAATGGTGGATTAATCCTAGATAAGTTGGAAACATTACACGTCCAAGACTTCTGAGAAATGTCATTCTCTCAAAGGAAAACAACTCCTCTATAGAAGTGTGCATGCTACATACTAACTAAAACATCCCCCACTCAAAACAATCAGAGAAACCATGCAACCTCTAAAAGCAAGAAGCCTTGCATAATAAAATTACATTTTCCGAATCCATTGAAAGATTTGTCAAGAGATACATCTTGCCTTCATGTATTACTAAGCACTCTTCACATTCAAGCTTTTTCCTTGCATCTATACTTAAATGATCTAAAGGGCTCAGAAAAGCCCTAATATCAAGTAAAATAGAAGGAATACACTAATTACATGAATAAAAGATGCAGGGAAAAAAGAAAACTAATGGTTTGGTACTAGAGGATTAATGAAGAAATCAGTACTCATGGCACCTTACCTCATCAAATTTCATGAAATTCTGAGTATCAAGTTCCCCAGTGACCTCTGGTTTAAATGCTGCCTCAATTTCATAGAGATTGTCCCATACAACATCTTTGAACCAGGGATGAACCTGATACAATTCAATGAAAGTTGAGCATGAGAAACTAAAAATTAAAGGGCAAATTACAACGATAGTTCCTATACTTTATCTCTTGTGTCATTTTAGTCCTATACTTTCAATTGGCTCGATTTTGACTCTGAATTTATGATTTTGTATCAATTTGGTCCAATTGATTACAACTCTTAGCATTTTTTATGAAAAATACCACATAAGTGTCACGACTCACGTGCCATATTTTTAAGGGTAAAATTATAAACTTACTCAACTCAAATAGTTAATCCCAACCAATTTAGTGATAATTTTTCGTAAAACACACTAACAATATTATTATTGGATCAAATTGAAACAAAATCTAAAATTAAGGATCAAAATTGATCCAATTGAAAGTGTAGGGACCAAAATGACACAAGAGGTAAAATATAGGGACCACCGGTGTAATTTTTCCAAAATTAAAAGAGAAGAAGAGCGCACTGTAGTTGACAAAGAAAACATACTTTTATTTGGTGTGCCCCTCGAGTACCTAGCCTTTGTTCAACATCACAAAGCAACCTACAGATCAGATCCTTTGCTTCAGGAGTCAACCTTGCTTCCTCAGGAAACTTTAAGTGATTTCTCCAATGTACAATCTGAAAGTATTAATCAACACATGAAGGAACATGTAATACATACATCTGTTTAAAAATTTTAAAGCATTACATTCTGTTACAAGGTAGAAGCAAACAGCAACTAGTAGGATTGTCCTACGGAAATAGATAGATAACAGAATGAAAACAAAAAATATACAAGAAACATACAACTACGAATAAAAGTGTTCAATGGAAATAGATGGATAACGGAAATGAAAACCTAAAAATATATAAGAAACAGTGCTCTAATGTAAATCTAATAAAAGAAACATGACTAATATGAGAGACCAAGATGCAGTTATATGCCACCTTGTTAGTGCTAATTATATCTTGCTTATGGCACTTTAATTTTTCTGTTTCAACAGGAGTTCCAATGAAAAAATTGTGAGAGAGTGATAGAAAATGAGGCACCACACATGCATGCCTACAGATAAAATGTTCAATCCAATCTGACGACAAACTGCTCAAACAATTGGAGAATGATGTTCTGAATCATAGTGAAACCAGTGCTTTAATAAACCAGTCTGCAAAATAAAAAAAGAAACTCAGAAAATACACGACCCTCACCTACCTAAGTAATAAATTCTTCCCTTTCTTTATCTTTCACTCTGCTAGGCTACAAAGGGTTTGGGCCCATGAAATATAGGTTACCAATGGGTCTACTAGATGAGTGGTCCTAGGCAACGAATTGTTCAATTGAGGAAGAAGGAACATTAGCTTATTAGTTATCCCCTTGGAACTGCTAAGTTTCATTGTTGTTATTCTTGACAATTTGTTTGCTTATTATTTTTGTTTGAAACCTCAAGAAAATTTTATATTGGTTTTACTTTCTTTGATAAGTACCCAAAGAGAATTCGCCATTCCAAAATCATCCATAATACTTAGCTTTTCCTCAACCTTTCTTTGTCTACAAAAAAATTAGTTACGAAAAGAAAATAACAGTATACAATAACATGGAAGGCTGTGAAAGAAACTAGATTGAGGTAAATAGTATAACAGATTGGGTATTGGATGGGTGGTTGGGACAACTCAACTATTGAATAATAGCTTTAAAAGTTTCATGCCAGATAGATTATACAACATAAAGGCTGTTTGAAACATTTAAATAATAGGCAAGCTCATACTTTGTTGGTTGAGTTGGAATCCTTACAAATCCAACCTATTTATCATAATATTCCCACATACTCTGTTACTGAATGACTGATTTGAATTTAAGGTCGACAACAAGTCTGGTTCTGATTTGCCAGTTGTATTAGAGGCATATAACGTTTCAATGGACATGCTAGATGTCTAACGAAGAATCTGCTAAATATTAAGACAATTTGTATTTGTTTCCTATTCAGCTTTTCTTTTATTCTCTACATGGTGTGTGCCTGTGTGTGAGTGTCTCATAGAGAAAGAGAGAGCGACTACTACAAACTTCTCTCCATTATTTTGGTCCTTCACTTTCTCTCAATCCATGCTTGCAAAGAGATTATCTTCTTACAGAACTACTAGAAAAGCCTTCCAGTTAAAAGGATAGAGCATAGCAACATTAAATGACACAGAAAATATCTAACATAGGTCAGAATTCTTGAATTACAGCCACTGCTAAGCCAGCTTAATCTGGCTAGAAAAGGTAATTTTGTTCAAGTTATTGGTGCACAATTTTGTATGCTGATTGTTAGTATTGACCAAGCTAGGCTCTTCTGCCAGTAGCAGGAGCAAACATAAAGAGAACAACTAAAATACAAAAAGATGTCTCCATGTCTTTTGTTATTTTGCATCATCTTAACTATTCATACAAAGAGACACAAGTGCTGCTAAACTTGAAACAAATAGCTTCAGTTAGAAATTTCTAACACCCAAGAAATGCCAATCTATAAATCTCTTAAGATTCCTGATAAGGTGCTTTAGGCATCATTACCAAATCAAGATGACCATAAAGGAAGATCGTCAACTTAATGGTGAACACACATTTATTACATTCTGGATAGATTTTTCCTTTGAAAAACCAAAAAACCAAATATTAAGACTTCCAAAGGATATCAGTTTACATGTAATTCTCATCTCACTTTAATGGCGGAACAAGTTCAGCTCATCATGAAAAAAACAGAGTACATAGTTTGTTCACCTTTCTACATGTTGTTATAGGATCATCGGAGTAGAATGGGGGATAACCAACAAGCATCTCATACATTATAGCACCAAGTGACCACCTGCAAGCAGATTACTAGTAAGAGTACATAATAATTGTATGAAAAATAGAAAATTTCTCAAGTCTTCCACCATATTGATGCGTTGCCAAAAGGTAAGTCACCTTGTCGCACTGAAATGCAAGTATCCAATAATAGAACAGAACTAGATTGTAAAGGTATACAGTTAAAGCAGCCATAAATAACATAGAAATCCTCATGTAACTGTTAATAACTACACAAAGGTGACAGACAACATGGTTGTGGTGAATACAAAAACTAATGTATCTGTATTTTTAGGTGAAGTTCAAATTCAACCCATCATTCAAGATTGTTTGATTCCATAGCACAGAAACAGTGAATAAAAAATTGACTTACTCTCTAACTGTAATAGCAAATATGATCACTTGTCATACAGATATAGAGAATATTTCATTCATAGGGTATAGACAGCATGTCAAGTTGTCAACAGAGACCCAAAGAACCACAGATATGTATCCATCTATTTGCAAGCAATCTACTACACAATCAACAACTGGAGAGTCCATCTCGTACGTCTAGTTTTGTCAATCAACAATTCGAGAGCCCAAATGTTGAGTGGTTCAGAAAAAACAAAAAAACAAAAACAAAAAGCAAACAAAAAAATATATATATGTTTAGAAAAGGAGTGTAGTTGGAATAAAAATATTGAGATTAATCAGTAGAGTAATAAGAAAAAATAAAAATAAGAAAAGAATCCATCAGGAAAAAGTTAGACATGCTATCAATTGAAGATGTTTGTATGAAGGAAGGTGAGGTGGCCGGAAATGGTCTTTTGGGAAGATTGTAGGCAGTAAGATGTCGCAAGACCACCAGAGGTGGAGAGGGAGAGAGCTGAGGCAGCCATAAACTTAGAGAGAGAGAGAGAGAGAGAGAGAGAGTAGAGCCCCTGAGATGGAGAGGATTCTCCTTTTATAGAAGAGTTGGGGCATGGAGGCCAACTTATCCTTGACTTGGTCAAAAGGCATCTATCATGTTCAAGATTGATCAAAGTAGGGTCACCCCAAGAGGGTGAACCGAGCAACTTTGATGATCCCTCAACTCTAGCCACCAATCCACAAGTTCCTAGTGATCCTGAGTGGGGTGATGCGTGGCTTGAACGTCCCATGACCGAGGTTTGGATGACACCAAGTATATGCAGGGTACACACAATGACCTTGAAATCACAAGACAAGGCTATTTGCAATAGTCAATAGAAGGCCGGAATAGAGAAAAGATGAGAACTCCAAGAATTAAGAGATCTTATAAAGGTCCCTTTCCTAACACATCAACCAAAAATCATGAAGCTGTTGTCTCAACAATATTTCATTTCTGCCCAACACCATAAATCACCGTTTCCAACATGTTCATCACTCCTAGTGAGATCATCTGAGGCATAACAAGAAAGCGTAGCAGAGAAGACCCGCACCACATCTTTCCATGAATTGTATGATAAAGAAAGATATATAATTCACCAGTTTTTATCTATTTTTTATTTTTTATTTTTACTTCAGCCCTACATGTACAATACACATTAAGGATCACCCACCCTCAACTAATTCATAGGCTATTGCTTAACACATATCTATGGCTGCTTTAGAAGAAAAAAGCCACATCATAGCCTTAATGCACCACTAAGATAAGAAGCACATACACGGATACAGACACGAACACCAACAGGGGACAGGGCGATTTCCAAAAAAATCAGGATATAGACACGGTGTAGATACTGCAAAAGAAAATTAAATTATATATTTTTATTTGATATGTATATAAATATTACATCCACAAACATCTAAAAAATAATTAAAAAATAACACTAATTCAACATGTAAAACAACTCAATCTATAAAAACTTTATTCAATATAAAATATTATTTTATTAATATAAACCATTACATCATAGTTATTTGCCTTCATCAATAGGATATGCTACTAGCACAAGTAGAAGACGACCAGTTCTCCTAGAACCATTAGAAGTACAAAAAAAAATTAGCAATTTCAATAATCAAACACTAGTTCAAAATGACAATACAACAACTTCAACAATCAAACCACTAGTTCAGAAATTAAGGGACAGATTTTTACTTATTAGTTATTTGTATTGTTCAAAGAATATGGGAAAAAAAAAAAAACACAGATAACATGTTTACGTAGTGATTATGAATTTATAAGGACTCTTCAGAGACAAGACACATGTTCGTGACATGTCCCCAATGTGTTCGGCTGGAGAAAATATAATTAGAAAATGGGACACACAATGTGGCATGTCCGATGTGAACCCCAGCGTGTCCGAAGCTTGTTAATGTCCACAAAGTGTCAGACACAACACAACACAACACAACTCTGACAACTAAAAAGAAGTGTCCACACTTCATAACAACTAAGACTCCACAAGGATCACTTGATAGGAGGATAATATAAAGATATCTTTTGGCTCTCTTTACTCCATTCACAACAATTGGGGTTATGTTTCTCTAAAAATTGTAGTTTAGGTTTTTCTTGCTACAAGGCTCCATGATTAATGCTTATACCAAGATTAATTATCCACATTCTCCCGTTTTAACCTTTTTAAGCTTCTTCTTGTGTAGAGTCTACACGTGAAGAAAACAACAACCAAGTCCATAATTTTTATTTTTGGAAAAGGTACAAAAATTCATAATATTATATCCTCAATTGTGAGAGTTTGATCCTTGTTTGAAGCCTAGTCTCTTGGGATGTTAGAGATGTTTTGTTAGACTAAAATTCTTAGTTTGCCGCCTTTTAAGGGGTGGTGGTGTTGCCTTTTGGCTAGTGTTTTGAGCTTTGTTGCATATCTCTTCTTTTGGTAATAAAACAAAGGGTTAATTTCACTTTTACCCCCTAAAGTATCATGACTTTGTCTACTTCAACCCTAAACTTTTAATTTGATCTACTTGCTCCCTAAACTTTTGGATTTCAGTCTAAGTTGTCCAATTGTTCACAGCTGTTTGGAACAAGCAACGGCAAACACTCCACGTGCAGGAGAGTAATAGAGGTGCTGAGGAAAGAACAAGGACCATCTTCAGGCCAGCAACATCAGCCATTAGGCCAACACCTATCAGACCACCATCATCTTCAGCACCATTCAACATGACAAGGGAAATGCATATTAGCTCTCCTCCACCATTCAGCACTCCAAGGCCAGGGGCCATTAGGCCACCTGTCCCATGCAACACTCCAAGAATTTGAAGACTTGTTGTAATCAAGTTATAGGAATGGCTTTTTTGTTTAATGAAGTGATCATTTTTGTTTAACTCTGCCGGGGTTGTTTAACAACTCCGCCGGTCCCAAACCCAGGTAAAGGAGGAGAGTTTTGTATTAGGTAGCCGACATCCAACATGTAAAAAAAAGCCGCTCAAATCCTTTATGACATGAAACCTAATACTCTGAATCGATTAAATGCCAGGTCGTTAACGCGTTGCGCCTGCCTCGGGTGTTTCGAAAAGTGAGTAAGGGGCGCCGCATCGACGCCTGAGCGCGGTGAAAAATGGGCAAAGGTTTCCGCATTTTTTTTAATGAGCACGGATACAGAAGTTAGTCCAAGATTATAGGTTTACAGTAGCCACATGGAATATAAGAACTATAACTGATAAGACTATGGAATCGGTAGATGTCATGAGGAGGAGGATAGTTAGTACAGCTTGCGTACAAGAAACTAAGTGGACGGGTGAGAAAACTCAGGAAATAGAAGATACCAGTTTTAAGCTATATTATAGTGGCAATGATAGACGCAGGAATGGGGTAGGAATAATAGTTTCTAAGGGTCTTGTAGAAAATGTAGTTGCGGTCATTAGGAAAGGTGATAAGATTATATTAGTTAAACTAGTTATTGGAGAGAGTACCGTGAACGTTATTAGTGCATAGGCCCTCCAAGTAGGATTAGATGATCAGACTAAGAAAGTTTTTTGGGACCAAATGGATGAGGTATTACAAGAGATACCCGTAGGAGAGAACCTAGTTATAGGTGGTGATTTCAATAGCCATGTAGGAGTAGATAAACTAGGTTATGAGAGGGTGCATGGTAGGTGTGGGAAATTAATGTATTGATATTATTGATTGATATCAATATATATTTTTTGTGTGTTTACAATGGAGAGAATGAACTCTCTTTTATAGAGAGAATGGGTACAATGGAGTAATCAAATTAATGGAGCACTAAACTAAATTAATGGAGCATTAACCTAAATGGAGCACTTGCTTATGGAGCACTTGCTTGTGGAGTTGGTGGAGTTTGTGGTAGGTGAAGTTGGTGGAGTTGGTGGAGTTTTTACATTTACATTCAACAGCCCCCCTCAAACTCAAGGGGGTTAGGAACTAACCAACTTGAGTTTGGATAGAGTAACAAAACAGGAAAAATAATCTGACAAATAAAATAAAAGTGGATAGGAGACACTGTATGGTCGTGTCAGACCGTTGTAGAAGACCGTATGGTTATGGCAGACCGATGTAGAAGATAGTTTATGGGGTCATGTCGGACCGTTGTAGAAGATAGTTTATGGGGTCATATCGGACCGATGTAGAAAACAGTTTACGGGGTCATGTCGGACCGTTGTAGAAAACAGTTTACGGGGTCATGTCGGACCGTTGTAGAAGACACTATACGGCTGTGTCGAACCGTTGTAGCTGAGAACCGAAATCAATGTCGGAACAGTTTACCGAGTCTTGTCGGACCCATATAGGAGCTAACCGGAATCAATGTCGGGACAGTTTACCGAGTCTTGTCGGACCCATATAAGAGCTAACAGGAATCAATGTCGGGACAGTTTACAGAGTCTTGTCGGACCCATATAGGAGCTAACCGGAATCAATGTCGGGACAGTTTACAGAGTCTTGTCGGACCCATATAAAAGCTAACCGGAATCAAAGTCGGGACAGTTTACAGAGTCTTGTCGGACCCTTATAGAAGCTAACCGGAATCAAAGTCGGGACAGTTTACAGAGTCTTGTCGGACCCTTATAAGTCGCACCCTCAAAAGGCATGCCCAATCTTATTAAAAGGCGTGCCATCAAAAGACGTGCCATCAAAAGGCGTGCCATCAAAAGGCGTGCCATCAAAAGACGTGTCATCAAAAGGCGCGCCGATTTGTCGTCTGGCGTTGAGAGGCGCTTGATACGCGTGTCTGCCTTGCCTATTTAAACCAAGGCGAGGCAGCCGCTGATGCAGAACAAACCAGCTGAAAACTCTTCGTTCTCTCTGTAACACTTCTGAGAGAGATACTCTGTAACACGCTGTTGCTCTGAAAATGGCTTCTTCTTCCCGCCCCGTTACCCAGAACATAGCCTCTTCGTATCGTGGTTTTACTCTCTTTCCCGACCTCAACGAGGCCACAACCCAGAATATAGCCCTTGAACCTCAACCAAGCCCCCTTGGTTTTGCGCCTTTGAATTTTCCAATGTTGTCAGTTGAGCAGATAATGGCTGCTCAATCTGATATTGAGGCTAATTATTATACTCTGAAGTCATGTGTTGAGACAATGACGGCGGTCAACAACCTGTCGCACCGGCTTCAGAGTAGAACAAATGAGGTGCAGCAGGTAAAAGCCCAACTGGCTCTGCTCCAGAGCATGTATACGGATGCCCGAGCAGAGATATGTGTGCTTAAGGCAGAAAACAAGGAACTGAAGCGGAAGGCCACCGTGATGCTCAGATTTGGAGGTCCGCCATATGTGACGGTTGAGGAGCAACGGGAAGTGAACGTGCTCGGCGGCGTGGGAAACACGGAGGCAGCACCGGCAAAGGACGCCCAAGACAAAGGCAAAAAGAAGAGAACAGCTGAAGAGGCGAAGAAATAAGGCCGGTTTTTTTGTGTGGTAGTAGGTTGTGGTTGGTGAATTTTTTTTTTTTTTTTTTTTTATTTTTATTTTTTTTTATGTAAAATGGTGATCGAGTTTGATCCCTGGCATGAATAAAATAAAGTTGGTGTGCAAATCTGAATGGTATGAATTTGATTTGAAAAACAAAATTAAAAAATAATCTTATGGAGGAACAAGAATCATTTTAGCAGCGGTGACATACTGATTTCCAGGCCCAAATATCTTCTTAACCTTGGGGCAAGATGTAGTCCCCAAGCCATGGCAGAAATAGCCTAAGCTCCTCCAGCTTTAAGAATGGGAGTCACACCAGCTTTCTTAGCACAATAAAGTACTTCCTTTCAGATGCTTCCATCCCGAGTAGGGGGAGTTGCAAGAACAACAGTTTTACACCCAGCAATCTGTGCAGGAATTGCAAGTCCCCCTGGCACATAAAGACCTACAGAAGCAATGCTCCTTGCCACACGTTTGCATCTAACACCTTTCATGGTTTCAACACTTCTCTCAGCTGACTTTTGTGCAACGTGAAATGCATAGAGGTTTTGATAAGCCACATCAAATGCTTCTCTAATAGCTGCATCAAGCTCTGGATCTGGATGCATGTAGGGAGTGACTCCATGGGGTGATGACCAGCAGAGGCCTAACCCAGGAAATGGACCGTGCCGCATCATCCCTGGGGCCTGGACCAACCGTCCTTCAAATGTTGATGGTATTTGTCTTCGTCCAGCCATTTGCCCAACAAGCCACTTAGACTAGAACGTTAACTAACTCGCAGAAACAGGAGATAAGCGTTTGGAGAACAAAATGGCTGTTCAGGTGGCAGAAATGGAACGACTTGCCGGGAGAACCATAGACTCGCTGCCACTCAGGTGGCCATGAGGCAAGAACTTGCTGTTGCTCAGCAGGAAATTCAAGAGTCAGAGTCAGAGCACATATAAGAAGCATCCAAACAGAGGCTGACATCCAGATACGGGTTTACTGGATAAGATTGCCAAAATGGAAGTTGATATTAGAGATGGGGAGAGTGTCAAGAAGGACCTGCACCTGGCACACATGGAGGCACAAAGCTTGGTGTCAGCTAACAAGATCTGACTGTCCAAATGCAACAGGCCACTAAGGAATTGGACAAGGCTCATGCTGATCTTAAAAAACTGCCAGAAATGCATGCAGAACTGATAGTCTGAGACAAGAACATTGATAGCTGAACACCAGAGAAAGAGAGATAGGTTGACTAAACAAAATAATTAGAGCCACAAAGAAAGAGTTAGAAGATGTAGCGGAGTGAAGGTATGGGTATACAACTCCAGCGGGCAGCGAAGGCAAAGTTACCGGCCGGCTGCCCGCCGGTGAGAAGGAAATACAGGCCTAAATCTTATTGCTCTGATACCATGTGGGAAATTAATGTATTGATATTATTGATTGATATCAATATATATTTTTTGTGTGTTTACAATGGAGAGAATGAACTCTCTTTTATAGAGAGAATGGGTACAATGGAGTAATCAAATTAATGGAGCACTAAACTAAATGGAGCACTAAACTAAATTAATGGAGCATTAACCTAAATGGAGCACTTGCTTGTGGAGCACTTGCTTGTGGAGTTGGTGGAGTTTGGTAGGTGAAGTTGTGGAGTAGTTTTTACATTTACATCAACAGTAGGTATGGTTTTGGTGATAGAAATGAGGTTGGAGAGAATATTTTAGATTTTGCATCGGCGTCTGACTACTAGTGGTGGCCAATACTATGTATAAGAAGAGATCATTTTTAGGGAGCAAATTTTTTGGTGTAAGAGCTAAGTTGAAATGGGCTAGAGAGGGTGATACCAACTCTAGATTTTATCATAGAGTTGCGTCGGGGAAGCGGAAGAAGAGTTTTATTAAGAATTTGGAAGTGGCTTCGGGTGAAGTCGTGTGTAAGGAGGAGCTTATTGTCAAGGAAATTTTTAATTTTTATTCAAATCTATACTCTGATGGGGGTGTGGATTGTCCAGGGATTGAAGGCATTAATTGGGTCCCAGTGGATTTAGCGTCTGCTAGTTGGTTGGAAAGACCCTTCGACGAAGATGAGGTGAGACAGGCTGTATTTGAGTGTGACAGAGACAAGGCTCCTGGCCCAGATGGTTTTTCAATGGCAGTATTTCAAGATTGTTGGGAAATTGTAAAAAGGGATCTTATGAAGGTTTTTTCTGAGTTTTTTTAGAGTGGGCAGGTTAATTTGTGCACCAATGCATCCTTCATTTGTCTAATTCCCAAGAAGGAGAAGTCAATCAAGATTGGGGATTTTAGACCCATTAGCTTGCTCACATCTCTTTATAAGATTTTAGCTAAAGTGCTTTCTAGAAGGCTCAGAGTTGTCTTGGGGGGCACTATTTCTTCAGCATAAGGTGCATTCGTGCAGGGTCGGCAGATTTTGGATGTAATTTTAGTGGCCAACGAGGTTGTGGAGGAGTATAGGGGATTACGTAAGGAGGTATTGTATTTAAGGTAGATTTTGAGAAGGCATATGACCATGTTGATTGGGGTTTTGTGGATTTTGTTTTGGAAAGGAAGGGGTTTGGTGTTAGGTGGAGGAAATGGATTTGGGGTGCTTGTCATCATGTAGTATGGCAATTATTGTGAATGGAAAGGCGGGAGATTTTTTCCAAGCATCCAGGGGCCTAAGACAGGGTGATCCTTTATCACCATTTTTGTTTATTTTAGTTACTGATGTGTTGGGTAGGATTATTGCGTTAGCTAAGGATAAGGGTGTCATTGAAGGGTTTGTGGTGGGAAGGGATAGGATAGGTGTGACTCACTTACAATTTGCGGATGATACTATTTTCTTCTCATCAGAGGAGGAAAGTAAGGTGGGGAGTCTGCTGAAGATTTTAAGAATTTTTGAAATAGTGTATGGCCTCAAGGTCAATCTTAGCAAAAGCAGTGTTGTGGGTATTAATTTGGCCGATAGTCAGGTGCATAGGGTGGCGGCCATGTTGGGATGTTCAATTGATTCCTTCCCCCTCAAATATCTAGGGCTTCCGTTGGGAGGAGATCCTAGATTGGTGTCTTTTTGGGAACCTGTTCTTGTCAAAATTAGGAAAAGATTGGAGGGATGGAAGCGAGCTTTGTTGTCTAAGGAAGGGAGGTATACGTTAGTAGAATCCGTATTAGGCTCTGTTCCTATTTATTTCCTGTCCCTTTTCAAAGTTCCAGTTAGCATTGCAAGAAAGATTGAGAAATTGATGAGGGATTTTCTCTAGGAAGGGTGTGAGGAGGGTAAAGGAGTTCATTTGGTTAGGTGGGAGACTGTTTCTGTTTCTAGGGCAAAAGGTGGCTTGGCTATAGGAAACATCGTTGCTAGGAATATTGCTTTATTGGGCAAATGGTTGTGGAGATTTCCTTTTGAAAGTGAGTCGTTATGGTGTTCAGTTATTAAAAGCAAGTATGGAATTCAATCCAATGGTAGGGATTCTAATGTGGTTAATAGAGGCAATTGTCGTTCTCCGTAGAAATCCATTTCTCGTTTGTATCCTCTTGTGTCTAATTGTCTTTCATTCAAAGTAGGGAATGGGGAGAATGTTCGATTTTGGGAGGATGTTTGGTTAGGGGATATTTCGTTTGCTAGATCTTTTCCCTATCTTTACAGGTTGGCTCGTTCTCCAAATGTGTCTATAGCGTCGGTGGCTTGCTCGTCTATGGCACCCATATCCTGGAATTTTGATCTCATTAGAAACTTGAATGATAGGGAGGCGGGGGAATTGGCTTCTTTGTTGGTTGTGCTTGAGGGGGTTTCTCTTTCTTCGTCTCCCGATAGTAGGGTGTGAGCCTTGTCTCTTCTGGGGTCTTTTCATGCAAATCCTTTTTTGATAAGATTATTGATAATCCCTCGGTTCCCTTGTTCCCTTTTCATAAGAAACTTTGGAAAGCGGGTGTCCCTCATAAAGTGAAGTTTTTCATGTGGTTTTTGGATCAAAAGAGTGTTACAACTAATGATGTTCTTCAGAGGAGAAGGCCTAATCACTCTCTATGCCCCCAATGGTGTGTGATGTACAAGAGTAATTTGGAGGTAGCGGATCATCTTTTTCTTCATTGCCCGGTGGCTACAGCATTATGGCAGCGTCTTATGTTATGTGATGTGCAGTGGGTTGCTCCACGGGAGTGTATGCATATGCTTCTTATTTTCGGTTTACGTTGACGGGTTTGGGTGAGTACCAAGAAAGCCAAAACAATGTGGTTAGGCATTGTTTTTGCTATTTTTTGGGTTATATGGTTGGAGAGAAATGTTCGAATTTTTAGGACAAGGAAGTAAGTGTAGAGGCTTTGTGGGATAGGACTGAATATTTGGCTTCTTTTTGGGCATTTGTATCTCCTCCTTTTAAAGAAGTCCCTTTGTTTTTTATCTCTAGGGATTGGGCTGCTATTTGCCATTCTTAGAGTTTAGAGTGTTGTGATTGGTTTTGCTTTTTCTTCTTCTTTTTTCTCTCCTTGTAAGATGACTTCTTGTCCTCTCTCTCTTTCCCGTTTTAATAAAATTTTGTTGTTATTTAAAAAATACTATGCATAAGAAGAGAGAGGAGCATTTGATAACCTTCAAGAGTGGGTCAATTAGAAGACAAATAGATTACTTTCTAGTAAGAAAAGAGGACTGTCTAAAATGCAACGACTGTAAAGTGATTCCGAGAGAGAGCCTGACGTCTCAACAAAGGATTTTGGTACTAAACTTATGCTTTAAAGGGCAATACCAAGCTTAGAAAGATAGTGGACATCACAGGACTAGATGGTGGGACCTAAACGGGGATAAACTAGATACATTTAAGACTAGAATAGATAAAGAAGATACTTGAGACTTAGAAGATGATGCTAACACTATGCGGAACTCAATGGCCAATTGTATGAGGAGAATATCAAGAGAAGTTCTTGGACAGTCGAAAGCAAAGGGACCCAACTTTGGAGAAACTTGGTAGTGGAGGGAAGAGGTCCAAGTAGTAATAAAGACAGAAAAAGAGAACTTTAAAAAGTGGCAGAATGATAGAACTGGGGAACATCTTAAGCGCTATAGAGAGGCCAATAAGGAGGTCAAAAAAGTAGTGAGGGAGCCTAAGTTGAAAGCCTATGATGACCCATACACTAGACTAGATAGTAAGGAGAGAAAGAAGATGATATAAAAACTTGTAACAAAATATTTTAATCAGATTAAGTGCATCAAGGGTGAGGATTCTAAGGTGTTGGTGAAGGATGAAGAGATTAAGGAGAGGTGGAAGAACTATTTTGAGAAGTTGTTAAATGAGGAACATGGAGGTAGATCGAAAGGGAAGGAAGTAGGCAGTAATAAGGAAAACCAGGACTATAGGTTTTATCGTAGGATTAGGACTTTGAAGTGGAGTTCGCACTTAAGAAAATGAAATCGAATAAGGCTTTAAGACCCGATGATATACCTATTGGAGCATGAAAATGTTAGGGTAAGAAGGGGGTTGTTTGGTTGACTAGATTATTTAGCAAAATTTTGTTGACTAGGAAAATGCCTGAGGAGTGGAGAAAAAGTATTTTAGTGTCAATATATAAGAATAAAGGAGATGTCCAGAATTGCAACAACTATAGAGGAATCAAGTTAATGAGTCACACAGTGAAAGTGTGGGAAAGAGTGATAGAACGTAGATTGCAAGATATAACAGAGGTGTCAGAGAATCAATTTGGGTTTATGCCTGTTAGGTCAACAATATAAATGATTTATCTTTTGAGGAGAGTAATAGAAAAGTACAGAGAAAAGAAAAGAGACATTCATATGGTTTTTATCGATCTTGAGAAAGCATATAATAGAATGCCTCAGGATATAACCTGGTGGGTGTTAAAGGAGAAAGGGGTGACAAAAGGTTACATTGATATGATTAGGAATATGTATGAAGGTGTGATGACCACTATTAGATCGCCTGTTGGAGAGATGAGTGAATTTCCAATTATTATAGGATTGCACTAAGGATCAACCTTAAGGTCTTATCTTTTTGCTTTAGTTATGGATGAGTTGACACCCAATATTCAGGATGATGTCCCATGGTGTATGCTTTTTGCATATGATATCGTGTTAGTGGATCAGACTAGAGAAGGAGTTAATACTAAATTGGAAATTTAGAGAAAAGCACTTGAATCTAAAAGATTTAAGATAAACAAAACTAAGACAAAGTATATGGAGTATAATTTTAGTAACAGTCACAATGAAAGTAGAGAAGAAGTGAAGATTGAGAACCAAGAACTACCTAAGAGTGAACATTTTCGTTATTTAGGATCAACTATCACAATGACTAAGGAGATTGGAGCGAATGTGGTCCATAGAATTAAAGCGGGGTGGCTTAAGTGAAAGAGTGTGTCTAGAGTACTGTGCGATAAACGAGTACCCATTAGACTAAAAGGGAAGTTCTATAGAACGACTATTAGACCAACGATGTTGTATGGGACAGAATGTTGGGCAACTAAGAAACAACATGTAGATAAGATAAGTATTGCTGAGATGAGGATGCTAAGGTGGATGTGTGGCAAGATTAGAAAAGACAGAGTTAGGAATGAGTATATTCGAAAATGGGTAGAGTGGTATCAATAGAAGATAAGTTGAGAGAAAATAGATTGAGATAGTTTAGTCATATACAACGAAGACCAACAGAGGCAGTAGTGAAGAGATGCGATACAGTGACGATAGATGGTAGTGTTAGGAGAATGGGTAGACCTAGATTGACGTGGACTAGTGTACTAAATAGGGATATGAATCTCCTTTATTGACTAACGAAATGGCCTTAGATAGAGTTGAGTAGAGAAGAAGGATTCATGCAACCGACCCTATTTAATGGGACTTAAGGCTTGGTTTGATTTGGTTTAAGTGATCATTTTTGTTTAATACACTTAATGAATTTTGATTGTCATGGAAATTGCTTTTGTATTTAAGGGTTGAAGAAGTGATGGGAATGAAACTTTTTTTCAAAAGAACCGACAAGCCACCGGGCACTGAATTAAAGATGATCCACTAACTCCACATCTCCACAAGACATACAACACCAGTTAACCAAAGCAAGCCCACGCCGAACCAAATTATCAATAGTAAGAATCCTGCCACAAGCCGCCGTCCACACAAAAAAAAGTCCCCTTAGATGGAACACCTATAACCCAAATATGTCGCCAAGGAAACTTCCCCTCCATACCTCCACACAAAGCTCGATAAAAAGATGATACCGAGAAAACACCTTTAGAACCCCCCCCCCCCCCTTTAACCAAAACACCCTCCTCCCTTTCCCCTACATGCATCCATAAAAAAAGAAAGGTCATTAAGTCCAGTAATTGGTTAACCTATCAATGTTAAACCTGCTGACGCAGAACAAGATCAAAAACCACCCCGTCCCCAACCCCTCCCCCCCCCCCCTCCTCCCCCCAAACAAGATGCCACAACAACCTCCGAATCCACAGCAAGACAAAAAATCAATGGAAATCGAAATTGCAAAGCAACCTCATTGCACCATCGATCCTGCCAAAACATCACCCTAACTCCGGAACTCACCCGGAACCGAGCTGGCTCCCAAAACTCCCGCCTACCAAGACAAACACCTTTCCACAAACCACAACCATGCGAGCCACCCACACTCCCTGTACTCCAACCCCCCCAACCTACCCCATATTCACAGCTACCACCCGACGTCACAACCTATCCCTCTCCTACGCAAAATGCCACAACCACTTCCCTAACAAGGCTAAATTAAACGTACACAAACTCTGAACCCCTAAACCCCCTACCTCCTTCGATCTACAAATCCGATCCCAACTAACAAAATGATACCTAAACTCATCCCCAAATCCTCCCCACAGAAAATCCTGCTGCAACTTCTCCAACCGACGAGCCACTGACACCAGAATAAAATAAAATAATCATAATAATATAACAAAAGATTAGGAAACTTTCATAATGAAGTTTGTGGCATTCAAGTGTTCTTCGCATACTCCATCTAGAGATCTCAAACACAAGGCTTCTATAGCAAGCATAACTTGACTAGAGAATATTCTTTTCTTGACCAACAACATATTCATAAAGAAGTGTACAACTTGTACATCTACAAGAAGTTTGCCCCAAACCAAACCAAACTAAGTCCTATGTCCCAATCAAATGGGATCGACTACAAGTTTGCCCAGATGAAATTTATTATGTGCCTCTCCAGAAAACTTGCTACTGAAGCTTAGAGAAAAATAGACATGATCAACCTATTCTTTAGCTTCTCTTCAAACCTAATAGCACAGTATTGAAAAGTCAAAACTTTGCACAACATTAATATATAAAATAAAGCTCAATAATACTACATAGAAAATGGTTGGATTGAAAAATAAAAAAATAAAAAATAGAGGATATACAATATAGAAGATATGTAATGCCTATATTTATATACAAAACTTCATCAAAGTTAACTAACCAATCACACTCTTTGCCATATCCCTTCTTCGATAAAACTTCAGGAGCAATATAATCAGGTGTGCCCACAGTGGAAAATGCCTGGAAAAGAAAATGACAAGATAATTAGAACCGTAGAAATATGGTCATCAAAGGCAAAAATATTGGAAATATGATCAATCATAGCTGAATAAAGAAAAAACTGGCTCTTAATTAGTTGTATCTGCAACTGCAAATCATAATATCCTAACAACACAACCTCAAATAATGGCATGATTTAGTGTAGGTAGTCATATATGTAATCCAAATAACCTTCCTGGAAGAGAACCTTAACAAAATTTGGCCTTACACGTTACCTTAAAAATTTAAGAGTATAAATAATGAGAGAACAATGTTTTGACGTGTATGGCAAGTTGGCAACACGGGACACACTATAGTCAGCCTGAGCTTACCCCATTATTGAAGTTTAAATAATAAAGCCACCTCAGAATAGGCATCACCAAAAAAAATGAAGTGTCAAATTCTCCTCAGACCCACCCACCAACTTATCCAAATGATTGAAGTATGACATTTGATTTAAGAATCTCTAGATATCTATCAAAATTTAGCAAACTTATTTTAATAGGTAAAATTTTAAAAAGGAGCATAAAAAAAAAAAAAATGGATTCATACAATTTTTTTAATACTATCCCAATTATTTCATACAATCTCTGGACTGTATAATTACAATCTTAGTGTAAATTTATTAGACTGTCAATTAAAAAAGTTACCTCTATGATTTTTATAATCGAGTAACAAATGGCCTTTCCATATAAAATCAATAGAATTGATACTATTACAAAAATATGTGAAACAGTAAGGGGTCATGTCATATATATTGAAGGAATACTGAGAGTCAATAAAAGAATTTTTAAATACTTAGTGGGGTCATTTTATATACTTTGTAATAATACTAAAAAACTAGAGGGGTAATAGAAAACTTTTACAAACTTAGGGTGGGACCATTTCTCCCCTTGGCCCACCCCTAACTTTGTCTCTAATTCCATTCAATGGTCAGGTAGATGAGAATGCAGGCTATGTGGTGAAGAACTTCACATGCATTGAATACATGTGGTGACTTTCAAAAATAGATCCAGGATTTTCTGAAATCAATTAGCTTCTTTCAATACCCACGGAAACTAAATCTTCTGCATGTTAAAGAAATGACCCTTTTTACGTGGTATAGTGGCATATGCATTTGTACATACACCTGGTCCTATCTTTAAACACTCATTTCCTCTGGTCCTAACATATAGATTTTGGAATTTAATCTGAAGAAATATGTAATAAGTGCTACATATATATAATAAGAAAATAATCTACTGCATACCAATGTCCTCCTGTTCATTTGCCAATGGTGCAACTGCTCAAGGGGGCTTTTCCAGCGATTTCCATTACCATTATCTGGAAAGCATCCATTGACGTCCATCGATTCCCTTAAATTTCCATCATTAATAACTTCATATTCATTTATCGGAGATAGATTTGAGCAGTCAAGAGGCTTGCAAAGACCAAAATCAGAAAGCTTCATATGACCATTTTGGTCCAACAGAAGGTTGTCAGGTTTAATATCTCTGCAAAAGATATGGTTAACCTGAATAAGATTAGCAAGTCAAAACAGCCAGTTTCATGTATAAAGTATTGTACACGATTTTTAAAACCCAAACGGTTAAGCACACTGGAAAAAGACCAGGACATGTGTTAGTGGTTCAACTATCAAGTCAACCGAAATTGAACCGTGACGTTATAATTACATCATAAATATATTAAAATTAAAAATAAATAATATAGGTATTAAAATACAAGAAAATTTACCTAAAAACTTTTATAAAAAAACTAGTATATTCAGTATAAATGTATTTATACATATCAATATATATTTTTTAGTATATCTATTTTATTTATATATAGAAAATTTAAAATTTTATGCACCAATTCCTTAAAAAATGTGAATTTGGTTGTATTAACAGAGAAACTATTATATATAAATCTTGTGGAATAGAGATACAAATGTTGTGGTGGTTTGGTGGTTGGAAGACTAAACTTCTTTAAATCTAGTCTCATGATAAAACACTGATTGTACATATTTCAGTGTCTAGTAATATTGTAATAATGTGCGACCGACAGGGTAATACCAACCTGTGGATGTAGTTATGCTTATGAATAGACTCTATGGCCAGAACACTTTGAGCAATGTAAAATCTAGCCACAGTTTCAGTTAAAGTCTCTTCTCTCATCAACAATGTCATAATGTCACCACCAGGCAGATATTCCATTATCAGGTATAAGTATTCAGCATCTTGAAAGGAATAAAAAAGTTTTACTATAAAGTGGCTGGCAACTTCTGCAAGCAAATTCCGTTCAGCTCTAACATGTTCAACCTGTGGTGTAAAGAAAGAATCAGTGGAAACAAGGAAATTTCTACAAGCAACAAAATTATGCAATGTAATGCATTGGAAGTTTGTCAGTTATGGTGAACGTGAATGTGACCTAAAATAACATTGTGAGCAAGAATTTTTAAAAGTTGAAATTATCAAAGAAGTACACCACTTCCGTCAGAAGCCATGAGAATTGTTCAAAATCAAATCACTTCGTACCATGACAGATAATAGAAATCCAGTCTATAGCTGTAAGGTATGCAAATCTACAAATTCTTTCAGCAGCAGGAGACATTTAACATTATTTGATTGAAAAAATGAGAAAATAGCAGTTCTTAATGCTGAGTAATAAAGCCCAATAAATAATCCCACGGTACATGCAGCGAATACAGATTCAGTGCTATACTCAATACTTCATAAAAGACCTTTAAAAGGTATACTATATGATAGAAATCTTACGAGTTGTGAGGGAAATATAAAACTTAATGTCCTTTGTTAATTCCGATCAACCAAAAAGAAAAAAGAATTTTGTTTCCATTCTCTCTTTCTCTCTCTCTCTATTTTTTTAATCCTTCGTCCCCTTCTTATTTATTTGTTTATTTTGCAGTGGAGCAGGACAAGAAAAAGTCTAATGAAATTTAACATCATGATTAAGTACATTACTTATTTTCATGTGACTCAAGTTGTATAATCCAACAATTTTATTTTATTTTTTTTATAAGTAAAAGTTACATTTTTAGAAAAAAAGACCACATTAAGGGAATGCCACCCGTTTACAAAGAAGAAGAAAAGTAAAGCAAAACAAAACAACCCTATCCTCCTCCTCTATTACCAAATAGCTAACAAAATCCAAAAATTAATCAAGAGAAGGGTTAACAAATCACGTCTCCCACCCATGCAAAAAACCAACAAGTAAACTCTCCAGCCTTTACAGAAGAACTTCTACACCGTCAAAGGACCTATGGTTCCACTAACCACACGTACTCCACATAAGGCATAAAGGGATCAACAACCAGCTTCATCCTACTCTTCCCCACTCTTGCACCTGCCAGACATGAAGAAGCTCGGTCACCATAAGGGAAAGTCAACTCCACCTTTAATCAAGAGAGGATCCAAGTCCAATGATCACTGCTTCGCAATGGATAGGAGGTGATTTACCCATTCTCAATCCTATGCAACACCAATTTAAATCACTTGCTTTGTTTGGATCACGTTGTCAATAATAAGAAATTTTACATGAACTGCACATCATGCAAAAATGCCACTTTGGGAGGCACCTTATGGTTCCAAATAGAATAGAAGAATTACAAGGACCAATCAAAGCCTCATAGAAAGACCACCTAGAAGATCCCTCAACTTAGTTAATCTCCATGTCACAAAATCTTCCCCATCTTTGTGCTAGATCTCAAGAAAACGAATCATCTCAGACAAGTCCCGATCCTACAACCCTATACATAAAAGCAACTCAAAACACGTGAGGTCCTTCTCTCCGCAAAATTTTACAGGAATAATTTATCAAGAAAATCTAGTTATAACAAGATAGATCTTCTATTTTGAGTGAAACAAAAACATCTCTTTATATTATTCCTAATTAAGGTACCATAAATATAGAAAAACAAGAAATAAGAGCAAAGAGTATATCATGACAAATAAAACAGATATAGTCCTAAATAGCAACTAGAAACTAATGATGATGCCTAATCTCACCTGTCCCCTGCTAAGCATTTCTGACTTCTTAAGTTTTTTCATTGCAAATATATTGCCAGATTTCTTCTCTTGACACAGCCTAACCTGTAAAACAATTCTCTGTAAGCACCCAAAAAACTCGACAATATAAAAGCAAAAGGTATAAATCAAGTCTGGAAGAATATACAGAGAGCAAACCAAATACAGAAAAAGGATAAACAAGCACATTCCTATCAAAACAACTCTACAAAATCAACACTGCACTTGAAGGATAGAAAGTTCACCACTAAACATTATATTGAATGCTAGGATACTAATTTTGGAGTTCTATGAAAAATTAGTTAAGGAACAAAAATACAAGTCATTCCTAAAGAACACAGTTGTGAAATTATGATTTGAATGGTGAATCCAAATCCTACTTTTCTAAATCGCAAATGGAATCAAATTGTGAATTGTAAGAATCAATTAAAGTTTTAAAAATACATAGAAAATGTTAAATATACATATAAAAATAAACTTACTTTGTAAAAATTTAGGTATAGTAAATTAGTAATATATAACTTCAGCGACATCTAGTGTGTAAGGTACTTGAAATTCACCGGCATTCTTGATGACAAGCATGGAAAGAAGAAAAATGGAAAATCAGGAATTTCAAACAGAGCATATTTAAGGCATCGTGGATTGAAGTTTTGAAATAATTTTAAGTCTTTTATTGTGTTTATTTTGGTTTATTATATTGTTGGACATATATTGTGTCATTATGATAGGTTTTAATAGTTAAGGGTATAATGGTAATTTCAATAGTTGTTGAACATGAGTAGTAGTCATTGTCCATGAGTCATAAATTAGGTAAAGTAATGTTATTGAGAGATTTGAGAAGTGGGTCGCAGGGTGGACAAGGCAATATTGTCCAAGGGAGGTAAAATTACCCTGATTAAGAGTTCTTAATCTAGTTTGCCTACATACTCTTAAGTCTTTGTTTTTCATGCTTAATTCAATAGATAAAAGATTGGAGAAGCTTGATAGGCATTTTTTATTGGGAGATTTGGGGGAGATATTCAAATATCATCTAGTGGATTGAAAAAGAGCATGTACTCTTATTGAGAACGGTAGTTTGGGCCTTGGTCACATCCAAGGAAATGAGAGGAGCCAAGGACCGTATGGGGTGTGATTATGGAAAGGCATTTGGATAAGTTGGTTAAATTTTTTCAAACATGCAGAACTTGTGCTTGGTGATGGTCAAAAAATACAATTTTGGTATGAAATATGGTGTAGAGACATCCTTTTGTCAGTGCATTCTCGGATATATAACATTGTTGTCGATAAGAATGCTTTGGTGGCGTATTACTTGAGAATCTCTTATTCTAAGAAAGTGTATGAATCTTTTTATTAGATCTCTTTAAAATTAGGAATTCGAGGCAATGGATGAGTTTTTTGAACTTCTCTACGGGATTGAGGTTCCTCAGAATAGCATGGATAGGATGAGGCGGAAAGAAGGTAGTAGGAGATTATCAAATAAATGATGTCTGGTGTAAAGGAAATTTTTGTAAATTCATTTTTGCTCTTGTTTATTTTATAGGATAGCTTAAGTTTTGTGTTGTGCTTCTTTGAATTCATATAGTATTTTTGGAAGAAAAAAAAATAAGTTACACCCCTTTTGGCATTTCCATATAGTCTCGATGAAATGATGTTTGGTGTAAAGGAAATTTTTGTAAATTCACTTTTGCACTTTTATAATTTATAGGATAGATTAATTTTTGTGTAGAGCTTCTTTTAATTCGTATAATCTTTTTGGGGATAAAAAAGAAGTTACACCCCTTTTGGAACTTAATAGATTGCTTTTACTTATCCAAAAAGGCATATATTGTATACATACTGAATTGAACAAAAAGAAGCTTTTATGCAACTAGTCATATCTCAGACCTCTCCAAAGGCTCCTCTCCCAATAATGGTTAGAAGCTCAAAATCATCAACACAGATCTTATGTCGTTTAAGTCGCATATACTCCGTCTCTTTGCGCTCCAGATCCTTCAATAGATTCATTTGTTCCTCCTCTGACACTTCAGAAGAAGCTAACTTTTTTTCTAGCACTGAGCGCCTACAATTCATTAATAAAACTTGTCAGAAAGTAAACTAAAATCAAAATCTAAAAGTTATATCTTCACCAATACTATTCTTCAAGCAATTTAAGTTAATTCAATGACGATGCATCATTAATGCAAAGCATGCAAGGTGATTTAATTTTAAAAGAGCAACCGTGACGAACTATTCATCTAAATTGTGAGTATATATCAAGCAAGACCACCGGAACGGTCAACAATAATACCAATCATGTCCACCAGGGTTACCAAGCAGTGATAGAAAAGTGAAAATAGGGCAAAAGAAAAACAAGTTTAACGATAACACCACACCAGGCTTCCAATTTGAATGATTATCCAGACTGTGTTTCTGCATTTAGAAGATAAGGATGGAAGGGTGATAGTCCAGATTGGATTGGGAGCCTTTGATCTGGTGGATGAGGATGCCCAGGGTGGCAGCATTTCATCTAGAAGAAAGGGGAATGATTGCAATTTGCAAGTGCTTAAAAGGGGCCCTCCTTAATGGATGGATCCAAAGAGCTTTTCACACAATCACAGAGACTTCGAACTAGCTCTGCAAATGCAATTCAGGTGGTCATCTTTTTCATTTCAAAGGGATACTAATGGAAAAAAATGTTTCCTTTGTGTGCTAGAGAGAAAACCTAGTGAAGTTCGTAACAAGTAGCTCAACTTTTCCAATACATGCTCTGCAGTTTGGAGAGATCCAACTACCACCAGAGATAGTGAATTGTAAGAGGTCATAAAGGTGCCCGAGCTGCCTGAGTCTTTGAGCCAGGCTTCAGTGTCCAGTGGGTAATGCAAGGTGCTATGTTGTAGTTGATTGAGGAGTTACATATGGAGTGAAGTGGTTGAGGTGGCCACTAGTAGGTAGCATAAGAGTCTTTACCTCCTACTTCAGCTCCTTTGAGGCTCATTTTTCAATGAATAAGTGGTGTGAATCTCAATTTGAAAAGTCAAAGAGGAGACTAACAGAATGAAAATAACAATACTTATCAAATGGTGGATGATTTACTCCCCATTAAAAGCACCATGTGAAGCTCCCTACTTAATTTAAGGTGTTCTTACTGCTCCTACATTGGTGGCTCAGGAGTTTCAACAAGCTTCAAAGTACTTCTGATGCAAAAGATTAGTGAAGAAATTTACCTAGCACTTCATTGAATGGGGTGTTGCATGTTTTTTGAAGGGAGGGTGGGGGGTTGTAGGATGTTAAGAGGTTATACCACTTAATCAAGCCTTGTTGAGGGAGTGATTCAGTGTCATGAGGTGGAGAAGAGAAGTGCACAAAGGAAAGTGGCGGAGAGGAAGTGTGGCAACGAGAAGGGTAGCTGGATTTCAAATTGAAAGCTCATACAGGATGGGACGGTAGAAGAACAGAAAGATGGAATAGGAAAACTCTTCTAATACGTCAAATATATAATGCTGATAGTTGGCGCATAAAATTTTGGCATGATATTTGGCATGTGAAGGTCATTTCGAGGGTTATAACCAAAGCAATTTGGGACATTGATGTTCAAAGGTTGCATAAAAGACTTGTAGGTTGGAAAAAATAATATCTCTCATAAGGAGCGGGTGCTAAAGGAAATATCTTTAGTATTAATATCAATATTAAAAGGAGGAATATCCTTCCAAATTGGTGTTGTGTGTGCAAGGCATCTATATTGACAGTTAATGGAACGCTTTCTCATTCATTGTGAGATGACTAGAGAGTTATGGAGTCTTGTATTTTGTTTGTTTGGAATTTCTTAGTTTTTCCAAGAATGGTGTTAAAGCTCCTTCAAGGTTGGAGAGCTATTATGACAACAAGTAAGAGAAGAAGAAAGGTGTGGAACACCTTTATGGTTGATTTGGTGTTTGTGGAAGGAGAGAAATACAAGATCTTTTAACTATGTGGAGGCTTTGGTGCATATTATAAAGATTAAACTTTTAGACTCTTTTGTATAGTTGGGGTGGATCTTTTTTGGATTTTGTTGACTCGGTGGAGTCATGAGGTGATGTAAATAAGGTTTAACTTTATTTTTCACCATTTGTCGGTGGGTGGTGCCCACTGCACAACTTTTTCTAATAAATAAATTTTACCTATTAAAAATGGAATAGGATAATAGGACATATATGTACGTCTGGATAGGAAAGTGGACTGCAATAGTTGTGATAGGGGCCATATAAAGCAGGTGCCAGTACGAGATATAAGAGGACATCTCTCTAAGTAGGCTCCAAGAAGCCATACTACAAAGATGGCAGTTCCAAAAAGTTTGATAATGAGAAAAAATGATGGTAACCATTGTATTGTGATGTTTTTAACGGAAAATTGGAAAATAAAACTAAGTTATATGCAAGAAAGGAAAATGGTATTTGTGGAATTCAAAGTGCAAAATGGTAGGTCAGGAAGGGATGTGCTTTTATTAGTTGAGAAGATCATTCTTTTATATAGTTTTAACAAGAACTAGGGACCTTCTGACCATCTATGTCAACTTCAAGAGGTACAGCCTTTGTTTTGAGTTCAAACGAAACCATTCAAACTTGTTTACTTGACAGGTTGACAATTCCACCTTATCTCATAAATGTGGATATACAAGGTGTTTTCTTTTTCTTTTTGTTTTTTACAAATAGGTACAGAACCCTTGTTTGCATTACATTAAAAACAAAAATCCCCTCAAGAATCTACTTGATGTTATATTTCCCATGGTGAGTAATTTAATATGATTTTAGTGGTCAAAATCAAAACGCAAGACCACGTTTCAACTGGCTAGCACAGCAAATTTTGTCCTTCATTCCTCTTTCTACTATGATAAAACCTCCATCAAGTCAATTGGTAGCAAATAGCAACTAAGGCAAAATGTCAAACGGCTGAAGGAAAAAGAAGTAGAAAACAACTGTACATCATGAATAAGCCCAAATTAGGTACTTTGCTAGCAACAACTCATTCATCCACTTAGACTGAAAGAACTATTCTCTTCACTAACCCATTATTTTGCAGGACTGGTGAAAAAATATAACTTATCAATGCTCCTCTAAACTACAGTATACATTGTTACCTCCATAATCTGCTCTACTCACCAGGGATGCAGTAATTTTATTCTTAGTATCATAGACTGAATTTCACGTATATCTAAGCTATTCTCCAAGAGAACTAGGAAAGGGCATCGCTTAAAAATAGTTTCTTTCTGACATGAGCATTTTCCTTTGCTTTCCTTTGCTCTCTCTAAGATTCAAGTGGAATGCCAATTTTATGTAGCTTCTTTCAACTTTTTTATCTCCCCACTAGAAACTTACATCTCAAGTCGACACAAAAACATGAAACAATAAGACATGACTACAAATAGTTAAATCCCTACAGATTCATCCATGAGTTATATGATTTAACATCCTTGGTACTCATGACGACACATCCCATGCATTGCAGTGTAGCCATAGTTACTAGGTTCATTTGCAAAGCTTTTCCAATATTGATCAATCATCCATCTCTCTAGAGATACTTCTTCACTTGCATGCAAGCACATAAATCAGAAATTAGAATCGCATATGGGCAAGCTAACTCTGCAAAACTAACTTCTTGTGAATTTGTCATGGCTATCTGATCTACTTACGAATTATTGATAGCATGCACTATTTTGGTAAGAGTCACAGACTCACAGTCTTTGAGATCAACATCAACTATTGCTCAAATACATGTGACATGAGCTTTAGTAAGGGTTTTGTAATGGCAAGGATGACAAACATGCCTTTTACATTTTGCCCTCAAACCCACATTATACTTTGACACCCCCATATATACTTCACAAGCAGATTTGGGGTGGCTGCTGTGCTGGGGGCACAGCGGCCACTGCTGTGCAGCTGAATGGGCCCATTTCGGGGCTCATTTCGATGATCCAAACCGTTCATATTTTAGAGTATATCAAGTAGAACATACCTGCAAAAAATCAAGTTAATCAGATATCGTTAACCTTTTCATCCACGCACATTTGTATTCATTTTAATATTTTAAATTACAATTATCACTTATTTTTGTAGATACAAATGTGCATGGATGAAAGAGTTAACGATATCCAATTAACTTCATTGTTGCAGATATGTTTTACTCGATATATTCTAAAATGTAGCCCGTTCGAATTATCGAAACGGGCCCTAAAATAGGCCCATTTAACTGCACAACAGTCCCCAAGCCAATCCCAAATTTGGTTTTTCTTACCTGACCAGACCTTATCTGCTCCTTAACATAACTTACCTCACTCCACACCGCCACCCGAGCCACATAAACTTAGAAACAATCAACAATCACTACATTAAACAATCAACAATCACTTCATTAATATTTTTTTACCAATTAAATCCCTAGAAATTTTGCACCTGATACTACCACAACCAAACCTGGTCCCTGTAACCCAGCATTGAATTATATAGAATTATGGCCATGAAATCACAAATTACAAATGTCATGCTTCAATTTAAGGCATAATTGGAATAAAAAACCTGCCTTTACAAGCTATAACCAAAATGAAGACACAATTGGTAGAAAAATGGGACGCAATGAAATGATTAATGCAAAATCAAAAAACAGACACATGCAAATGTTTAGAGACATGATTAGTGAATAATTCGTTGAATATCATATGAAATATATTAACATGTACATATAAATATGCGTATATAGGTGCGTATACGCCTATTTTGTTGACTATGCGAGGAGCAATTGTTGATGATGATGATGAGTTGGTACCTTTCTTTGCGTTCTTTGATGTGTTTCATATGAGCTTTGTAGTGGCTTTCGATGAATTGCTTTGCAACAGCGACTCTCTCGAGAGTCAAGCTCGAACCTAGCTCCTCCGTCACCTCCTCCACCGCCTCCTCCTCCGCCTCCGTCTCCGCCACCGCCAGCGGCGCCACCTTGTCGTCCTCCTCCTGATTCTCCATACTCCCCCTCTTTCTCTCTCTAAAATCTCACGATCCTTATATACTCTCTCTCTCTCTCTCTGGTTTTGTGAAAAATTGCGATGAATGTTGACAACGAAGCAGGGACAGGGGTCATTTTCACCCGCGGAGACGAATGGAAATTTTTTCTGTAATAAACAGAAATGATCTTGCTATTGCCAGAAATTGTCTAGCTACTTCCAAATGAAAGTACAATCAATTTATGCGTTAATTGGTTGGTATTGTGGTGTGCAAAAAACAATAATTTCGCTGGACGCGAAATCGGCTTTCGTCCCACCACACGTGGTGGTCCCTATTGGAAATGAGAGGTTTTATGTGGCAATGGACACGTCAGATTGATTGACCGTTGTTTGTGGTCAATTTAGCAAAACAGATGGTCCACCCTAACCCAATTTTAAAGCCCTCTGTTTTTTCAAACAGCACATTCAACTAATAAGGCCAAGTTTGACAACACCAAAATAATTTATCTTTTTATCTTTTTATTTTTTTTCTATCACATCACCTCTCTATTTTTTTGCACATCTTTTCGTAAAAAGACAAAAAGTACACTTATTTAGGCCATCCCAAACAACCCCTAAATAAGAGAAAAAAACTGGTAAAATTTTAAAGAGAATGTAAGGGATTAGATTTTATGAATATTTTTTTTATGTAAATATATTTTTTAAAAAATATTGTGATGAAAAGTACATTTTATTATGGATAATTAAATATATATTTTTTTTAGATTTGATTAGAATACAAATCACCCTATGTGATTTTGAAAATTACATTTTACTTTTGAAGTTTCTAATGTCATAACAAATCACTCTTTTTATTAATAAATCATCAAATTAATTAACAGTTTTAATGATATTAGAAATATGTTTCAATTAATAATTTAGGTAATTTTATTATTGTATAGGAGAACAATTATGAATTTTGTTTTTTAACTTAATCCTATTAACAATGAGATATTTATAATTTTTCAAATCACAAGAAGTAATCTATATTTTAAGCAAACCTCAGGAGATGTATTTGTAATTTACCCTTTTATTATTTTGGAGGATATTTTATTTCTAATTTTACCCTTAAACTTTTTTATCTATTCATTTTTTTGAACCTATCTATTTAAATTTGTATCTATCTGTCTAATTTTTCCCTTATATGTTCAATTTTTTTCTTATTTGTTCAAAAAAAATTTAATCTATCTGTTGAAATTTTACCAAACTTTTATTTTTTCTATCTGTTGAAATTTATTAAAATTGTTTTTCCTATCTATTGAATTTTTTTATTTGTTAAAATAAATTTGATCTGTTGAAACCAACTATCTATCTGTTGAAATTCAATTCAATTTCAAACAAATGCAATAATTTGTCTAGATAGAGCTAATTTTTTATATCTCATTCAACCGCTGAGTTACAATAATTTCGAGAAAACAAGGAAGAAATTGAAAAATTACTTGTATTGTATAAAGATAATGAAATACAACTATTGTATAATAATGGAGGCTCTGATATTGTTGAGAAAACAACTTCAAAATGAAGCCTTAGTATACTCATTTATTAATCAATCACTCTTAGTATACTAATGTTTGTCGCAATTAAACAGCAAATTTGTTTTCAAATCTATAGAGGCGATGACTATATTGGAGTTGTGGCGACAGATCTACAATGGTAGTGACCAGATCATAGTTGTGGTTCTTCGCGAGGAGTCTCAGTTCGCTACGATCAATCTCTTTACAGTGATTGACAATTATCAGAGACCGTTGATGCAAATCTTCATTGTCGGTTGGGAGATCCAATGCCAACGAAGTCCAAAATCACCTCATAGATAGAGAAGGTGATGGGTTGAGGAGAAAAAATGAAGAATGAGTAGAGAAAGAAAGGAATGGAGTCTTGTTAGGAATTGAAACCAACAAAAAGAGATATAGCAAAAAACATGAGAAGTAAAAGAGAGAGAGATAGAGACAGATAGAAATAGAGAGAGAGAGAGAGAGAATAAAAGTAGATAGATTATAAATGTGACTCCAATTGTGAGTTCACCGACCGGTGAATAGAGAATGGGCTGTTTGTTTGGTCATTTCGCATAAGTTTGTCTTTATATGCAAAGTATTTTAACGTGTGTGCTTTTGGCCAAACAAAATCTAAACTTGAATTTATGAGTTGAGCGCCCTAAATTTAAGGAGTACTCACAGGTCATGTTATATGGATTTGTACGCCATTAAATTTTATAAGTGTTTGTATAGACTAAAAAGTCCTATCAATTCGTCACTAAAAGTTGGTTCTATCAAAATTGTTACTAAAAATTTTGTGATAATTTTATGAATCTGTCGCTAAAAATTGACAATTAATAACTTTTTGTGACAATTTTTCAAATTTGTTAAAAAAACGACATTTAATGATATTTTTTAATGACAAATTTTTCAACTGTCGCTAAAAATTAACAAATAGTGACACTTTTTACGAAAATGTTGCTAAAAAAATAAAAAATAGGATTTTATAGTAACAATTAAAAGTGTAGACTTTTTGATACACCAAAAAATTAAGAAGACTTATTTATTGATTTACCCATCTTTGTAATAAGACCTTTGCAATAATTCTCTTTAAATTTAAATATATTTGTACCCCGACTGGAAAAACAAAATAATGTTCAGATCATTTTTTAAATATATTTCTTATACAAAAAAGCTGTTTTCTATTATATTTTATTATTTTTAATTTAACAAAGTTAAATAATATGAATTATTTGTAATATGTACAAGTATAAATGTTATATATAATTTGGAGGCCGGAAACGTCGGGCTAGGTCGGATTCAGTTAGGTCGATACTACATAATAAGTAAATTTGTATTTGTCAAAGTCCGACCCCACTCTAACATCGCATCTTTATATCTTCCCAAGCCCGATTTGAAAAATAATTATAAATTCCAAACCTACCTATCGGGTTATATGTTAAAAAAAAATTAAAGCATTCTAAAATTGAATTCAATCACACATATATTTCTTAAATAAATATATTGACATCATTATAAATTAAAAGATTTTGTATATAAATTGAAAATTTTCTTAAATAAATTCAATCACACATCACCATAAATGTGAGTTTCAATAACATCAATAAATATAAAGTTTAAATCTCAACAAAAAAAAATATTTTTTAATGTATTATAAATAACTAATTAATTAATTCATTTAATAGCGGGTTGGGCTGGATTGAAAGTATAAATTTTAAGTCCAACCCATTAATATTTTAGGCTGAAAATGTTGACCTAGCCCGGCTCTATGGGCTAAAACAACCTTTCTAAACCCTAGAAAAAAAGACTGGATTGGGAGGGCTAGGCGAGTCAATGGGCTAATATCTACCCCTAGCTGGGATAGACTTCAAACATTATCTTTACGATCTTGTTTGGAAAGTAAGATTTTTAATTAAAAAATCATTACAAATTATCAAATCATTCCTTCTATTTTTTTATTTTTTATTTTTATAAAAAATTAAAAAATTACTAAAAATATCAATTCCCAAACAAGCTATAATCTGTCATAATTATATAAATGGGCTTTGAAAAGGGAATGGCTTCCACGGACTGGAGGGTACTATTGGGCCTGTGGGGACTCATTATGAATCTCGTTTTAATAATTCGAACTATTCAATGTGTAGAACTAGTTGAGTATTATATTTTCGTAAAATCACTTGGATTGAATATCAATAATTACATGATCAAATCAATTTTATATAAAAAAAATAGACAGCAAAAGAAAAAATAATTAATAAAAATCTACTCCGATAAAATAGATTTTAATATTCGATCAATCTCATCACAAAGGAAAGGAACCCATTCCCCTTTGAAAATTGTCATCCCGACTCTACTTACCTAAATTACAATTTCCAGCATTCAAAATCATAGGCCGCCTTGGAGTCGAAGTCCACTCCTATTAAAAAAAAGAAACAACGTGTAAATGTGAGAAAGGAACAATAATTATCAATATGTAGAGTGGTGTAAGTAACGTTTATATCTTTATAATCTTTTATTTACCCTTCATTATAAATATATTTGCACCTCTCATATATTTATAATTTTTTTTTCATTCTTCCACCCACATGTAATTCTCTATTATCCCTAAAGCAAATGTCTTTTAAAAAATATTTGACAAAATTAATTTTTTGTATAAATAATCTTTATCGCGAGGCTTACAAGGTAAGTAGTTCGAATCATCAATGTGAATCCAAATTAAAATCCACAAATAAATATGAAAAAATATAGAGAGATGAAGTATGAAGAGCGGCTCATGTTAGTATTTTTTTTCATAATAATACTATAAAAATATATAAAATTAAGTTAAATAGAAATTATAAAATAATTTTTTTTTATATTAAAAAATGAAATACATAATAAACTACAGAACTAAAAATACATAAATTAAATAGATTACATCATGCAACATATTACAAGATGGATTCACATGGATATATAAAATAATATACAATAAATAGTTTAAATTTAAAACTTTGAAAAACAAAATATTAGGGATACAAATCGAAATCTATGGTATACATAGTTCCTTTAAAACATATTTGCCACCTCACTGATTGATGATAGAAGTACACCGACATCTGTCTCTTAGAATATGATGATCGAAATCAGTTAGAGCAGAAGCATCTTCTAAATAGTTTTGACGAACTTGATAATGGCAACCATCTTTTTCCAACAAGAATCAAAGAAGAGGCTGACAAAAAGAAAATAGGAAAAATTTTCTTTTGTATAAAAATTATCTTCAACTTTATTATCTCAAAACACTATCTTATTTTGTATCTAAAAAATCTCTTCAAAATCATCCTATTATGTTAAAAGGGAAATGCCTTTATTTATACAAGTAGGGGAGTCCTAACCATAAAGGCTATTATCATAAAGGCTATCAAATATCGTTAACCAAGGCCATCAACTTTAATCATTAAACTTAGAGTTAGAAATGTGAAAAACTCATGGCTATTAATATAGTCATCAACTCCATCATCGAAAGATGAGAGTTACAAAAGTCCAAAATTCCCATGTATATACAAATAAGTATGTATATTTGAATAATTCAAACAGATGGGTCACAAAGCGGATAATGATGTTGGATCACAACCCGATCCAAACTCAATTTCAAACACATGCATAAGTTAAGCCTAACACAACACAACCCAGTCTAAGCTCAAAACTAAATCCAAGTCCAAATTCAAGACCAAACCCAACACATACACAAGTACAAGCCTAAGCACAGTCCAGACCAAACTAAGACCAAGTCAAAATCTAAGTCTAACTTTTATTGATGCCCACTTTATGAAACAATTCTCATTCACAACCTAATAGTTTTGGCTCATTATTTTTGTATTGAAACCTTCTCACTTAAGAAAATACAAAATCACTTAAACATACCTCAATCGACAGTTGAGTCCCACTTTAATTTCACATTAAAGTTGCAAAAAAATCATTCAATGTGTTTGGTTTCAATTTTTTAGATTCTATGTTCTGGAAATTGAGTTTTTTTTTTTTCATTTTTTTTTAGTGAATATTTTTAAAATTTTAAGCATTTTTTTTTTACTTTTTTATACGCACCTTACTTAGATGTATTTAAAAAAAAATATATTGTAAAAAAAAAAAATTACAAAAACAATAAATGCACAAGAATATGACAAATGTACTAAATTCTCATATATATGTTTTTGTATTTTTGATATTTAATGATTTTTCTAAAAAAATTTCATAAATATTATACCTTTTAAGTGTATTTACGTTAGGTATATCTAAAAATTTAAAAAATTGATTAGAATATTAAAAAAAATCAGTGAAAATAAAAAAAACACACAAAAAATAAAAAATTTCTAAATTTTAAAAAATGAATCATGAAAATTCAAACCAAACAAACTGATTATTTTTCAACAACTCATTTCCCTTCATAATCCACCCTTAGGGTTGTTTTGAGAAGATACCTAAAAGCTAATTTTTGACTTTTTAAAAAAAAATGCGTAAAAAAATGTAAAAGATAATGTGACCCAAAATTGGTTAAAAGGTGAAAAATGACTTTTAACCATCTTTCCAAAATAGTAAACAATTAAAATTCTCAATAAGAGCTTGTTTTGGTACACTAAAATAGCATACTTTTTTGTTTTTTGTTATCTTTTTTAAATTATGGCTTCGTTTGAGAAGCAAAAAGGGGTTTTTTTTTTAAGGTCCTTGATGTTATGATTTTATAGCATAAAGGACATCAAATATTTTTATGATGTCTAAGGTCCATCAACAATATTTTCATAATGTCTAAGGTCCCTCAACCTTGATCCAGAGAAATTTCAGTCCAGAGAAAATTGGTCCAAAGAAATTTCAGACCAAATTTCTCTGGAAAAAAAAATTAATCCAGAGAAATTCTCTGGTCCAAACCAGAGAAATTCAATTCTGTCTAAAATCCAGAGAAATTTTTTGCTGACTTCAAAGTGTTTTGATAGCTATGTTTCCAATTCACTACATAAATATAATATCCTTCCTAAGGACTACCTTCCTCATTTTCTTAGACAATAGAGCCACAGCCACAATGAAACATTAGAATTGCTCTAAAGCAAAGTGACCATTCATTAACCAGTGACCATGTGTTTAGCAGTATCACAATCATACTCCCAGCAAAAGTGACAGTATTGAACACCAAGAAATAGAAGATTTTTGGTAATCGATGAGAAGCCAATATAAGATCTTTAAAGCTTATTGCTGCTAACTCAACACCACAGTTTTCCCGTGGATAACCATCAGTTCCATCTAATGCAACTAAGCTCTCCATGTAAGTATACACATTTCTCTAGATGAGAATTTCTCTGGAAAGAATGAGAGATGAATTTCTGTGGGTTCAACCCAGAGAAAATTCAAATTTTTCTGGGTTTATTTTGACCAATTTTCTCTGAGTTCAAATTCAAATTCAAAATTCTTTGGGTTCATTTATAAACCAGAGAAAATTCAAATTTCTCTGGATTTATTTTAACCAATTTTTTCTGGTTTATAAATTACTGTTCCATCTGATAATTTGCTTCCTCTATAAGACCCACCAAAGACCACAATAGGGGATTCATCAGAAGAATGATTCTTCTTCAAACTCCTAATCAAAACTGCAAAATCAACCAATGCTTTGACTTTGTGTAAACAATTCAGTAGACAAACTTGCTTGTCCCAAGGAAGTTTCTTTGCCATCTCAATAGATGATCTCCATGTGGAACTAGAATTGTATCCCCTAACAAGAAGAAGATGATCACAAGCTTGTCGAAGGCGCAGGAGCATCAACAAAATGTTAACATAATTTTGTTTGACAGTTCCAGCAACTGCATATTCTTGATATAACATACCAATCTAGAAGTCAAAAGGACATGTAATAAAAGAGGAAGACTAAGCATGCTTACAACATTAAAACAATAAAATGAGAGAACTTCAAAATTAGATGGTATTTTCAAAGAAACATACTGCAAACTGAGCTCAGGAATCAGCTTCTAGTCTGCAATAGAAATCCCGCTCCTCCTCTGAGAAATCCACTTTTTTCAATTCTACGTTGAATCATCATCATCATCACCGGTTGTCTCAGATACCGAATCGATCCTCGAATTGTCTTCTTCACATGGGTTCGTATCAAACTCAATCGACGAGGACGGCCACCTGTAACCTAGATCTGAAAGAGTCCATGGCTTGTTTCTCTGCAAATCAGCTCGACGTTTCAGCATCCCGACTTGAATCGACGGAAAAGATCGTAAATGAAGACCCTGAGCGGCAACGCCATTGATGGTGAAGGTGAAGCTCAATCGGCTGGAGAATGGAGAAGTTTATAGAGAGAGAGAGATAGAGAGAGAGAGAGAGAGATGAGTTTTGATTTGGTAAGGTTAAATTTCTCTGATATATGTTTAGGGACCTTAGACATCAAAAAATAATTTTACGGATCTCTTCCATTACGAAAAGTGGGAGAGGGACCTTAGGCCAATTTTTCCAAGCAAAAATTGGGACTTTTTTTGACTATTTTAGTCACAAAAAATAAAATAAACTTTTTAACCCAATAAGACAAAACATTACATTTAACCCATAATCATTAGATTATTTCTCTCACAAAAAAGCTAAAAAAGTCTAAAGTTTTTTTCAAATTAGACTTTTTAGCCTCAGACTAAAATAGTCAAAAAAATTAAAAAATTAAAAAACTAATCCACTTCTCAAACAAACCCTTCATCTTTCTATTTTTTTTTTTTTTGACATATTTTTTTATAAAAAATAAAAAAATACATTTATTTAAATAATTCCTAAATTCCATTTCAAAAGCTCAATAGGACAAGAGAAACAGCGACATGTCAATGTTCTCACCTGAAAGCATCATTCTCAAAAAATGTACAAAGTCATATGCTGAACAAGTGGGTCAACCTTTGTACCTTCATTATCAGAGCATTGATTGATTGAGCCAATGGTTGACTGGACAAAATAATGCATGTAACATGTTCATACCACAATAAACATCACAAGAGTCGCACTCTGTTGAAACTAAAATCTTAATTCTAATTGAAAAAGTTCATACTAATAACGGGGTGCTATGAAAAATCGGTTAAAAATTAATTTTTTATTTAAAAAATTGATGTGAGCCAAAATGAGTGGCCTAACATTACAAATAAAAATTTTTGACTAACAATAAATAAATGAGCATTGCCCAAAGAAAAATCACAATGTATAATTACAATTCATTGGTCCATTATCATAATTTTAAATAATAATATTTATCAAATTGATATCAATGATACGATCAAAATTGAATCGATCAAAACTCATTATAAGTATCCATTAGTCAGCAATTAGTGAATATTTAAAATTATGATATCACGATCTATAAATTAGACCTCGCTTTAATTAAAAAATATTATTTTAAAAAGTGAGTTAAAAGTCACTTCTCTCTCTCACAAATAAATCAAAAAAAATTAAAAAGTAATTTTTAACCATCTTTTTAAAATATTTTGTATTAAAAAAAAAAAAAAAACAAAACAAACAGAAAGCTAAAAAATTCATACCTTTATTTGAACAAGTGAGTCAGCCTTTGTACCTTCATTATCAGAACACTGATTGAGCCAATGATTGACTAGACATGTAACATGTTCATACCACAATACATGTTCATACGGTACCACAATAACAACGGCAATGCTACGTACCCCCAGTGGGGTGAACACCCCAACCCCCCCCCCCCCAACGTGTCGGCCTGTTATTACTTAAAAAAAAAAAAAAACACAGGTTTTTTGAACCAATGGGAAGGGACCTAGCACCTCACTGGAAGTCCGAAGCTTTATTCCCACAATAAACATCGGAAGAGTTGCACTTCTGTTGTAACTAAAATCTAAATTGTAATTGAAAAAGTTCATACTAATAAACGGGGTGTTATGAAAAAATGATTAAAATTAAGTTTGGTTTGCGTTGTTTGAATTAAGTTTTTTAAAAATTAAGTTTTTTGGTTTTCGTGTTTTTTTGTTTTTAGTGAATATTTTTTAAATTTTAAACATTTTTTTTACTTTTTAGATGCACCTTACTTAGATGTATCTAAAAAGTAAAAAAATTGTGAAAAAATATTTTTAAAAATTAATAAATACATAAAAACACAAAAAATGTACTGAATTCTCGTTTTTTTTTTTGTATTTTGGATATTTAGTGAATTTTTAAAAGGTTTTCTTTACAAATTTTTTATTTTTTAGATACATCTAAGTTAGGTATGTCTAAAAATTTTAAAAATTGCTTAAAATATTAAAAAAAATCAGTAAAAACAAAAAAATACGAAAAATAATAAAGTAAAATTTTCTAAAAAGTATTTTTTTAAAAGTGAAACCAAGCATAGTGATTAGTATTATTTTTATTTTTTTTTATTTTTTTGGGCTAAAAAATAATATGATTCAAAATGAGTGGCCCAACCCCAACATCACATATAAAAACTTTTGGCTAACAATAAGTAAATGAGAATTGCTCATAAGAAAAATCACAATAGTCCTATTTGGTGCAGCTTAAAAGTTGTTTATTTCAATTTTCAGCTTAATTTAAGTTATTTTGATGTGTTTGATTTAACTTATAGCTTATAGCTTATACCTTTTTGAAAGTCAGAAATCAGCTTATTCTTTGAGTAGGGCAGGAGATGCTTAATTTATAAGTCAGAAATCAACTTATGTTCATAGTTATAAACTATAAGCTGTTTAGGCATAAACTATAAGCAATTTCCCACAGCTCTACCAAACAGGGCCAATGTATAACTACAATTCATTGGTTCATCATCATAATTTTAAATAACAATATCTATCAAATTGATGTCAACGATACGATCAAAATCGAACAGTATTGATCAAAACTCATTATAGGTATTGATCAGTCAACAATCAACGGATATTCAAAATTACGGTATCAATCAATATGCACGATTTATAAATTAGACCTCGCTTTAATTAAAAAAGACTATGTAGAGTAATTGTACTAACGCGAAAAAAAAAATAAAAAATAAAAAAATAAAAAAAATCATATCTTTATCCCTTTCATCTTCATCATACAAGTTTCATTGTATTTATTTATTTGTCCTTTTAATACTGGAGTTACTGGTTGTATGATTTTTTAAGCATCTTTTCTGGGTCGGTAGAATTATTGCTTAAATCATCTAACAAAATTAAATAAATAAGCAACACTATGCATCAATTCAGTAGAGGAGAAAATAATCTATCTATTTAAACTGGAGAAAAAATATTACAAATGACATTATTCTATAACATGACTATAACAAGCCATGGATAAAGAATCGATAGCATACCTAAAAAATAATAAAATCAAAACCAAAACACAACAACTAGTATAGTTCACTATAGAAGAGTAGTGCCTGCAAAATTATGGTGCAAGAGATTGTGAGCAATGTGATCCCTAGCTTGCATTGCAGTGATAGACTTCACACAATTCTCCGCGACCATCTCATCATCAAACAGATTGAGATTCATCTCTGAATCTTCCATTTTTTCATTCCTCATCTCACATATGTTGTGCAAAACACAACACGCGCCAAGAACAACTGGCAAGTCCTGCAGTTTCACCTCAGTTCTCTTTTGCAAGCAACTCCACCGCGCTTTCAACCGCTTAAAAGCCTCCTTGGCAACACTTTGAACCTCCCCAATTTTCTCATTGAAAGCGTGTTGAGTCCAAGTAAGGTTTTGGTGTGTGTAAGGAACCAAAACCCAATCCATCAATGGGTACCCGGAATTTCCCACAATCCAAACATCTTTCAAAAGTCCCCGGTCTGCGCGTTGATGTAACGCGGATTTTCCCAATATTTGATCATCAGACATCGAGCCAGGCCAACCGATGCAAACATCGGTGAACACCCCTTTAGTATCGACAACTCCTTGAACGGTAATCGAATAAGAAGTCTTTTGGTTTCGCTCTGTGTGTCGCTTATTGAAATAAGCTGCAACACTGATCTTTGGGGCAATAATGGGAACATGTGTTGTGTACATTGATCCACCCACATTGGGTATTCCAGAAATGGATTCAAATTCATCTTTAACCTCCTTCAATTTGATCTCATCGGGCCATTGAAGGAATTTAGGCATTAGAACAGTCTTTATCGCTGAGCAAACCTCAAGAACAAGCTTGTGACAAGTCGAAATTCCCAACCCAAATCGCTTCGACACGAGGCGAAGAGGCTCACCGGTGGCCAATCTCCATATACAGACCGCGACACGTTGGCGAACCGGGATTGCCAAGCGAAGCATTGTGTCTTTTTTTGTCACGGCCGAGTCGAGCTCATTACAAATAATTTCGAACGTGGCCTTGCTCATTCGAAAAGCGCGACGAAACTCATCTTCGGGGAAATCCGGGTGGTTACACAGCTCCCACCACTCTTTCGACCTGTTCTTCACCCACAACCGCCTGTTCTGGCCACCGGAAGCAGCGACGGCGCCACCATCTGAAACATTAGTCTCAGACGCAATTGAAGCACTCGCAACATCTTTTTTGGTTCGAATTTGTTTAAAATCATTACTCTCAGAAGCAATTGGAGCATTGGCAACAACACCACTGGTGAATTTCTCTTCCAAATCCGAAGAAACCCCTTTAAAATCTCTCTGAGACGCAATTGAAGCGCTTGTGGATTCTCGGCGAGCTTTTTTGGATTCGGATTCGTCCAAATCGGAACAAAACCCTTGAAAATCGTTGAAGTACTCGTTCATGGCTTGAGCTTTGTGATTGTAGAAGGCTCGGACAAGGGACTCGTGGTGGTGAATATCGGAAAGTGAAATCGAAATATTTCCTTGGTCTGAATTTTCTTCTTGTTGTTGTTGTAAGAGCATGAATGGGGCGACTGCCTCGTCGTTTGTTCGCCGCCTTTTGGGAGTGGTGTCGTGGGTTTGTGAAGAGAGGTTGTAAAAATTGGAATACCTTTCTTGGGTTGGAAAATGAAAAGAAGAGACTTCCATTAGAGAGGTTAAAAAAAGGAAAGTTTGAATTTCAATGTGAAACCAAGAGACGAGTCTGAAATTGACCAAACTGCTAATGATATATATATTTGTAGGTAGAGAGAGAGAGAGGAGGGTATGAACACGGACGGAGGAGAGAGAGAGGCGTGTGAACGCGGCGTGGGTGGGAGAGAAAGAAGATTCGAGGGGGAGAAGTGACGGTGACGTTGGACGGTTGTTCTATGGATGAGGATTAAAATATTGGATGGTCTGTTTTACGCGGTTACGATTGGGGTTGAGGAGATTTGGTTGATCTCAAGGTTGGGGAACACGTTTGGGTGCTTGGGAAAATTGGAAGGAAACTTCGTGAAAAGGGGGTATCTAAGGAAGGAATCGGAAGGAAGCAAAAAATATAAAAATTAAAAAAAATGAAGAAAAGAAAAGCTTTGGAAAGTACCTCAAAAGTAGAGTTGTTGAAATCATTCTAGCGTTTTCAACCTCTGTTCTAGACTCGTTTTGGACAAATATTGGAGATGTATTTTATATTTATCGAATTTTGATTAGTCTGAATTGTTTAGATTTAGGCATGTCAGTCATTTGGTCAGTCATTTGAAAATAAGAGTGACAGTCATAATTGACAAGAGTTGTACCAGTCGTCCGGACAGTGATTGACTTACAAAATTTAAATGATTCGATCGAACTCAAATTCGGTGTATTAATCATTTTTATTTGGCATATATATAAGTAAGTTGTTTACAATTTATTTTAATTTGAAAGTTTATGTTAAATTATTTGGTATATTTTTTATTTACAACTTATTAGTTCAAATAAATTAGAACAGAAGTAAACCATTCATGCAGAAATTAAAAAAATTAAATTGATCAAACAAGTATAATCATATTGCATTTGTTGTTAAAGAAAAGGATGATGAACAGAAACCATCTATTAAAGCCAATGACAAATAGACCCTCTGTTATTTTGAAGATGAAAATGTGATATGATCATATAGTTATAATTATTTAATTAATCTAATGTTTTATATGAATGATCTGTTTGGAAGGAACTGAATGATTCAAATTAAACAATTCGATCTCTAGAAGATAAATATTCATTAAGGCCATATTTATTTGGCTCTATAGGATAAGAGTACGGTTGAACTGCATAAAGGTTATGTTTGATTCACAATATTAATAGTGAAGTATTAATAATCCTATTAAACTAGTGTGGTATCCATTATCCAATTGGATTAATATCCATTGGATTAATAATCCCACCCCTACCCCATTACTAATAATCCTACAAATTTGTTGGATTAATTATCCATCGGATTAATAATCCTAAACCAAAATGTTAAAACAAACATAGGATAATTGGGCCCACGGATTAATAATCCCAATCCCATGCTCCAATCCACCCAATCAAACATGCCCAAAGAGTTTATTAGTACGGTGGTAAGTTGAAAATGTAGGATAAATAGTGTTTACTTGTACACTACCGGATTAGTAATACTATAAATAGTATTAATATATAAAATTAATATATTTTAATTTTTAGTATTTTTTAATATTATAATTAATTTTTGTTGGTTCTAAAAATTATAAATTTTACTTAAAAATTATTTAAAAATTCACTAATCCCCTCACTCATTATTTAAAAATTCACTAATCCCCTCACTCATTTTTTAAAAATTCACTACCAATTAGGGATTACTAATTCAAGGGAATAATTAATCCACTTACTCATGTCCTTAACTAAACACTCTATAAATAAATCTTACGAACTATTAATTCAATCTCATTTTCTAAATAGTCAAACAAACATGGCTAAGTTGTTTGGAAACTCCTAAATGAGCCCCCTCATCTTTTGAATTTTTTTCTCTTTTAGTGATCTTTTTTAAAATTATGTCAAATTTTTTTACTTTTCCACTCATTCGTGTGTGCAGACGAATTTAAAAAGTACATTTTTTTAGAAAAATTTCCAAAAAAATTGAAAAAGCCAAAAAAGTCTGTTATTTTCTGCTTATGTTTGTCTTTTCTAAACATTTTTTAAACTTTTTCTTAAAAAAAAAAAAAATTCCGGTGGGTCTCCTTGAATATAATTTAGAAATCTAAATCTGTAAATTTTTTTTAAAAAAAAAATTCACAAAAAAACGAAAGCTAACAAAATAATCTTCAAAAGAACAGCTCCAAGCACTAGAATCATACCAGCTCCAAAATAATCTTCAAAAGAACAGCTCCAAACTAATTAAAAAGTAATTTTTATTCTTTTTGTTAAGAAAATGTCAAAAAGCCACGGTATGCTTTTCATCACCAAAAATTAGGGTGGATATGTAACTTTGATTTTTTTAAGTGGTCTCGTTTAGGAATAAGAAATTTTAATAATTTTTTAGCTAAAACATAAGGAAAAAAATACTAGTATATTTAGAATAATTTTTTTGAATTTTTACAAAAAGATGTGCAAAAAGTAGAAAAGAAAGAAAATATTTGACTTTTTAATATAAGTTGTTAGCTTTTTGGATTTTTTTAGTAACCTTTTGACTTTTAGGCTAAAAAGTGATGTTACTAAACGATTTATAAATGTTATGATAACTCAGGTTCTATCTAAGATTTTTTGAACTAATAAGTCTTATTTAGTAAAACTGAGAATATTATCAGTTTTTTCTAATTTTTAAAATTAAGAACATTATCAATTTTGCACAGTAATATTCCAGATAATTGTTTCACTAACTGATAAAAAAAAATGGAAAATTACCCACAGGTCCTATTTGAAATATGTGGGCACTATTTAATCCTATAACTTTTTGAGTAGACCCAAAAGTCCTACTTTCCTCTCTCTCTCTCTCTCTCTCTCTCTCTCTGCTTTTTGCCTCATTCTTTACGTTTTCCTCTCTCTCTTTTTTTCTGCATTTTTCTCTCATCTTCTTTGTCATGGACGGCGACCGGTGATCACGTCTTTCTCCATTGATCGAGGTTCACTGGTAACCACCAACCATCGAAATCAACTCGTGATTTCACCCTCACTGACGGCAAAGAAGATATATTTCTGACGAAGAAGATGAGTAGATCTACATCAGATTTGGCTAGATCTAAACAAAAAATAGTTGTCGGAGTACAATCCTCTCTCTATATCCGTCTCTCTCCTTCGATCTCTTATTTTTTTTTACATTTTCTCTGTTATACACTTCTCTTTTTCTGTTCTAATGGATAAAATTTTCAAATTCTGAACAAGTAGTTTTCGAGTTTTAGTTACAGGCGATGAAAACTGTAAAATTTTGCAGTTTCAAATTTTTTTGGTGCTGGAATGAATCATGGTTTAAAACTGTAAAATTTTGCAGTTTTAAATTTTTTTGGTGCTGGAATGAATCATGGTTTAAAACTGTAAAATTTTGCAGTTTCAATTTTTTTTGGTGCTGGAATGAATCATCGTATAAAACTGTAAAATTTTACATTACAGTTTCATAACATTCTTTAGAACTGTAAAATTTTACAGTTTCATAACATGTTTTTCAGTTTGATTAATAAGGATAAATGCTTAATAGATTTTTGCTTTGAAACTGTAACATTTTACAGTTTCAAAACGTACTTTTCAGTTTGATCAATATTGGAGATTATTTGCTTAAACCTTACAAAAATTAAAAAATAGAATATGTTTTTCCCATTGTTGCTGTTTTTTGTCGTTTCATTTTTTTTTTCTTTTAGTTTATCAATATTTAACACATTTTGCTATGTTTTTTTGCTCTAATTTCTTCATTTATTCTTTTTTTTTTTTGGGGCAATATTCTAGACACTCCGGTGAGTCTTCAATGATATTCTTAACGTCCAATGAACATTCTGAACATTTCAGCGACTTCCATTAACGTTCTTAACACTCCGGTGAACTTCCGGCGATACTCTGGCGACTTTCCAGCAATACTCCGGCGACTTTCCGGTGATGTTGAACATTCCGACGAGTCTCCGGTGATCGTTTGACGGAAGTCCGACGGTAGTAAGATATAACAGTGTCTGTAAATTTAAAAAAAAAAAAAAAAAGGATTTTTTGGTAACAATTAAAAATGTGTAGGACTAATTGGTGCAAGTGTTTTTTTTTAGGATTAGATGGGCCTTGAACTTTGTATATGGGACTTATTGGTAAGTTCCCCAAAAAAGTATGAGATTAAACGTTTTTGCCCTTCTACTTATTGATTTGATTCAACTATCCAATAAAACCAAGAACATTATCAGTTTTTTTTTTTTTTAATTGAGAACATTATCAGTTTTTTCATTTTTAAAGTTTTGTTTTTTTAGTTTTACACATCAATATTTCATCATCATACTTCTTTATAGATACAAAATTTTCAGTTTTACACAAAAAAAATAATTCAAATTTTTGAAAAAGTTTTTTCAATTTGAAAGTTGATATTTTAAAGTTTTGAAAATCAAAATAAATGTCAAATCACCATGTTCCTTTATAGATAATCATAAATAATGAATAATTATTATTTGAACGACAATTTCAACTAATAAAAATTTAATAGAACTTGAAAGTTTAAAATTTTTTAATTAGGACTTAATAAAATATGAGTTCGTAAATTAGATTTTTATAAATGCCTTTTTTTAAAATTTTATTGATTCGTACAAATTGATGAAGCAATATGTGGATGTCTTTTGAATTCTTCATATTACAAGGCAGTTAAGGTAGTTGGATAGAAGGAAGAGAGGAAGACACGCCACCTACAACATAAGAAAATATTTTTCGTTTTGATAGTTATCAATATTAGTTCAATAAATTCCAAACCCCACTGCTCTATAAAAATTATTAAAAATAAACTGTGTTTAGATCTTAAATTTATGAAAAAAATATAAAAATGGAAATTTTGAAGGAAAAAAAAAAAACTTATTTCCAAACACAACCTAAATGTCATGAAATTATTTTACAAATCAATTATAAAAAAAAATATTAATAGAGGGCAAATTACTATTCAGTCCACTTTTAAAAAAAACTAATTAAAAATTCATTGAAAAACTTATAAGTTTAATTATTAATATTGATAAAATTTACTATTAATATATAATTAATTTTGTACAAATACACCGGTGTATATAGTTCCTTTAATAAAAAACATAAAAAAACTTATTTATTTTCTTTAAAAAAAAATATTTATGCTTTATAACCGGACACTATTTACTTGTTACACAACTAATGTCAGTAAACAAGTGATACCCCACTTCAAATTGTCAATATCTAAAATTACAAAAAAATTATCAAATAGTTTCAGAATATGTGATGCTCCCTACTAATAGAAAATTATAATTTATATTAAGATAATTATTTTTAATCTCTTAATTATCTAATAAATATAAATTATTATGTCTTACTTGTAAGATTTTTCACTACATCATTAATTTGAACTGTCATATAAATAATATCACTTAGTACTCAAAAAATACTTAATAATTATCATTAAATTACATATATAATCAATCCCTTCTCAACAATCAGAGTAATTTTAACTATCTCTTTGATTGTGTTTGTTTAAGGAATTTTACAATGAAATCAGGTTATATATAACTTAAAGGGTTTGGCTTAGCAAGAGAAAGGGTTTACTACCCAAGAGGTCGTAAAGTCAAATCTCACAAAAACCAAACATTCCAAATCTTGGGGGCAATGTAAGTTTGTACAGTTGTTAACTTCAAGGCTCCGAGATTAGTCAAGTTGTGCTAAGCTGATCTAGACACCCAATTACAAAATATATATCCTACCAATCTCGAATTTTATGTTTGGATTCAAAATTAAATAATTTGGCTATGATTGTTATCAAAATATATATCATGCCAATCCCTATTTTATGTTTGGATTCAAAATTAGATATTTTGACTATATTTGTTAGGATGGACTGGATTATATGGAAGACATGTCTATGACGGTTAATCCAAAGATTACCAATTCTTTTGGATTGTATATCTTAACTCATATTTAGATTGGCTTAAGATTATGAGAAGAGATTAACAAAATTATATTAACAACAATGATAGGTGGCCTGAAAAATCATGGCTCGAATGTGTCAAAACGACGTCGTTTTTGTGAAACGACGTCATTTTGACACATTCGAGCCATAAAAATTCGGGTCACCAAACATTTTCCTTATATTAATTTTAAAATTTAAAATATGAATTATCCTTAATCCCCCACTTTGTATCTCACTCCCTTCTTAAAATTCAATAGTCCTCCATATGGCTGATACCATGTCCAAATGGACTATTAATTCGAAAATTTCTCATTTTGGATCTCACTCCCTTATTGGAATTCAATAGTTTCCTATATGGGCGTACTCTGTCTAAATGGACTATTAATTCAAACCAAAATTTCTTTGCCAAAGACTCAATTATGCATTTTGTGATATTATTTTTTCAATTCTAAAATTATGTCCGCCAAACAAACATGATCTCAGATTAATAATCATCCCATGTGGGAGACTATTGAGGGTGTGTTTGTAAAGTGACTTTTTTAATGAGAACAAAACAATCACATATATGATCCATGAATTTTAAAAGGAAAATTACAATTAAGTGATAACTTCAAAAACATATTACAAATTCATGAAAAATTTTATAATTTTAATTATTACTATTTATAAAGTTTATCACTTAATTGTAATTATTTTTTAAAACTGTCATTGACATGAAATTTCTCCAATTTTAAACAAAACAATCATTAGATTTGGGAGTTCATTAGATTTGGGAGTTCAAAAAATCAAATAGTCAATTTGAAAGTGTGTACTATAAAATTTCCCTTGACTTGTATTTAATTCATCTTTTGTACTTGTACATGAGAATAGCATGTATGATCCGGCCAATAAATTGTTCATTCTCTCTCTATGGAAAAATTATCACATAATTATGTTCTATATCTTATGTATTTAATTCATCTTTTGTACTTGTACATGAGAATAACATGTCTGATCTGGTCAATGAATTATTCATTCTCTCACTATGGAAAAATTATCACATAATTATGTTCTATATCTTATGTGATATGTTCTTACAATTATATTAATTATATATTCGTTATTTTTTATTTTTTATTATATATTACATAGAACAACTAATAAAATTAAAAATACGCACAATCTAATTGAAAATTTTGAAAGACAGAATAATTCCTCCTCTCTATGATATGACCAGCTAGTACTTCCATTCTTAAATGTTTTGAAAATTAGCAAAACTAAAGTCATGCAAATAAGCTTAAAAAAATAAAATTAAATTAAACAAAGTGTGAACCGTTGTAGTCAGTTGACAATTTAACACAATTAAACTAAAATTCAATTTCAAATTCATAGTCAATGGCTCATATTCCACGTACAATTTCAGTATCACATTCATGATCAATATCACCTTTTTTTTCTCCATATGCATGTTCAATATTAGAATCTTATCAACCACATAAAAGGACAAAAGGCATTGATCGATAATAAACAAGTTTGACCTTAAGCCTTTTGGATAGATAACTATTTAATGGAAAAATTAAAAAAATACAAAATGAGAGGGAGTTTAATACCGGAGAATGGGCCGAGCTAAACCAATACGGAATATGTTGTTGGGCCGAGCCAAACTAACACGGAGTATGGTGTTAGGCCGTGCCAGACCAACACTGTCACGACTCAAATCCGCCCCTGTAGGTTTAGCACCGTAACCGGTCAGTAATCCGTGGATTACCAAAGGCCTCTGAACAGATTAGTAAATAATAAGGGGCTGCGGAAGCAATAATACAAAATAGATAAGGTCCAATGAGCTGTGATAACGTACATGGGACAGAACATTTCAAAACTTATTTATATATACATAAACACGCCAGTCCAGATACACAATATTTACAAGGTATTTACAGAATGTACTTCCCAAGACCTGACTTTACAGAGCATAAACAAAGACTAGCATGAATACAAAAACAGCCGTATAACAAGACTTCAATCGGAACCTCCTCGGGAGGCACAACGGTTGGTTGACAAAAACAGAACAGAAGGCCGTCAACTCTGGCCCTGGTCACCCGCCGGCTCACCTGCATACATAATATAAACTGTGAGCGGAAGCCTAGTGAATAATAACAGAGTAAAGGGGTTTTATGAATGATGTCCAGCACAAGTTAGGATCCAGTATTTAAATCAGAACATATTCAGACTTCAAACAGAAATAGATTTAGATACACACTCATGTTCATATTCCGATTTTGCATAAGATCATACGTGGTACACCCATTAGCTATTAGATCAATTTGGTCCAGAGACCCACATGCATAGTTGGTACCAACGACCATAAAGGTCCATATCTTGCGCGCAAGTAGCCATGGTATTGTTACCCCCAGGCAAGGGCCACGTGCAGATTGGCTGCGGTATTGTTACCCCCGGACGAGAGCCACGTGCAGATTGGCCGCGGTATTGTTACCCCCGGGCGAGGGCCACGTGAACTAAGGGTGCCACAAATACTTTTCAGAAAATTGGACATTCATTCATAATTCGTAAGATAGCATTTCAGAAAACAGATCATACCATACCAGTCAGAAAATACTTAAGTTAAACATAACTTTACAGAGTTATTACTCACAGTGGGCCTTGAGACAGACAGACGGAGTAAACTTGGTCAAACGGTACGTGGCATGTGACCTACACAACACATGACAGATGCACACTTGAAACACACGTTCTAATTGTACAAAACTTATTTCGTTGGCTCTTAGTGTGTTTCTAATCTCTTATCCTCATTATAGGGTCTTAAACATGGCCTAGGAATGCCTAGGATGGAATGAGGATGCAAAAATACATTGAAAACCATTTCTCAAATTTTGCTGAAGATAAGGTCCACGCTCGAGCGTGGATTTCCCCGCTCGAGCGAACATGCAGACAATGAAGTCCCGCTCGAGCGTGGACTTTCTCGCTCGAGCGGACTGCAAACTTATGAAAAAGTGCCGGATGCATGAAATTCACGCTCGACGGACGCTCAACCCCCGCTCGAGCGTGTGACACAGACCCTCGCTCGAGCGTGGCTTCCCCCGCTCGAGCGGACTGCAAAACACACAAATTTCTAGGTATACGCATTTCACGCTCGAGCGTAACTCTCGCCGCTAGAGCGGGAGTGCATGTACTCAGGCTTCACGCTCGAGCGTGAAAGTCCTTGCTCGAGCGTGGGTCAAATTTCTGGAAAGTCCAGATTGACCTCTAAGCATGAAACTCAACCTTCAACCATCCAAAACTCATTTTTCTGGGCCAAAACTTTGGAAAACACTTGGTAACCCACAAAACAACATGTTAGAAGCATCATTTCAAGAAATCATGGCCCAAGAGCAAACCAATTATGCACAAACTCAACTTAAACTTTATGGATGACCCAAAACATGACATGCATGTGCATTTTTAAGCTAAGGCTCTCCAAAACATGATCAAATGCTATCAAACAACATGAAACTCATTGTGTTTCCAAAATTAGAATGAAATCAACACATGCATGAGGAAATTCTTGAAACTCATCCTTCAAAATGCTATGAAACATGTATGCATACATGAATTAATCCTCAATTCAACATTTTAACCCAATTCCTAGCTTTAGACACTAATTAACCATGAACCATGAAATAAACAATTCAAATTCAAGTTCAAGGGGATGAAATCTCTACCTTAGGTCTTGAATTCTAGGTGTAGAAGCTCAAATATGTAATTCTTCTTTAATTTCTTCTAAGTCTCCAAGCTAAATCTCTTGTTGAACTCAAATTCTCCTACTCTCCCTCTCTCTCTCGAATTGGTCTCTCAATGGATGATAAAAAGATGCAACCAAATGTATGAATCAAGTCTCAAAGTTGCCTTAGGTAATGTGACACTCAATGGCAATTTGGTAATAAACTTAACCAATGTAATTTAATCTAATTTAATCATACCAAATCAAATTTTAATTAAATCCACCATAAAATCACATATATTCTAACTAGTATGAAACACTAATCAATTTCGAAATCGGGCGCCAATAAGGCTTTCAATTCGTAGTTCAAAGTCTAAAAATGAACAAATCATTTTATGGCAAACAGATAGAAACGCAAAGATAACGAAATACATATGCAAATTAATCCCGGATTCCTTCTAAATTACTGTTAGGCATAACTAATCATGGATTAGCATTAATCGGAGGTCGGGGTTATTACAGTCTTCCCCCCTTAAAAGAGTTTGGTCCCCAAACTCGAATTACCTTCATTCTGGAACAACATTGGGTCCAACGGGAACAAATCTGGATATCTTTTCATCATGTCTTCCTCGGTTTCCCAAGTTGCATAGGTCCCTCCGTGGTTTTGCCAGTCAACTTTTACTAGTGGTATTTCCTTATTCCTCAATCTTTTGACTTGGCGATTCACAATCTGGATAGGTTTCTCCTCATAAGTGTAGTCATCTTTCAAAAGCACATGTGTTGGTTCGATGACGTGGAGTGGGTCTCTCAAATATTCCCGAAGCATTGATACATGAAAGACGTTATGCATATGTTCCATTACTGGAGGCAAGGCTACCTGATACGATACCGGATTGATCTTTTCGAGGACTTCATAAGGTCCAACATATCTTGGCGCCAACTTGCCCTTAACACCAAACCGAGTTTGACCCTTCATCGGGGTCACCTTTATGAACACATGGTCCCCAACTTCATATTCTCTATCTCTTCTTTGGACATCAGCATAGCTTTTCTGCCGACTCTATGCAGTTTTCAGGCGTTGCTGGATCAGTTTCACTTTCTCGGTTGTTTCTTGCACAAGTTCCGCTCCCAACAAAGGTCTATCACCTACTTCAGTCCAACATATCGGAGAACGACATTTTCTTCCATACAAAGCTTCGTAAGGAGCCATTTCAATGCTTGAATGGTAACTGTTGTTGTACACAAATTCAGCTAATGGCAAGTAGGTCTCCTAATTCCCCTGGAAGTCTAACACATACATTCTGAGCATGTCCTCTAAAGTTTGGTTAGTTCGTTCAGTTTGTCCATCTGTCTGTGGGTGATAGGCACTACTCAGCCTCAGTTCAGTCCCCAAAGCCTGTTGCAAACTCTGCCAAAATCTCGATACAAACTTTGAGTCCCTGTCAGACACAATAGATATTGACACTCCATGCAGTATCACAATTTCAGTCATATAGCTATTGGCCAATTTACCAGCGTTATAAATAGCTTTGACAAGCAGGAAATGGGCAGACTTAGTTAAACGGTCAACTATAACCTAGATAGAGTCCATACCTCGAGAAGAACGAGGCAATCCCACGATGAAGTCCATGGTAATGTGCTCCCATTTCCATTCCGGTATTGGGAGTGGTTGTAGCAAACCAGCGGGTCGTTGATGTTCAGCTTTAACCTGTTGGCAATGTAGACATCTAGCCACAAAGTCTACAATACTCTTTTTCATTCCAGGCCACCAAAAATTCTGTTTCAAATTATGATACATTTTCGTGTTCCCCGGATGCATAAAACTTACTATGTGAGCTTCGGTCATAACACGTTTCCTCAAATCATACAATCGGGTACACAAAGACGGTTCTAAATTTCAGCACATCATTCTCAACACAAATCCTGGCCTCGGCTTTGAATCAAATTCCTCCGTGATCTTTTTCAAGTATTCATCCTCGCACTGTTTCTATTTGATCTCGTCAAGAATTGTAGATTGAGCAGAGATAGCAGTTAACAGCCCAACTTGTTCTAGGTCATTCAGCAATTCTTTCCAGCTGGATAACAGACATGACAAACTTCCCATTGATTTTTGGCTCAAGGCATCTGCTACGGTATTAGCTTTCCCTGGGTGGTACAAGATTTGCAAATCGTAATATTTGATTAACTCTAACCATCGCCTCTGTCTCATGTTCAATTCCTTTTGGGTGAAGAAGTATTTCAAGCTCTTATGGTCGGTGTACACCTCACAAGTTACCCCATACAAGTAGTGACGCTAGATTTTCAAAGCAAACACCATAGCTGCTAACTCAAGATCATGCGTTGGGTAATTCTTTTCGTGAGGTCGTAGTTGTCTAGAAGCATAGGCAATCACTTTTCCGTTTTGCATTAATACACACCCTAAACCTTTGTAGGAAGCATCACTGTACACTTGAAACCCATTAATACCATTAGGCAAAGTTAAGATTGGTGCAGTCACTAACCTGGTTTTCAGTTCTTGAAAGGCTGCCTCTCTTTGTTCGTTCCAGTCAAATGGCACGTTTTTATGAGTTAACTGGGTCAATGGCATGGCAAGCTTCGAAAAGTCTTTTACAAATCTCTTGTAGTAACCTGCAAGTCCCAGAAAGCTTCTAACTTCCGTCACATTTGTCGGTCTAGGCCAATCTACAATAGCTTCAATTTTCTGAGGGTCAACAGAAACACCATCCTCATTGATTACATGGCCCAAGAATGCTACACTGTCAAGCCAGAATTCACATTTAGACAATTTAGCATACAGCCTATTCTCTCTCAAAATCTACAAGGTAGTCCTCAGGTGGTTCTCATGTTCCTCTCTGTCTTTAGAATAAATCAGAATGTCATCGATAAACACAACAATGAATTCATCAAGATATTGTTTGAAAACCCTATTCATTAGGTCCATAAAAGCTACAGGTGCATTTGTTACTCCAAAAGGCATTACCAAGAATTCATAATGTCCATATCTAGTTCTGAATGCAGTTTTCTCTACGTCTTCTGCCTTAACTTTTAACTGGTGATAACCTGACCTGAGATCAATTTTAGAGAACACTTTGGCTCCTTGGAGTTGATCAAACAAATCATCTATTTGAGGTAATGGATATTTGTTCTTAATGGTCACTTTGTTCAATTCCCGGTAATCGATACATAACCTCAAAGACCCGTCTTTCTTTTTGACAAATAATACTGGAGCACCCCAAGGTGAGGTACTCGGACGAATGAATTTCTTGCCTAAGAGTTCCTGTAGTTGAGCTTTCAGTTCTTTCAGTTCAGAAGTTGACATCCTATATAGAGTCTTGGAGATGGGCTGTGTTCCAGGTGTTACATCAATGGTGAATTCGATTTCCCTATCAATTAAGTCCCCAGGTAGGTCATTTGGAAACACATCGGGAAATTCACAAGCAATTGGGATAGTTTCTACCGTAGTTTCGTCAGATGGTGCAGTCAGTATACAACACAAGTAACCTCTACATCCCTTTCTAAGCAGTTTTATGGCTTTCAAAGCTGAAATCAGATATGGGGGAGGAACTGCCCCATCCCCAGTAAAAGTAAATTCAGGCATACCCGGTGGTCTAAACACAACAGATTTACTTGCATAGTCAATGGTAGCACAGTATTTAGTCAACTAGTCCATTCCCAAAATACAATCAAAGTGATCAATGTTCAAGGGTAATAAATCAACATATAACATCACATCGCCAATCATAATATCACATGCTGGATAAGCATGAGCACACATCATAGAATCCCCAGACGGTGTGGATACAGATAACACATATGTCATACGTTCTAGTGGTCTAGTCAATTTTTGAGAGAAAGCATGCGATACAAAGGAATGTGTAGAACCAGAATCTATCAGTACACATGTATTTTGAGAACATACAGAGAGTGTACTTGACACCACAGTATAGGTGTTTGGTACGTCACCAGGCACTAAGGCGAACACTCTCCCTTGCCTCAATGTTTCATTATTTGCATTCCCTCTAACATCGGTCCTTGCATTTGGTCTTGCTACGGAAACAGACCTGGTGGAACTTGTCATAGGACGGTTAACCTCGTTGGATCTCATCGGGCAATCCCTTACCATGTGGCCAGTTTTGCCACAGCGAAAACACGCACCTGATGCTCGATAACAAGCACCTCTGTGCTTCTTTCCGCAGTCGGGGCAGTTTGGAGTAGATCCGCTACTTTGGCTAGAGCTGCTGGAGTATCTTGTATTTTGCCTCTTCGAAACTGACTGGCCTTTCTTGAAACTGAATCCGGTCCTCTTTTCTCTCCATTCTATTGTTGGTGTTGTAGTTTGTTTCTTAGCTGCTATTGTGGCTTCTGCCATCAATGCCCTGTCGAGTACCTCCACATAAGTAGGTAATTTTAGGACACCCACTCGGTCAAATATTTTCAGGTCCAGCCCTCCCTCAAACTTCCGTGCTTTCTTGTAATCAGTATCCACCATATGTGGAGCAAAACGTGCCAATTCGGTGAATTTGGCTTCATACTCTGCTACAGACATTCTTCCTTGTTTAAGTTCTTGAAACTCGGACATCTTCCAATCCCTAAAGCATTGGGGAAAATATTTATCATAAAAGATTGCATTAAACTGTGCCCATGTCATATTCCCATTGCCACTTCGAATCAGTAACCACCACCTTCGGGCTTCATCTTTCAGAGTATAGGTGGCTAGGAGGACTTTTTGAGTTTCAAAACAAGGAAACACTTCATATAACTTCTCCATTTCAAGTAGCCACGTCTCTGCTTTCAATGGTTCAATTCCGCCATAGAACGTTGGCGGTTTCATCTTCATGAATTTCTGTGTCAGATTGATGATGTCATTATTATCTGCTTCGGCCTGTGCTGGTGGAGGCGGAAGGGGTAAAGATTGTTGTCTCTGTTGCTGTGTCAAGGTTTCAGTCAATGCTGCTAACATCTGCTCCATTCGGCCCATGCGAGCCTCTAAAGATTCACTTTCACCACTTCCCCTTGCATTCTCCATCTTACTATACAGACATCAAATGGTAATGAACACAGGCATAATCTTATTCGTTTCCTTCAATTCATTTGCTCAAAATTACGTTCAGTTTTCATATTCAGTTGAAATACCACATACTCACACATGCAGATGGAATGCCCCTAATGCTTACTAGGACATCCTAAGCTCATACGGACCTGTGTGTGCGGTAGAACACATGCTCTGATACCACTCTGTCACGACCCAAACCTACCCCTGTAGGTTTAGCACCGTAACCGGCCAGTAATCCGTGGATTACCAAAGGCCTCTGAGTAGATTAGCAAATAATAAAGGGCTGCGGAAGCAATAATACAAAATAGACAAGGTCCAATGAGCTGTGATAACGTACATGGGACAGAACATTTCAAAACTTATTTATATATACATAAACACGCCAGTCCAGATACACAATATTTACAAGGTATTTACAGAATGTACTTCCCAAGACCTGACTTTACAGAGCATACACAAAGACTAGCATGAATACAAAAACAGCCGTATAACGAGACTTCAATCGGAACCTCCTCGGGAGGCACAACGGTTGGCTGACAAAAACAGAACAGAAGGCCGTCAACTCTGGCCCTGGTCACCCGCCGGCTCACCTACATACATAATATAAACTGTGAGCGGAAGCCCAGTGAATAATAACAGAGTAAAGGGGTTTTATGAATGATGTCCAGCACAAGTTAGGATCCAGTATTTAAATTAGAACATATTCAGACTTCAAACAGAAATAGATTTAGATACATACTTATGTTCATATTCCGATTTTGCATAAGATCATACGTGGTACACCCATTAGCTATTAGATCAATTTGGTCCAGAGACCTACATGCATAGTTGGTACCAACGACCATAAAGGTCCAGATCTTGCGCGCAAGTAGCCATGGTATTGTTACCCCCAGGCAAGGGCCACGTGCAGATTGGCCGCGGTATTGTTACCCCTGGGCGAGGGCCACGTGCAGATTGGCCGCGGTATTATTACCCCCGGGTGAGGGCCACGTGAACTAAGGGTGCCACAAATACTTTTCAGAAAATTGGACATTCATTCATAATTCGTAAGATAGCATTTCAGAAAACAGATCATACCATACCAGTCAGAAAATACTTAAGTTAAACATAACTTTACAGAGTTATCACAGCTCATTGGACCTTGTCTATTTTGTATTATTGCTTCCGCAGCCCCTTATTATTTGCTAATCTGTTCAGAGGCCTTTGGTAATCTACGGATTACTGGTCGGTTACGGTGCTAAACCTACAGAGGCGGGTTTGGGTCGTGACAAACACGGAATATGATGTTAGGCCAAGCTAAACCAATACAAGGTTTGGTGTTGGGATGAGCTATCTTAACCCTAACACGAAACGCAATGTTGGTCGAGCTACATTGGCACGGACTCTAGTTCTGAGCCGAGCAATCTTTGGGCATCACGGTTGTAGAAGTCGTGTCAAGGTTGCGAGATCAACTGGGTTAGGTGCGGCATAGAGCGGACACGGAGAACGGGCAGTGCACTATGGCTGCACTATATGGCCAAGATAACGGTCTGCGCACCCATAGTTGACTGGCTTGAGAGAATACCACCAAAGTATTGATTGAGCGCGGCTCCGACTCGAATGGCTTAGCTCGACATTGGGATGTTCAAAGTCATTATCTTTGGTGCATCAAGTAATAGCACGGTTAGGTATTCCACGTGGACCAATGGAGAGGAATTCGCTCTTGGCATGCATCAATACCATTTGGTGGTTTGGCTAATAATGTTTGGCAGTATTCACATATACATGTGTGAGGAATGGAGAGGGCAGTACAGCCACGCGTCCAGCAAATGACAACAGAGGTAGTGCACATACAATCTAAGGTTGCATAGTTAGCCTAGAAAAAGAGGCGCGAGCAGACTCAAGAGGCTAAGCAATCTTTAGCAATTCTCTCTTTACAGTGCTTTGTATTTTCTCTTCTTCTCCAAGAGAGCTAACTTGGCTGTCGGAGGGGTTTTCCAACAAACCACCCGTTGAGTAGCTCACCTTTGTTTTGTTTGTAGTTAGACGGAGTTCTAGGAGCAAGGCGAGCTTGGTAGCAAGGTGTACGGAAGACGACGAATATTTCTTCCCCGTACACAAAATAAAAATTTAGGTTCCATTTGGTATAGTTTTAAAATTATGATTTGAGTGTGGAGTTGTAAGTCGAGTTTTGAAAAAAGAAAATTTGTTTGGTTATGAGTTTTGAAAAAAATATATAATGTTTATTTTAATTTTTTTTAATTTTTAATTTTTTTAATATTTTAAACTCAAAACACAACTCTATACTCAAATCATAACCAAGCACATAACTCAAAATTCAATTGTCAAACCCCGCTTTTTATTACTCGAATTCCATTACCAAAACATTATACAGATTCAATTTCAAAGATAACATGTGGAAACTCTTTACATTTACAAGAAAACATGAATAAAGATTCTCTCATCCGAATACAATATGAATGCAACATGAGTTATAATTAAATAAATTGCCCGTTGCTTGCATCTTTTAAATTAAGAGAAAAGGGTTTAACCCTTTTATATCAATGGCATTTCGCCCACAAATAAAAGGCCCCATTGCCAACAGGTAAAGAAGATCCATGACCCTGAAACACTTCTCGACGTTCACTTGAAAAATAATTAGTAACATGGGATAAACATAAAGTCTAGTAGGGATCTTAACATGATCCTAAACAATAACAACACACAGATAGCTATGATCATGAATGCTTAGTCTCATACTATACAAATAATGTGACAGTTTATTACCAAAGAATATTTACATAAGTACTTTTCGCAAAATTATTCAATTCCTTCGACAATACAGATAGTTCACATTTCCTTTTCATTTCCTGTACGGGGAGCAAATATTCGGTGATGCCCGTACTCCTTTCGTCCAAGCTCCTTGTCTGTCCGATCGACCTGCGAGCACAATGGCGGTGAACTACCCGGCGGTGTGTGGCCGGAAAACCCCTCCGACGATCAAGTTAGCGCACACTCAGGGATGTAGAGAGAGAGGAGAGAGTTGAGTGTTTAGGTTGTTCTCACCAAATGATGTTCCATCCCCAGCATGGGGGGCGCAGTCATGCTTATATACTTTCTGCGCCCAAATCTATCCCCATTGGTCTCTTGACACGTAGAGCTGCTTTCCCATCTGTCAGCACAAATCCAGCGGACACCACCTAACCAAACCGCCAGACAACATCAGCGGGAGCTCGGCAGACCGGTGGCATCACCTCGGCTTCCCATGATTGTGCTGCGTAACGCGCCTGAGTGCTCCGCTCACTGAGCTCCATAACAGCCGAGCTCGGAAGCATTCCAGCAGAGCCGAGTTCAAGACAGGTCGGCCGGTGAACAGAAGACATTTCCCGCCGAGCTATGCGTGCAACCCATGGAACCCGGGTTGGCAGGCGGTCATCTCGGCCAAGTAAGCTCGGTCCATACATTGGACCTGGACCTCGGGCCTAAGCCTCAACCGAGCAAGATCAACTCCAGGGAGGCCTCAGTCAGCTCAGCCTAAACAGGGGCCCAAGCCTCAACCGGGCAAAATCCACTTTGGACTGGCCCAAATTAGCTCGGCCCAACATGCTCGGTCCTATCCGTCCAGCTTCTACCACGGCCCAAAGCCAGATTATAAATCTCCCTCTCAATTGCCCCTTAATTCCGTCCACGCAAGCGTGACTGGAATTACATGATCCCACTGGGGTAGATTCTTCCTCGGTTCTTAGTTCGCAAGACGTTAACCGCGCTAACCCCCACGCTCGGTTTCTTGGCCTGCTCGGTTGACGCCTTGACTTGCCATCTTGTCTCTTCAATACTGACGCCGCCGTCAATGGGGACACGCGTCGACCATTTATTGGCCTCGAGAAGCCAACCCAGCCGTCTCTTCAGATTCAAATTTAGGCAGTTCTTTTCTCCTATAAACATGCCACATCCCCCTTCAGTTTCTTCCTACTATCTCTCTCTTATTCGTGTCGTCCCAAAGCTACAGTGCCAACCTCCCAACTCAAACACCATTCCTGCTTTCGCCTGGGTTCGTGCTCAAGATTGAACTCTCGCCCTCATTCTGGTAAGTTCTTCGAACCCCTTCATTGCCTCTTTATTTGGTATTTCACATTTTAGGGCACAAAAACCATAGGTTTTAGGATATATCCTCCCAAAAACCTCCTCTCCCCATGCACTCTTTACTGTTCTTCACCTTCAGTGATGAACACGCTCAGATCTGGGGCTGCCCGGGCTCCAGGTCTTCTTTTGATCCCAAAAAACATCTAAACTGAGCAAATTGCGAGTTTGCAAAAAACTACTGTAAGAACCGAGGTAGGCAGAGGGCTTAACCGCTCGACCGGGCTAACATCTGGTCCGCTTGAGTGACTGAGCTTCTGAATTTACCTTCGTGACCGAGGTGGCCCGGCACTCCATCTGACCGAGCTAAAGTCAAGCTTGTTTTGTGCGACTGCACTCCCACTTACACTCACCCTCATTTTCCTGCAGAGTCCAAGGGGACCATGTACCAACACTGAGGCTCTCAACGACCGAGTAGCCATCAAACAAGAGTCTGTGATAAACCAACACAGCCGCACTAAAACCAGCCAGCTACACATGGGGCGCTACCGCTTCCTAGTCGACACGCTGGTTGCTCTAGCCGCGTTCTGGGAAGAATACGGTATCCTGGACGACGTTCATCTAGAGCTCGGTGACGAGGACACAACCCTCTGGGGCAAATTAGACCAGTGCCATTTCACCGTGCTTTCCATTATAGAAGGAGGCCTCCGCTTCCCGGTTAACCCCTTAATGTGCGAATTCTTGCGGCGCACCGGACTAGCACCAACCCAAGTCTCAACCAACACTTACCGCATAATAAATGGAATCGCCGAGCTGAACAACCGGCTAGGAACCAACTTAGGTCTAGCTGAGATACTTCGCCAGCATACCCTCGGGCATACAGGCGATGGCCTTGCCTATTATTTAAAGATCAGACCGGGCAAGGAGAAGATAGTGACCGGTACCCCAGACAAAGACTTGCACGACGACGACTTTTTCTGGGTGTCCGGTAATTATGAAACAGTCGACGTGCCGGGCTGGTATATCAGCAAAAATTTCGGCAAAACATGTAAGCCGTGCTAACTGCTCAGTCAAATCACTTTCTTTCTATACTCTGTACTTACATCTTTTCTTCTTCTCATCTTTGCAACAATCGAAGCTTTGCAAGCCAACTACCATTATTCCAACGAAGCAGCTATCAGAACCGTGCTTCGGTACCGTAGCCGGGATTGCCACGAACTTCTCGGTTACGTACCGACCTACAGATACTCCGCTTCCCGCCGGAGTAGAGTAACAGACTTTCTTCGAGCGCCGTCGCCACCTTCTGACCCCACACTCCCAGACGTGCCCCTTATTCGGTTGACCGAGGCAGAGGAGATGGCCAAAAGAAGCCGCATCAAGAATCTGATCACTGTTACATCCACCGAGCTACCAAGCATCCCCTCCCGCACAGCCGCTGCTGGTCAACCAAGCGGGACCGTTGTCGCATTGCCGTCACCTGCCGCAGTGCAGGCAAGCAAAGAAAGCCACCGAGTTGGGAAAAGGCCTCGTATCGCCGATCCCTCAGCCGAGCTCGTTGCGGAGTTGAACACCGAGCAATCGGCGGTCACAACTGACCCAACACCACCATGGAAGCCCCAACTGAAGCACCGGGGAAAAGAGATCCCGGCCAGTGCATCGGTCAAAGAGGACAAAGAGCATCTACTCGCCTTAGACCTAACCAAAGCCTTGCTTCTGCCGAGCGATATGGTCGGCAGCGACCACGTGCCTGACACTCGGCTGGTAAAGTCCTCGGTCAAGTCTATGACTCGGGTAAGAATCTTGAACTTTTTATTCAAATTTTTCCAAGTGTTTGCTCGGTTTCCTTTCTTTAATCAAAACTTTTCTTTGCAGGCCATCCAGAAACAACATCTGGTCATGGAGCGGATTCATAGACTCCGGCATAAGGCAACCGATGCTGCCGGCCAGGTTGAGCACCTTCAAACCGAGTTGGGGCAATCAAAAGCTTCTCTGGAGATCGCAAACTCCAACAACTCCAGATTGCTCGGCCAGCTTGGAGCTGCGAGCAAGAGAGGGACGCTCTCTGGGCCAAGCTGGAGGCGTTAAAACAGTCAAAGAAGGATGAGCTGGATGAGGCAAACAACGCAGGTTTCAAAGAGGCTGAGGAAAACTACATGAAGCAAGTCCATGCCACCCAAGATATTTTCTTCAAGGCTGGCTGGAAGGCTGCTTGCGAACAGCTCGGCCAAGGATCTGGAACTGACGTGTTCGCCTATCCCCCAGTTGCCTTCCTGCCGACATACCTGGTGCCATACGCCAACGATGTCTTCAGCGCATTGCAGGCTGAGGCCGAGGAAGACGACGGGGAGGAAGCCGAGGAAAATGCCGAGGGAGATAACTGCCCAGAGCAGACCGGCAAAGTGGAGACCGGAGTCTAGGAAAAAATAACCACGGTCGACCTGGAGGCTATTGCTACCGGGGATGAATTTGCTGACCTGTCCCCCTTAGATTAGTTTTCTGTCTTTTTCTTCATTTTTAAGAATGTAACCGGGCTGCCAGCCCCACTGTATGTAATTCTGTTCCTCATCAATGAAAAGTTTTGATTTCGTTAAGTGTTTGCACTGTGTTTAAACTAAACAACTTTAGCCGAGGTAAAGCACCTTGGCTTAGCAAATCATCAACTCGTCCTTGGGCAAATTATCAACTCATATAGCCGAGATAAACCATCTCGGTTGATAAAACATCAACTCATTTAACCAGAGAAAAATCATCTCGGTCTAAATCATAAAGTTGAGCAAATCATCAACTCACTTAACCGGAGGAAAACATCTCGGTTAAGATCACAGAGTTGAGCAAATCTTCAACTCACTTAACCGGAGTAAAACATCTCGGTTGAGATCACAGAGTTGAGCAAATCTTCAACTCACTTAACCGGAGTAAAACATCTTGGCTGAGATCACAGAGTTGAGTAAATCATCAACTTATTTAACCGGAGCAAAATCATCTCGGTCTAAATCATAGAGTTGAGTAAATCATCAACTCACTTAACCGGAGTAAAACATCTCGGTTGAGGTCACAGAGTTGAGCAAATCATCAACTTATTTAACCGGAGTAAAACATCTCGGTTTAAGCTGAGTAAATCATCAACTCACTTAACCGGAATAAAACATCTTGGTTTAAATCTTGAAGTAAGCATCGAAAACAATAGAATGCTGGCAAAGACAAGTCACTTCTATTGTATTTGACAAAAAGCGTGTTACATTCAAAAGTGTAGGGAGAGCAAGTCTTTCCACAAAAAATTACATAAGAACGTAAAATGCTAAAAAATAGTACAGTTTGAGGTTGGCCGCATTCCATGGCCGGGGTATGCCTTTTCCTTCCAAATCTTCCAAGTGGTATGCCCCCTCGCCCGCCAGATCGGTTATCTTGTAAGGCCCTTCCCAGTTTGCCCCTAGCTTGCCTTCTCCCGACACCAGTGTGTTGGCCATCACCTTTCTTAAAACCCAATCCCCAACTTTGAACGGTCTGGGGTGCACCGTTTTGTTGTATTTTCTGGAAAGCTCTTGTTGGTATGCGGCCACATGGATTAGAGCCTTTTCTCGGCGCTCTTCTACTAGGTCTAATTCTAGGGCGATGGCTTTAGAGTTTAGCTCGGGCTCAAAACTTTCACTGCGGAGGGTGCCAACTTCCAATGAGATGACCGCCTCCATGCCATATGCCAAGGCAAAAAGAGTTTCCCTGGTTGATCGCCTCGGGGTCGTCCGGTATGCCTAAAGGACACTTGGGAGTTCCTCAGCCCATTTTCCTTTGGCTTTCTCAAGTCTTTTCTTCAACCTATCAAGAATGGTCTTGTTTGATGCTTCGGCATGGCCGTTGGACTGCGGGTAAGCCGGGGTGGAGTTGTAGAATTCGATCTTCAATTCTTCACAAAATCCTCTGAATAAGCGTCCGTCAAATTGGGTGCCGTTGTCAGAAATCAGAATCTTGGGGACGCCAAACCGCGTTACTACATTTTGCCAGACAAACCGTTTGATGTCTTTCTCCTTGATAGTAGCTAAGGGTTCAGCTTCAACCCATTTGGTGAAATAGTCCGTAGCCGCGATGAAGAACTTCCGGTTGTCTGGTGTCGTTGGGAGTGGTCCCACTATGTCTAGCCCCCACATAACAAAAGGCCAAGGGCTTGTGAGGGGAAGAAGTTCTCTGGCCGGCTGGTGAATTTGGTGGGCGAACTTCTGGCACTTCTCATATTTGCGAACATATTTCTGAGTGTCCGCTTGCATGCACGGCCACCAATACCCTTGCGAGATAGCTCGGTAGGCCAAAGATCTGCCCCCGATGTGACTGCCACATATGCCTTTGTGAATTTCGTACAGGAAAGCTTCCACGCTGTTTGGGTGTACACACTTGAGATAAGGACCGGTGAAAGAGTTCTTGTATAAAGCGCCAGATGGAGAGAGCCAAAACCGCTCTGACTTTACCCGCACTTTATGCGCTTCCTTTTTATCGACCGGAAGGGTCCGCTCTTTTAGAAAGAGGATAATCGGGTCCATCCAAGACGGTGTAGAGTACTTCTATCTGCTTGGGTTCCTCTATACTTGGCCTTGGAAGATACTCAATCAGGAGAGGACTGGGAGATGTTCGGTTGACCATGGAAGCCAGACCGGCTAACTCATTCGCACGGTCATTGTCTTCCCGGCCAATTTGTTAGACCCTGATTGCCTGGAATCGCTTGATGTGTTCTCTCACTAGAGCTTGGTACTTTGCCATTCTGTTATCTTTAGCTTCGTAAACCCCAGACACTTGGTTGACAACGAGTTGGGAATCGCTGTAAACCATTAGCTCGGATGTGTACACCTGAAGGGCGCTCTTGAGCCCGGCCAACAGCGCCTCGTACTCAGCCTCGTTGTTTGATGCAGGGAGCTCGAGGGTGATGGAGTGTTCAATGGTCAGACCATCTGGTGAAATCAGAACTATGCCCAGCCCGGCATCGTGACGGTTCGAGGCTCCATCTACAAAGAGTTTCCACATTTCGCCGACAAAGAGCTTCCAACACTCTAAAGGGTCCTGGAAGGCTTGAAGGTTGATGGGATCGCGGTCGCTCGGCTGTTCGGTTTCTGGTTCTCTGCCGTTTGGTTCCATTTCATCTCCCCTTGGCGATGCAGCAACGGACCCAATAGGTTGAACTGCCATGCTCACGTTTGGAGTTGCATCGCCGGGCTGAAGTACTATGCCGGCTAGAGGTTCCATGGCGGGGCGCGCAAGTTCCGCGTCGCCAACATCGCCCTGCTGTGCAATTTCTGGCGAGCCAGCATTCACCTCCTCGGCTGCCGCGACAAGATCCACCGAGCATACTAGATGAATTCCAGGTGAGAATTCAGCAACAAAGTCGCCCAATGTCTGTGCTTTTATGGTAGTTCGGGGTTGGAACTTGACGTCGAATTGTCCCAATTCGACCGCCCATTTGAGGATTCGACCGGAGAAATCCGCCCGCTCAAACAAGGCTTTGAGTGGGAACTCGGTCAAAACAATGATTGTGTGAGCATGAAAATAGTGCGCCAATTTCCTGGAGGCCATCATCAGTGCCAAGGCAAGTTTTTCCAGTGGCAAGTATCTTGACTCTGCCGGTAGCAAGGTTTTGCTCACGTAGAAGATGGGGAAATGCTGGATGCCTTCTGACCGGACAAGCACTGCGCTAACTGCATGCTGAGAAACGGCCAGGTAAAGGTAGAGTTCTTCGCCGGGCTTTGGTGTCACCAATAATGGAGCAGAAGACAGATACGCCTTTAGCTCGGCCAAAGCCCTGTCACATTCCTCATCCCACGAAAACTTGGATTTCAGGGCTCGAAAGAAAGGGCGGCAGCGATCTGATGACCGGCTTGAATCGATTAAGCGCGGCGGCCATTCGGCCAGATGCTGCACGTCCTTCGCCGAGTTGGGCTGCTTTAATTCTTGTACGGCTTTGATTTGTGTGGGGTCTGCCTCGATGCCTCGGTTTGTGACTAGGAAGCCTAGGAATTTCCCGGATCCCACGCCGAAGGCGCACTTGGACGCATTCAAGCGTAACTTGTGCTGTTTGAGAATGGCGAACATCTCAGCTAGGTCGGACAAGTGGTCTGCCTGATGCCTGCTTTTGTCCACCATGTCGTCAATGTAAGCCTCCATCGCCGGTCTAGCAGAGGGGCGAACATTTTGGTCACAATTCTTTGGAAAATTGCCCCGGCGTTCTTCAAACCAAAAGGCATGACTCGATAGCAGAAGAGTCCCTTTGGATTGGTGAAAGAGGTTATCTCTCGGTCGGGGCCATGCATGGCAATCTGATGATAACAGCGGTAGGCATCCAAGAAATTGAGCCTTTCATGTCCGGCCGTTAAATCCACCAGCTGGTTTATTCTAGGCAGAGGAAAGCTGTCTTTAGGGCAAGCTCAGTTGACGGTCTTGTAGTTGACGCCAACTCGCCACTTCCCATTCTTCTTGGGTACTACGACCGTGTTTGAAACCCACCGAGGGTAGTGCACTTCCTGAATAGCCCGTGCTTCAAGCAAGTTCCTTACCTCCTCCGCGACTACCTCGGCGTGATGAAGAGCTGATCTCCTTGTTTTTTGAATGACTGGCCGCGCATCAGGGAAAACATTGAGTTGGTGGCAAATAAAACTTGGGTCGATGCCAGGCATGTCGTAGGGCGACCATGCGAAGACTTCGATATTTGCCATCAAGAACTCTACCATCTCGGTCCTTTCTTGAGCGGTCAGGCTTGATCCGAGCAAAAAGAACTTGTTTGGATTTTTCGTGTCGAGCCGTACTTCTACCAATTCTTCAACAGCTTTGTCCTCGGCCCTGGTGCCCACGTCATCAAGGACACTCTGGTCTTCTAGGCCTTCAATCATTTATACGAAGCCTTTGGCAGCTTGGCTCCCGTTCACTGCCACGAAGCATTGCTTCGACATGACTTGATCGCCCCAAATTTCCTCAATTTCCCCCATAGCTGAGGGGAATCTCATAACCTGGTGGTAGGTCGACGCTACAGCCTGCATAGCGTGAAGCCAGCCCCTACCGAGGATCAGATTGTATGTAGACGGCACCTGCAATACCCAGAACTCCACCTGCTTGACCACGGATCCGACCTTGATCGGTAAAATTATTTTTCCCAAAGGCCACTCCGGTTGCGAGTTGAAACCTACCAGTGGCGAAGTAGCCGGAGCCAAGTCTGTATCTCGGAGTTTGAGTTATTTGAACGCGTCGTAGTACATAATTTCAACCGAGCTTCCCTGGTCAATCAAGATGCGCTTGACATCGAACTTTTTGACGCGGAGGGTGACCACTAGGGCGTCGTTGTGTGGCGTTTGAATGCGCTCTAGGTCCCTTGTGGAGAAACTAATCACATCTTTTTCCTCGGTCTTCCTCCTTTTCATCGCGGGTTGGACTGACAAAACTTCCCTCATATGTTCCGCTTTTTTGATCATTCCGCGGAGCTCGCATACATGCGCTGGCTCCACTATGCCATGGATCACATTAACCACTCCTTGAGGGGGCGCCTCCAAGTCAACCGGTCCATGCGGATCAGCCGAGGCGGGATGCACGGCCTTAACACCTCCATCGATGTAAAGATCTAAATGTCCGGCTGCGACTAACTTCTCCAAGTGTTGCTTCAAAGGCAAACAGTCCTCTGTCCAGTGTCCTCGCTCCCGGTGATATGTGCAGCGGTACCGCGGATTAAAGCCCTTTTGCGCGTCGCCTAACTTAGCAGGAAACCGGACGTAATCCTCATCACGGATTTCACTAAGTATGCAATAGATTAGAATCTTAAAGACCGTGGTGATGCCCATCCGAGCTTTCAACCTTTTGTTGGCATCAGCTACGTCATCGCGGGGGTATTCATCTCAGTCATGCCGACGTCCCCTTCCCCGGTTTCGACGATTCGACCCTCAGTCAGATTCCTTGGCATGGTCATTTGGACAATTAGTCTCCTGTCCGACCGCGTGCACCTTGCCAGCCGACCTCTTGTCTGTTACCACCGGAGTTGTCTTCGCGGTGGACGCCACTGCATCATCCTCTACTTGGATGTGCACATTAATGCGCTGCATTAGTTGGCCCATGGATGTCGGCTGGTTCATGGTAAGCGAGTCCCGCAGCCTATGTCCGACCGGGAGACCGCGCTTATATTGGGTGATTGCCAGGTTGATTGGGCAATCTAAAATCTCATTGAAGGTTTCCCAGTATCTGGAGTTGTATGCCTTGAGTGTGTCGCTCAACTCCATTTTGACACTGAGAAGGTGGTCCACCTCCTTCGGCGTTGTAGTGTTGGTCTTGAAACGAGTTACAAAGGCTTTCGCCAACTGCTGCCACCTTTCGATACTTCCCTTCGGCAGCCTCTCAAACCATTTCAAGCCCAGCTTGTCCAAACTTGACGGGAAGATAAGGCACATAAGAGCGTCATTGTGCCTATGTCCGGCCATGACCTGCCGGAAGTGGCTTACATGCATGTATGGATTGGTCTTTCCGTCGTAGAGTGTAAACTTGGGCTGGTGAAAGCCCGCGGGGAGCGGTGTGGTTTCTATCTCAAGTGAGAAAGGGGTGGCGTTCAACCTCGCCAAATCTGTGTCTAGAGGGAGAGGCACAGCTGGGCGGGGTGGTGGCATTATGACCTCTTCACTGGCGCGGCCCCCGTAAGATAGCCGCTGGAACGCCGGCACCCTTTGAGTCTCCCGCTGGCTAACCCGCTCCTTCAAGACTGCCCGCAAGTCCTCTGAGCGAGCGGAATAGGAATACCTCGACGTCGTCGCCGGACGTGAGGGTTGATAGGTACTATCTTGCGCGCTAGACTTCTCTACAGGCGCATCGGATTCTCCAACCCTGTAGCTTCTGGTGATAGAAAGGGAGTGTGTCGCTAGCTCTGATTGCCTGAACAGCGTGGTTGGGTGCGCTCATTGTGGTCTCCCACTCCAGCAACACCCTTCCCTTTGACATGCCGTTTGAGATCTTCCATCTCCGCTGCCATTCTCCGGATGACGGCGTCTTGGTCCCTTAACTTGTGCACCAAACGCCTAGCGTGCGATTCTCTTCGCCGCCGGTGTCCGTCTGGGCTCTGAGAGTTACCAAAAATTCTACCGCGCTTATCCCGCACGTCTCTTGAATGTCCTCATGGGGAAGTCTCCAGGCCCGCCATGTTTGGAACGGCGGGGAGTCCGTCTCTCTATCTGGCTGACTCCAGGGTAACACCGTCGATGGCGGACAACGGTATCTCGTCGTTGTTCACCATGGAAGGCGATCAGATGAGCTTGAAAGACAAGGTTTTGTCTATCAGAGTTCCCATAGACGGCGCCAATTGTACGGGGAGCAAATATTCGATGATGCCCGTACTCCTTTCGTCCAAGCTCCTTGTCTGTCCGATCGACCTGCGAGCACAACGGCGGTAAGCTATCTGGCGGTGTGTGGTCGAAAAACCCCTCTGACGGTCAAGTTAGCGCACACTCAGGGATGTAGAGAGAGAGGAGAGAGTTGAGTGTTTAGGTTGTTCTCACCAAATGATGTTCCATCCCCAGCATGGGGGGCGCAGTCATGCTTATATACTTTCTGCGCCCAAATCTATCCTCGTTGGTCTCTTGACACGTGGAGCTGCTTTCCCATCTGTCAGCATAAATCCAGCAGACACCGCCTAACCAAACCGCCAGACTACATCAGCGGGAGCTCGGCAGACCGGTGGCATCACCTCGGCTTCCCATGACCGTGCTGCGTAACGCGCCTGAGTGCTCCGCTCGCCAAGCTCCATAACAGCCGAGCTCGGAAGCATTCCGGCAAAGCCGAGTTCAAAACAGGTCGGCCGGTGAACAGAAGACATTTCCCGCCGAGCTACGTGTGCGACCCATGGAACCTGGGTTGGCAGGCGGTCATCTCGGCCAAGTAAGCTCGGTCCATACATTGGACCTGGACCTCGGGCCTAAGCCTCGACCGAGCAAGATCAACTCCAAGGAGGCCTCAGTCAGCTCGGCCTAAATAGGGGCCCGAGGCTCAACCGGGCAAAATCCACTCTGGACTGGCCCAAATTAGCTCGGCCCAACATGCTCGGTCCTATCCGTCCAGCTTCTACCACGGCCCAAAGCCAAATTATAAATCTCCCTCTCATTTCCCATTTCAAAAATATCTCATAACAACTTCTTCTTTTTTTTTGAGTTTGAAACATGTTCATAAATCTCTGATTTCCTTCACATTATTTACAAACTCAACACATGGTCTACATCTTTTTCCAACACGTTCAAATATACATATGTACATCTAACATGAAAAATGAAAACAATAAACACCCAATAACTATTTACTCAATATATGAGACAACTCGGCCTTCTTGAACCATAACCATCATAATGCATGATATACACAGGTAAATTGAGATAATAATAAAAAGAATAAACTCTGCTCTACCTACCTTAAGCACGGTAAGCCAATGATATACATTTCTATAACAAAATGCCAATTTAACAGTCACTGGCTGGAAGGTAATGATACTTTTGCCAAGTTCTCCAAGCGCTAGTTGGAAGGTACTAGTACCTTTCATTCTAAGTGCAGCCAATTCTCCAAGCGCTAGCTGGAAGGTAATGGTACCTCTCATTCTCAGCGCAGTATACGCTACCAATCATCACAACATGACAAAGTACAACTAACACAAGTGTAATGCATACACATAAACTATTCAATACAACAATGTCATCCTCCACCGATGACCAAGGACAAAATCTCTAAATGTATGTACTCAACACACGTATTATAATAATCCAACTCTCATGAGATTTTAAATCCAATAACAACAATAGTAAAATAAAATATTCATAATCCAACCTCAAGTTCATTTATGAAATTCACATAATGCTATGATTTCCTTCTTTCTTTTCAAAAATCAATTCTCTTATTTTCCAAGTTAATATACTCCACTCTTTATCCCAATCTATTCTTTTCATTTCACAAACTAAATCCATGGATATCAAAGCCACAACCCAACTCAACTTAATATGATCAATCCAAAATAATTCCAATGCCATAGTTAATTATCCCTCTTAGCTATTAACACATTTACACAAACCATAATAACAATTTACAAACATTATTCAACTTTACCCCTTTTTAATTCATCAAGTCAAAACATTAAATTAGGACTTTTTCTCCCTTTCAACACAAATATATTAGACTACTCCCCAATTAACCCAAACAATAATCAATTTAACAATCTCATTTACAAATAACAAACCCTAGATCCCCTTTCATGACTTTCAAAGAAATCCATAATGGATATAATTTTTATACAATAAAATCTACCACATATCTATCTATAGATGAGGTATTGAAAAGGAGCAAAGAAATCCCTACCTCAAGAGTCGAAGCTAAAGATGAAGACCCAACTTGAAATTCCAATGAAATCACAAAGCTGTCGGTAGAAGTCTTGATCTATGCTTGCTCTTCAACCTTCTTGAAAGATTTGGGGTGAATCTCAGATAAAAAGAAAAGAAATCAAGAGTTTGGAAGGTTAGGGATTCGGGCTTGGAGGATGGGAGGAGAAGAGAGGGAGAAAAATAAAGTTTTTGGGCCAAAAAGTCACTTTATAATGTCTATTAGTGACCTGGTTGCTCGAGTGAAGGAAGTTTGGCTCAAGCATAGAAAAGAAACTCCCAGAATCTCTGAAAATCACACAGTTCGCTCGAGCGAAGAAAAGCTCGCTCGAGCGAAAATGTTTCCGGCACAAAAACTTAAAATTCAAACAAGTACAACTCTCTCGTCCGGACTCCGTTTAGGGTCGTTCTTGTGCCCAAATTGAAGCCCCGGAAGTAAGCTTTCCAATGGTTCTAGCCTTACATCAAGATTCAAAGTATGGAAATAGAAAATGATGAAAGAGTGAAAACTACACAATAACAATTATTCGAATTTGGAGTTTCTGATTCAATCTCACCCAACACTATGGTAACACCTCAACCAAGGCTCAAATATCAACTAAGAAGGTTCTCAATCAAGATAATCAAAGAGTCAAATATAGTTCCATTATAACAGGAAGCACAAAGTGCTACAATCTCCCCACCTTAGGAAATTTCGTCCCCAAAATTAAGAATACACCAAAACACAAGGCAAACCAACCACAGAGCACTCAACACCAGAGCACTTAGGAAAAGAAAACTACCCTCATAACAAAACCCTCAGTTAACTCTCACAAAAGAAGAGGACTTACCATGAAAACACGTCCCAAAAGACAACACTTTGGCACAATAAGCTCCAACAACACCAAACCCTCCTCAAAACAAAACATCTAAACACACGACTAGCGATCCAAGCTAAGTCACTACTCAACATTCATTATCCCAAGTAAAACAAACGATAGCAAAAATTTGTTTTAAAAATCATTCTCTTGTATATAAACATTTCTCAAAAGATACTCAAATTTTCACTGTTCATAATCAAAATATAATTCTGCATTTTCCATGTGAAACTCAAAAGTTTTGTAAACATTTTTCAAAAACAAGGTGTTACCCATAACACATAACCATACATTATTTAATTGTCAAGGACTACTCATTGAAATTCCTCATTCCATTTAAATTAAATTAAATCCTTAACGTTTATGTTTTAACAAAGCCATTATAAGGCCACAACACTAGGAAAAATTCATTTTCCAATTCCTTTCTAATATAACAATTTGTGAACCTCTACCGTCACCTAACAGCATCCATCACTCATGTGGTGATGCCACAACTAACATAAAATGTAATATTTCTGTAATAACAATTAATAGAAATAACAACTATGCTATCAATACAATAAGGCAGAAGAAAATTCACGATTTTGCAATTTCATTATGTTATAATCATTATCATAAATTATCAGCTACACGAGGCACCAAACACTGATGTGCTACTCAACACCATTTACTCCAAAAATGGAGTTCCACACACAATCACCCATATTCTTGAATCTCACCGAATTCCTCAAGATCAAACCATACCATCATTGTTCCTATGGAAATCATCACACCTATGCCTACATAGTAAGCATGTCTTTACATCTCAAACACAAGATCGACATGGTTAACAACAATCACACAATCCCTAATACATAAAACAATTTCGACCAACGCTACCTTTGTTACCCAAGAACACAAACTGTTCTTCCTTCCAAGGAATACTTCTAGCATCTACTCACGAAATTCTCCTTCCACTCGTAAACTTCACCCAATATCTATAACACCACCAACCCATTTCACCCACACATAATTACCAACTTATAACAAATCACAACATGAACACTACCCCTATTCATGATTGATAGAATCACAACGAACTCAACTAACCAACAAAACCTAAAACACTACACAACACACCAATACCATTCTCACTAACCCGAGATACAAATCTCACACTCCCACAGACATTCTCATATAACTTCGCCAATACCACAAAACTTTAAAGCCTCATATTCCCTTAAACTCAACACATCCAAAGCCTTATAACTCGACCCTTACGATACCACCACACCAATCACAATAACCCACGGATTCCCCGTTCTCAACAAACAACTTCCAAACTGAACAAGGCTCACAGGCCATCATATAACTATCTCATGATTTAATACCAGACATACAACAACACTAGGATCATCGATCCCATTAACAACTTCTCACTACATATATATAAAAGAGAGTTCGAGATTCACTGTGTGCCCTCCAATACATGAGGATAAACAAACAACAATATATATATACAACACATAATCATGATGTCTCAGCATCCAACAGTACCCCGGTCAACAACAAAAAGATTCATATATTAAATCACCGGCCTCCAATACAAAAGCCCCTCTCTAGGGTAATACTACTGTGTTAGCTGATAAGTCGACCCTCGCGAGGCTCTCGAAGCCTGACCTACCCGTTTCTAGTACTGATACCGCCCCTGACTGGATTGATGAGACTGAGTTTGACTAGGTTCTGAAACACCCAAAGAATTCACACATAAAGGGCATAAACGTCTAATGGCCCAGTTGACCATAATCAAAACAAATAGCAGACTCCCTACTCTAAGACTAACATAAAGCCTGAACCTCCTTGGACCTCCCAATGGAAGAGTCTAAAACCCTTGACGAAGATAAGGATTGAGCCTAGGACTGAGCATGTGCTTGCCTCCATCTTTTACTGAGCCTAGAGTGCTTATGAACCGTAGGAGTTGCCGAGGTGGCCTCCTCCCTAACCCGACCAGCACTCATAACCATGGCCTCCACATGGGCTGTTGCTTCAACTAGAGTATAGTAATTCTTTCATAAGGATCTAGCTACTTTCTCCCGAATATCATTACACAACCGTCTCTCAAACTCATAACAACAACGCTCCTCCGTTGCCACCAACTCCGGAGCAAATCTCGACAAACTAGTAAACCGCATCTCAAACTATGCCAAAAGAGTAGCATCCTGACGTAACTCAACAAACTGTTCTATCACGACCCAAACCCGCCCTTATAGGTTTATCGTCGTAACTGACCAGTAATCCTTGGATTACCAAAGGCCTCTTAACAGAATAACATATAATTAGGGGCTGCAGAAGTAAATAAACAAAATATACATAGTCCACAAAGCTATGCAGATATACAAGGGACATAACTTTTAATCCTTAAAAAAATATATATACACATAAGATGTCATGTTCGTACAAGTCTTGCAACACTAGGCAAGCGTCATCAAAAGAGATTTAGTCCAGTATACAAATATCAAAACAAGACAGAACATAAACATTCTTAACATGTTACATAAGGGTCCACAAAATTTGACTTCTGAACACGGGAACCTCTTCGAGACGCATGGTGGCTAGTTGACCCTAAAACTTTCCAGGCCGCATCTTAGGCCTGGTCACGTGCTTGCTCAACTAGATACATAATATAAATAGTAAGCGGAAGCCCAGTGAATAATAACATAGTAAAGAATTTGATAAATGATATCCATTTCAGATTCAGAAATTAGAATTTCATATTCATATACATATTCTTGTTCTTGTTCAAGTCATATACAAAAATCAGAGTTCATGCTTAATCATACGTGGTACATCTATTAGCGTTAACAGAATAGATACAGAACAGATGGTGGTTATGAGTAGCCAGTTCCATATAGGAACCTCCGGATCCGGATAACAGAGAATAGACACGTTGAGCTCTATAATGGAGCCTCTGGTACGGATAACAGATTGCAGACATATTAAGTTCTATAATGGAACCTCCGACACTAGGTAACAACTAACAGATATCACATGATATTAACGATGCCACGAATACATTGTCAGAAATTAGACAATCATTCATTGTACATAACATAACATTTCAGAAAACATATCTTATTTCATCATACAGAAAATAACTAAATTTGAACATTACTTTACTAAGTTATTACTCACAGATGGCTCCGGGTGTAGATAGACAGAACAGAAAAATCAAACGGTTTATGGCGCGTGACCTACATCAATACATAACAGATACATATACTGAAACACAAGCTTGGATTGTACATAACTCATTTCATTTTGTTCTTAGTGTGTTTTTAGCCTTTACTCTCATAATTGTGTCTTAATCTTGGCCTAAAAATGCCTAGGATGTAATGAGGATGCAAAAATGCATTTGAAAACACTTAGTCAAAAATGATAGAAATAGGGGTTCTGTTCGAGCGTAACTTCCTTCGCTCGAGCGGACATGCAAACATATGAGAGGCCACTCGAGCGCAACTTCCTTCGCTCGAGCGCTCTGCAAACTTTGAAAAAAGTACTAGTTGTGTGATTTTCATGCTCGACGGACGCTCGAGCGTGAGACTCAGGTCTTCGCTTGAGCGGTCTGCAAAAACATGAAACTTCTAAGAGCTTGCATTTCACGCTAGAGCATACGTCTGCTCGCTCGAGCGGAGATGTAAAAACAAAGGTGGCCGTTCAAGCACAAGATTTGTTACTCGAGCGAAGATGTCAAGTTCTGGAATTTCCAGATTCACCTCCAAGCTTCCAAACTCAACTTCAAAGCTACAAAACTCATCCTTTTGGGCCAAACACTTGAGAAAACATATTTAAACTTGGAAACCATCAAAAATTAAGGATCCTTTCACAAAATCAAGGCCCAAGAGTAAGTCAATTGTTCAAAATTCAACTTGAAACTTCAAGAACATGATTTGCATGCAATAATATGAGCTTCAACTTTCCAAAACATGGTTAATAGAGATATTGGCACAAAAACAAGTTGAATTCTTAAACTAAAACCAAAATATGAACATGCATGGGACAAATTCTTAGATATCATGTTCTAATTGCGATACAATGCGCATACATGTTTGTATACTTTTCTTGTCTACTCCATTAAGCTTAATTCTTGCCTCAAATCATCTAATTCTTTTGAATATATGTGTTAAGTACCTCAATTACACAATTAAAGGCTTGATTTCTTGCCTTAGGTGCTCAATTATGGCCTAGACGTATAGATGGTTTGAGTTCCCAAGTCAAAAGCTCTAAGTTCTTCCCATTCCAAACTCTCTTTTTCTTAAGCTCAAGCTTTTACACTTAACTCTCTCTCTCTCTCTCTCTCCCCCCCCTCTCTATCTCTCTCTCTCCCCTACGTTTTTTATGGCAAAAGATGATGAAGTGTGTGTATAGTGGTGGTATGAGGCATCATATAGCTTATATAGGTACCATTAGTGAGATCAATTAATCATTGATTAAATTAAACAATTACACTTATTTTATTCTAATTATTTGGTCCTGAATCGAATTTCAATTAGACCTACCATAATGTTCTAAAAATTCCAACTAACACACATACCAAGTCAATTTCACATTCGGTTACCGATAAGGCCTTATTTCATAGATCAAAATAGAAACAGAAACACAAACAGATGTTTCTACATTAAACATATATAAACACAAATAATGCAATGTATAATTAATTAACTCAGGATTTCATCTTAGTTACTTATTAGGGATATTAAATCATAGATTAACATTAACCAGAGGTCAGGGTTATTACAGTCTTCCCTCTTTAAAGAGTTTGGTCCTCCAAACTCAAATTACCTTCGTTTTGAAAAAATATCGGATCCAACGAAAACAAGTCAAGATATCTTCTCATCATGTCTTTTTCTGTCTCTCAAGTTGTATAGGTTCCTATGTGATTATGTTAATCAACCTTCACTAACGGAATTTCCTTGTTTCTCAATCTTTTGATTCGGCGATTCACAATTTGCATTGGCCTCTCCTCATACGTATAATCATTTTTTAGAAGCACATCGAAATGTGAAACACATTGTGGACATTGGACAGTTCGGGTGGAAGCGCAAGGCGATATGCCACAAGACCAATCCTTTCTAGTATCATGAATGGCCCGATGTAATGTAGGTTTAACTTTCTTCATTTTCCAAATCGGATAACCCCTCTTGTGGGTGAGATCTTTAGAAACAGATGATCTCCTATTTGAAATTCTAAGTCCTGTCTCCATGTATCTGTATAGCTTTTCTGGCAGCTCTGGGCAGTGAGAAGTTGCTGTTGGATGAGTTGAATTTTATCGCTCATTGTTTGCATGATCTCGGGGCCTAACAGTTTCCTAACTCCGACTTCCGTCCAACACAGAGGTGATCGACATCTCCTTCTATACAGTGTCTCGTATGGTGCCATTATGATGCTTGCATGGTAGTTATTGTTATAGGTGAACTCCATTAAAAGTAGGTGATCATCCCAATTACCTTTGAGATCTAGCACACATACACGTTACATATCTTCCAAAATCTGGATTGTTCTTTCAGATTGCCCATCAGTTTGAGGGTGATAAATAGTGCTAAACTTCAATATAGTTCCCAAAGCCTCTTGTAATTTGTTCCAGAAGTAAGACACACAGCGGGGGTCTCGGTCAGATACGATTGAAACTGGGGTACCATGCAATCAAATGATTTCTTTGATGTACAGAGTAACGAACTTAGTAAGGGGATATGTGATTCGGATTGGCAAAAAATGTGTCGATTTCATCAATCGATCTACTATAAACCATATTACATCATTCTTCGAGACGGATTGCGGTAGCCCAATCACAAAGTCCATTGTAATGCGCTCCTATTTCCATTCAGGAATAGGGAATGGTTGCAGCGTTCCTGTAGGTCTCTATTGTTTTGCTTTAACATGTTAACAATATAGGCATTTGGAGGCATGGCTTGCTAAGTCTTTTTTCATTCATGTCCACCAGTATTGTTCTTTCAGATCATGGTACATCTTTGTATTGCCAGGGTGAACCACAAACCTCAAGCTATGAGTTTCTATTAATATCTTCCTTTTGAGTTTCAGAATGTCAGGTACACAGATTCGATTATAAAATTTTAGCATCCCATTGCTTAGAGTGAAGTCAGGATCAGACGTACTTCTTTGCTTCTCATACTTTTTCTTCAAAAGTTTATCTTCACATTGGCGTGCTTTAATTTCTTCAATCAAAGCAAGTTCCACAATTATATTGGCGAGCAGTCCATTGATTTTGTGGTGGGCAAGGGTACATGCCAAACTTGTGGTAGTCTTTCGACTCAACGCGTCTACTACCATGTTAGTTTTGCCTGGATGGTGATAAATGTCCATATCGTAGTCTTTTATAAATTCTAGCCATCGTCGCTGCCGCATATTCAATTCCTTCTGTATAAACAGATATTTTAGACTCTTGTGATCTGTGTAAATTTCGCAGGTTACTCCATAGAGATAATGACGCCAGATTTTGAGGGCAAAGATTACTGTGGCTAATTCCAAATCGTGGGTCAGGTAGTTCTTCTCGTGGGTCTTTAGTTAACGTGAGGCATATGCAATGACCTTTCTATTTTGTATAAGAACGCAACCCAAAGCATTGTATGAGGCATCACTATAAATTATGAACATTTTTGTTCCCGTTGGGAGTGCTAGTATAAGAGCTGTCACAAGTCTGTTTTTCAATTCTTGGAAGCAACGTTCCTGCTTGTCCGTCCATTCAAAAGGTGTGTTCTTCTGAGTGAGTTGGGTCAAGGGTGATGCTATCTTCGAGAAATCTTGCATGAAGCATCGATAATAGCTTGCTAGACCTAAGAAGCTTCGAATCTCGGACACATTAGTAGGTCGTGGCCAATCCACGATTGCTACGACTTTTTGGAGGTTAACTGAGATATCATCTTTGTTAATGACGTGACCAAGAAAATGCACATTGGTGATCCAAAATTTGTATTTCTTCAACTTGGCATAGAGTTTGTGATCACGTAGTGTTTGTAAAACCGTTCGCAAGTGCTTCTCATGGTTTTTCGGTGATTTGAAGTATATGAGAATGTCGTGAATGAAAATAATGACGAACTCGTAAAGATAGGGTTTGAACACTCGGTTCATGAGGTCTATGAAGGCCGCTGGAGCTTTTGTGACGCCAAATGGCATCACGAGAAACTTGTAGTGCCCCTAACGGGTTTTGAAGTTTCGACGCTTTCTATTTTGACTTTTAGTTGACAGTAGCTAGAATGCAAGTCAATTTTTGAGAATACTTGGGCGGCTTATAGTTGATCAAACAAGTCATCGATTCGTGGCAGAGGGTATCAATTTTTGATGGTGACTTTGTTCAGCTCCCGGTAATTGATTTATAACCTCATCGTGCCATCATTTTTCTTTACGAATAGTACTGGAGCTCCCCAGGATGGAGTACTAGGTCGAATGAAACCTTTGTCTAGTAGTTCCTACAGTTGAATCTTCAACTTTTTTAATTCTATCATGGACATGCGGTGAGGGGCTTTTGAGATTGGTTGTGTACTATGTTGGGTTTCAATGGTGAATTTCATTTCTCGGTCGACCGGGGTACCAAGTAGGTCTTCCGGAAATACATCCGGAAATTCTTAAACCACAGGGATCACATCAGGTATGGGGGCTTCTTGTTAAATATTGATCACATAACAGATACAACTACAACGACCCTTTCTTAGAAGCTATTGGGCTGTCATGAAGGATATAACACATGGAGGGGAAGAAACTCCAGTTCCATCAAAGACAAGCTCGAGTTGGTTTGGTGACTAGAGGGAGACCTTTTTGGTTTCACAATCGATAGAGACATGGTTGGCAGCCAACCAATCCATTCTTAAGATCACATCAAAGGTACTAATACAGAGGGGAATCAAGTCTACGTATAAGGTTTCATATTTTAAGGATACAGTACAAGATTTGTACACATCAGCACTAAGAGCAGAAGTACTAGAAAGAAAAGACACAAACAATACATATCCTAAGGGTTCGGGTGTTGATATTAACTTGGAAGCAAAGTGTGGTGTAACAAAAGAATGAGTGGAACCAAAGTCAAAGAAAACATGAGCTAAATGACCACAGATAGAAAGTGTACCTAACACAACATTCTCAGTAAGTTTTGGGTTTCCATGTACCAAGGTAAAAGCCCTTCCTTGGCGTTTTTGGTCCTTCCTCACTCCTCCAAGTACCGCAGGTTTTCTGACTGGTTCAAAGGGGCCGGTTGTAGGATTGGTAAGCTTTGGACAATCTCTCAGCAAGTAACCAACTTGATTGCATCTAAAGCATGCTCCCGAGTCTCGATAGCATCGTCCCCAATGAGCCCTTCCACAAGTAGGACAATTAGGACTAGTGCCACCTCTGGGGTTAGTAGGACCTTGATTGCTTGAACTAGTTGAACTGGTTGTGCCCGTATTTACCCTCTTGGGAGGCGCAACACCGGATCTTCTATTATCTCTTTCCCAAAATTGCTTCCTTTGGCTTGGTTTCCCGGAGCGCGAGGTTTTAATCCCTTTTTCTGCAATGTATGCTCAATTCACTACCTCCGCATAGGTTGGTAGTTTCAAAACCTTAAGCCTATCCTTGATTTCAGCATCCAATTCTACTTCAAATTTTTTTTCTTTTTGAGCTGTGGTGGGTATGACATATGTCACAAATCGAGCTAGTTGCGTGAACTTGCTCTCATATTCGGCCACTATCATGGTTCCTTGCTTTAGATGTATGAATTCCGACGCCTTTTGTTCCCGCAACAAATTTGGAAAGTATTTTTCATAAAATATTTCCAAGAATCTTGCCCAAGTCACGATATCTTCTTTCTTCAGGGTAAGATGCCACAATTCCTGTGCATTGTCTTTGAAGGTGAATGTGGCACAGGTTACCTTCTATCGTTCTGTACAAGGTAACTCGCGAAAAATCTTCTCCATGTCTCTGACCCAAGCTTCTATTACCAATGGGTTTGTACTGTTGGTCAATGTGGTAGGTTTCAAGTCCTGGAACTATTTTATTGTAATTGGCTCTTCTCGCCGTTTAGGCATACCGTTATTTATGTTGGTTTGTAGGGCTCGTAGAAAACTGGTAACTGCTCTTTGCATGATTTGTTCCATTGGGTCGGCACTGCTGATCGACGATTCGGTTCCATTTCCATCATTAGCCATTACTACAAGATGAAAATGGTAAGTGGAAATTTTTTTTTTTTGGTACCAAATTTTACGGATTTAATCATCGCAATATCATATTTATGATTTACAAAGATCCTATAATTGCACATATATCATTTACGAGACACTTGTTTTACTTATGCAAAAGAAAAGATGTTATTACAATATACTTAGATAACAGTCAAGAGTTAGTGTGTAATCTTACTAATACAAAAACATATGGATAAGACTAATCATGATCAGGTCACAAAAATCTCCTTGTCGGACGTCTAAAATGGACCGTTAAGCCACCACGAAATCTGGCTCTGGAAAACTAGGCCGTGAAATAACCCTGCAAACTCACCCTGCATGAGAGACTCAAACTCCCACCTACTGTGCTCTATTCCAAAGTAACTCCATACCACCCGAACTATGTAGACAGGAACACTGTGATCATAGCCCCAAAACTCCCGTCCGGTAACCCGTACTAGTATCTCTAAGTATGATGCACTATCAGTGAAATCCACAGCTGGGGTATGGATAATGTGCTGTGGAGGAGGCGTCGTAGTACATATGTGGCTGCTAAGGTATGCATGCCCTCTCCTCTCCACAAAGCCTAGAGGCAGAGGTGCGACCAGAAAGGACGGATATCCTAGGTCCGAAGCAAGACCAACAACGTGGGTCAGCCCAATGTACCTCTCGTGTGTGCTACCTCGGCTAAGTCTCCAAAATAAGAAATCATCTTTGGGGTTAGCCTATAAGTATACCGGTCTCCCTATGAGTCGGTCAAATGTTGGGTGGGCTTGCCTGACAAGACTCTTTGAATCTCCCCAGCCTTCTAGTAGGTTCGGGATAAGATGAGCTCATGGGGGCTTGAACTAGAATAACTCCATTAGGTTTGCCATTTCCTACAACACAGGAAAACTTAGCCTAGAAATAGTTATAAAACAGTTTAATCGTGTTAGACAAACTAAAGTTTATTTTTTTTAAACCCAATAACCATTGCTCTAATACCACTTTTGTCATGACTCAAACCCGGTACTCAAAGGTTCAGTGTCACAACAAGATAATAAAAAAATAAAATAATTCTAAATTTTTTGTAGTAGTAGCGCAAGCGGATAAATTAAATAAATTAAAATAAAATAAATGGGTACAAGTGTCCGGTCAGAAATACAGATAGTAAATAAAAAAAGAAACACTGCGATTATTCCTCATTACGTTGATAAGATATTTTTGCATTTTTGCATCCTCATTACATTTTTGCATTCTCATTTAATTTTTTTTTATACAAAACTAACCTGATCAAATAGCTATCGATATCTGATCAATGTAATTGTTTACAAAAATATAGTAATTGACAAGTTCTACACATTGAATGGTTCAGATTATCAAAATGGTGCTCAAAAATAGACTCACGAGCCGGGCTAGATGGTCTAGTCTTGATCTCCAACTGGAGACAAATTGGACCGAATATATCTATCAAAATCAAGTTAGTCAGATATCGATGATTCTTTAATTAAATCACATTTGTATATGAAAAAAGAATGACAAGTATGATTCAGAATAAAATCAAATACATATATGATTTAATGAAAGAATTATCGATATTTAATCAACTTTTACAAGTATATTGTACTCGATATATCTAAAAAATAAACAGTTTAAATTTTCAAAATATGAGCCTATGAACCTTACACAATAGTCACTGTTGTGTGAAGTGCACAATAATTACTCAATTACAAAATATAAAGGTTCTCTATTTAGAACCGATTAAAGAAGGGAAATGAGAGGGTGTGAGGTAGTGGCGAGAATAAAATAGGGCAATAAGCGAAAGGGAAAAGCATGGGTGTGGCCTATTTTGGCAATTGGATTAAAAATTAGTTTTTTTTTTTTTTTTTTAATCATACTATCTCTCTATTTTTTTGTATATTTAAAAAAAAAACAAAATAAATAAAATAAAAAAGTTAATTTTTAACCTGCTTCCAAAGTACAAAGTTTGATTTGTTACAGTATCTCTAATATTATTCAGCATGCTTGGTTAGAGTTTTTCAAAACCTCTTTTTAGAAAATTCTACTTTCTTGTTTTTAGTGTTTTTTTGCTTTTACTGAATTTTTTTAATATTTTAAGCAATTTTTTTTTACTTTTTAGACATACCTAACATAAATATACTTAAAAGAAAAAAAATTTGTGAAAAAACCTTTTAAAACTTCACTAAATACCAAAAATACAAAAAAAATTATGAGAATTCAGTACATTTTTTATATTTTTATGTATTTGTTAATTTTTTAAAATATTTTTTCACATTTTTTTACTTTTTAGATACATCTAAGTAATGTGTATCTAAAAAAGTAAAAAAAATGTTTTAAATTTTAAAAATATTCACTAAAAACAAAAAACACGAAAACCAAAAAATTTAATTTTCAAAAAACTTAATCTAAAAAACTCAAACCAAACACACTGATTAATTTTTTGCATCTAATTTGATTCTTAATTTCGATAAAATATTTGATTTGATATGAATTACTCTAATTTTCAATCAAATTTTTATCAAAATATTTTTAAAGATCTCATTTTTATCCGAGATTTATCTTTTCATTAAATTTGATGAAAATATATTCTCTATATCATGTTTTGAATTTTTCATCAAATTTTAAGTCGATGAAGAATTTGATAAATTTCCAATTTGATGGAAAAAAACTGTAGGTCCTTTACTGAACATTTGATGAATAGATTGGAATTACTTTTTGAGCACAATATTGTGTTTTTTTTTAAAACAAATTATTTTAAATTTCTCTTTATTATTATTATTATTATTTTTTTTTTTTGAGGTTTACGTTTTAACCCCAAATAACCAACTTGAGGTGCTCATCACTCGTGAAATGTAAGCCGCGAAATTGGTAGGAGTGGTTCATATTTATATAGAACTATACACTAAAAAATAAATAAATAAATAAAGAAATAGAAAGAATTAATCTTCAGACGATCACTGAGAGTCACTGCTCTTCCATGGCGGCTCTTCTGAGTCCATCTCTCTCTCTTCCTCCTCTCAACAACAAGGTAAATATATCAATTTTTTATTTTTATTTTTTATTTTTCTGTATATAAAATCTATATATATTATCAAGATTGAAAGTTTTCAATTGTTGATATATGAATCAGTGCTGCGATTTGCTGATCTGGGTTTCAAATAGAAAAAAATAAAATAAATAACCTTACTGTAGTCTATGATTATTTTGGATTTCAATTTTAGGCCTAGATGAACTTGTTTGGTTCCTGAGAAAATGTTGAAGAAGAAATGGAATGGTTAGAAAATTCCACCTTATTGGGTTTAGTTGAACTGATGAAGTTTTAAGTCAAATTTCTTTACAGGTTTGAAAAAATCCACATAAAAACCCAAATTTGAATGGTTGGTTGGTGCTCCTATCTTAGTAAGCAAACTCATACTGGCTTAAATCATTATTAGGAATTGAATAGAAGATCTAATTGTTTTGGTATTTGAATTAGCCATCTTATAGATTATCATCACTGGCTTATGGATCTTTTGGGTTTCCAATTGCCTATCTCTTAGACTATGTTTGGATGGCAGGAATTAGGGAATGAGAATCCTATTGCCAAGAATCTCACTAGTAATAAGATTGTTGTGTTAATGTAATTCAAGCATTTTGTTTGGTTAGGGACTTTTTTTTACTTTTTTTTTTTAATAGAAAAATGATAACATTTTAAATATTGTGTGCTCATCTTCTTGTTTTAGTCTTAAATAATTCACATTCTTTCAAGAATGTGAGATTTTTAAATATTGTGTGCTCATCTATGAAGTACGGGGTACTAGTACGAGTACTAGCATTGGTACAATATAGGTACGGCAATATGGTAAAATTAAAAAAAAGTAGGATATGTGTACAATTTAGTACGTTTGTAAAAAAATATTTATTTTTAATTTGGATTGATGTAAAAATTAATTAAATAGTTTAATTTGTTAAGATCCAACTTATAATTAACATTTAATGGCAAAAGTAAAGGTATAAATGTCATTATATTAAATAACTTACAAACCATAGCTTAATTTTAAAATCATGCTAAGCATAAAATTAAAAATTAAAAAGAAGTCTAGTGAAAGGTATTTTATCTCGATAGTAGAAGAAAATATTGTTTTAATTGAGATACGGTACGGCTTAGGTATATATTAAGTACATTTAGGTATGCCAAGAATTAAGAAGAAAAAGTTTGAGTACGTGTTTCATGTACCTGGTACCACACAAAACCATACACCGATAAGTACGGTACGGCATGTTTGTCGAAATACCCATGCTTCATAGGTGCTCATCTTCTTGTTTTAGTCTTAAATAGTTCAAATTCTTGAAGAATGTGAGATTTCCATAGAGAGATGTCCGTTTGGCAAGAGACTATATTTTAGCTAAAAAGTCAAAAAGTCACTAAAAAAGTTTAAAAAAAATTCAACTCATTTTAAGAAGTCATGAAAAATTTCTCTAATTTCCTATTCTCTATCTACTTTGGTTTCATATAAGTTACAAAACATGTAAAATTTGTTTTTCAGCTCCCACCACTATTAGTGTTGTCAATAAGTTTACAGCCTAAGAACTCAGAAAAAATTGACCAGGAATTTACCTAGAAAATTGATATGTGGCTTAGATTTAATCGTTGTATAGTCCACCCACATTTATAATGAATTTCAACCATTCAATGTTTTTTTTCTGGATAAATTTTCTGGGTACCTAACATTGCTGATAAGTTTATAAAATTTTATCTTTATTTGGTTTCCTGTGATGACTTTTGGATTTTTTTAGGTGAATCCTGTTAGTGTCAGCACAATAGCTGCAAATACACTGCCAACCAAAAATTTCCAGCCCGTTGTCAGAAACGGTAGAATCAACAGGTATCATTGGCTGACAAAAGCTAAGATGTCTGCAGAAGCAGATGTACTTGCACAAGATTCTGTTAATGTTGAATCCATCGATGCAAATGGTAATTCTTCTTTCCCATTTTCCAATTTACCAGTTATTTTTTGTTCAATGTCGAACAACCTCAGAGAGACGGACTGTTAAAACTTTCTGTACCTGAAAAACAACAAATTAGTATGTATTGATTTTGCTTGGGATATGACTGCTGTATCCTAAGATTTACAGTAGTATAAATATAAAAGTAGATCAAAATTTTTATGTAGTGGGTCCAAATGGGGTGTACTGAATGAATAGTATTGGAGATGTGAAAATTGCAGACAATAAACTGAAAGTACGGAGATGGCTGTTGGGTGAAGACTAAGAAAAACAGATATGAGAGAGAATCTTGGAAACTATGAGAGAGACAACCTTTGCTCTAATCACTTGAATCAGGATTGTCTTAATTGCTTATTGAACTGTGGGATCCTTATTTATAGGCATCCTGGACTCGCTTTGAGTCCAAAAATCCATATGGTGATCAGGTGATACTGTGTGGCTCAGGGACCACATGGAAAGATCCCTTTCTAATTGCCTGACTGAGATGAACGTAGTGCAAGTCCCTTTGGGGTATCGAGGGTAAGATAATCATCGATGCCTTGACAATCTCTTACTCTTAGCCGCCAAGCCACATAATCCACTCTTATCAAGCCTTGATTGAAGTGAAGAAGGGCCCTTTGGAGGCCTTTAAATGGGTGAGAGATCATCCAAACACTAAATCACATAGAGACTAAAGGCCTTCTGGCTTAATATAGGGAGTACAGTCGCAGATGCATTTATTTAGTAGAAGGAAATACTAATCGCCAATATTGGTATATTTGTAAAAAGTGTATTGAAATATGAGAAAAATATATATAGAAATATATAAAAGGGTATGGGAATATATGTGAGATATAAATTTTTTTAACTTTATTTAGTTCTTAAAAAATGCCCATTGGGAAGTCGTTAGCAGGACCTTTAAAGTTTATTGCTGATGTTGATGCAGATTATGGAATCGTTAGCATGCACCATGTGGGAATACTATGTGAAAACCTCGAAAGGTCACTTGATTTTTACCAAAATGTGCTTGGTATGTTAACTATTTCGCTCCGAAGGCAATTGTATATATCATTTATTTAACAGAAATTCTAAATAAGATTTTGAGGTCAGGTCTGAAGATAAATGAGGCAAGGCCAGATGATAAGCTCCCCTATAGGGGTGCTTGGCTATGGGTGGGCTCTGAGATGATTCATCTCATGGAGCTTCCAAATCCTGATCCCTTGACTGGTCGGCCTCAACATGGGGGCCGAGATCGTCATACATGTGTTGCGATTCAGGATGTGTCTAGGTTGAAAGCGATCCTTGATAAAGCTGGTAAATTTCCTCCTCCGCTTCATCCTTCTTTACTTGAATTCGCCAAAGATCTTCAAATCCCATTTGAAAATGCTATTACAGAATCATTACCAGAATGATGTGTCATTAACATTGAAAGATTTTTTTGTTTAAAGTGGTAGGTTCACAGTTTTACCACATCATTCTTTACTTGAATATGCCAAAAAATCTCCAAATCTCTTTTAGGTTTTTATAAAAATGTGTTTTTTCTAAAATGGACTTCTTCTCATGCTCGGTTGTTGTTACAGGAATTCCCTACACACTAAGCCGCTCTGGGAGGCCAGCCATCTTCTTCCGAGATCCAGATGCTAATGCATTAGAATTTGCTGAATTTGATATCTGATGTGCTTAACATTTCTAGCATAGACATATCAATATGCGTTTGTATTTCTCAAGACATCAACTAAAAAAATATAAATAAATAAATAAAATAACAATCTAGTGCACGAGACCTTGCCATTGCAGAGTTTGAGAAAAGTCAGATGTACGCAATCTTATCCTACAATATATAATGTACATATAATTGTCAAAATTGTCAAATGTAAAGGATCATGGGTTTTTGAATCCACTGAAGCCATTGTTGCAATTTGCAATAGAGAAACATGTAATGAGAGAGTTTGATGGGTTGGGTGTGCCGGGTTTGTTTAGTCATATTGCCTCAAGCAGCTTTGAAATTGTCTAAATTTGCTACTATGTAATGTAATTATGATTAAAGGCATTATTACCTTGTCCAGAATTTGAATTCTCTAATTTGTGATTGGAGCCAAGAATTTTGCATCTTTGCGCGCGGATATATTGTACACTAGGGTGCTCGCGGATCAGATTGGGTCGAATGGTTTCCTATCCGCAATTCGTCCGAACTTAGACGGATTAGAAAAAATTAATCCACATCTATCCGCTTAGTTAGCATATGCGGATTGAGCGGGCCATGTGGGTTGGACGGGTGGATGCGGCTCGATTTAACAGTTTAAACTTTACTATTTTATGCTTTTTTAAAAATTATTTTAGAATAATTTTTTATTATTTTGGGTCTTATTTTAGCCCAAAATTTTTTATTCTTCATTTTTTATGATTAAAATAAAGGCCAAACTTTCATATTTCATAAATACCTAAGATTATTACTAAATAAAATATTTATAAAACATAAAAATGTAACATTATTTTCTTAAGAGGATTGGCAGATCAAATTGGTTGGTTTCTCATCTGCCATCCGTCCAAGCATAGGCGGATTTGAAAAAAATTTGCATCTGTCCGCTTGTATTATCAAAACCGCTTAAAAACATGTGGATTGGGTCAGGCCAGATCAATTTTGGTGGATTGGTCGGGCCTGTGAACACCCCTACACACGTACTGTGTCCTTACATTTATATACTGGACATTACTATAGTACTCCAGCATTTTACGTGCAGAGTGTTCACTTAGCAGCACCTACCACATTCAACCTTACTATGCGAGAATGTTTCTGTGGCAACCTTAATGATGTTGCACCGAGGCCGGCCCTTAGAGATGGTTCACGTTCTGAACGATTTCAGCCAACCAATAAGAGGGGGGGGGGGGGGGTTGTGTGTGTGTGTAAATAACCTAATCAAACCAAACTAAGTATTGTATCCGAATCTGGTGATGATCCAATAATATAACAATGCCAAATTCAAGCCTACATTTGTCTTCGGCTATTTCCTTAATCAGACGCACAAAACCAATCCAATTTAACGCAAATAGAGAACATATCAACAGGTCCAACACTCACTGAAAAACTTGCAGTCAGTATGAAGAAGAAACTTCCATCTTCCAAACAATTTGTAACTTAACAATCTTTTTACAGAGAAGCATAATATTCACTATAGTTATCTGTAAGATATACACCACATACTAGAATTTACATAGAAATTGTTCCAAGAATGCTTGAAGTCCCGAGTCAAACCTACCTTTGTGAACTAAACTGCTTCCGTCAATTTCTATACAGCAATCGTTGTACTACTCAGACACAGATGTTATACGTGACCTCCATTCTTGTATCGCAGAACGTAATGTATGGTTTGGAATAAGCGTTGTATGCTGCAGCCGAAGCTTTGTTACTGGTGATACATTATGTCTCTCGAGCCATGCCTTGATCGCTCGAAGCTCATAAGTAAAACCATCGGGCGCAATGTGTGGATCATCCATTACATCCTACATTAGCCATGGCATAATGGACATAGAAAGGTAGAATATGAGGTGCAGCCAACATATAAAATCGAAAGCTATAAACACAATCTATAAAGCATAGACACGGACACGGACACGAGGAAATGTAAATATTAAATTTTCAAAAAGTAAAGGGGGACACATGCAAAACATATAATTATATATATTTTATTATGTCATATATGTAAATATGATATAATTATTCCATAGCAAAGATCTATTCTCATCAAATTCATCAACCATGGGTATACTATTTCGATGAAAAATAAATAAATAAAATAAAACAAATGGGGCACAATGTGTCCATCGCATGTTCTCAGCATCGAGAGTGTGTCCGACACATGTACAAAGCATGTCAGTAGGGATAGCAATGGGCCAGGTCAGGGCAGGGTGGGTTTGGGGTGTCCCATGCCCAGCCCATTCTTGATTGGGACAGGGACGGGACCAAGAAAATTGGGGAGATGACGGGGTAATTTGCAACCTCTAGGAGGGGATGAAACTAAATGACAGATGATATGACCTATGATGGACAACAATTAATAAGTTATAAGAATTAAAAAGATCAAAGATGAGAAATAGAGATGTGAAAATGTTATACATATATATTGGCGTTTTAATCATATTATACTTATCAAACTAATTTTTATATATATACATGAAAAGGTAATATTTAATGTAATCATGGCACCCCGTTTATTAATGGGGCAGGGAAAACCCGTGCAAAACAGGGCTGGGGGGGATGCAAGGGCGGCATTCCCATCCCATTGTATCAGACATCTATATGTGACCTCCAGAAAGGTGTTTGTGCTTCATAGCATATGATCTTATGGAGTTTGAATTTTTCACCTGAAGGATTGGGCAGAAGTAATGGCTAGGTGCATGAATACTGTTCCTTTCTACACTTAAACTAGCATCTGCGATATCAACAAGTTTCTTCAAAACTGGCAGAACTTCAGTTTCAAGATCCGGCCTTTCTCTGCATCGAAGTCTGGAGCATTTCAGGGCCACCTGAGCTAGTTCCTCAGCTTCCTGAAGTGGCCAATCTGGTATAGACTTGTCCAGTATCTCAGATAAGGAACCATTGGCAATCGCATTTTCAACTTTCAATAAAAGCCCATTTGGATGTTTTGCAGCCAGCAATTGGAGGGTAATGATTCCAAAAGCATATAGATCTGATTTGGTTCGGACCGTGCCAGTTCTTTGATATTCTGGATCCATATAGTAAAGAGTACCAGCAAGAATGGAGTCCCTGTATTCTGTGATGTTGTCGGGCACAACGTCTGAAATAAGTTTTGCCAAACCCACGTCGCCAATTTTGCTCACATAATTTCTGTTCAAAAGAATGTTTCCTGGTTTTAGATCTCGATGAACAATAGGCTCTGGTTTTGAGTTGTGTAAGAATGCAAGTCCACAAGCTACTTCAAATGCTATCCGGAATCGAACAAACCAAGGAAGGGGACGCCCAGTGTTTCTGTTGAAAATATGATCCTCTAGGCTACCATTTTCCATATATTCATAAACCAAGCAACCGGTCTCTGGACAGGCACCAAGCAGTAAAACAATATGTGGATGGCGTAGCTGGCTAAGAACTTCGACCTGCAAATAATTGACAGAGGACAGAAGGAATCATTGCCATGATGGTTAAAGTGACTAAACTGGCCAAGGAAATATTAGCGGAAATAGAACATAGTTTGAGAATTAGATAACAGAAAAGAGATCAAACAAAAAGTCAATAAGCCAAAGGCAATGCTAAAATTCAAAAGAAGTTTCACAAATATTCATATTATTAGATTAGTAGTTGCCCGCTAGGGCAAGACTAATCAACATGTTTCTGTGGGTGTTAACACAAGTGTGAACAATAGAATGCCCCCATTTTGGTAGCCCTTATAAATCAACTTATTAGCTTATTTGCCTAAAAAAAGTTGACTAATAGTGTTTGGTTGCAATTTTAAAATATAACTTGTTTGACTTTTTCATCTTTTTTTTTTTTTTTTTTAAAAAAAAAAGTGAGAATTTCTTAAGCTACAATTTGTAGCTCTTTTAATTTTTTTTTTTATGCTTCATGGACTCTTTTGTCTCAAACAAGACTTGGGCATTCTGGATATTTGCACAACAAAAAAACTATGTGACGGGGTATTTAACCAAACAAGTTTAAAAAAATTTAGTTGCACCAAACAAATTTATAACTTATGTTTAAGTCTTTTAAGCTAATAATCTAAAAGGCTAACTTATAAGTGGTACCAAACGGGGCCAATAGATCATGAATTTCAAACTGCTCACAATGTTCACGTGGTTAATGAAAGATTTCCTTATTATTGAATACATGTAACAAAATCAGCTTATGTGCACAATTAAAACTTATTCTGCATTCACTACTTGTGAAAAGTTTAAGAAGTTATCAAATGATTGTGCTAATAGACAAAGAAAAGCCTCAAGCAGGCATGTGAACTTGAATGAGAGAAAGCAACAAGTATAGCTAAAGAAGAAACCTCTCTCAAAAACTCCTGTTTCTTGTCTGATGCACCAGGCTGGAGAATTTTGACAGCTACTGGTGTGTTATCAAGGCTACATCTGTAAACTTTCCCGTATGCTCCTTCACCGATCATCTTAGTATCAGAGAAGAAATCAGTGGCAATCTCTATTTCATCCCTCGTGTATCGTTTGTACCTTCTGTCATTTGTAAAGAGTGCATCAGCAATTTTCTGTTTCTCCAAAGATTCTTTGAGGGCTTTCAATTCTGCTATCTGCCTTTCGTAAGCCTCTTTAGCAAGCAGATTTCTTGCCATCTCAACCTCCTTCACAGCTTCCAAATGCTTCTCTTTCTCTTCGGCAGCAATTTTCCTGTAAACTTCTTCTCTTTTCAGTGCAGCATTTACTTGTCTTGCTTCTTCAAGGCATTCAGTAGAAAGCAGGCGAACCTGTGAAATAGAGCTTCAATATTAAAGGTCTAGGCATTTGGTATAAATGTAACACATGTGTATCACAGAAAATGAGAGCATCTAAGTTTTTCATTTGTAGATAGAGTCATTACAAGTCTTGCTTCATATTCAAGGTCAAATTAGTGTTCTTACTCTCCCTGCATGGAGTGGAAGTCAATAAATATATTGAAGTCACCTTTGAAATCTACTCTGGAACTAGTTGAAGTAAAAAAGCACAAAACTTTGAATATATTTCTGGATTTAAAGTTTTTCGTACAGGAAATGAGTCAATCTTCATCAGAATTTCAAAAATGAAAACAGTTTGAAATGCCTTAAAATAAGTTGGCACTTGGCGAATATCATCAAAGTAAAAGGCATAAAATAGATCAAAATCTAGGGACTTTGTTAATTGATCAAATGCTCACCTTGTTTTGGGCATGGACAAGATCCTCACAAGCTCGATTGTACATGGAAACAGTGCTCTCTAATTCTAGACGCAGTTGTTCTACTTCAGCCTGCACGTCTGACTGCAGAAAAATACCCATCTCTAAAGGTAAGAACTGATTTGTCTTGCCTTTGTCATACACTTCGTTAAAATGTGCACAAAGCAAGTAATTAAGATTATGATCAAACACACTGTCCGTTGGATCTGAATAAATCTATTCAAATCCTTAAAAGAGAATATGTACTGTAGGAGGAAAAACTGAAACCAATTCACCTGCTTTGTGTCTATAGAAGCCACAGACGGGGATCCCTTTACTGTCTGAATTTCCAGGTTATTATTTTCCAACATTTGACGATTTCTTTCAGGAAGTGCGCTAGAATGACCTGGAGAGCTCTGTCTTACAATTGCTTTAGAGTTCAGTTGACTAAGATCTGACACTGATGATGCTCCAAAGGTCTCAGTCGAGAAAGAATAAAGGTCAGGTTTCAACTTAATAATTTTAAGTGAGCCACGCTCTCTTTGAGTAAACAAGCAATGTCTAGAGTTGTTTTCTGTAAAATGAAGGCAGAAAAAAAATATGTAATGGAAAAAGAAACAATTAAGGACATGGAAACTGTGCAGAATGAAAAGAAAGTGTTTCAAATTACCACTACTTGACAAGTGGTTGGAAGAAGTTGTGATGAGCCTACGTCTTGACACAACATAAACTTCACAAGTTTCAGGAGCATGTTTCAGAACTACCGATGGCACACTGGAGTTTTTTAGCTTCCTAAAATGAGGTGACCAGAAAATTAGTATTAGTATTTATTGAGAAATGAAGTTCAAAATATGTAAGAAACTCAAATAAGCATTAAGGGGGCTTGTTAAGCTAACAAATCAAAACCATTGAGTGAAAGATGGTATTTAGCCGAATGGTTGAACCCTTAGCTTAACATACAATACAACCAATGTAATAGAAGATAATGATAACTTTATGTTGTTATCCCATTCAATTCCTAGTAATAAGCCCTCACATAGTAATATCCACAAGAAAAAATCAGTAGGTGAACCAAAACACACAAACAGTAAAATACTACCAACTGGCTAACAACTAGTAGGAGGATAAAGAGCCATGAAATGAACAATTTATTGTATGTACAGACATTCATGGTACCTTACCTCGTGAAACAGTAGGAAGAGCAAGAGCCTAACACCAAACTTCTTATACCCGAGTCAGTAATATATTTAAGAAGTGATGATGCAGGATTATCACCTTCCAGCACCAAAGTTTCGATCTAGGAAAAAACCAAATTGAAATTATACTTCAACACCAACTCAATTTAAAAAATATTTATATACCCAAAAAGGACAAAACAAACTCACCTTTCTTGTTTTGCATAGTTTCTTAAATGGTATAAAGATCTCTTCAAACTTTAGTTTCATGTCATGCACAAACATTCGTACCACATTTGCATCCAATTCCTCAATGGGTATACTGTCTCCAGCTACAGAACATGGCAATGCCCACAAGAGGATACGTTTAAGTCATTCAAATTTCAGAGTAGCAAGGTTCAGCAGTAATGAAAATAAAAGACCAATTGTCAACAGTCTTGAAAAATAGAGTTGAAGTTTCTGAAGTCTAAAACCCAAAGAAAAATGCAGTTGTTGCATTAAAACTAATATCAAGAGAAAATTATAATTTCATTTGTATAGATTCATATTTACTTGCTTGAAATTGACCAAATATAGTTGTATTACAAGTAAGCCCAAAAAATAAATAAATAAATAAACAAAGGAAAAAGGAAAAGGAAAGTTCATCACTTTCCTTACAAATATTTCACAAAGAGTAATGTTGTACAAACTAACAAATCTTTTCTAAATTTTCTGTCATATCATTAAATATGCTCTGTTTCAAATTCCAAAGCTTCATTATTGTATGACACATCAGTTAATTAGGACATCCCCAACCCTTGACTCAAACTTATATCAAATAGAGTTTTACACATTTTTTTACCCAAAACAACGGCTACTCAAATGCTCACTCAAAATTTTCAAGGTCATTTTGTAACTTTCAAATTTACAACCGTCATTTTCTATTGGAGTGCTTCATATCAAATAAAGTTTTTACTCAAATTTGAGTAAAATTTTGTGTTAGGGTTGGAGATGGCCTTAGTTCGTATGGCATTATTCTTTTCACAATTCAGTTCCATTTGACACGCCAAGATTGTATTGGGATGTGAAAATTTACACAAAAACCCAAATTAGGAAACCAAGAAGAAAGAGCTCAAATTTTTAACAGTTTAAAACGAAGTTTATTCTTCAGACCACACATATCCATGATGTCCATGAAAGTTTGTTTGATTGCCTGAAAGCTATGGAAAATTACAAAAAATATTTAACTTCTAAATGTTACATTTTGTCCCCTTCAGTAGATTCTAACAAAATGTATCAAGTCAAGATTCATCAAACAATTGAAATGCACAAAAACCCAACTTAGGAAACCAAAAAGAAAGAGCCCATATTTTGACAGTACAAAACAATTTCCTTCTTCAGGCTAAAATACTATGTTTGGTTGGAGGATTTGGGAAGCAATTTGGAAAAGGGAAAGGGAAAAGTTTGGGAAGCAATTTGGAAAAGGGAAAGGGAAAAGTTTGGAAAGCGATTTGGAAACACTTTCCCTTTCCGTTTCTAAATCCCTTCCCAAATCATCCCCCAACCAAACACAACATACATGTCCATGAAAGTCTGTTTGATTGCCCTGAAAGCCAAGGAAAAATCAAGAGAATACTAACAAAAATATAACTTTTAAATGTTAAATTTCCTCCTCCTCAGTAGATTGACCATCTCCAATCCTTATTCTCTTTTTCTCATCAAATATTTTTGAAAAATTCTAAAATTATCCTAATAATATGTTTTAACCATTTGCTATGAAAGAAAACCATCTCCCATCCATACTCCGTATAAAATTTCATCAAATTTCAGCAAAAAAATGTGAATGCTTGATGAATTTGATGAAATGATTGGAGCTCAGTTTCAGCTCTTTATGCATCAAATTCGAAATTGATAAAAGAATTGGTGGTGAAGCATTGAGTTAAAAAATTCATCAAACAGTTGAAATACACACAACAACAACAATGCCTATACATACAAATGGATCAATATTCAAATTTGATAAAAGAATTTTTTTTTTTTTTTTTATAAATAACCAAACTTTATAATAAAAGCATCAAGAAGATGCAAAGAATACAAACTAGATGCCACAAAGGCTCAACAAATTAAAAAGTCAAATCCTCCACAAAATCTACAAATGCCAAAACATCAGGATCAACCGAGCCGGTCAACCAGCTATGCAAAACGACAAGAAGTCGGCGTTCCAACCAAGGAACTGAATGAGACACCCCTTGAAACACACGCCTATTACGTTCCAACCAAACCAACCAAACAATACAATGAGAAACAAGCAACCACACTTTCCGTCGCCGCCTGCCAACACGACCCCCCATCCAACTTTGTAAAACCTGCATGATAGAAGCTAGCTGCACCCAGGCCAGTCCAAAAGTCGCGACCACAAGCATCCAAAGACGATGCGTAACTGGACAATGAACGAGCAAATGGGCCACCGACTCCGCTTCACCACAACACATGCAGCACCAATTAACCAATATATGTCCTCGGCGAATTAGATTATCCAATGTCAAGATATGTCCCAACATAGCCGTCCACACAAAAAAGGCCACCTTAGAAGGCGAACCTGACACCCAAACACATTTCCACGGAAAAACAACAGCATCCGCAGGGGCTAGCGCTGCATAATACGAGGACACAGTAAACTTCCCCTTAGCCCCAGGACAATTCCACACCACAGAATCCTGCCCAGCTCTGTCAACACGCAACTCATATAAAAAACCCAACAACGCCATCAACTGATCCTGCTCCTAATCCTGAATAGCACGGCGCAAGTGCACATTCCAAACAAGCGAATCCCCATGGCCACACTTCACATCACCCACCATAACCTCTCTATCAACAGCAAGAGCATAAATCAAAGGATACCGCACTTCCAATGGAACTTCACCACACCACCTATCCCGCCAAAATCGAGTTCTATCTCCCACCCCTACTTAGAGCAGAACCCTCTTCCAAAACTCCTCCCACCCCAACCAAATCCCTTTCCAAAGACCATGGCCATGCGAGTGCCCCACCCTACCTGAACACCACCCTCCCTGCCCCACACCAAACTTGGCAACCACCACTCTCCTCCAAAGGCGATCCCTCTCCCCCACAAAACGCCACCACCACTTACCCAACAAAGCCACATTAAACAGGACCAACCTTCGAACCCCTAAACCCCCTTGAACCTTGGGACGACAAATCCGATCCCAAGCCACCAAATGATAAGATCCCTCCCCCCCATTGCCCCAAAGGAAATCCCTCTGCAACCGCTCAATCCGTGTTGCTACAGACACCGGAATCACATGAACGGACATAAAATAAGTCGGAATGCTGGACAAGACACTCTTAATCAACGTAAGTCTGCCACCTTTAGATAAATACTGCCTTTTCCAACCTGCCAAGCGCCGCTGAACACAGGCCACCACCCCATCCCATACCCCCGTTGCCTTGAATGATGCCCCTAGAGGTAAACCCAGATACGAAACTGGGAGATGTGCCACCCTACAACCCAAAATAGCTGCCACTACCGAAATCCAAGCCACCTCTCCCACTGGAATTAGCTTCGACTTGGCCAGATTAACCCGAAGGCCCGACACTGCCTCAAAACACAACAACACACATCTCAAATGTCCAATCTGATTAACATCCGCATCACAAAAAATAAGCGTGTCATCCGCATAAAACAAATGAGAGACCGTCAAAATTGCCGGAGCCCGTCCCACCTCAAACCCATGTAACAAACCACCTTGTACCGCTCTAGTTAACAAACGCCCCAATGCCTCCATTACCAAAATGAACAGTAACGGAGATAAAGGATCTCCTTGACGTAAACCTCTATACAAAGGAAAGAACCCCGCCGGAGACCCATTAACCAGAACCGACATACGCACCGTAGATATACAGAATTGAATCCACCTCCTCCACCTTTCCCCAAAACCTAATCTGTCCAGCATAGACAATAAAAATTTCCAATTGACATTGTCATATGCCTTTTCGATATCAAGTTTGCAAATAAGCCCCTCTCGGTCCTGGCGAATCCTGGAATCCACACACTCATTCGCCACGAAGACCGCGTCTAGAATTTGCCGCCCACCCACAAAAGCATTCTGAGACTCGGAAACCACCCCATCCAACACACAACGCAACCGATTAGCCAATACTTTTGCCAACAACTTGTACACACTACCCAAAAGACTAATTGGGCGAAAATCCCGAATATCCTCCGCTCCACCCTTCTTGGGAATCAAAGCAATAAAAGTGGCATTGAGACTACGCTCAAATTCCCCGGTCTGGTGAAACTGCTCAAACATAGCCATCACTTCTACCTTCACCACCCCCCAACAATGCTGGAAAAATGCTATCGAAAAGCCATCGGGGCTCGGAGCCTTATCACCAGGCATACTCCGTAAAGCCGCAACCACCTCCTCTTCTGCAAAAGGCCGTTCAAGCATGCAGCTATCTGCCTCGGAAATAACATCGAACACAATTCCATCCAGCCCAGGCCTCCACACCTCCCCATCATCCCGAAAAAGATGCTCATAGAATCCCACAATCCCGGCCTTAACCTCCTCTGAAGAAGACAACTCCGTACCATTTACTCGCAGTCTACCAATCTGATTCACCCGACGATGAGCATTAGCCATACGATGAAAAAATTTGGTATTACGATCTCCGTCCTTCAGCCACAAATATCTAGACTTTTGTCGAAAGCTAATCTTCTCCATATGTGCAATTTTACCAAACTCCTTACGAACCCCATCCCGACGAACCAAATCCGCTGCAGATAAGCCCCTCGCAGTCTCTATCTGATCCAATTCCTGCAACATAGCTAACACATTAGCCTTCTGAACCTGCAGGTGCCCAAACACCTCCCTATTCCACTGCTTCAAATCAGCCTTGAGAAGTTTCAATTTCTGCGCTAAGCGACAACTCGGCAAACCAGACACACGGTAACTGTCCCACCAACCCTGCACCCGGTCCCGGAAACCTTCCAACAACAGCCACATATTCTCAAACCGAAACGGCGCAGGACCACTCCTGATACCCCCACTATCTAACAAGACTGGCCAATGATCTGAGACTGGGCGTTGCAACCGAAGTTGAGTCACTTGTGAGAAATGCTCCTCCCACTCCCCTGTCACCAAAAATCTATCAAGCCGAGACATCGCACCACCCCCAGACCAAGTATAACCGCCCCCCTGCAGTGGCAAATCCACCAACTCTAGGTCATTAATGAATGAAGAGAAAGCCCGTATAGAAGCCACCACCGAACTGGCCCCCAGCTTCTCGTCCACACTCCTAACCACATTAAAGTCACCGCCCACACACCAAGGAACCTCCCACCGAAAAGCAATACACTGTAACTCATCCCAGAAACTAGGCCGCTCCCTTCCACGAACCGGTCCATATACCCCTGTAAAGGCCCAACGGAAATCATCCGCAATACACCGAAAAAGGTAGGAAACCGAAAAAGCCCCCACCTCTTCATCCTCCATTTCCACCACCCTCTTATCCCAACAAAGAAGAACTCCCCCTGCCACCCCTATAGCAGGTAAATACGTCCAAGCCACATACCGACCACCCCACAACTCCCGAACTAACCCCCCTTCCCCCACACGTCCTAACTTAGTCTCCTGGAGACACCACATCCGCCCTCGCATTATTCAACACAGATTTTACCAACACCCTTTTCTCTTTATCATTTAACCCACGCACATTCCAAGACAAAATTTTTAACCGCATTGCAACAACAGCTGATTTGCACGACTCTTCCTTGCACCCTGTCCATCCCCACCCTTATGTCGGTCATAATTTATGGAACACTCTAGTTTCCGTAATTCTCGGGCACTCCGCCCATTCAACTCCACCGGGTCCACCTCTTGCCGAACGGGAACACCCTTCTTCCGTGACTCCTCAATAGCAATAAATAAATTCATTGCCTCATCCTCATGACCCTCAAAAGAAACCCCCAATTGACTAACCTCGTGTATCCGAGAGAGAACCCAATTCGAGACCTCCTCTGTGCTCGGAGACTCTTCGCCTGAAAATTCTGGTGGGTCATCAGCCTCAGCGGCAGCAGGCAGTACCTGTTCCCCATGACACGCCACCTCAGGACATACCACCATAGCAAGCTCATCCACTGAGTCAACCCAGCGATCCTTTGCCACATCCTCCACTGTCCCTCGCTTATCCCGACAGCCAATAACAACCTGGCTAAACTCCTCCGACGCAGACCCAGCCTCTGCCAAATGACACCCATCGTTGACAACACCGTGTGACGACTGTAACACCATAGACCCACCACCTATGGCCCCCACAAGAGGCACAGCATCGGCTAAACGATCTGACGACTGTAACTCCACAAACCCACCACCGATAGCCCCCACAGGAGGGCGCGCATCCTCCGCCGACAAGCCCACCTCGCGAACTGGGTTGCAAGACCCAACTCCAGCATGGAGCGATGCAAAAACCCGACTGATAGAAGGATTCGGTGGGTCGGGTTGGCCTGAAACAAACCCACGTGGGTTGGGTTGGGTGATAGGAGCAGCACCCTGTTTATGGTTGCCCACAACATCCACTGGGCCCAAAGCTAATGGGGCTAATGGATTATCCCACTTATGGGCGCCTATGGGATGAAACCCATCCTTTTGGGCTTTCGCCTTGCCAAAATATGTTGGCCCCAAATCACCTCTGAAGCCCAAATGACTGCCAGACTTACCCAGAACCCGTACCCGAGAGCCCCTAAGTTCGGACTCCCCTATGAAGCGGTACAGATAATCCTTCACTCCCATAAACTTCGGATAACTGCGATTCGAACTGCGTAAATCACGCCCTGCCTTATCCAGTCGAAGATCGGCTACCGTCACTGCCGGTTCCGCCGTCGGCCCTACCTCAACCCAGATCGGCAACGAAAAGTTCCACAAGCCCCACCGGAGAGAAGCTCGCGATGGGATATGCGTAGAGCTCCTGACGCACAACCGAACGGAACCCATGTCCACCGACGACTCATCCACTGCCACAAAGCCACCACACTGATCTCCGATTTGCCGATAAACCTCCAGCCCACGAAGATGGATCGGCAAACCCACTACCTAGACCCAGACCCGCTGTGTCGAAGGTGAAGAACTGCCCGAAACACAAAGGGCCAAAGGATTCCACCAAACCAACTCCAGAACACAATCACCAATGGTCCAACGACGACGAAGTATCGTCTCCGCCTCACGACATGAAGGGAACACAAACAGGAAAGCCTAATTACCCAACGGCCGCACCTCCACCGTGGCCGAGAACTTCCACCACCGTAAAAGTCAGACATATCGGCAAAGCTGATACCTTTGCCATCCATATCACGAATCTGACCCACCAGTGAACGATCTAACAAACGAAACCAATCCGCTTCCATTGACGTATGGGCCACTGTGACCCTTCCAGACGCACCATTAGCCGGCAAAGACACTGGCCCAGGAGTGGACAACACCTTCCTTTGCAAACCACAAGGTCGCCGCACCCATCCATCCCCTAACCCAAAGCCTTCAATGACCAGAGCTACATCCCCCCACCCACCTCCGAATTCTGACGCTGGAATAAAAATCTGTGCCCTCCGAGTCCCTACCGTGACCACAACTTGAAACAAAGATCCATCGCCCTCTTCCCCTCGTACCCACACTGCTACACTACGATTGCCCCCATGAAGGCGACCCAGAAAACGAGAGTTGTCTGGTGCCAATGAAGCCGCTCGCAATTTTGCCACAATCCATCTAGTTTCATAGCCAACCAACACAACAGCCCTTCGGAGCCCCTGTCCCCTTTCCACAATCGAGAGACTACGCCGCCCAATCGAATCTACCGAAGCTTCTTCTAATTCGAAGGACCGGCCGCCGAGATAAAGAATACGCCGGCGTGGTTCAGCCACAACCGACCCAGGTAACATAAGTCACTCCTAAAATCGCACTCCTAAAATCTCGGAGCAAAAATTGACAAATTAAAAATTATTTTTGCCCATCTTTTGTACCAATCTTGATAAAAGAATTGGTGAAGCATTGAGTCAAAAAATTTCATCAAACAGTTGAAATACACACAACAACCACAGCAACAACAATAATACCTATACTACATACATATGGATCTATATATGAATAAATAAACGCACATTTATATATGAAGAGAGAAATGAAGAAGATTTACAAGGAGTTGGGATTGTAGTGATGGCAGGCATGACGTGAATAAGGACGATACGATCAGCTTTAGGCATCAGATTCTCCGCCGCCCACCGGACAGCTCGACGGCTTCCTCTGCCTCCGTCACCGCCGCGGCCGCCCTTTACGGCCACCGCCACGGTGGTCAACGGTGGCGGCGCAGAACCGCCGTCGACGCTCATGGCGAGAATTTGCATAAACTACTCTCCGAGAGAGAGAGAGAGAGAGTTTGACTTTGGTAGCTCAAAACGTAACTGGAGTCAAGTACGTCGTTTGGTATGGAATTTGGAATTCTCTTCGGCTTTTGTTTACCTCATCGGCTTTGGGGGGGTGGTGTTTGATTACTTCATAATTAGTAGACCATCAAAGTCGTACTATCATTATTTAGAGCACTTTAGGTTTTTTTTTTTTTTTCATTAAATAAAAATTTTATCTGATATTATGTGTTTCAACGGAATATTTTTAAATTTTTATCAAAATATCAATTGACCGGATAGATATTTAGCCGATATAATTTTTTGATAAATTTTTGTAAGGTTGTGGTTATCTAAGGAGACAACCAATTGAATATCAATCATCTGGCAGTAAAAATGACATATACTTCCAACGATTATGAATAGTGATTTGATGAAAGATACATCCATCTTCAATTTAATAAATGATTTGAGAAATCTTAAATTTGACACTTATTTGGTGGTAAGATTGAAGCAGCAAAAGCCACCTATTTTCTTTAAATTTAAATTTCATGAAACAAAAGGTACTAGTTAGAGATGGTCTTAGAGTAACGATACACACGTTTAAAATCTTATATTTCTTTCGTCTTAAAATATTAATTCTTTATTTTATTTTTTATTATTTTAAAATATTAATCCCTTTTTAAATATTACTAAAATAATATGAATTTTTTATTTTGTCATTTTTTTTTTAGATTTATTAATATTAATAGACATAAAAGTATAATTATGACAATTAATGTTTCTAAAAAATTTTTATACTATTTCAATTTAAATCAAAGGGTAATTTTAGAAATTTAATATTTTTAAAATGTAATAATTGTACTACTAAAAAAAGTTAAATTTCTTAAAAAAAGACCAATATTTTGGGACGGATGGAGTTGCTTGTTTTTGGTTTTTCAAAAACATTTTTTAGAAAATTCTACATTCTTGTCTTTTGTGTTTTTTTTTTACTAATTTTTAAAAATATTTTAAGCAATTTTTAAAATTTTTAGACATACCTAACATAAATACACATAAAAAGTATAATTTTTGTGAAAAAAAATCTTTTAAAAATTCACTAAATACCAAAAATTTTAAAAAAAATACAAGAATTCAATATATTTTTCGTACTTTTATATATTTATTAATTTTTTAAAATATTTTTTCACAAATTTTTTATTTTTTAAATACATCTAAGTAAGGTGCATCTAAAAAAGTTAAAAAAAAAATGCTTAAAATTTTAAAAATATTCACTAAAAATAAAAAAATACGCAAAATAAAAAACTTAATCCAAAAAACTCAAACCAAACACACACATTGTATTATTTAGAGTAATGTAGAGACGCAAATGCTTTATCAAAATTTTAACTAAATATTTATGCGAATGATTTAGTAAAAATTTTGATAAATTATTTGAGGATGTGAGTGATTAAGTAAAAATTTTTGTATATTATTTGGGACCTTTAGCATTTTAGATAATACAAAGAGAAAAAGGCAGATCTCCATGCTTGAGACATGAGATGACCTAAATGCCTTCGATTGTTGCTCTAACCATGGATTGGTCTCTGATCCACAAGAAAGGTGGCAGGATTCGAACTTATGGGCGGCCGGCCCCTGACCTGCTAGGTTGGGTGGCCGGGTTAGCACCAGAGGGGATTTACCTATTTTGAGCGATGAACTGGGAGGTCCACACGAAAAACAAAAAAAATGTATACCTTCATACTCCACACGCTGCCATCACGAACCAATTAAGACTCTCGAACGCAAAGGTTTCCGAAGGTCAATTTCAACACATAAACGCGCTAACAAACTGCACTGAGATAGGAGAAGGATAGGGCAATTCGTTAATAGATATATGTATAATGACTACCTCTTCTGACTTCACCTACAAAACGATAAGTTATTGGAGTCTTGCGCTTTTCAAGGCCCTCTGAGTCAGAGCAAGCTCGTCGGGGCAGATGAGAGATCTTCCTTCGACTTCGAGAAATTGGTCAGCTGGATAAACAAGACAGGGATCGCCCGTTCGGCAATGCTACCTTGGGGAGGAGACAAAACTTTCATTCTCATTTATTGCTTGCTTTAAGTTTATTTTTACTTTATTAAAAAATAGTGAGGAAGACCTCGAGGCATTTTCTCTACCCCTTCTTACCCTGAAAAAGTAAGGTCACCGCTATGAAATGGGGGTCTTTCCTTCACTAGCAGATTCCGGGGGTCTCACTCCAGCTTGAACTACTTGGATAGAACTAAGGGGCACCCGTTCGCCACTTTGTTCTCAACTCTTCCCACCTTCTGGGCGAGACAAGCTACCTCAACGTGGCTTAAAAGCCCCGCTATTGGCCTTCTTCGCGTTTGTTTCAGCGGATTGGCGCGCAACTGTGCTTTCTCGCTTCACCAAGAAAAATATTTCTTTTTGGGTGAAGGGTACGCTACAGGTCTACGCTAGTTCCTGCGCGAAAATCTCTGACTTTTTTTTTGGCCGACGAGTTATTAGAATGTAGTGGATAGATAATCGTGGAGGAAGTTAGGGCTGTAGTATGTTCCAAGGGTTGGGCTGTTCGCCCATTAAAGCGGTACGTGAGCTGGGTTCAATCATACATTCATTGGAGCCATGCCACATCAGCAGAGACAGCTAGCTTAACAGGTCTTCGCCAATTGCACCTTTAATTAGGTGGCAAATAATACCAACCAATAAATTCTCTTCAAACTCTTCTTTCTCTTTTTAAAATTGTTTGTCACTTCATTAGAGGTGTAATTGGGGTGATGAAATAAGAGATATAGCAAAACTCTTGTATTATGCCATTGTTTAGGAAATGGGTTTGGGTGGATTTGGGGCTAAAATAACCACAAAAAACAAAATAAGCTTTTTAGTCCTAATAAGACAAAACATCACATCTAACCCATAATCATTACATTATTTCTCTCACAAAAAAGTCAAAAAAGTCAAAAGCCCTTCCAAAATCAGGCTTTTTAGCCCCAAGCTAAAATAGCCAAAAAAACTAGAAAACCAAAAAATCAACCCACTTCCCAAACCAAGCCTATTTAGGGTTAGTTTAACAAAATTGTTTGGTTGTGTTTCCATATTTTGTTTTTAAAAAAATTTAATATTAATTTGGCGAAAAATATATAAAAGAATGGAAATTTATTAGGAAATCATTTTTTAAGTACTTATATCTTATTAGCGCTCATAACATATTTTTGTGTTCTAATAAGTCCTATTATTTGAATATTTGATCCACCAAATCCTAATTTTCATAATTAATATATTTTATGGGTAATTTTACCTTTACAAATATTTTTTGAACCCTTAGCAAGTTGGTGATGTGAACATCCATATTTGACGGTGTGAATGTTCACATAACGAAACATTTACTGTCAATATGAATATTAATACGCGTTTCACCCTATTATTATTAGGAGTATTTTGATAAATATATTATCCATACGACTTATTAAAATATAAGAAAATAAGAGTAATTTTACTTGCACCACGAAAGGATCTCATTACACCTTTTTTTCTTTTTATACCATTCCAAAAAATTTGAAATTTTAATTTCTATCTCATTTAGGGGTGAGCAGCGGATATATCGATCCGTCAAAACCGACCGAACCGATCCGCCGCCTTTTGGACGGATGCGTGATGACGTGCGGACAGTTGCAGATTGATTTTCTCCAATCCGCCAATTTGGCGGACGGATGGCGGATTTGAGATTCCTTTGGCCGCAACCGAACTGCCAAACCGCCAAACCGCGAGCACCCCTACTAATCTATAAGACTTTGTGTTTTCAGTTTATTTAAATATTCTGTTTGTATTTCAATTAAAAAAGAGTTTAAATATTCTGTTGAAAAAAGTTTTCAACTTGAATATGTTTTTTGAATTGAAAAAAATAAACGTATTATTTATCTATATTTTTTTGGTTTTTAAATCTATCTCTAAATATAATAAATAGAAAATATGATATATGCTGGTTGGTTTTTGTTTTAAAAAACATATATAGATGTAACAATACAGAGACATACAATCTCTATTACTGCTCTGTTCATGGTTTTGGTGGTTTGAATTGTTTTTATATTTTAAGAACCATGGACTGTAATACTTTATGTGGATGAGTCATGCAGTGATTGTGATATTTTAAAGTTTCAAACTTTCTTTCTTTAGATGAGGCATGCAGTGATTGTAATATTTTTTTAAGTCATTGACTGTAATACTTTCTTCTTCTTCTTTTTTTTTTTTGAGGAAGTGCACAAGTTGAATTATGTTGAAAATTTATAAAATTTTAAATCGCCAAACCGATTCGCATCCATCCGCCAAACCGCCAATCCGCTTAATCCACATCTGTCGGATTGGCGGACAGATACGGATTGATTTTCTCCAATCCGCCAATCTAGCGGACGGATGACGGATTGGAGGTTCCGTAGCCGCAACCGACCCGCGCCCACCCCTAATCTCATTACACTCACAATAATACCAAATTTATCCTCATCATCTTATATCCAAAACTGACGTACCCCTAACCATCACCTCTGGAGAGTACATTTTCCTTCATCGACAAGCCCATTTTCCCTCATCGGCGAATCCCTTTTCCCTCATTGGTGAACCCTTCTTTGTTCACTTGCAATCTCATCTTCCCTCACCGACGAGCCCCACCGCTGCCACCACCGAATCCCAAACCCTAGTAAGAGGGAGATTTCATAATCTGGCTTCGGGTCGTGGTAATGACCGGGCTAAATTGGACCCAGGATGTTTGGGCTGAGCAGGTTTGGGCAAATCGAGGGGAGTACGCTCGATTGAAGCCCTGGTCCGATTTGGTTGGGATAATTTCAGACTGCCAGCCCAGTTCACGTTATTTGCTCGTTAAGTTAGGCGAGTAAGATCCTTCGCAGACCAACCGAGCAAGAGCTCGGTCATAACGGAGGGCGGCTAAACTCGGTCATAGCGGAGCTCGGTTCGAAGCGTTGCATGTCTCGGAAGTAATGCGGTCGTAGGAAGATGGGGCAGCGCCGTGCTGTTCGTTTGTGCCAACGCCGTTTGGCAGTTTTGTTAGGTGGTGTTTAGCTGTATTTGCGCTGACACATGGGAAAGTGGGATAGGAGAGCAGGTCCACGCATCATAAGGCGAATGGACGCAGAGGCACGCGCAGAAGGTATATAAACATGACTGTGCCCTCCATGCTGGGGATGGAACATCCTCTGGTGAGAGAAAAACGACCACATTGTCTCCTCGCTCTTCTCTCTCTCTCTCTTTCTCTCTCTCTCTAAAGCTGTGCTAACTTGATCGTCGGAGGGGTTTTCCGACAACACACCACCGGGTAGCTCACCGCCGTTGTGTTCGCAGGTTAATCGGAATGAAGCGGAGCTTAAACGCGAGGAGTACAGGTGGTATCAGATATTTGCTCACTAGGAGGACTCCTCAAAGATGCGCGAGATAAGCGCGTTAGGAGCACTGATCACTCGCGGAGTCCAGACGGGCATTGGCGGCGAAGAGAGTCGTATGCTCAACGCCTGGAGCACAAGTTGAGGGACCAAGACGCCGTCATCCGGAGAATGGCGGCGGAGATGGAAGCTCTCAAGTGGCAAGTCAAAGGGAAGGGTGTTGCTGGAGTGGGTGACCACAGTGAGCGCACCCAAAACTAGCGACACGCGCCCTCTCTTTCCATCACCAGAAGCTATGGGGTGGAGACTCTGACTCGCCTGCAGAGAAGTCTTGCGCGTAAGATAGTAGCTACCATCCCTCACGTCCGCCGACAACGTCGAGATATTCCTACTCCGCTCGTTCAGAGAACTTGAGGGACGTCTTGAAGGAACGAGCGCGCCGACGGCAGGCTCAAAGTGTGCCGGCGCTCCAGTGGTTATCCTACGGAGGTCGCGCCAGTGAAGAAGTCGTAACGCCGCCACCCCATTCAGTCATACCTGTCCCTTTGGACAAAGATTTGGCGAAGCTGAGCGTCACCCCTTTCTCCCTTGAGATAGAGACCACACCGCTCCCAGCGGGCTTTCACCAGCCCAAATTTACGCTTTATGACGGAAAAATCGATCCGTACATGCACGTAAACCACTTCCGGCAGGTTATGGCTGGATACAGGCGTAATGATGCTCTCATGTGCCTTATTTTCCCGTGGAGTTTGGGCGAGTTGGGCTTGAAGTGGTTTGAGAGGCTTCTGGAGGAAAGCATCGAAAAGTGGTAGCAGTTGGCGGAAGCATTCGTGACCCAATTCAAAACCAACACTAAAACGCCAATGGAAGTTGACCACCTCATAAGCGTCAAGATAGAGTTAGGCGACTCCCTCAAAGCATACAGTGCCAGGTATTGGAAAACCTTCAACGAGATCCTTAATTGCCCGACCAACCTGGCAATCACCCAATATAAACGCGGTCTCTCGGTCGGACATAGACTGAGGGACTCGCTCATGATGAACCAACCGACTTCCATGGAGCTATTGATGCAGCGCATCAACTAGCACATCCGAGTAGAGGACGATGCGACTGCACCCACTGCGAAGAAAAATTTGGTGGCAACGGATAAAAGGGTAGCTGGAAAAGTCCACACGGTTGGACAGGAGACAAACTGTCCAAATGACCACGTAAGGGAATCAGACTGTGGTCCAGATCGTAGAAATCGAGGTAAAGGTCACTGCAACGAACGAGCAGATTATCCCCGCGAGGATGCGGCAGATGCAAACAGAAAGCTGAACGCTCGGATGGGCATTACCATGGTCTTTAAGATCCCAATCTACCACATACTTAGTGAAATCTGTGACAAGGTTTACGTTCGGTTTCTCGTTAAGTTAGGCGATACGCAAAAGGGCTTCAATCCGCGGTACCGCTACACATTTCATAGGGAGCGAGGGCACTGGACGGAGGACTGCTTGCCCCTGAAGCAACACTTGAAGGAATTAGTCGCCGCCGGTCACTTGGACCGTTACATCGACAGGGGCGTCAGGGCCGCACACCATGTACCGGCTAAGCCAAGTGGGTTGAACGACCTAGAAGCACCCCCCTAAGGAGTGGTCAATGTGATCCATGGTATAGTGGAGCCAGCGCAGGGATGCTGTAGACGCGCCCGTGGGCCTCATGCTACAGTTCGGACTCCCTTTTTGTTTGTTGCGGTTCTTAATCTGAGCCAAAGAGTCCAACTCTGGCAAATCGTTTTGAGAAACAGATTTTTGAAAAGAAGTGCCAAACATGGACTACTTTGCCAGATACAGAGTCGCCACCTAAATATTTTTTAATGGGGAAATTTAGGAAACCCTGACTCGGTGCCAAAGGCCACGTGTCCGTCATCACCAAAGTTGCCTCGGCTCGGGAGCTTGGGTACGATTGGGGAATGTCAGCTATGAGCACCCCCTCTCGCCCAGTCCGAAGACCGGCCTCTACTAACCATGATATCCGATTTTGAAAACGTTATGTGTTCTTATTCCGGTTATTAGCCTAGATTTACTATGTTATGCGCACAGCAAACAAGTATAGACTAGATTGCCTAATTTGGAAACAAGCATTGCATATCCGTTTGTTTTGAAAATGCTTTGGAATTTGCTACTCGCAAGTAGGCTAAAACACGGACTTCAACGAGTTTTTCCAACTCAAACAATCCAACCTTCACCCACAGGCAATCAGGCAGTTTATCTCATATAAGCATTTAGCCACATGGTAATCATGCTGTCATGTTAACATTCACACGCATGCGAGATGCTAAAGCATAAATACTTACATTGCACTCCATGCCAAAACAATAAACTAGTTAGCAAACATGCATGTCCTAGTTCATGTTAAGTGGCTAATGCAACACATGCAAGGATGCAGTTAGAGTAGGCTCGGCTAACCCTAAAATGGCATATGAAATGCTACAATTATCACGTATTCAATTTGGAATTGGAAATACAATGCAGTTTGTATGATGTACCGAGCCTAGTGCATGCAAGACAAATGCATGGATGCACGCATGCATAGCATAAGGTATGCTAATTTAGACGTGCCCTAATCTACCATCATAAGCAGGTAAATAAAAGGGAAGAAAGAAGTGGGGATTGGAAGACATGCACACACACGCACCCACACTTATTACAAATGTGCCCTCACACGGAGGGACCAAAAGAATATACAGTCCCAAATAGTATAGTCCAAATACAGAATAAATTATTACAAAAATTCTAATTATCAAATTAAATCGAATGTAAAAAGAAGGGGGGCCTCAGCCCTGCCTCGGGGTGTGCAAATGATGCATGCTCGATCCGTCTTGCCCGAAAAACCCGCACCATACCACTACTGCCTCTGTTTTCACTGTCCTGCCTTTCCAAAGACTGCCAAAGTCCCAGAGTACCTTCTATGCACACTGCTTCACACCATCGGCTGGATGAAATGGCCACCGGCCATGTAAAATGTCTGTTGGCTGCTTATGAGGTTGTCGGCCACCAATACATTGCCGGTCGGCACTCTTTACTGCCGGTCGGCAAACAATTCCTGCAGAATCTGATTTTTGACAGCAACAAGGACAGACAGTGTATGGCATGGAATTTTGGGCACATGTAAGCATGGCCATGCTCCCTATCATGTGTTAGACTCAAGAGAGCATGGCCCTTGATCCTTGGGCCATCAATTATGCACCTTGGTACATGATAGCCTAAGAGGTCAAGTTTGCATTTCAATGAATATGCATGCAACACACAAATGAAGACCAAGACCCTATCATGTCAAGGTCAAGGGCCTCGGTGACCGAGAGTTGAGACAAGTTGCATCACTTGTAGTATGAACTCCTCTCAACCCTCAAATTTGGCTTGACGCCCCAAGCCAAACAATGCAATGCATGTTATGCAAACATGGCTCAAAATGCAACATGAGATGAAATGCAAGGCATGCCAAATGCAATGCAACATATCATGGCAAGTATGCAATACTAGGCATGTAAGATGCAAAATGTAATGCAAACATGGACAATTCATGCAAAGAAACTAGCATGTAACAAGACCTTATTAAACAAACATGCAACAAACATGAGATAAGCATGTAATAGTGGATTTAAACCATAAGGGGCAGACCTCAATCCACTCTAAAACAGTGGCCAAAAGTGCTCAAAATCATGGACAAAGTGCTATACAAGCATGCAAGTTTATGAGCCTAAAGCTAAGGCACAAAAGAGGGTACTCCACCACCACTAACAAGACCATTCATGGCATGAACCAAGCGACCAAAAACAGATGTTTAGCATGCAAAAAAAGGCCATAAAAACACATGATATGGCAGCCCAAATACCTTAAACATACAAACATGCACAAGGCCTATTTCAAGGCATAAGAGACCAACATTTCAAAACATGAAATAGATGATAAATTGAGGCATATAGGCATGGCATGTGGACTGAAATAGCATGTTGAATGATTCCAAATCACCTAAATAACCTAACCAATGCATATGCATGGATCACATCCTTAAGGCTCACAAGCCACAATGCAAAGCAACTACATCAAGCATGTCACACATGGCAAAATCAGTAGCCAATAGACCTAAAACATGACAAATCATGAGCAAAAGCTTCAATAAGCCAAGCTAAAATATGAGGATATACAAGGCTAAACACATGGCACATTTCTAGGCAAAGTAGAACATTTCAAAGCAAGTATAAGATGCATGTTAAGGGCTACAAATCCAACAAAAAACAGAGATATAATATATCATATGAACACCAAATAAGCTCTGAAATGAAGCCAAAACAAACCAAGTATGCATGCTCCCTTATGAGCCAAAAACAAAGGCAAAAGAGGGACAAAGGGGAGAGGGGTGTCCCTCACCTATACAAGACTTCAAACCACCTTCCTCACCACTAAAAACCCACTGGTTTTCAGTGGTGAGAAGACCAAAACACCAAGGCAAACAAAGCCTCAAGAAAAGGCACCAAAGAGGCCAAAATAAGGCCTAAGAGGGTGAGTTTGCACTCAAACCACAAAGTGACCTTAATGAAAGTTCTAAAGCAAGAAAATATAATACTTTTTCATGTTATTCACAAGACCCAAATCAGTATACAAGGCAGGTAGAAACTTGTTGCAAAAATGGGGAAACTAAAGTAAAGTGCTCACCCTTGAAGAAACCTTGGAGAACAGATGATCCAGCCACTCTCTATTGATCAAAACCAGTCCAAAAGCTCAAGAATCAACCCTCCAAGCCTCCCAATCTCGAGCTAAGGTGTGATAGTGTGTGTGTGAGTGCAAAAGTAAGGTAAAACTACACTTTTAAGCCTAAAAACACACACACAAGAGGAGAGAGAGGGAAAATCTAGAGAGAGGAGATATATGACAGATATATAGATACAAAGCTCTGGTTTTCTTGTTCAAGAATGGCCAACCTTAAACAAAGGGAGAGATATGATGCTTATATAGGCAAAAAAACACATTCTAAGCTTCTCCAAGAAGCTATAACAAAAGGGGCAAAGGGTGCAAAGGGCTCTTGGCTTCTTGGAGAAGCTAAGACAGCTGGCCAAGCTTCTCCAAGAAGCTTGGCCAAAGGGTGCAAGCTTCTAGAAGGAATTAGGGGGTCAAGGGCTCAAACCAGCCACAAACCGCTCGGGGAGGAGTGATAGTGCATTCCAGCTGGCACAGCTGGCATGCACCATGCCTCAAGGGTGCAAAGGAGTCACACCGGCCAACCAAATAGGTCGTCGGCAAAATAAAGTGCCGGTCGGCCAAATATAGTGCCGACCGGCCATTGGTGTTAAGAAACCATGGCCGGTGGCACCCATAAACGGCCGGTGATGCAAGGGAGGGGCCGGTGGGATGTGGGGGTGGCCAATAAGCCACTCCCTACCCTTCAAGGCAACAACACAAGTGTTTGGTGCAAGACCAAACACAAACAGTCGAGTCAAGAGGTCCTGAGGCAAGGCGCGCAGCCAAGGCTTCCGGGAACCCAAGACGAACACAATCACGGATAATCACCGAGTGCTCAAACGGTGACGTCCAAGTCTTGAGGACGGTCAAAAATGGGGTGTCTACATATGCGAGCTCCGAGGGATGATAAAAAAAGCGGAACATATGAGGGAAGTTTTGTCAGTCCAGCCCGCGATCAAAAAAGGCAAGACCGAGGAGAAAAATGTGCTTAGTTTCTCAAGTAGGGATCTTGAGTGCATTCAAACGCCGCACAATGACGCTTTGGTGGTCACCCTTCGCGTCAAGGACTTCGATGTTAAGCGAATTTTGATCGACCAAGGAAGCACGGTTGAGATCATGTACTACGACGCCTTCAAGTAGCTCAAACTCAGAGATTTAGACTTGGCTCCAGCAACTTCGCCACTGGTTGGTTTTAACTCACAACCGGAGTGGCCAATGGGAAAGATAATTCTACCGGTCAAAGCTGGATTCGTGGTTAAGCAGGTGGAGTTCAGGGTGTTGAAAGTGCCGTCCACATACAATCTGATCCTAGGTAGGGGATGGCTTCACGCCATGCAGGCGGTGGCGTCGACCTACCACCAGGTTATGAGGTTCCCCTCAGCTACGGGGGAAGTTGAGGAGATTTGGGGCGATCAAGTCATGGCGAAGCAGTGTTTCGTGGCAGCAAATAGGAGACGCGTAGCCAAAGGCTTCGTGCAAATGATCGAAGGCCCGAAAGATCAAAGTGTCCTGGATGACGTGGGCACTAGGGTCGAGGAAAAGGTTGTTGAAGATTTGGTGGATGTGCGGATTGGCACAGAGAATCCTGACAAGTTCTTTTTGCTGGGATATAGCCTGACCGCCCAAGAAAGGACCGAGATGGTGGAGTTCTTGGTGACGAATATCAAAGTATTTGTATGGATGCCATACGACATGCCTGGCATCGATCCAAGCTTTATTTGCCACCAACTCAATGTCTTCCTGGATGTATGCCCTGTCATTTAAAGAACAAAGAGATCAACCCTTCATCACGCTGAGGTAGTTGCGGAGGAAGTCAATAACCTACTAAAAGCTAGGGCAATCTAAGAAATGCACTACCCTCGGTGGGTTTCAAACACGGTCGTAGTACCCAAGAAGAATGGAAAATGGTGAGTTTGCGTTGATTACAAGACGGTCAGCCGAGCTTGCCCTAAAGACAGCTTTCCTTTGCCCAGAATTGACCAGCTGGTGGATCGTACAACCGGACACAACCGACTCAGTTTCTTAGATGTCTAGCGTGGTTATCACTAGATCGCTATGCATGCACCCGACCGCGAGAAAACCACTTTCATGATGCCGAGGGGATTGTTCTGCTATAGAGTCATTCCTTTTGGTTTGAAAAACGCCGAGGCGACTTTCTAGAGGATGGTGACCAAGATGTTCGCCCCTCTACTAGGCCGCACGATGGAGGCTTATATCAACGACATGGTGGTCAAAAGCAAACATCAGGCCGACCACTTGTCCGACCTAGCTGAGATGTTCGCCATTCTTAAACAACACAAGCTTCGCCTAAATGCGTCAAAGTGTGCCTTCGACGTGAGGTCAGGGAAATTCCTAGGCTTTCTAGTCACCAATCGAGGCATCGAAGCGGACCCCTCACAAATTAGAGCCATACAAGAATTGAAGCAGCCCAACTCGGCAAAAGACGTACAACATCTTGCCGGTATGGCAACCGCGCTTAACTGATTCATAAACCGGTCATTAAATTGTTGCCGCCCTTTCTTTCGAGCCTTAAAGTCCAAGTTTTCATGGGACAAAGAATGTGACAGGGCCTTGGCCGAGCTCAAGACGTATTTGTCTTCCGGCCCACTCTTGGTGACACCAAAGCACGGCGAAGAACTCTACTTTTATCTGGTTGTTTCTCAACATGCAGTTAGTGCGGTGCTCGTTCGGGCAGAACGTATCCAACATCTCTCAATCTTTTACATTAGCAAAACCTTGTTATCGGTAGAGTCGAGGTACTTGCCGTTGGAAAAACTTGCTTTGGTGCTAATGATGGCCTCTAGGAAATTGGCGCACTACTTTCATGCTCACACAATCGTGGTGTTGACCGAATTCCCTCTGAAAGCCTAATTTGAGCGGGCAGATTTCTTCGGCCGAATTCTGAAGTGGGTAGTCAAATTGAGGCAATCCAATGTCAAGTTTCAACCCCGAACCACAATCAAAGCCCAAGCATTGGCCAACTTTGTTGCTGAATTCAAGCCTGGAATTCACCGGTATGCCTGGTGGATCTTACCGCGGCAGCCGGGGTGAATGAGGTAAGCACAACGGAAATTACACAACAGAGTGATGTTGGCGACGCGGAACTTGCGCGCCTGTTCACAAATCCATCAGTCGGAGGTGTACTTCAGCCTGGCAATGCATCGCCGAGAGGGGGATGAAGACACGTTTGTTGTAATCGTCAGCGGTGAGCTTGTAGCAGAAATAGCCGAGTAGCCGAGCGACCGTGATCACCTCAACCTTCAAGCATCCCAGGATCCCTCAGAATGCTGGAAACTTTTCATTGGCGAAATGTGGAAACTTTTTGTAGATGGCGCCCAAATCGGTACGGCGCCGGGCTGGGCATAGTTTTGATTTCGCCAGACGGTCTAACTATCGAACACGCTATCACACTCGGATTCCCAGCGTCAAACAATGAGGCTGAGTACGAAGCACTGCTGGTCGGACTTAAAAGCGCGCTCTAATTGCACGCATCTGAGCTGATGGTCTACAGCGACTCCCAACTCATTGTAAACCAAGTGTCTGGAGAGTACGAAGCCAAAGATGACAGAATGGCCAAATACCAAGCTCTAGTGAGAGAACATATCAAGAAATTCCAAGCAATAAAGGTCCAATAAATAGGCCATGAAGATAACAGCCGAGTAGATGAGTTGGCCGGCCTAGCTTCTATGTTCGACAGATCAACTCCTAGCCCTCTCCTGATTGAGTTCCTCTCAAGACCCAGTATTGAGGACTTGGAGCAGACGGAAGTATTCTTCATCGAGCTTGGTCCCTCTTGGATGGACCCTATCATCCTTTTCCTTAAAGAACAAACCCTTCCAGCCGACAAAAAAGAGGCACATAAAGTCTGGGTGAAGTCAAAGCAGTTTTGGCTCTCTCCATCTGACGCTCTATATAAGAAGTCATTCACCAGTCCATACCTCAAATGTGTTCATCCAAACAGCGTGGAAGCTTTCCTTTATCCACGAAGGCATGGGCAAAAGTCACATCGGGGGGAGATCTTTAGCCTACCGCACTATTTTGTAAGGATACTGGTGGCTGTGCATGCAAGCAGACGCGTAGAAATATGTTAGAAAATGCGAAAAATGCCAAAAGTTCGCCCCACCAAATTTACCAGCCGGCCAGAGAACTTCTCCCCCTCACAAGTCCTTGGTCTTTCGCAATGTGGGGACTGGACATAGTGGGACCACTCCCAATAGCACCGGGCAACCGGAAATTCTTTATCGCGGCGACAGATTACTTCACCAAGTGGGTTGATGTGACAACCCTCACCACTGTTTACTAATAATACCACTGATTAGTGCTAATCTATGATTAAGCATGTTAATTGACTGATTGACTGAAATTCTGAATTGATTGATTGAGTGTATTAGTTTAATTTCGTGCATCCAGTACTTTTGTAGTCTGCTCGAGCGGGTTAAGTCACGCTCAAGTGGGGATCTTTTGTCTGCATGTTCGCTCAAGCGGGGAAACCCACGCTCGAGCGGGACCCCTGTTTCAGCAAAATTTTGAAAAATGTTTTTAAGTACATCTTTGCATCTTCATTCCATCCTAGGCATTCTTAGGCCTAGTTTAAGGCATCTTAATGAGGATATTGATGCAGAATCACACCAGGGCAAATTAGGGATTAAGTTATTACTTTCCCAACTGTGTAGCTTAGTGTGTGTTCATCTTGTAACTGTGTAGGGTTGGCATCCGAGGACGCTCTAGCTTATTTGTAGCCCAAAACTCTGTGAGTAACAATGTTGTAAAGATATGTTCAATCATGAATATTTTTTGAATGAACAACTGTACTGCTTTCTGAAATGATATTTCTTATTGACTGAATGTTTGTCCTATTTGTGAACTGTATTCGTGGTATCCATAGCAATTTACTGTACTGCTATTGTTACAGAGATCTCTGTCGGTTCCCATGTCTGGAACCACTGCTGTTTACTGATATGATGGCCATCAACTGACTGTTCGATCTGTTAAGACCTACTGTACTGTTTGCTATTAGATGTACCACATATGACTATTATAGTTTTTGAATGACTATTATGGCATGAAATATGAGCCACAAACTGAATGACTGATGTACTGATAATTAACTGTTTTCAATACTAAAAGGGCATTCATTCTTAACCTCTTTACGCATATGTTATTCACTGGGCTTTAGCTCACTGCTCATATATATATGTAGGCGTACAGGCACCAGACCGTTGCTAGGAGCGTCATGCTAAGCTCTCGTTTTGTCAAGCCAACTACCGTGCCTCACTGCGAGGTTGCAAGTCCTTCAAGCTAGGGCTTTTGGGGTGTTTTAGATTTTTCCCTTTTTGTATCTGGTTCTGTAACACTGTATAGATTGACTGTACCTGTACTGTACTGTTCTAGTAGGGACCAGATCCCTGTCCTGGATAATTGTATATGTATGTATATGTGTACTGTTTATGTGGATATGTATGAAAAGTCTTTTTGCATACAGACTGTCACAGCTCATTGGACATCTTTTATTTACTGTTTTGGCTTCTGCCAGCCCCTGTACTCTGTATTACTGTTTTACTGTTAAGCAGGCCTTCGGTAATCTCAGATTACTGGCCGATTACGGTGCTAAACCCATAGGGGCGGGTTTGGGTCGTGACAGAGTGGTATTAGAGCGATATTAAACCACGAGTTATACCGCACACACGTGTCCAAATGAGCTATATGATGTCCTAGAAAAGTGATTAGGGCATTACATGAGCATTGAAAAAAAAAAAAAGTGTGTGTGACCATGACATGAATATATGTGCTAATGTGTTAAATGTTTAAAGTATGCAACTTCCTATGTTTATTATTGCTGTGTTGCATATAGTGAAATGGATAATACAAGGACTACTGATGAATCTGAATCATCTGACGCCAGAATGGCGAGATTAGAAAGAACCGTTGAACTACTGACTGAAGCCTTAAGGCAACAGCAACAACAGAACCAACAGCCCCCACCTCCTCCGGTACAGCCGGAACAGAATGTGAATGATGACATCATTGCTCTAACATAGAAGTTCAGTAAGATGAAACCGCTATCATTTCAGGGAGGCCTTGAACCATTGAAGGCCGAAGCATGGGTGCTAGAAACCGAAAAATTATTTGAAGTCTTTCCGTGTTCTAAATCACACAAAGTGCTACTGGCTACCTTTACCTTACAAGAAGAGGCTAGAAGGTGGTGGATGCTTGTCCGTGACACCGACACTGTTATGACTTGGGCTCAGTTTAAGGGAGCCTTCTTCGAGAAATACTTCCCACAGTGTGTCAGGGACCGAAAAGTGACTGAATTTGAACAACTGAAACAAGGCTCCATGTCGGTAGCAGAGTATGAATCAAAGTTTATTGAACTCACCAGATATGCACCGCACATGGTTGATACTGACTACAAGAAGGCCAGGAAGTTTGAAGGCGGCCTTAATGTGGAAATTCTTGACAGAATTAATGTTTTGAAGTTACTGAAATACGTGGATGTTCTTGACCGAGCAATAATGGCTGAGCCAAACATCGAGGCATTGAAACAGACTGAAACACCAGCGTCTGAATGGCGTGGTAAGAGACGAGGTTTTAAATTTAAGAAAGGCCGGAACAGCCCCTTGAACAAAAAGCAAAATATGGGGTCAACAACCAGTTCCAGTCAGGGAAATAGTTCCATACCGCCCTGTTCTGAATGTGGTAAGAAACATAAAGGGGTTTGTTATAAAATTTCAGGAGCTTGTTACAGGTGTGGCAAGGTGGGCCACATGGTTAAAGATTGCCCTTCCACTCCTTCGGGCAATAGTAAAGTTGCAGCCAGCGCCGCAGCATCAACTGTTGCACCAAAACCCAACCCTAAAACCACTGGGAAAGAGCCTATGAGACAAGGCCAAGTGTTTGCACTCGTACCGGGAGATGTACAGAATACCGAGACCGTTGTGTCAGGTATACTCTCAATTTGTGCTCAAAATGCATATGTTCTGATTGATTCGGGGTCTACACATTCATATGTATCGCATGCTTTTTCGCAAAAATTGAATAGACCACTAGAACCTATGAACTATCTGTTAGCTGTATCTTCACCTGTTGGAGGATCTATGACTTGTGCTTATATGTGTCCTGCATGTGAGATTATTGTTGGAGATGTTCATTTGTATATTAATTTATTACCTCTGAATATTGATCACTTTGATGTGATATTGGGAATGGACTGGTTAACAAAATATCATGCCACCATAGACTGTGTAACAAAACAAATTGTTTTCCATCCACCCGGATTGCCTGAATTCGTGTTTAATGGAGTTGGAGTAGTACCTCCCCCATATCTAATTTCATTCATGAAAGTTTTTAAACTGATTAGAAAGGGGTGTAAGGGGTATCTATGTTCTGTATTGACTGTACCTACTGATGCTAACACTGATGTGAACAGTATTCCTATAGTCAGAGAATTCCCAGATGTTTTTCTAGATGATCTGCCAGGGGATTTGATTGATAGGGACATTGAGTTCACCATTGATGTGATTCCGGGTACACAGCCAGTATCTAAAGCTCCGTACAAAATGGCACTTACTGAACTGAAAGAATTGAAAATTCAGCTGCAAGAACTGTTAGATAAGAAGTTCATCAGGCCCAGTACTTCACCGTGGGGCGCGCCAGTCTTATTTGTGAAAAAGAAAGACGGCTCACTGAGACTCTGTATTGACTACCGTGAACTGAACAAGGTGACAGTGAAAAATAAATATCCATTGCCTCGCATTGATGATTTATTTGACCAGTTACAGGGTGCCCAAGTGTTCTCCAAAATTGACCTTAGATCTGGATACCACCAGTTGAAAGTCAAGACAGAGGACATTGAAAAGACTGCCTTTCAAACGAGGTATGGACATTACGAATTCTTAGTTATGCCTTTTGGAGTTACCAATGCACCTGTTGCATTTATGGACCTCATGAACAGAATTTTCAAACCATTCCTAGATGACTTTATTATTGTATTCATAGATGACATTTTAATTTATTCCAAAAACACGGAAGAACATGAACGTCATTTGAACATTGCGTTGCAGACCCTAAGAGAACAGAAACTTTATGTAAAACTAACTAAATGTAAATTTTGGCTAGACAGTGTGATGTTTTTGGGACATGTGATCAATAAGGATGGTATTACAGTTGACCCACAGAAAATTGAAGCAGTAGTGAACTGGCCTAGACCAACAAATGTTACCGAAGTCTGAAGTTTTCTAGGCTTAGCCGGGTATTACAGAAGATTCGTCAAAGACTTCTCCAAAATTGCCCTACCACTGACACAGTTGACTCAGAAGGGGATATCATTTGACTGGACCGATCAGAGGGAATTAGCTTTTCAGGAGTTGAAAACTCGACTAGTGACTGCACCGATTCTCACCTTACCCTCAGGTACGGATGGTTATACTGTATATAGTGGTGCTTCTTATAAGGGTTTGGGATGTGTTTTAATGCAGAATGGTAAAGTTATTGCATATGCTTCCCGACAACTGAGACCACATGAAAAGAACTACCCGACCTATGACTTGGAATTTGCTGCAGTAGTGTTTGCACTGAAAATTTGGCGTCACTACCTTTATGGGGTAACATGTGAGCTGTACACAGACCATAAGAGTTTGAAATACTTCTTCACACAGAAAGAACTGAACATGAGGCAGTGGAGATGGTTAGAACTGATAAAAGACTATGACCTACAAATTTTGTACCATCTAGGAAAAGATAACACCGTTGCCGATGCACTGAGTCGGAAATCGATTAGAAATTTAGCCTGTTTACTCACCAGGCAGAAAGAATTGCTATGTGACCTTGAAAAATTTGAAATTGAGATTGTTTTGCGTGAACAAGATGGGATAATAGCTGCTATTTCTGCTTAACCAGCACTGATTGAAGAGATTAAAGAAAAACAACAACAAGATGACTTCTTAAAGAAAATCATCGAAGAACGGGAATCCAAACCGAGGTCGGATTTCAAATTTGAGAATAATGTGTTGAAATTCCAGGGAAGATTGTGTGTACCGAGTGATTCTGAACTGAAAAGAAGAATTCTGCAAGAAGGCCACAATTCGAAATTGTCTATTTATCGAGGAAATACGAAAATGTACTAAGACTTGAAACTGAATTTCTGGTGGCTGGGAATGAAGAAATAAATTGCTGATTTTGTATCGAAATGTTTTCATTGCTAACAAGTTAAAGCCGAACATCAACGACCCGCAGGCTTACTACAACCCTTACCGATACCGGAGTGGAAATGGGAACATATCACCATGGATTTTATTGTTGGTTTACCTCGCTCCAGTAAAGGTATGGATTCAATTTGGGTTATTGTTGATAGATTGACTAAATCTGCTCATTTCTTACCTGTCAAAACAATTTATAATGCGGACAAATTGGCTGTAATCTATATTGATGAGATTGTTAGATTACATGGAGTGCCTGTGTCCATTGTTTCTGATAGGGACTCGAAGTTTACATCGAGATTTTGGCAAAGCCTACAGACAGCATTGGGTATTGAATTGAGACTGCGTTGTGCATACCATCCTCAAACAGATGGCCAGTCAGAAAGAACCATCCAGACCCTGGAGGACTTACTGAGAATGTGTGTCCTTGATTTCCAAGGAAATTGGGAAAGCCATTTACCATTGGCTGAATTCGCCTACAACAACAGTTTTCACTCAAGCATTGGTATGGCGCCTTTCGAGGCTTTGTATGGCAGAAAATGTCGATCTCCGATTTGCTGGGCAGAAGTTGGAGATGGGCCTTTGCTTGGGCCCGGAATTGTACAGGAGACTACTGAAAAAGTGAAGTTGATTCAACAGAGACTGAAAACTGCACAAAGCCAACATAAAAGTTATGCGGATGTTCGAAGGCGAGACAGAGAGTATGAAGTAGGTGATCATGTTTTTGTTAAAGTGACATCGATGAAAGGGCAGACCCGTTTTGGCGTTAAAGGCAAGTTAGCGCCGAGATATGTCAGACCGTATGAGATTATGGAGAAAATCAATCCGGTGGCGTATCAAGTAGTGCTTCCTCCTGAAATGGAGCATATGCATAACGTGTTCCATATTTCAATGTTGAGGGATTACCTCCGGGATCCTTTCCATGTGATTGAGCCTACCCGTGTAGTGCTAAGTGATGACTACACTTACGAAGAACGGCCCATTCAGATTGTGAATAGACGGATCAAGAAATTAAGGAATAAAGAGATTCCGTTAGTGAAAGTTGACTGGCAAAACCATGGTGGCGTGTATGCCACTTGGGAGAGGGAAGACGATATGATGAAGAGATATCCTGAATTGTTCCCACTGAATCCTGTTTTCTTCCAAAATGAAGGTAATTCGAGTTTGGAGGACCAAACTCTTTGTAAGGAGGGGAGACTGTGACAACCCTCACCACTGTTTACTGATAATACCACTGATTAGTGCTAATCTATGATTAAGCATGTTAATTGACTGATTGACTGAAATTCTGAACGGATTGATTGAGTATATTAGTTTAATTTCGTGCATCCAGTGCTTTTGCAGTCTGCTCGAGCGGGTTAAGTCACGCTCGAGCGGGGATCTTTTGTCCGCATGTCCGCTCGAGCGGGGAAACCCACGCTCGAGCGAGACCCCTGTTTCAGTAAAATTTTGAAAAATATTTTTAAGTACATCTTTGCATCCTCATTCCATCCTAGGCATTCTTAGGCCTAGTTTAAGGCATCTTAATGAGGATATTGATGCAGAACCACACCAGGGCAAATTAGGGATTAAGTTATTACTTTCCCAACTATGTAGCTTAGTGTGTGTTCATCCTGTAACTGTGTAGGGTTGGCATCCGAGGACGCTCTAGCTTATCTGTAGCCCAAAACTCTGTGAGTAACAATGTTGTAAAGATATGTTCAATCATGAATATTTTCTGAATGAACAACTGTACTGCTTTCTAAAATGATATTTCTTACTGACTGAATGTTTGTCCTATTTGTGAACTGTATTCGTGGCATCCATAGTAATTTACTATACTGTTACTGTTACAGAGATCTCTGTCGGTTCCCATGTCTGGAACCACTACTGTTTACTGATATGATGGCCATCAACTGACTGTTCGGTCTGTTAAGACCTACTGTACTGTTTGCTATTAGATGTACCACATATGACTATTATAGTTTCTAAATGATTGTTATGGCATGAAATATGAGCCACAAACTGAATGACTGATGTACTGATAATTGACTATTTTCAATACTAAAAGGACATTCATTCTTAACCTCTTTACGCATATGTTATTCACTGGGCTTTAGCTCACTGCTCATATATATATGTAGGCGTACAGGCACCAGACCGTTGCTAAGAGCGTCAGGCTAAGCTCCCGTTTTGTCAAGCCAACTACCGTGCCTCACTGCGAGGTTGCAAGTCCTTCAAGCTAGGGCTTTTGGGGTGTTTTAGATTTTTCCCTTTTTGTATCTGGTTCTGTAACACTGTATAGACTGACTGTACCTGTACTGTACTGTACTGTTCTAGTAAGGACTAGATCCCTATCCTGGATAATTGTATATGTATATATATGTGTACTGTTTATGTGGATATGTATGAAAAGTCTTTTTGCATACAGACTGTCACAGCTCATTGGACATCTTTTATTTACTGTTTTGGCTTCCGCTAGCCCCTGTACTCTGTATTACTGTTTTACTGTTAAGCAGGCCTTCGGTAATCTCAGATTACTGGCCGGTTACGGTGCTAAACCCATAGGGGCGGGTTTGGGTAGTGACAGTTGAAGCTGAGCCCTTAGCGACTATCAAAGAAAATGATGTCAAGCGGTTTGTTTGGCAGAACGTGATTACGCGGTTTGGCATCCTCAAGGCTTTTATTTCTAATAATGGCACCCAATTTGACGGACGGTTGTTCAGAGGATTTTGTGAGGAATTGAAGATAGAATTCTATAATTCCACCTCGGCCTACCCTTAGTCCAACGGCCAAGCTGAAGCATCGAACAAGACCATTCTAGATGGGTTGAAGAAAAGGCTGGAGAAAGCCAAAGGCAAATGGGCCGAGGAACTTCCTAGTGTCCTTTGGGCATATCGGACAACCCCAAGATGCTCGACTGGAGAGACTCCTTTTACTTTGGCGTATGGCATAAAGACAGTTATCCCATTGGAGATCGGCATGCCCACCATCTGTAGTGAAAAGTTTTGAGCCCGAACTAAACTCTGACGCCATCGCCCTGGAATTGGACCTAGCTGATGAACGCCGAGAAAAGGTGTTAATCTATGTGGCCGCATATCAACAAGAATTGTCCAGAAAGTACAACAAAACAGTGCATCCCAGACCGTTTAAAGTCGGGGACTGGGTTTTAAGGAAGGTGATGGACAACACACTGGTGCCGGGTGAAGGAAAACTAGGGGCAAACTGGGAAGGGCCTTACAGGATAATCGGTCTGGCGGGCAGGGGGGCATACCACCTAGAGGACTTGGATGGCAAAAGTGTACCCCGGCCATGGAATGCAGCCAATATCAAGCTATACTATTTTTAGTCTTTGTCTATTGTGTGTAATTTTTTGTAAAGGGACAAGTTTCCCCTTTATTTACCAATGTAATACTCCATTTGCCAATGTGATAGAAATGAATTATTTTTGCATAGGAAGTTTGTTGTGTTTGAAGTAATGTAGTGAACGAGGGGCAACCGCCTCTAAATCCAAGATGTTTTACCCCAACCAAAAGGGTTAATGATTTGTTCAACTTTGTGGTTTAGCCGAGATGTTTTATTCCGGCTAAAAGAGTTGATGATTTGTTCAACTCTGAGGTTTTAGCCGAGATGTTTTACCCTGGCTAAAAGAGTTGATGATTTATTCAACTCTGTGGTTTTAGCCGAGATGTTTTATCCTGGCTAAAAGAGTTGATGATTTGTTCAACTCTGTGGTTTTAGCCGAGATGTTTTACCCCAGCTAAAAGAGTTGATGATTTGTTCAACTCTGAGGTTTTAGTTGAGATGTTTTACCCCAGCTAAAAGAGTTGATTATTTGTTTAACTCTATGGTTTTAGCCGAGATGTTTTACTCCAGCTAAAAGAGTTGATGATTTGTTCAACTCTGTGGTTTTCGCCGAGATGTTTTATCCCGGCTGGAAGAGTGGATTTTTGTTCAGCTAGAATATTTTAGCTGTGGTGTTTTATCTCAGCTAATAGGGTTGATGATTTGTTCAACTCTAGTATTTTTGCCGAGATGTTTTACCCGGCTAAAAGGGATGATTTGTTCAACTCTAGTATTTTTGCCGAGATGTTTTACCCGGCTAAAAGGGTTGATAATCTATTCAAATTTGGGATTTTAACCGAGATGTTTATTCCGGCTATATGCATTGATGACTTTGTCTACGTAGTGCCTAGATGATTTTGTTTGTCTTTCAAGAGCGAGATAATTTTCTCGGTTCAATTAGCCTGTAACATGCCGGGCAAGAATAGCGCAGTTGCAAGATGAACAACAGCAAACATTACAAGAATATAAGTGAAATGCGAATTTTTCATTGATTGAGAAAATTAGTACATATAGTGGGGCAAGTAGCCCGGTTACATACGCCCAAAAAAAGAAAAAAAAAAAGCTTAACTCTTGACAAAAGGAGGGGTGAAGAACTCTTGACTAAACCAGGAGGGAGAGGTCAGCAAAGTCGTCGCCGACCCCCTCCGCGATAGCCTCCAGATCAACCGTGGAGGGATTTTCTCTGACGCCGGTCTCCTCTTGGCCGGTTTCCTTTGGATGGCCCTCTTCCTCAACTTCCTCCTCGGCGTTGTGCCCGACCTCTTCTTCTGCCTCCTCTTGCAGCGCATTGAAGACTCCGTTCGCGTACGGCACCATGTAGGCCGACAGAAAGGCAGCGGGGGAAGAGGTAAACACCTCAGTTCCAGATCCTTGGCCGAGCTGTTCACAGGCAACCTTCTAACCGGACTTAAAGAATATGTCCTTGGTGGCCTCGACCTGTTTGGTATAGCTCGCTTCAACCTCCTTGAAGTCAAGATTGTTCGCCGCGTCCACTTCATCTTTCCTAGCATGCTTTAACGCTTCCAGCTAGGCCCGGAGAGCGTCTCTTTCCTTCTCGGCGGAACCAAGTTGGCCGAGCAATTTGGTGTTGTCCGCGTTGGCCATCTCCAGCGAAGTCTTGGACCTCTCCAGCTTGGTCTCCAGATGTTTGACCTGATTGGTGGCATCGGTTACCTTTTGTCGGAGTTTATAAATCCGGTCCATCACGAGGTGCTGTTTCTGGATGGCCTGTAAGAGAACGTATTAGAGTTCAAATAAGAAAATTAATCGTGAAAACACTTGAACAAATTTGAGCAAATTCGCAAAACACTTACCCTGGTTATGGATTTAACCGAGGACTTCACGAGGTGGGTGTCGGGCACGTCGTCGCTGCCGGTTATGTCGCTCGGCAAAAGTAATGCTTTTGTCAGATCAAAAGCCAAGAGGTGTTCTTTATCGCCCTTGACTGACGCGGTGGCCGGGATCTCCTTACCCTGGTGCTTCAACTGTGGCTACCATGAAGACGTTGGCTCAGACCCCTCCGTCAGTTGCTCAGTGCTGAACTCGGCAACGAGCTCGGTTGTTGGATCGGTAGACCGGAGCCTTTTCCCGGCTTGGTGACTTTTCTTGCTGGCTTACGTCGCAGCGGTCGATGCTAGTGCGATCACGGTCCTTGATGTTTGACCGGCAGTAAAGGCGTGAAGGGGGATGCTCGGCATCTCGGTGGATGTGGCGATAATGAGATTCTTGATTCGGCTTCGTTTAGCCATTTCCTCCTCCTCGGTCAGCCGGATTAGGGATACGTCCGGAAGTATTGGATCAGGCGGTGGGGATGGTGCTCGCAGAAAGTCTGTAACCTTACTTCTGCGAGGAGCCGTGTATCAGTAGCTCGGTACGTAACCGAGAAGGTCGTGGCAATCTCGGTGATGATACTGCAACACGGCTCTGATGGCAGCCTCGTTTGGGTTGAAGTAATTTGCTTGCAAGGCTTCGATGGCTACAAGAAAAAGAGTGATTAGTACAGAATAGTAAAGGAAGGTAAATTGACCGGTCAGTGAGCACGACTTACATGTCGAATCAAACTTCTTGTTAATGTACCAGCTGGGCACATCAGCCATCTCGTAATTCCCGGACGCCCAAAAGAAGTCATCATCGTGCATATCTTTAACTGGTGTGCCAGTTACAAGTTTTTCCTTGCCCGGCCAAATTTTTAAATAATAGTTAAACTCATCGGCTGTATGCCCGAGGGTGTATTGGCGCAAAATCTCGGCCAGTCCTAGGTTCAGGCCAAGCCGATGGTTTAGTTCGGCTACCCTATTTATTATTCTAAAGGTGTTTGTCAAAACTTGTGTTGGTGCTAGCCCGGTACGCCTCAAGAACTCACACATCAGAGGTTGAACCGGGAAACGTAGACCTCCCTCGACTATAGACAGCACGGTGAAGGGGCATTGATCCAGTCTGCCCCAAGGGGTGGTGTCTTCTACACCGAGCTCAAGGTGGACATCTTCAGGGACACCATACTCTTCTCGGAACGCGGCTAATGCGCCCGGTGTGTTAACGAGGAAGCGATAACGCCCCATGTGAAGCCGGCTGGTTTCAGCACGGTAGTGTTGGTTTGGCAGAGTTTCGAGCGATGGCTGCTCGGCCTTTGAGAGCCTTAGTGTTGGTGTCTGGTCTCCTAGGACTCTGCAGTAAAAGCCAAGTGTAAGTGATAGCGCGGTCGCGCAAACGAGCTCAACTTTAGCTAGATCACTTTGGGCGCAACAGCACCTCGGTCTTATTGGGTTAGTTCAACAGCTCGGTCGCTCGAAGCGGACCATATATTAGCCCGGTCGAGCATCCCAGAGCTTTCTTAACTCGGTTCTCGTCTAAGTCCTACAAACTTGGAACTAGCTCGGTCCACTTATGATTTTGGATCAAACGAAGATATATGGCTCGGTCAGTCCCAAATCCTCACGTGTTCATCACAGAAGATGATGAACAATTGAGGGAGAAGGGCAGAAATGGTTTTTGGTGGTCACACCCTAGGCTAACTTCATTCGAAGTCCTAAAACCTACTGTCATCATGCCCTAGACTCAACTACGACAGTCACAGGCCCAATTATACAATAAAAACATGAGTAACAGACGAAGAACAGTGGAGGGTTGAGGACTTACAGGTTAGGGCACGGACGGTGGCTCGAAGCAGTGATACGGGGCCCCCAACGACGGCGAAGGTGAAGAATGGGCTTGCGGGGATACTCCAATCTCAGTAGAATGAGTGTGGGTGAGGGCTCTGGTTCACAGGGTTGCTTGGGAGCTAAAGATAAACAGAAGAGGAATGGGCATGAAAGGAAGAACGATGAGTATAAAAGGGGAAGAGAGGCGCCAAAATTTGAATGTGAAAAGACATTGTGTGGCGGCTGGGTTGGCTGCTCGAGGCCAATGAATGGGTGACACGCGTCTGTGATGACAGCGGCGTCAAAACTGAAAGGACAGGTTGGTAAGTCGAGGCGCCGACCGAGCAAGTCACAAGACCGAGCGTGGAACTTAGCACGGTAAATGGCTTGCAGTGTAAAACTGAGCAGATGAATGACCTCGGCCGGAGCATATAATCCCGGTCATGCTAGCGCGGACGGAATTAAGGGGCAATTAAGAGGGAGATTTCATAATCTGGCTTCGGGCCGTGGTAATGACCGGGCTAAATTGGACCCAGGATGTTTGGGTCGAGCAGGTTTGGGAAAATCGAGGGGAGTGCGCTCGGTTAAAGCCCTGGTCCGATTTGGCCGGGATAATTTCGGATTGCCAGCCCGGTTCACGTTATTTGCTCGTTGAGTTAGGCGGGTAAGATCCTCCGCAGACCAACCGAGCAAGAGCTCGGTCATAACGGATGGCGGCTAAGCTCGGTAATAGCAGAGCTCGGTTCGGAGCGTTGCATGTCTCAGAAGCAATGCGATCGTAGAAAGATGGGGCAGCGCTGTGCTGTCCATTCGCGCCAACGCCGTTTGATAGTTTTGTTAGGTGGTGTTTAGCTGTATTTGAGCTGACACGTGGGAAAGTGGGATAGGAGAGCAGGTCCACATGTCAAAAGGCGAATGGACGTAGAGGCACGTGCAGAAGGTATATAAACATGACTGCGCCCCTCATGCTGGGGATGAAACATCCTCTGGTGAGAGAAAACGACCACATTGTCTCCTCTCTCTTCTCTCTCTCTCTCTCTAAAGGTGTGCTAACTTGATCGTCGGAGGGGTTTTCCGGCAACACACCGTCGGGTAGCTCACCGCCGTTGTGTTCGCTGGTTAATCGGAACGAAGCGGAGCTTGGACGCGAGGAGTACGGGCAGTATTGGATATTTGCTCCCTGTACACCCAGCAACCTCTACTCCGATTCCTCAACTGGCAACTCCTTTCCTACGACCCTCTTCTTCTCTAACTTCCCTTTCCCATTTCAAATCCCCCCTTCTCAATCGCGACCATGTACTCTAGATCTAGGGTTTTGAAACGAAGAAGAATAAGAAGAATAGGTGGTGCACAAGGAGAGACGGTAGGGAGTTGTAGAGATGACGGGACAGGGATGGGTTGTATGCTGGCTGCCGATGTAGAGGGAAGTGAAAGGATGGAAGACTCCTTTTTGTTATATATATATATATATATCTCTATCTCTGTCTCTGTCTCTATCTCTGTCTTTGTCTCTCTCTCTCTCTCCATTGATAGCAGCACATGATGGTTGTGGTGGGGCTACAGTAGTGCACGACAGAGGAAGAAGAGGTTGGGTATGGTAGCAGGCGGTAGCGCCGCCTATGATGTTGGCAATTGAGGTGAAAGGATTTGGTGGTAGAAAAAAAAAAAGAAAAAGAATTTGTGTCCTTTTTGGTAATTTGAAGGGTGTAATGAATGGTTTTGTTGTGTAAGTAGAATTACTCAAAAAATAATTTGGACTAAATGAAACATAAGTAAGTAAAGAGAGATTTATGAATAAATGTCTCGTAAAAGAAAAAGGATAAATTACATCACTTATGTCGAGATTTACAGTTAGTTTTACGCTTTTAACATAATTTTACTAGTATCTTTCGAGAATTTAATTCACATAATAAGTAGACTCATTTTTATTAATATTTTTATTTCTTTTTTACTAAAATATATATTTATTTTTACTTATTAAATGTCTATCTCATCATTTGCATTAGTTTAAATTAGTTTTGTCTTACCCTAAAAAAAAAGTTACATAATTATGTAACAATATAATTATATTTTTCTCAAACCTCAAAATAATATTTGTGTATATCCATCTTCCATATTAAAAAATAAAAATAAAAATAACCACCGAAAATGAAGGGAATTTTTTTAAGGTCCCTAATTTTACAATTGTAGGAGATAAAGGACACACCAAATTTTCATATTATCTCAGGTCCCTCAAAAACACATGTTTCTTTTCTCAAAATTATTCAACCAAAATATCCTTGCGTTTTACATTCAGTCTAACGTCTTTCACTTTTTAAAAATTTTCAAAATTTAAAAATTTATTAACTTTTGATTTTGATGTCCATTTTCAACCAAATATATATATATATATATATTTAGAATACTCTCGTCAAGATCTATGATGAATACGAAATTCAAGAGGAAATTTTTTTACAAATTTTCATTGAGTTAGAATTTAACATGAAAGTAATTTTCTCTAACTACAATTTCAGAGAAATTTTAGAGAAAGTCAAATGTGTTAGAGAAAATCAACATGCAAGTAAATTTCTCTGACTACATTTGAAAAAAAATTCAAGAGAAAATAAAATGTGTTAGAGAAAATCAACATGGAAGTCAATTTTTCTGACTACATTTGCAGAGAAATTTTAGAGAAAATCAAATGTGTTAAAGAAAATCAACATGCAAGTAAATTTCTCTAACTACATTTGCAAGGAAATTTCAAAGAAAATTAACATGACAAAGAAATTTCAGATATAGGTCTAGTGAAATTTCATATTGCAAGTATGTGATGGCCAAAGAAGATCATCATGATAAAGAAATTTCAAATATAGGTCTAATGAAATTTCTCTAGTAGTGGTTCAGTGAAATTTCAAAAAAAAATCTCTTCATGAATAATTTTTTTTGGCATAGGTCTAGTGAAATTTTAGACAAATTTTTCTATGAAGAAAAATTCAAATTAATTTTACCTGGCATAGGTCCAAAGAAATTTCAATAGGTCCTCTAAATTCTCTAGTATAGGTCTTGAGAAATTTCTAGTATAGGTTCAATGAAATTTTTGGTATAGGTCTAGAGAAATTTCAACAGGTCCTTCAAAGTCCTCCAGATCCGTGAGTTTATTGTTGTCCATGATCACCCATTCCTTATTCTTCAACAAATAGATAACTAATCCATCTTTATGGTAGTGGACGAGATAGACGTGGCTGCGAAGGTGGCAGAGGGGGGTTCGGAACTTAGCATTGAAGACAAGAACAAGGTTGACGGTGATGAAGTGGTCATCAGAGCAGAAAAATGCGGAAGTAGCAGTATTGGAGAATGAGGAGATGGTGGATTTGGGTTCTAGGGTTTGGGAAGAGAAGAATGTGAGGTAGTGGAGAGATCCAAATCTTTAGAGAGAGAGAGAGAAGAGAGAAGATAAATCGAAAGACAATGCTAGAGTGAGAGTTGGTGACGGCGATGAAATGGCTGTTGAAACGAAAGGAGGCAGAGGTGGTGATGTCGAAGAGTGAGGTGATAGTGGATTTGGGTTTGGGAAGAGAGAGGTCAAAGAGATCAGAGAGATGGATGAAAGAGAAAGAGAAGAGAGACACAACTATATATATATATATAGAGAGAGAGAGAGAGAGAGACCCAAATATGTAGAGAGAGAAGAGAAGAGAGACCAAAATATTAGAGAGAGAAGATAGAAGAGAGAAAAGTGATGGTAAAATTGGAATTTTATTTAATAAAATAGAAGTAAAGGATGTAAGGAATCTTATCTAACAGAAAGAAGAAAAAAATTATAAACATTTCCTACTATCCAAAATTAGAGAGAGATATTAGACTAATTTTTCCAAAAAATGAAATAGGTAACTTTCTAGCTGATTTTAAGGATAATTACCAACAATATTGATTCAATTTAGAGTTAATTACCCAAAAGTTCTATTTACAAATGTTATAGTAGCTCAGGTTCTATTTAAGATTTTTTGAACCAATAAGTCTTATTTAGTAAAATTGAGAATATTATTGTTTTTTTTTAAAAATTTTAAAACTAAGAACATTATCAATTTTGTATAGTAATGTTCTAGATTATTGTTTCACTAACTGATAAAAAAAAAAAACAGAATATGAGATTAAACGTTTTTGCATTCTACTTATTGGTTTGATTCAGCTACCCAAATAAAACCGAGAACATTAACAATTTTTTCATTTTTTAAAGTTTTTTTTTTTTTTTTTGAGTTTTGCACATCAATGTTTCATCATCATGCTCCTTTATAGATAAAATTTTCAGTTTTGCACAAAAAAATAATTTAGTTTTTTCAATTTTTTCAAAAAAAACCATAGTCTTTTTTTTTTGCACACACACACACACACACACACAGATATATATATATATATATATTTAGTTTTTTCAATTTGAAAGTTGATATTTTAAAGTTTTGAAAATCAAAATAAATATCAAATCATCATATTCCTTTATCAATAATCATAAATGATGAACAATCATTGTTTTGAAAGACAATTCTGATTATTAAAAATTTAATAGAACTTGAAGATCTAAAAAATCTTAGTTAGAACTTAATGGAGTATAAATTCATAAATTAGGACTTGTGTGTAAATATTCCTTAAATTATTTCATAATTATGAGTATTTTTTAAAAAAAAACTTATTTACCCCTTGTTTTTATAATAATAAAATTTTAAAACTTTTTAGATGTGTTTTATGTTTGTAGAATATGATCATTTCATACTAGTAATGAATCATGATATTGTTGTTTCAAAAAAAAAAAAATCATGATATTGAGAAATTTATCAAATTTTTTTTTTGTTGTGAGTTTTGATTATTTTTAATTTATTTGTGCTAATTTGTATTGAAATATGACTTGAAAAGTATAAATAGTTGAATTATATTTTTTAAAAATATTTTTTACTGTGATAAATTTATCCCTAAACATTATAATAGGCTTTTTTGATAAAGGATAAAGTTTTGCTGCACACAAAAAAAAAGTGCATTGTGTATCTTCCTGAATCCCGTGTCCCTAAACATTCTATTGTAAATATTTTTGACATCAAAGAATTGAATGATACTCCATTTGGAGCCAAAGCCGAAACCAATGTTCTCTCTGTTTGTTTTTAGAGATAGGAGCTTAGAATTGGACTATTAGTGAGTTGAGAGTACTAAAATCATATTTGTTTGCAAAATAGAATTTGGGATTGCTAGTCTAAGGACTAGCATGGACCTTAGAGGAGGGGATTATAAACAAATGCCTTCAAGAGTTGCATTCTAAAGCTAGTGAGAAAATTAGCTTGAAAAAAACTATTTTACCCATGATGTGTTTGTATGTTTTTTTTTTTTTTTTTTTTGAGTATTACATTATTATTATATATATACATATTCAAAAATATAGAACAAAAAAAATATTTATAAAATATATCAAAAATTCCAAAGGGTATTTATAGTATTTCATATAATTAATCCCCTCACTAAGATATATCATAAACAAACACAATTTTTCTTAATCCTCTCACTAACAATTTTCACACTAACAATCCCACCCAACCTAACTCTAACAACAAGCAGGCCAAAGATCGAAGAGACAAAAAATAGAGAAAAACAAATAAATAAAAATTATAAATTACACGCACATAAAAACACAATATTTATGTGATTCACTTTAAAATTAAGGATACATCCGTAGTCACAAAGATAGTCCCCCCAACAAATACATATACATATAATTAAGGCCACAATTCACAAGTGCATAACTACCAAAATAGGGCAATTGATTAATGTCTAAGTCCTTATCAATAATAATGTTGCCAGCACACATCCATAATCTAATGTTGCCAGTCTTGGATCTGTGTTTACTACATAATCCTCACTCTGGAGGTTTCATTGCTTATGGTCCCAATCAATTATAATGTAACAAAACTACATAATCCCTAATCAACTATTATGGTTTTCAGCAGAGCCTTAAAAATCCAGTGCAGAGTAGAGAATTTTTTTATTTTATTTAAATTCTTCTTCCTTTCTCCCTCCTCCCTCCTCTCTTCCTCTTCCCTCTCCAACTCCAACCTCCAGCCACCACTGCCATACCCTCCCCCACTTTGATTTTACTTGAGTCACTCTTCCTCTTCTCTAGTTTTCTAATGAGACAAAATATATCGTTCGAATGATTAGAAAGTCGATCAAACATGGTGTCAACTACCATTAAGTGAAAGTAGAGAACTATACATGACTTGTTAACATTAACCACAAGTATTCAGGCAAACATAGGGTAGACAAGATAAAAATAATAAAAACAAGGGGAATAAAAGGTCAGAAACAGAAGATCATTAGCAATAATGTGCACAGTTAAAAGGCAATGATGACAACAAAGGAGGAGATCTCCTAACTAACAACGCATTTTTATCTTAGTTCAACAGCTTACAAGTAAAAGTACAACAACAACAAAAAAATGTTCCAAGATCTAGGCGCGTAAATGCACATTTTTATATACATAATCCTCAAAGATATATTACAGCAATGACATTAAAAAAAGAAAAAGAGAAAGGGAAGCATTACAGGAAGGAAATTAAATATTTATACACACACACTTATATAAACTATATTGTGAGATATGTTCTTATCATAGTAGCCCCAGTTGGGTCAGAAAGTAGATGCCTGACGAGGCACATTCTCATGTTGTTTGGAGCTATAACAAACATGTAGAAGGCAAATAATGCAAGGTCGGCCGAGGAAAGAGTAGAGCCAAGAAATCCCTGCCACATCCTGCAAATGCAATTAATCCATCAATAAATCCAATTCCAGTTTCAAAATGCAACCCAGCCATGTTATATAATCCATTTGGGACCTAAGAAAAGCACCGACACTCCAAGACGGGTGTTGTATCTGTTGACATACCATGTGGCATTTCAATTTTATTATTTATTATTTTTTGTAGGATGTGTAGGGGACACTTCACGGACACGTGTGTCCTGTGTTAGGACATGCCACAGGAGACCTTTGTAGTTTTTTTTTATTTATAATGATTTTAGAAAGTTGATTTGAGGTCAAAGTAAAATATATAAAAATAAAGAGGAAAAAAATAAAAATACACCCACATATGCCTCTCATACATATATGTATTCTAAATTTATATTCATATATTTTACATAATAAATAAATAATATGAAAAATACATTTTTTCCCGCATCCCTTCCATGTCCATATCCTAATTTTTTGATAATCATTGCGTCCCGTGTTTTCGTACATGTACCCATGTATGTGTTCATGACCGTGTCCATGTTCATGCTTTTAAGTTTTTTGGGACATTAGCTAATTTGATGCATAGACATGGATAGTTAACTAAACGATTGATGTCAGTAAGCATGCCCATTGCTCAGATCTCTAGCAATGGCAACCTTCTCCCAAACTATTTGTACTAGCAGATTGAATGCCAAAGTCTAGATTGTGGTATTCAGTTTTGGGTGCCCAATGTTTGGATTTGAACATGGGTCCACCTGAAGTCTATGCAGATCGGAACAATGGAATTCTACCCAAATCATTGCAGCATTGCAAACTTGTACTGGTAAAACAAGAGAACAACGATTCACACAACAAGAACAGATCTACTGTCACGACTCACAACTGCTCTCAACAGCATCTTACTCTTAGTATCACCCCAACTACCATGAAACTGGCCGTTTATCATATAGCCACATCTTACTCTTAGATCTACTGTCACGACTCACAAGGGTCTCTAATGAGCTTATTTGCAAGATAAATTAAATCTCAATTCAAATCTAGCAATTTTAGATTTGACTAATTCAGATTAGCACTTTCATTTTGTAGTCCTTCCATTTTGTGGCATGGTTGACCATGCATGCAGTTTAAGGAAAGCCAAGAATTAAAATATATTTCCAAAAATGCCCTCACATCAAATCTTTTTTGGGGAATTGGGATTGTATTTCAACGTGTATTACAAGCAGGGTGATATGGAAAAGTGACAATTAAACTTTTTGACTTCTCAAAATTCGAGACATAAAAGGAGACAAAAAGATTAATATATTCAAATAAACCTTTTTGTTTCTTATACTTAATTTTATATTGCTAACCAAAAATCACTTTTTGTTTTGAGTATTTTTGTGGAGGACTTCAATCCCCATGGTTTATGACACCATACCAACTGTTCCTAAGGAAGCAGAGATTAGTTGTGTTCAGGTTTGGTTCATTAAGAAACTGAGGTTGTAAAATGAGTTCAAGCCTGGTTTGCTAATTAATGAACAAGCTTCAACAAACTTTTAAACGGGTTGAACCTCAGCTGTTCATCAGTGACTTCATTCATTTGATGCCCTAGATAAAAAAAGATCTACAACACAATTGAGAGAAGGAAGTCAAACTTTGATCATACCAAGTGGGTAAACGAAAGAAGGTGTGGAAGAATGTCCTAATGCCATCAATATCCAGTTGCAGAATAAGCGCCAGTCCAAAGAGAAAGAATGCTCTCTGGCGTTTCCTTTCTTGTGGCCAAAGAGTGTTCCAAGCTGGAAAACAAAACAAAACAGAACGAAAAGAATTATAATTGACATGCTGCAAGTTACAACTTCAGAATGCGGCAACTTCTTAAGGGTAAATTAGTCCACCATGGTACTGCATTCAATTATCCATCACATGCAGTTGCTTCTACATACAAATCACTGAAAAGAAGAATCTAACATTGAACAGGAACATAAAAGATCCATTATTGAGACAACAATAGTAAATATTTGAAAATGTGAAAGGGCAGACACTCGATTTTTGTATATAAAAAATTGACCATCTTATATGATTAGTTGACCCATAAAAGGGGGTGCCAAAATTAGGTAGTGCAGTCAAAAGGTGCCCGAATTTAAATGTAGATTGCGTGTTTTATGGGTGAGTTAATGTTGGAGAGCTTAGCTGCAGGGCCACTGCCAAAGATTTACATGTTTATAGAACAATAAAACAGAGTCCTACTCCCACATCACATTGCTATGATATGCACTATTCCTATTTACCAACCATGTTGCATTTATGCAATTATTGTTGGAGATAAGATTATACTGTCAAAGATATCAGTATTTATCAAAATATATATATATATATATATATTGTCAAAGATATCAAAATATATAGAAGATATCATAATATATGGAGATCCCATGATTTGTTTGCATCTTTGATTTATTTCAATTCCTTAACTGATGCATTTGATTATATCTTTTACTCTATATATGATGTATCATGTAAACAAGAGTATCAAATTGAGCGAATGATAGATGTAGCCCATAGGGCTTTGTGTGTGTGAATGTAGGCCAATATTGGTTGAACCACGTTAAACCTTTATGTTCTTTCTTTTCTCTTTTTTATCTATATTATCTCTCCATATTCAACCTTATGGCCTTATAACAAAATTCAACTTGGTATGACCCTACCAAACCCTAGGCTTTTTTCTCTGTAGAATGCTTTCTCACTACACCTTTTTTTGTTATCAGGGTGCTTTTCTCTCTTCCTTGAGTTGACCAATAATTTGCTAATGTGATAAGCAAACTTCGTGATTTTTACTTGTTTCAGGGCTACTAGTGTATTCGGTAGCATTATTCTATGATACACAGAGCTTTCCGACTACTTCTCTACCATTTTAGGGTCCCTATGCTGATGTGGTAAGCACATGTTTGGTTCTTTCTTGTTTTTGGACTACCAGTGTGTTTGGTAACATTCTTTGTGGGACGCCATTGTTCCGGCCTTTTTGTTTGTGGTGATTTGTTGTTGCTTTCTCTCTCCCGATTGGTTTCTCTTGCTGCCATCATCACTGATTCCAAGCATGTTTCTCAATTGCAAGATGTTGATTCCTTGCCTATGTTCTTTGAAGTTGTTGCTGAAGGGAGTTATTACAATTGTTGTGGTCTTTCGGCAACTTCAGTGTAGTTGTTTGTAATGATCATCCTATTTTTGAGTTTAAGTTAGACACTTCACTACAACCGTTCGTGTTCCAACTTGAGGGAGAGTGTTGGAGATAAGATTATATTGTCAAAAATATCAGAAGATATAGAAGATATCATAATATATGAAAATCCCATGATTTTTTGCCTATTATGATTTTTTATATCTTTGATTTATTTTAATTCCTTCACAGAAGATATTTGATTATATCTCCCACTCTATATATACGGTATATCATGTAAACAATAGTATCAAGTTGAGTGAATGAAAGAAATAGTCCATAGGGCTTTGTGTGTGTGGATGTAGGTCAATATTGGTTGAACCATGTTAAACCTTATGTGTTCTTTATTTTCTCTTTTTTGTCTCTATTATCTCTCTATATTCAACCTTAATGCCTTATTACAAAATTCAACTATTATTACTACCCACACGTAGCCTGAATAAGTCACACACCAATGCCCTTCACGTTTTTTTTCTTTTTTCTCTTGCTTTTAATATGTAACTAGCCAATTAAGGTTCACTTACCTACATAGTTGCCAAATGAAACTAACTCCAAAACTCTAAAACAAGGTGAAGCGGCCTCCAAAATTCTTGTTAATATTAGTCACAACTAAGCCAAAGGTCTCCTAGCAAACTAATAAGCCCAAATGATATTGTGAGCATAACCCACAACTCTGTCAAGGATTTACCATAAGGTGGGATGGATGTCATCTAAAGTCATTAAGTTTGTTGTGAATATGTAGTTTTAGTATCATTGTTTAGTTTTTGGGTTAAGGGTACTTTTGTATATTTTCTTTGTTTAATTAGGGCTTGTTTCAATTTCATTTTGCATAAAGTACAGACTATTAGCAATAAGAGATCAAGGCAGTGTTGATTTCTCTCTCTAAACTTACACCTTGACCCCCAAAATCTTGGTTGCACAGTTGAGGAAGAGCGAAAAATGTTTCCTTCGTCCTTCCAAAAACCAAGAAACTGAAGAGGAAGATGGTGTAGATATGGAGATCAGGCCCCTGGCTCGCAGCAAATAGAGAACTGAACAGAGAACACAACTGGGTAATGAAAAAAAAACATTAATAATGGATAAACTGCCTCCTGAGCTGAGCATCCATTGGGTACAAAAATTGTGTTTGTAATTGTAGTCCTTAAATTGGGTCATAACTACATTGGGTTCTTTCCGTGAATGGAGGGTTTCTTCCTCTCTCCCACTCAATTAAAGCCAAACTACCATAAAGAGTAGGATTATTAGAGTAAAGAAACATCTTATTTCAATCCCAGGATGAGCTTGGAGATGACTAAGTTTTGGAAACCCTCTTCCATCTTTTCCTAATATACCATTCTTACAATTATTTGAAATAAATGTTAAGGGTTTATTACACTTTCTACCCCTAAACTATCGCCAAATTATCTATTTAGTCTGTGAACTAACGATTGAGTCTACTTAATCCCTAAAGTATATCAATTAAAATCTATCTAGTCAATAAACTATCGATTGAATCTATTAAGTCCCTAAAGTATTTAATTTAAATCTATTTAGTCCCTGAAAGGATTATAAAAATAAAATATAAGCTCATAAGTATTATAAATTAGTAACAAACCCTACCAAGTTAAGATTTTATTCTAAAAAAATCTTAAATTTCTATTTTGTCTTTAAAAGGTTCTTTTTTTTCTTTCTCCTGCCATGTTTAAATTAGTATTAGAGTCTGTTTTCTTAGTCTTACTATTGAAGAAGAAGAATTAGATAATTTAAATAAGTTATAATAGAACAAAATAATATATTAATTAAGTTAAAAACAGAATTTATCGAAAAACTTAAAATCAACCAATAAGAAATTATAAACAAAATATGGTATATTATACTAGGTAAAGACAAGCAAATAGCCATTGTAAAAGATAAGTAAGAAAATATTATTAAGAATTATCCTTACCCTTATAAAGAAAATTCACCAGAAGAACTGACGCCCATTTTTCGAAAATTTTAAAAAAATTTTGAAATTAAATTTTAACTAGATGTCTTTTACTATTTTATAAAATTTATGTGCTTGTATTTTATTTTTGTAATTCTTTTAGGAACTAAATAGGTTTTAATTAAATACTTTAGGGCCTTAATAGATTCAATAGATAGTTTAGGGACTAAATAGATTTTAATTTATATACTAAAGGAATTAAGTAAACTCAATTGATAGTTTAGGGACTAAGTAAACAATTTAATAATAGTTTAGGGGTAGAACCTGTAATAAACCCAAATGTTAATTATGTTAAGTAATTGGTACTATCTTTGAATTGAACGCACATTATAGCCTACTACGCTTGCTTGCTTACCGTATACACATCCCATGCGTAAATGTCCACATGGGAATTGATTGCACTTATCCCTTCTTTTTTTTCTTTTGATACCTAGAAATTTGAAATTGCTGTGTATCATATGACTTATAAGTAATATTAAATGGGTAAATATTGACAGAAAAAACAGCATGTATCAGCATATATAAATAATTTAAATAGTTTTGTACCTAGCATCGAGATATTTTCAGTACTCCTAGATCGAGAAAGCTTGTCCCTTGAATGTCCTTGCTTCAAAATATTTGCTATTACAGAAGCATATTTTGGAGCCTCTGACAGTGATCGCACAACTGAATAGCCTGTTTGATGGTGGTGTAAAATAACTGGAAACATGATTGAATAATTGAAGGAGATGTAGATTGATTCACCTTTCTTACCTGTTGCAGGATGAACCATACTAGCTGCAGCACCAAATGCAAGATTCTTTTGCTCTGTATTCGGTAATGATCCACCAACTGGAATATATGACCATTCCTGCATATAAAAAGAAAGCAGTATAGCAGTGAGTATCTATCAACGCTATTAGATTCAATATAGACATCCCAAAATTTTACATGCTCAGGCAAGGGCTCGAGAATACTACCTCTTCATAAGTTTTTATAACACGGACACCCATTGTCTCTAATCTGGATATGAGTTTTTTCTTTAATATATCAAAAGGCATGGCATCCTTTGAAGCCAAACATGTTTCCTGCAATAGACTTTGTATGAATACTCACATAATTGTGAAGCAAATGTAATTCTAATTCATATGAAAACTGACACAAATCAAGCAAACCTCAAAGAAGACTCTTGTTGGGGACATAGGCATGGCATAAAGAAATGTTGGATATTGTGCTTCTAAACTCTGAACTTTTGGTTTGACATAGTCTCTGTAGTCCATGAAAACCATCAAGTTGGGGTCATATGGATTGTTTTCTACCTGAAAGAAAACTTCCAAACGATCACTAAATGGCAGCTCCAAACAATTTCTTTAAACTTCCAAATGCTAGCAGAGCGGATAAGAGGTATAGTTAATGACAATTTCTATGTTACTAGTTGAGTTAATAGTTGTCATAAGTTTCCAAATTTCTTCCCCTCTTCCACCCCTCCCTCCCAAATCACCCGGCTCGCCTTTTGGAAAACCATGGAGCATAAACTTAATTTATCTTTGGTGGTGGACCAAACAAACACTGGCACAATTATTCAACTCACGAGCTTGAAGCAGAATTTGGGATGAATTAGCTTAGTTATGATACCAGTATAAGCAAATATAGTCACAGACTCAGAAATGGACTGCACTGAAGATAGAACAATATACTTACATCTGTAATGTACCTACTAAGCATCGTGCACTCAAGCAGTCATGACTGACTCAGAAATTCACTACACTGAAGATAGAACAAAATTATCATATTTACATCCTTAATGTATCTACTGAGCATGGTGCATTCATGCCATCACGTCTTCAATGGAAGATACAGTATAAAGAGTGCATCATGATTACACTTAAACCCACTGGAGGAACTTTATATGGTGAGATATGCATCTTCTTCCCTGTATTTCACGACAAATGCTGGAAAGGCCTATATTAATATTTCTAACAGTGCATGTAACTTCATCAAATACTTGAAGTTCTATTCTAGTTTAAAACAGAAGATCCTATATTCCTACCTCAACCTCCATGCCATAAGCTGTTTGGACAGAAACCCTAGGACCCCCAACCTCATATTGCAAAAGTTTCCCCGAAGCTGCTCCAGATGCAACTGTAGCAAGCCTACAATAATAATATGGTAAAAGCTTGAAAAAAGTGGTAATAGTTAACACAAAAGTACAACTACTATGCTGCCGTAAATAGTACTTAATGTAAGGAATATTTCATTTTACCTGCACGGAACAACGACATTCTGTTCGCACTCTATGAGACTGTGACCATTTGTACTTTCAATAATCCTTTCCACTTTTGAGCTAAGATATGAAACACCTGACTCGACACACCTAGGGAAAATTAATATCAATTATAAATTTATACCATAGCACCAGACAATGGTGAGTTGACAATATAATGAAACAAACAACGACTGCTAGAAAAACAACAATAACAAACAAGTCCAGAAAAAGTCTCATCTTACCTTTTTACTAGCTCCTCATGGAGCAAGTATCGACTAACTCGCCCATAAGCACGGCCAATCAGAATGGGATCATTGTCATCAAGATATACAATAGTATCTCCCCAAACATGCTCAATACACCCTTCAAGTCCAAGATCTGAAAAAATATTTAAAATAAGCTTTGCCTTACAAATGGGGCCAAACAATATTAGAGTTCCACAAAAGGTATTTTTTAATAGGGCAAATTACATATACCCCCTCGACGTTTAGCAAAATTACAGATACCCCCCTGAGGTTTGAGAAATTACAGATATCCCCTGAAGGTACTATTTGCATAACAAATTAGGGGGCAAATTGTTATGAAAATATAAACCTCAGGGGGCAATTTGTTATGAAAATATAAACCTCAGGGGGGTATCTGTAATTTCCAAAACCTCAGGGGGATATCTGTAATTTAACTAAACCTCGAGGGAGGTATACGTAATTTGCCCTTTTTAATAATTACCAATCCTTGAAAAATAGAATGATAACAAAGTTTGTAGAGTATGAGAAGGTTCAAGCTACTGATAGGACACTTGGTTGATTAAAATGGATAGTCTATGCTTTGCCAAAACTAAGTACAAATAAAGGAACCAAGTTCGCTGTAGCATAGTGGTGCAGGAACACCATTCAAAAGGAGAGGTGGGATTAGATGTTTGATTCTAGCTGTTAACCAACATATAACAGAAAACAACTGACAGGTAGGGATGTTATTGCTGCCGCAGTCATGAAGTTCCACAAAACTCCATAATTGGAAAAATAACATACAATGACATTGACATCTATATCCTTCACAGAATACTAACTCAGACGAAGCCCAGCAATAATTACTGAACTTGTAATTAGATAAGCCACCTCAGCAAGTTTGTATGAAGGGAAAAAATAACCGGATATTTAATGTTTAATGCACCCATGAAAATGGCACAAAAGCAAGAGATTGAAAGGGATTGTGTTTGTGAAAGTGAAAACCAACATTGTGATAAAAAAGGATAACCTTATAAAAGTAGTAGGTTGCATGTCCTGATGTTGACTAGCATGAAAAAAACAGACATTTTCTGCTGTTTATGGTAAAATTTTCAAAATATTGCACATATAATGAATGAATGCATTAAAATGGTTTTCCAACTGGAACCTCAATACCTCTAAATTCATCCTCCCATACACCATAATTATTTGTAAAAGGAAGATCCGGTCCAATAAGTCCAACGCTCAAACCCAACTTAGCTGATTCTGCAGCCAGAGCAAGACCAGCTGGGCCACAACCAATCACCACCAAATCTAGTATAGTGTTTCCAACCGATATACGGGGTAACTGAAAAGGCAGACAATAAGGAATAGATTTCAAAACCAAAACCCGTAATCATAACATAGTACTATTGCAAAAACAAAAGACTATAAGGATGCATATGAGAATGTTAGCAACTTGTAGTATATCATATTTGTTGACGGAGACGGTAACATTTCATGAACTTATTTTGACTTTGGATAAATTTGCAAGTAAAACTACTGAACAACAAAGCTGAAAGCAAAGCTACAGCAACGGCAACATGGGATCCTTTTTCCCCCATAAAAAAAATACAAATGTAACCTTCTAGGATTAATAGGGTTTTCTTCCCTCTAAAAATATGAAACCCTTACAACATTTGTATTCCTGTTCTTGTATGACTGCATCAAGATACCCAGTCACAACAGGCACATAGGAATTCAAACCCTGGTTTTGAATTGGATTTGCTAACAACTAAATAGCCCACGCTGGTTAGACTTTGGTAGCCCACGACTTTGGTTTGAGTTTGATGCTTTAACAGGGCATTTGCAACAACTAAATAATGCAAATTCCAATCCATAATTCACATGTTACCATACATTTTCATACCTTTTTACATATATCAATACAATTTTTACACACACAACAATGGCCGGTGTGGTTAGCATTTCACTCTAACAAATCATACTAGCACTTGAGGATAACTTTCAATTAACCAATTGAACATCATAACAATTAAATAACAAAACGCCCCCCCTCTCTCTCTCTCTATATATATATATATACATACATGCATGCATACATACATATATATAGATACAGATATACACGATCACACGAGCTCGTGAATCAAACCTTGTCGGCGAGTTTAGACTGTTTCTCCATAAGCTTGTTCTGTTGCATTTGGACGAAGAGAAGCTCAGAGCCACCGGCCTTGATGTAGTCTTCTTCGTCAGCGAAGCCTTCTTTGAAGGCGACACAGCTCTCGCTTCCTGCACTACTAGACCTCACTCGAAGAGACGATTTATACGAACTGTGTCTGTGAATTACACGAGTCAGCTTATTTCTCTGTCTCTTCTTTCGATACCTCCAAGTAGGGCATGTGGAGACCGCCATTGCAGCGAAGTTTCGAGCTCCGATACACTCCATTGGGATTGATGTTCTGGCTCTGGTTTTAGAACCTTGGCTCTGTAGCCATTAATGTGATTTGAAGCTTTAGGAATTGGAAATGCAGAGAGTGCTGGGACTGTAGCGATGACGAACCCTTTGCTCTCTCTCTACTCTCTCTCTTCTTCTTCTCTCTCTGTGTCTCTGGTCCTGCGTTCGTCGCTTTTTCTCTCTCTACCGGGAAGGGATAGGGAAGAACCTTTCTCGATGAGGTGGTGAAGTGAAAACGCCACGTGGAAAGATTTGATTTGCTGGAAGTTGGGGAAGCTGCTTCATCCAAATTGACCGTTCGTCGGGGTGAAACGACGTCGGATTTGCTCCAATCATCCTATGGCTAATTGTGTTGATACGCACCCGACGGTGACACCAATAAGAATCACTTTGTTTAAAATACGAATCACTTTGCTTGGTTCATATTTTTAAAAATGCTTCTTAAAAAAAATCTATTTTCTTATTTTTCGTATTTTTTTTTTATTTTTATTGAATTTTTTTAAATATTTTTAGTAATTTTTTTACTTTTCAAATATATCTAACATAAATATACTTAAAAAGTAAAAAAATTATGAAAATGACCTTTTAAAAATTTACTAAATACCAAAAATATAAAAAAAATTACCAGAATTCAGTATATTTTTTGTATTTTTATATATTTATTAATTTTTTAAAATATTTTTTCATAAATTTTTTACTTTTTAGATATATCTAAGTAAGGTGCATTTAAAAAATAAAAAAAATGTTTAAAATTTTAAAAATATTCACTAAAAGCAAAAAAATACGAAAAATCAAAAACTCAATTTTTAAAAAACTTAATCCAAAAAACTCAAACCAAACACACTAATGGCTTTTTGTGGTTTGAAAAATTACAAATACTTTCTTGTCAAAATTTTTTATTTAACAAAATTAATTAAAAAAGTGAAATTTTTAACTGTTCACCTATACAATAATAAAATTATTTGAATTATTAATTGAAATAAAATTTTAACATTATTAAAAACTGTTAATTAACTTGATGATTTATTAATAAAAGGATATATTTGTTATGAAATTAAAAATTATAAGGAGTATAATGTAATTTCTAAAAATACAGAAAATAATTTGTAATTTAAGTAAATATTAGGGAATGTGTTTGTAATGTACTTTTTTTTATTTATTATTAAATGATTTTTTTAATGTTAGTTGTTGAATTTTTAAATACGTGCTTTTTAAAATTGTAATTGATGAGTATAGACGAGGGGCTATTATGGGGTGGTGAGGGTATGGTTTATTTTTAATTTTTTATAAAAAAATAAATTGAAAAAAAATAGATGAATTTGGTTTAAGTCTAATCAATATAGTTAAATGAATTTTCACACAAATACAAATATATTAGCCACGTGAATTTCTCTATAAGTAATAAAATAAAGGGTAAATAAAACAAAACAGAATATGTATTATTCAAATAAATTGTTACTTATTATAAGTTGTATGAACTTAAACAAAAATAAAAAACTGAAAAATACAACCATCAATAGAAAAAAAATAAATGGGGGTTGAAAATACTAATATTGACTTACTCCTAAAATTACTAATTCAATTACTCCTAATTAGATATTTACCAATTGTAAGTGGTTTGAGATATAATCCTTTGCTTATCTTTTCTCATCATACTTGTAAGCCATAGTTTGCAGCTTCCTTAAAGTTCTCCACACCCGTTGCCATGACCCATCTGTTAGGTTGTTACCTACATTCAAGGAGTGGTTCAAGTGATCCCTTACTCTGTACAACTCCAGATTTTGAGTTATTTTGGCCTCTTAATAAGCAAGTTCACCCTGCACAAACTAATAACAATAATAATATTATTAATTATTCATAATAATAATGGATGATAAAAATAATAAAATGTGGCCATAATCAATTAAAAAGATAATTTATAATCTGAATTGATAGAGCATAATCGAATTTGACTATAATTAATATATCATGGTTGATAAGAAAAATAAAATGTGATGCCAACAGTATCTCTCTACATTCATTTATTAAAAATTTTTCTTCTAGAGAACTAACTTGATCGTCAAAGGATTTTGGAGAAGGATATCTACCGATGAATTCTCCAGAATTTCTTTGCAGAATCAGTATGGTAAGACCCAAAGTCCGACCAATTACTCCAGCCCAATTGTGGCTCCAACCACCTTTGTAGACCCCCCATTTACTGATTATCATCAATAATTATTTAGTTAAATGTATATCTCTTTATGTTCATAAATAATTTCATACTTGTTAGACTTATTTATTTTGATGATTTATTTAATTATGTTTTTAATTTATTTGAAAGAGAAAAATAAAATCAAAATTTCTTTTGTTCCATTATTTCGCACCTAAACTTTTATCCTAAATATTGTTTGAATGTATTTAATATTTGCTTAAATCAGGAGTTTATTTCAACCCAAAAATAATGCCCAAACCAGAGGTTCAAACAGCTCAAAACAAAGGTTCAAACAGTCTAGCACAGCAGCAGGCCAAAATGTTCAAACAGGCCAGCACAACAACAAGCCAAAAGGTTCAAGTGGAAGATATTCAAATTAGTAATGATGGAGTGAAAGATATTCAAATTAGTAATGATGGAGTGGAAGATATTCAAACGAATACAACGGCTATAAACGACTATAAATTCAAATGAATACAACGGTTATAAACGGCTATAAGTTTCATTATATATACCAAAGTGTGACGACCCTTAATACTGTTTACTAATAACACCACTGATTAGTGCTAACCTATGATTAAGCATGTTAACTGATTGATTGACTGAAATTCTGAACTGATTGATTGAGTGTCTTAGTTTAATTTTGTGTCTATCTGTTTGATTGCTAAATTATCTGTTCATGTTTTGTGTTTGAAACTGCAAATTGAAGGCCTTATCGGCGGCCGAACCAGAAATTGATTAGTGTTTTGTGCTAATTAGAATTTATGTGATTTTATGGTATATTTAATTGAAAATTGATTTGGTATGATTAAATTAGATTGAATAATGTTAAATTACATAAGTTAGGCTTATCTACCATTTTGCCACTAGTGGCCTATCTCCACAACACCTTGAGACTTGATTTCATTACATTTCATCAGCCCATTTCTTGAGCCATAGCCGACTAGAGAGAGAGAGAGTGAGAGGAAAACTTGATTTCAACAATTTTAGCTTGGAGACTTGAAGGAATTAAAGGTTGATTGCATAATTGAACTCTCATTCTTGTAATTGAGGAACCTAGGTATGGAATTTATCCTCTTAATTGTGAATTAAGTTAGTCTTTGCATGGTTCTTGGAAGATTAGAGTTTTTAAATCAAGAATTGATTTAAGATTGTTGAATTGGAGCTTAGATCATGCATGCATGTGCATATATTGAAGTTTTGAAGTTGTTTTATGAAAATTATTGCATGCATGTTCATATTTTGGGTCTTGATCCATGAACTCACCATGTTTTGAAGTTAAATCTTGTATTCGATCTTGTTTTAGCACATTGGAGTTCCAAGGAACCCATGCATGTGTTGAATTTGCATTGTTCTTCATGTTCATGAAAACTTCTTTGAAATTGTATTTAATTGAACTACCTTTGGGCTTTGATTTCTCAAACTGATCCTTGAAACATGTAATATTATGGGTTTTGAAGTGTTTTCCAGAAAATTAGCCCAAGAGGATTGAAATTTATGCTTTAAAGTTGATTTTGTGCTTGAGGTTCAAATTTGGAATTTCCAGATTTTGGACCCACGCTCGAGCGAGGAACTCCACCTTCGAGCGTACAATCTGAGATCATGCCGTCCGCTCGAGCGAGGAAAGTGAAGCTAAGCGTGAAATGCGTGTATCCAGTACTTTGCATGAGTTTACAATCCGTTCGAGCGAGGACTTATGTCTCACGCTCGAGCGGGGATCGAGCGCCCGTCGAGCGTGAATTTTGAGCATCCAGTATTTTTACTGTAGCTTGCAGTCCGCTTGAGCGACGTAAGTCACGCTCGAGCGGAGCTCCTTTGTCTGCATGTCCGCTCGAGCGTAGAAATCCACGCTCGAGCGAGACCCCTGTTTTCTGAAAATTTTGAAAAGTGTTTATAAGTACATCTTTGCATCCTCTTTCCATCCTAAGCATTCCTAGGGCATGTTTAAGGCATCTTAAGGAGGATATTGATGTAGAACCACACCGAGTCTAAGTAGGGACTAAGTCTTCGATTCCCAAGTATGTGACTTAGTGTGTGTTCATCCTGTAACTGTGTAGGGTTGGCATCCGATGACGCGCACTAGCTTATCTGTAGCCCAGAACTCTGTGAGTAACAATGTTGTAAAGATATGTTCAATTGAGATTACTTTCTGAACGAATGACTGAACTGCTTTATGAAATAACACTGTTTACTGAATGAATGCTTGTCCTATTTGCGAACTGTGTTTGTGGCGTCCATGGCAATTGACTGTTACTGTACTGTACTGCTACTGTCACAGAGATCTCTGTCGGTTCCCATGTTGGAACCACTACTGTTTATTGATATGATGGCCATCACCTGACCGTTCGGTCTGTTAAGACCTATTGTACTGTTTTGTTATTGGATGTACCACATATGACTATTATAGCTTCTGAATGACTGTTATGGCATGAAATATGAGCCACAAGCTGAATGACTGATGTACTGATAATTGACTGTTTTCAACACTGAAAGGACATTCATTCTTAACCTTTTTACGCATATGTTATTCACTGGGCTTTAGCTCACTGCTCATATATATATGTAGGTGTACAGGCACCGGACCGTTGCTAGGAGCGTCGGGCTAAGCTCCCGTTTTGTCAAAACCAACCACCGTGCCTCACTGCGAGGTTCCAAGTCCCTCAGGCTAGGGCTTTTTGGGGGTGTTTTAGATTTCCCCTTTTTGTATCTGGTTTGGTAATACTTTATAGACTGAATGATAATTGTACTGTACTGTTCTAATAGGGATTAGGTCCCTGTCCTGGATGATTGTATATGAATGTATATGTACTGTTTTATGTGAACGTGTATGAAAAGTCTTTTTGCATACAGACTGTCACAGCTTATTGGACATCTTTTAATTACTGTTTTGGCTACCGCCAGCCCCTGTACTCTGTATTACTGTTTTACTGTTAAGCAGGCCTTCGATAAGCTCGGATTACTGGCCGGTTATGGTGCTAAACCCATAGGGGCGGGTTTGGGTCGTGACAGAGTGGTATCAGAGCGTTTCTAAACCACGAGTTATACCGCACACACGTGTCCAAATGAGCTTTAGGATGTCCTAGAAAAGTAATAGGGCATTGCATGAGCATGAAAAGTGTGTGTGGACATGACATGATTATATGTGCTAATGTGTTAACATGTTTAAAGTATGCAACTTCCTATGTTTATTATTACTATGTTACATATAGTGGAATGGATAATGCAAGAACTGCCGATGAAACTGAATCATCTGATGTCAGAATGGCAAGGCTTGAAAAAACAGTTGAACTGCTAACTGAGGCCTTAAGGCAACAGCAACAACAGAACCAACAGCCCCCACCTCCTCCGGTACAACCGGAGCAGAATGTGAATGATGACATCATTGCTCTAACACAGAAGTTTAGTAAGATGAAACCGCCATCATTTCAGGGAGGCCTTGAACCATTGAAGGCCGAAGCATGGGTGCTAGAAACTGAAAAATTATTTGAAGTCTTTCCGTGTTCTGAAGCACACAAAGTGCTACTGGCCACCTTCACCTTACAAGAAGAGGCCGGAAGGTGGTGGATGCTGGTCCGCGATACCGACACTGTTATGAATTGGGCTCAGTTTAGGGAGCCTTCTTTGAGAAATACTTCCCACAGTGTGTCAAAGACCGCAAGGTAACCAAGTTTGAACAATTGAGACAATGTACCATGTCCGTGGCTGAGTATGAGTTAAAGTTTACTGAACTTGCCAGATATGCACCGCACACGGTGGATACCGACTACAAAAAGGCCAGAAAGTTTGAAGGCGGCCTTAATGTTGAAATTCTTAACAGAATAAATGTTCTGAAACTACTAAAGTATGTAGATGTCCTTGACCGAGCAATAATGGCTGAGTCAAACATCGAGGCACTGAAACAGACTGAAGTACCAGTAACTGAATGGCGTAGTAAGAGACGGGGTTTTAAATTTAAGAAAGGCCGGAACAGCCCCTTGAACAAAAAGCAAAATACGGGGTCAACAACCAGTTCCAGCCAAGGAAATAGTTCCATACCGCCCTGTTCTGAATGTGGTAAGAAACATAAAGGGGTTTGTTATAAAATTTCAGGTGCTTGTTACAGGTGTGGCAAGGTGGGCCACATGGTTAAAGATTGCCCTTCCACTCCTCCGGGCAATAGTAAAGCTGCAGCCAGTACCGCAGCATCAACTGCTGCACCAAAACCCAACCCTAAAGCCACTGGAAAAGAGCCTATGAGGCAAGGCCGAGTGTTTGCACTCGTACCGGGAGATGTACAGAATACCGAGACTGTTGTGTTAGGTATACTTTCAATCTGTAGTCAAAATGCATATGTTCTGATTGATTCGGGGTCTACACATTCATATGTATCGCATGCTTTTTCACGGAAATTGAATAGACCGTTGGAACCCATGAATTACTTGTTAGCTGTATCCTCACCTGTTGGGGGATCCATGACTTGTGCTTATATGTACCTTGCATGTGAGATTATTGTTGAAGATGCGCATTTATATATTGATTTACTGCCATTGAACATTGACCATTTTGATGTAATATTGGGAATGGACTGGTTAACAAAATATCATGCCACCATAGACTGTGTAACAAAACAAGTTGTTTTCCGTCCACCTGGATTGCCTGAATTCGTGTTTAATGGAGTTGGAGTAGTACCTCCCCCATATCTGATTTCATCCATGAAAGCTTTTAAACTGATTAGAAAGGGGTGTAAGGGGTATCTATGTTCTGTATTGACTGTACCTACTGATGATAAGACTGATGTGAACAGTATTCCTATAGTCAGAGAATTCCCAGATGTTTTTCCAGATGATTTGTCAGGGGATTTGATTGATAGGGAGATTGAGTTCACCATTGATGTGATTCCGGGTACACAGCCAGTATCTAAAGCTCCTTACAGAATGGCACCGACTAAATTGAAAGAGTTGAAAGTTCAGCTACAAGAATTGTTAGATAAGAAGTTCATCAGGCCCAGTACTTCAACGTGGGGCGCGCCAGTCTTAGTTGTGAAAAAGAAAGACGGCTCACTGAGACTCTACATTGACTACCACGAACTGAACAAGGTAACAGTGAAAAATAAATATCCATTGCCTCACATTGATGATTTATTTGACCAGTTACAAGGTGCCCAAGTGTTCTTCAAAATTGACCTTAGATCTGGATACCACCAGTTGAAAGTCAAGACAGGGGACATCGAAAAGACTGCCTTTCGAATGAGGTACGGACATTATGAATTCTTAGTTATGCCTTTCGAAGTTACCAATGCGCCTGCTGCATTTATGGACCTTATGAACAGAGTTTTCAAACCATACCTTGATGAATTTATAGTTGTTTTCATAGATGACATCTTGATTTATTCCAAAAGTACGGAAGAACATGAACGTCATTTGGACATTGCCCTACAGACCCTAAGAGAACAGAAGCTTTATGCAAAACTAACTAAATGTGAATTTTAGCTAGACAGTGTTATGTTTTTGGGACATGTAATCAGTAAGGATGGAATTTCAGTTGATCCACAGAAAATTGAAGCAGTAGTAAACTGGCCTAGACCGACAAATGTTATCGAAGTCCGAAGTTTTCTAGGCTTAGCCGGGTATTACAGAACGTTTGTCAAAGATTTCTCCAAAATTGCCCTACCACTGACACAGTTGACTCAGAAGGGGATATCATTTGACTGGACCGATCAGAGGGAATCAGCTTTTCAGGAGTTGAAAACTCGACTAGTGACTGCACCGATTCTCACCTTACCCTCAGGTATGGATGGTTATACTGTATATAATGATGCTTCTTATAAGGGTTTGGGATGTGTTTTAATGCAGAATGGTAAAGTTATTGCATATGCCTCCCGACAATTGAGACCGCATGAAAAGAACTACCCGACCCATGATTTAGAACTTGCTACAGTGGTGTTTGCACTGAAAATTTGGCGTCACTACCTTTATGGGGCAACATGTGAGGTATATACCGACCACAAGAGTTTGAAATACTTCTTCACACAGAAAGAACTGAACATGAGACAGCGGAGATGGTTAGAACTAATAAAAGATTATGATTTGCAAATTTTGTACCATCCAGGAAAACCTAACACCGTTGCCGACGCGCTGAGTCGGAAATCGATTGGAAATTTATCCTGTTTACTCACCGGGCAGAAAGAATTGCTATGTGACCTTGAAAGACTTGAAATTGAGACTGTTTTGCGTGAACAAGGTGGAACAATAGCTGCTATTTCTGCTCAACCAGCACTGATTGAAGAGATTAAATAGAAACAACAACAGGATGACTTTTTGAAGAAAATCATTGAAGAACGGGAATCCAAACTGAGGCCGGATTTCAAATTTGAGAATAATGTGTTGAAATTCCAGGGAAGATTGTGTGTACCGAGTGATTCTGAACTAAGAAGAAGAATTCTACAAGAAGGCCACAATTCAAAATTGTCTATCCATCCAGGAAATACAAAAATGTACCAAGACTTGAAACTGAATTTCTGGTGGCCGGGAATGAAGAAAGAGATTGCGGATTTTGTGTCGAAATGTCTTCATTGCCAACAAGTTAAAGCCGAACATCAACGACCCGCAGGTTTACTGCAACCCTTACCGATACCGGAGTGGAAATGGGAACATATCACTATGGATTTCATTGTTGGTTTACCTCGCTCCAATAAAGGTATAGATTCAATTTGGGTTATTGTTGATAGATTGACTAAATCTGCTCACTTCTTACCTGTCAAAACAATTTATAATGCGGACAAATTGGCTATACTCTATATTGATGAGATTGTGAGATTGCATGGAGTGCCTGTGTCCATTATTTCTGATAGGGACTCGAAGTTTACATCGAGATTTTGGCAAAGTTTGCAAACAGCATTGGGTACTGAACTGAGATTAAGTAGTGTCTTCCATCCTCAAACAGATGGCCAGTCAGAAAGAACCATCTAGACTCTGGAGGATTTACTGAGAATATGTGTTCTTGATTTCTAAGGAAATTGGGAAAGCCATTTACCGTTGGCTGAATTCGCCTACAACAACAGTTTTCACTCAAGCATTGGTATGGCGCCTTTCGAGGCTTTGTATGGCAGAAAATGTCGATCTTTGATTTGCTAGGCAGAAGTTGGAGATGGGCCTTTGCTTGGGCCCGAAATTGTACATGAGACTACTGAAAAGTGAAACTGATTCAACAGAGACTGAAAACTGCACAAAGTCGACAAAAAAGTTATGCGGATGTCCGAAGGTGAGACAGAGAGTATGGAGTGGGTGATCATGTTTTTGTTAAAGTGACACCGATGAAAGGGTAGACCCGTTTTGGGGTTAAAGGCAAGTTAGCGCCGAGATACGTCGGACCGTATGAGATTATTGAGAAGATTAATCCGGTGGCGTATCAAGTAGCGCTTCCTCCTGAAATGGAGCATATGCATAACGTGTTCCATATTTCAATGTTAAGGGATTACCTCCGGGATCCTTTCCATGTGATTGAGCCTACCCGTGTAGTGCTAAGTGATGACTACACTTACGAAGAACGGCCCATTCAGATTGTGAACAGACGGATCAAGAAGTTAAGAAATAAAGAAATTCTGTTAGTGAAAATTGACTGGCAAAACCATGGTGGCGTGTATGCCACTTGGGAAAGAGAAGACGATATGATGAAGAGATATCCTGAATTGTTTCCACTGAATCCTGTTTTCTTCCAAAATGAAGGTAATTCGAGTTTGGAGGAACAAATTCTTTATAAGGAGGGGAGACTGTGACGACCCTCACTACTGTTTACTGATAACACCACTGATTAGTGCTAATCTATGATTAAGCATGTTAATTGACTGATTGACTGAAATTCTGAATTGATTGATTGAGTGTATTAGTTTAATTTTGTGTCTATCTGTTTGACTACTGAATTATCTGTTCATGTTTTGTGTTTGAAACTGCAAATTGAAGGCCTTATCGGCGGTCGAACCAGAAATTGAATAGTGTTTTATGCTAATTAGAATTTATGTGATTTTATGGTATATTTAATTGAAAATTGATTTGGTATGATTAAATTAGATTGAATAATATTAAATTACAAAAGTTAGGCTTATCTACCCTTTTGCCATTTAGTGGCCTATCTCCACAACACCTTGAGACTTGATTTCATTACATTTCATCAGCCCATTTCTTGAGCCATAGCCGACTAGAGAGAGAAAGTGAGAGGAAAACTTGATTTCAACAATTTTAGCTTGGAGACTTGAAGGAATTGAAGGTTGATTGTATAATTGAACTCTCATTCTTGTAATTGAGGAACCTAGGTATGGAATTTATCCTCTTAATTGTGAATTAAGTTAGTCTTTGCATGGTTCTTGGAAGATTAGAGTTTTTAAATCAAGAATTGATTTAAGATTGTTGAATTGGAGCTTAGATCATGCATGCATGTGCATATATTGAAGTTTTGAAGTTGTTTTATGAAAATTGTTGCATGCATGTTCATATTTTGGGTCTTGATCCATGAACTCACCATGTTTTGAAGTTAAATCTTGTATTCGATCTTGTTTTAGCACATTGGAGTTCCAAGGAACCCATGCATGTGTTGAATTTGCATTGTTCTTCATGTTCATGAAAACTTCTTTGAAATTGTATTTAATTGAACTACCTTTGGGCTTTGATTTCTCAAACTGATCTTTGAAACATGTAATATTATGGGTTTTGAAGTGTTTTCCAGAAAATTAGCCCAAGAGGATCGAAATTTATGCTTTAAAGTTGGTTTTGAGCTTGAGGTTCAAATATGGAATTTCCAGATTTTGGACCCACGCTCGAGCGAGGAACTCCACCCTCGAGCGTACAATCTGAGATCATGCCGTCCGCTTGAGCGAGGAAAGTGAAGCTCGAGCGTGAAATGCGTGTATCCAGTACTTTGCATGAGTTTACAATCCGTTCGAGCGAGGACTTGTGTCTCACGCTCGAGCGGGGATCGAGCGCCTGTCGAGCGTGAATTTTGAGCATCCAGTATTTTTACTGTAGCTTGCAGTCCGCTCGAGCGACGTAAGTCACGCTCGAGCGGAGCTCCTTTGTCTACATGTCCGCTCGAGCGTAGAAATCTACGCTCGAGCGAGACCCCTGTTTTCTGAAAATTTTGAAAAGTGTTTATAAGTACATCTTTGCATCCTCTTTCCATCCTAGGCATTCCTAGGGCATGTTTAAGGCATCTTAAGGAGGATATTGATGTAGAACCACACCGAGTCTAAGTAGGGACTAAGTCTTCGATTCCCAAGTATGTAACTTAGTGTGTGTTCATCCTGTAACTGTGTAGGGTTGGCATCCGAGGACGCACACTAGCTTATCTGTAGCCCAAAACTCTGTGAGTAACAATATTGTAAAGATATGTTCAATTGAAATTACTTTCTGAACGAATGACTGAACTGCTTTATGAAATAACACTGTTTACTGAATGAATGCTTGTCCTATTTGCGAACTGTATTCGTGGTGTGTCTTGGCGCTCGAGCGAACCTTCTTGCGCTCGAGCGGACCATGTCTTTTGTTCTTTACGCTCGAGCGCTCTGTTTTCCGCTCGAGCGGACCTGTCGTATATCAGACGACTTTGAGGCATTTTTGAATCACTTTTCACTTTCCTTTCTCTCTCTTACTTTCTAAAAAGTTATTTTGAGAGCTCCTCTCTCTAGAAACTCCCTTCTCTCTAGGGTTTGATCTAGTTAGAGGGTGTTCCTTACCTTTGGCCTTTACAAAAAGGTTATTGATTGTCGAGGGCGTCGTTTTGATCCGAAAAGTTTGGTGTTTGGAGCATTTTGATTTTGGTCTCTTCTCCATTCGAGCTCTTACTTCGAGGTAGGGATATCCTACTCCTCTTTATGGATTTTGTCTTTAAATTTTAGTATTTTGAGATGTTGGGGTTGGTTTGGTAATTTTATGAAAATTTGGGGCTTTTGTGTAATTTTACAAAAAGTTGGGGCTTAGTTTATAATAAACCTAGATGCATGTTTGGCATAGAGAAATGGAACCTAAGGGTTGTAATGTTAATTATGGAAAATGCCCTAATTAGATTGATTAATTAATTGGGATAATTAATTATGAGAAATGAGGAATTGAAGTGGAAATGTGGAGATTGGGAGTAGGTGGGGTTAAAGGGTGTAGTTGAATTATTTATCACTCACCGAATTGAAATGTTGTTATATTATCCATTTTGTGCATTTATTTACTGTATAGAAATAACTGCTTTGGGCTATCGGTGGAGGATAGTCGTGATTGTGGTAGACAATGCATGATGATTAGGCAAATGAAAACTAATCAACGGAATGTGTCATGGAACTTGACAATTGAGAGAATACATTAACTGTATGTATTGATGGACTGTATATAGAACCAATGTGTTTGTATGCATTATGTGTAGAGGAGGAGATGGGGGATGTATTCCGCGGTTTAGGGGAAGATGGGGGATGTACCTCTAAACTGGATAGTGTTGGGAGGAGATAGGGGATGAACTCCGTAGACAGAGCTCATATGCTTGTCTAGAAAAGTGAAGATAGAGCTCATATGCTTATCTTTGAGAAGTGTAGATATAGCTTACATGCATGTCTAGAGAAGTGTAGATAGAGCTCATATGCTTATCTTTGAAAATGTGACATAGTTCTTATACTTGTCAGTTGATGTGATTGATATAGCTGGTATGCTTATCTATTATGAAATGGGATAATGTTTACTGTGAGTTATTGTCTCATATAAGTTGTTTGGCCAGGTTCTGAGCCATGATTACGTATTTGAGAATTGAAAGGAAATGGAAAATGAAAGATAATATGGACTTGTATGTCATGAAACTGTAAGATGATACACACGGATGTATTAGTGTTGACCTTCTATCAACTGCTAATCTTCTAGTCATTGTTCATAGTTGGTTTAGTGTATTTCTACTGGGCTATGGCTCACCCTATATGGGAACATCATTTTCAGGTACAGGTAGCATGCCACCTCCAAGGACGTAGCTTGGGAGGCTTGAGGCGGAAAGACTTTTTGTTGTCTATGTTCTTTTGATATATTACATGTAAATTCAAGCCAAGGGCTTAATGTGTAAATGAGTTAGCACTTTCTTTTTTTGTAACCAAGTGTTAACTTGGAAAGCTGTAAGCCCTTAGGGCACTTGCTTTTGTTGTTAACATGTAATACTTTTTTGTAATGAGACTTTGATGAATAGAAGAATGTGGACTTTTTACTATATCATTGCATGTCTATATTTATGGGTTTAATGTTATTATTTTAGGGGCGTTACATGGCGTCCATAGCAATTGACTGTAACTGTGCTGTACTGCTACTGTCACAGTGATCTCTGTCGGTTCCAATATTGGAACCACTACTGTTTACTGATATGGTGGCCATCACTTGACCGTTCGGTCTGTTAAGACCTACTGTACTGTTTTGCTATTGGATGTACCACATATGACTATTATAGCTTCTGAATGACTGTTATGGCATGAAATATGAGCCACAAACTGAATGACTGATGTACTGATAATTGACTGTTTTCAACACTGAATGGACATTCATTCTTAACCTTTTTACGCATATGTTATTCACTGGGCTTTAGCTCACTGCTCATATGTATATGTAGGTGTACAGGCACCGGACCGTTGCTAGGATCGTCAGGCTAAGCTCCCGTTTTGTCAAAGCCAACCACCGTGCCTCACTGCGAGGTTCCAAGTCCCTCAGGCTAGGGCTTTTTAGAGGTGTTTTAGATTTTCCCTTTTTGTATCTGGTTTGGTAATACTGTATAGACTGAATGATAATTGTACTGTACTGTTCTAATAGGGATTAGGTCCCTGTCCTGGATGATTGTATATGAATGTATATGTACTGTTTTATGTGAACGTATATGAAAAGTCTTTTTGCATACAGACTATCACAGCTCATTGGACATCTTTTAATTACTGTTTTGGCTTCCGCCAGCCCCTGTACTCTGTATTACTGTTTTATTGTTAAGCAGGCCTTCGGTAATCTCGGATTACTGGCCGGTTACAGTGCTAAACCCATAGGGGGTGGGTTTGGGTCGTGACAGAGTGGTATCAGAGCGTTTCTAAACCACGAGTTATACCGCACACACGTGTCCAAATGAGCTTTAGGATGTCCTAGAAAAGTAATAGGGCATTGCATGAGCATGAAAAGTGTGTGTGGACATGACATGATTATATGTGCTAATGTGTTAACATGTTTAAAGTATGCAACTTCCTATGTTTATTATTACTATGTTGCATATAGTGGAATGGATAATGCAAGAACTGTCGATGAAACTGAATCATTTGATGCCAGAATGGCAAGGCTTGAAAAAACAGTTGAACTACTAACTGAGGCTGTAAGGCAACAGCAACAACAGAACCAACAGCCCCCACCTCCTCCGGCACAACCGGAGCAGAATGTGAATGATGACATCATTGCTCTAACACAGAAGTTTAGTAAGATGAAACCGCCATCATTTCAGGGAGGCCTTGAACCATTGAAGGCCGAAGCATGGGTGCTAGAAACCGAAAAATTATTTGAAATTTTTCCGTGTTCTGAAGCACACAAAGTGCTACTGGCCACCTTCACCTTACAAGAAGAGGCCGGAAAGTGGTGGATGCTGGTCCGCGATACCGACACTATTATGAATTGGGCTCAGTTTAAGGGAGCCTTCTTTGAGAAATACTTCCCACAGTGTGTCAGAGACCGCAAGGTAACCGAGTTTGAACAGTTGAGACAAGGTACCATGTCCGTGGCTGAGTATGAGTCAAGGTTTACTGAACTCGCCAGATATGCACCGTACACGGTGGATACCGACTACAAAAAGGCCAGAAAGTTTGAAGGCGGCCTTAATGTTGAAATTATTGACAGAATAAATGTTCTGAAACTACTGAAGTATGTAGATGTCCTTGACCGAGCAATAATGGCTGAGTTAAACATCGAGGCATTGAAACAGACTGAAGTACTAGCAACTGAATGGAATGGTAAGAGACGGGGTTTTAAATTTAAGAAAGGCCGGAACAGCCCCTTGAACAAAAATCAAAATACGGGGTCAACAACCAGTTCCAGCCAAGGAAATAGTTCCATACCGCCATGTTCTGAATGTGGTAAGAAACATAAAGGGGTTTGTTATAAAATTTCAGGTGCTTGTTACAGGTGTGGCAAGGTGGGCCACATGGTTAAAGATTGCCCTTCCACTCCTCCGGGCAATAGTAAAGCTGCAGCCAGCACCGCAGTATCAACTGCTGCACCAAAACCCAACCCTAAAGCCACTGGAAAAGAGCCTATGAGGCAAGGCCGAGTGTTTGCACTCGTACCGGGAGATGTACAGAATATCGAGACCGTTGTGTCAGGTATACTTTCAATCTGTAGTCAAAATGCATATGTTCTGATTGATTCGGGGTCTACACATTCATATGTATCGCATGCTTTTTCACGGAAATTGAATAGACCGTTGGAACCCATGAATTACTTGTTAGCTGTATCCTCACCTGTTGGGGGATCCATGACTTGTGCTTATATGTACCTTGCATGTGAGATTATTGTTGAAGATGCGTATTTATATATTGATTTACTGCCATTGAACATTGACCATTTTGATGTAGTAATATTGGGAATGGACTGGTTAACAAAATATCATGCCACCATAGACTGTGTAACAAAACAAGTTGTTTTCCGTCCACCTGGATTGCCTGAATTCGTGTTTAATGGAGTTGGAGTAGTACCTCCCCCATATCTGATTTCATCCATGAAAGCTTTTAAACTGATTAGAAATGGGTGCAAGGGGTATCTATCTTCTGTATTGACTGTACCTACTGATGATAACTGATGTGAACAATTCCTATAGTCAGAGAATTCCCAGATGTTTTTCCAGGTGATTTGATTGATAGGGAGATTGAGTTCACCATTGATGTGATTCCGGTACACAGCCAGTATCTAAAGCTCCTTACAGAATGGCACCGACTGAGTTGAAAGAGTTGAAAGTTCAGCTGTAAGAATTGTTAGATAAGAAGTTCATCAGGCCCAGTACTTCACCGTGGGGCGCGCCAGTCTTATTTGTGAAAAAGAAAGACGACTCACTGAGACTCTGCATTGACTACCGCGAACTGAACAAGGTAACAGTGAAAAATAAATATCCATTGCTTTGCATTGATGATTTATTTGACCAGTTACAGGGTGCCCAAGTGTTCTCCAAAATTGACCTTAGATCTGGATACCACCAGTTGAAAGTCAAGATAGGGGACATCGAAAAGACTGCCTTTCGAACGAGGTACGGACATTATGAATTCTTAGTTATGCCTTTCGGAGTTACCAATGCGCCTGCTGCATTTATGGACCTTATGAACAGAGTTTTCAAACCATACCTTGATGAATTTATAGTTGTTTTCATAGATGACATCTTGATTTATTTCAAAAGCACGGAAGAACATGAACGTCATTTGAACATTGCCCTACAGACCCTAAGAGAACAGAAGCTTTATGCAAAACTAACTAAATGTGAATTTTGGCTAAACAGTGTTATGTTTTTGGGACATGTAATCAGTAAGGATGGAATTTCAGTTGATCCACAGAAAATTGAAGCAGTAGTGAATTGGCCTAGACCGACAAATGTTACTGAAGTCCAAAGTTTTCTAGGCTTAGCCGGGTATTACAGAAGGTTTGTCAAAGATTTCTCCAAAATTGCCCTACCACTGACACAGTTGACTCAGAAGGGGATATCATTTGACTGGACCGATCAGAGGGAATCAGTTTTTCAGGAGTTGAAAACTCGACTAGTGACTGCACCGATTCTCACCTTACCCTCAGGTACGGATGGTTATACTGTATATAGTGATGCTTTTTATAAGGGTTTGGGATGTGTTTTAATGCAGAATGGTAAAGTTATTGCATATGCCTCCCGACAACTGAGACCGCATGAAAAGAACTACCCGACCCATGATTTAGAACTTGCTGCAGTGGTGTTTGCACTGAAAATTTGTCGTCACTACCTTTATGGGGCAACATCTGAGGTGTATACCGACCACAAGAGTTTGAAATACTTCTTCACACAGAAAGAACTGAACATGAGACAGCGGAGATGGTTAGAACTAATAAAAGATTATGATTTGCAAATTTTGTACCATCCAGGAAAAGCTAACACCGTTGCCGACGCGCTAAGTCGGAAATCGATTGGAAATTTAGCCTGTTTACTCACCGGGCAGAAAGAATTGCTATGTGACCTTGAAAGACTTGAAATTGAGACTGTTTTGCGTGAACAAGGTGGAACAATAGCTGCTATTTCTGCTCAACCAGCACTGATTGAAGAGATTAAAGAGAAACAACAACAGGATGACTTCTTGAAGAAAATCATTGAAGAACGGGAATCCAAACCGAGGCCGAATTTCAAATTTAAGAATAATGTGTTGAAATTCCAGGGAAGATTGTGTGTACCGAGTGATTCTGAACTGAAAAGAAGAATTCTACAAGAAGGCCACAATTCAAAATTGTCTATCCATCCAGGAAATACAAAATGTACCAAGACTTGAAACTGAATTTCTGGTGGCCGGGAATGAAGAAAGAGATTGCGATTTTGTGTCGAAATGTCTTCATTGCCAACAAGTTAAAGCCGAACATCAACGACCCGCAGGTTTACTGCAACCCTTACCGATACCGGAGTGGAAATGGGAACATATCACTATGGATTTCATTGTTGGTTTACCTCGCTCCAATAAAGGTATAGATTCAATTTGGGTTATTGTTGATAAGATGACTAAATCTGCTCACTTCTTACCTGTCAAAACAATTTATAATGCGGACAAATTGGCTATACTCTATATTGATGAGATTGTGATTGCATGGAGTGCCTGTGTCCATTGTTTCTGATAGGGACTCGAAGTTTACATCGAGATTTTGGCAAAGTTGCAAACAGCATTGGGTACTGAACTGAGATTAAGTAGTGCCTTCCATCCTCAAACAGATGGCCAGTCAGAAAGAACCATCCAGACTTTGGAGGATTTACTGAGAATGTGTGTTCTTGATTTCCAAGGAAATTGGGAAAGCCATTTACCGTTGGCTGAATTCGCCTACAACAACAGTTTTCACTCAAGCATTGGTATGGCGCCTTTCGAGGCTTTGTATGGCAGAAAATGTCGATCTTGATTTGCTGGGCAGAAGTTGGAGATGGGCCTTTGCTTGGGCCCGAAATTGTACATGAGACTACTGAAAAAGTGAAACTGATTCAACAGAGACTGAAAACTGCACAAAGTCGACAGAAAAGTTATGCGGATGTCCGAAGGCGAGACAGAGAGTATGGAGTGGGTGATCATGTTTTTGTTAAAGTGACACCGATGAAATGGCAGACCCGTTTTGGGGTTAAAGGCAAGTTAGCGCCGAGATACGTCGGACCGTATGAGATTATTAAGAAGATTAATCCGGTGGCGTATCAAGTAGCGCTTCCTCCTGAAATTGAGCATATGCATAACGTGTTTCATATTTCAATGTTGAGGGATTACCTCCAGGATCCTTTCCATGTGATTGAGCCTACTCGTGTAGTGCTAAGTGATGACTACACTTACGAAGAATGGCCCATTCAGATTGTGAACAGACAGATCAAGAAGTTAAGAAATAAAGAGATTCTGTTAGTGAAAGTTGACTGGCAAAACCATAGTGGCGTGTATGCCACTTGGGAAAGAGAAGACGATATGATGAAGAGATATCCTGAATTGTTCCCACTGAATCCTGTTTTCTTCCAAAATGAAGGTAATTCGAGTTTGGAAGACCAAACTCTTTATAAGGAGGAGAGACTGTGACGACCCTCACTACTGTTTACTGATAACACCACTGATTAGTGCTAATCTATGATTAAGCATGTTAACTGACTGATTGACTGAAATTCTGAACTGATTGATTGAGTGTATTAGTTTAATTTTGTGTCTATCTGTTTGACTGCTAAATTATCTGTTTATGTTTTGTGTTTGAAACTGCAAATTGAAGGCCTTATCGGCGGCCGAACCAGAAATTGATTACTGTTTTGTGCTAATTAGAATTTATGTGATTTTATGATATATTTAATTGAAAATTGATTTGGTATGATTAAATTAGATTGAATAATGTTAAATTACACAAGTTAGGCTTATCTACCAGTTTGCCACTTAGTGGCCTGTCTCCACAACACCTTGAGACTTGATTTCATTACATTTCATCAGCCCATTTCTTGAGCCATAGCCGACTAGAGAGAGAGAGAGTGAGAGGAAAACTTGATTTCAACAATTTTAGCTTGGAGACTTGAAGGAATTGAAGGTTGATTGCATAATTGAACTCTCATTCTTGTAATTGAGGAACCTAGGTATGGAATTTATCCTCTTAATTGTGAATTAAGTTAGTCTTTGCATGGTTCTTGGAAGATTAGAGTTTTTAAGTCAAGAATTGATTTAAGATTGTTGAATTGGAGCTTAGATCATGCATGCATGTGCATATATTGAAGTTTTGAAGTTGTTTTATGAAAATTGTTGCATGCATGTTCATATTTTGGGTCTTGATCCATGAACTCACCATGTTTTGAAGTTAAATCTTGTATTCGATCTTGTTTTAGCACATTGGAGTTCCAAGGAACCCATGCATGTGTTGAATTTGCATTATTCTTCGTGTTCATGAAAACTTCTTTGAAATTGTATTTAATTGAACTACATTTGGGCTTTGATTTCTCAAACTGATCTTTGAAACATGTAATATTATGGGTTTTGAAGTGTTTTCCAGAAAATTAGCCCAAGAGGATCGAAATTTATGCTTTAAAGTTGATTTTGAGCTTGAGGTTCAAATCTGGAATTTCCAGATTTTGGACCCACGCTCGAGCGAGGAACTCCACCCTCGAGCGTACAATCTGAGATCATGCCGTCCGCTTGAGCGAGGAAAGTGAAGCTCGAGCGTGAAATGCGTGTATCCAGTACTTTGCATGAGTTTACAATCCGTTCGAGCGAGGACTTGTGTCTCACGCTCGAGCGGGGATCGAGCGCCCGTCGAGCGTGATTTTTGAGCATCCAGTATTTTTACTGTAGCTTGCAGTCCGCTCGAGCGACGTAAGTCACGCTCAAGCGAAGCTCCTTTGTTTGCATGTCCGCTCGAGCGTAGAAATCCACGCTTGAGCGAGACCCCTGTTTTCTGAAAATTTTGAAAAGTGTTTATAAGTACATCTTTGCATCCTCTTTCCATCCTAGGCATTCCTAGGGCGTGTTTAAGGCATCTTAAGGAGGATATTGATGTAGAACCACACCGAGTCTAAGTAGGGACTAAGTCTTCGATTCCCAAGTATGTGACTTAGTGTGTGTTCATCCTGTAACTGTGTAGGGTTGGCATCCGAGGACGCGCACTAGCTTATCTGCAGCCCAGAACTCTGTGAGTAACAATGTTGTAAAGATATGTTCAGATTACTTTCTGAACGAATGACTGAACTACTTTATGAAATAACACTATTTACTGAATGAATGCTTGTCTTATTTGCGAACTGTATTCGTGGCGTCCATAGCAATTGACTGTTACTGTACTGTACTGCTACTGTCACAGAGATCTCTGTCGGTTCCCATGTTGGAACCACTATTGTTTACTGATATGATGGCCATCACCTGACCGTTCGGTCTGTTATGACCTACTGTACTGTTTTGCTATTAGATGTACCACATATGACTATTATAGCTTCTGAATGACTGTTATGGCATGAAATATGAGCCACAAACTGAATGACTGATGTACTGATAATTGACTGTTTTTAACACTGAAAGGACATTCATTCTTAACCTCTTTACGCATATGTTATTCACTGGGCTTTAGCTCACTACTCATATATATATGTAGGTGTACAAGCACCGGACCGTTGCTAGGAGCGTCGGGCTAAGCTCCCGTTTTGTCAAAGCCAACCACCGTGCCTCACTGCGAGGTTCCAAGTCCCTCAGGCTAGGGCTTTTTGGGGGTGTTTTTGATTTCCCCTTTTTGTATCTGGTTTGGTAATACTGTATAGACTGAAGGATAGTTGTACTGTACTGTTCTAATAGGGATTAGGTCCCTGTCCTGGATGATTGTATATGAATGTATATGTACTGTTTTATGTGAACGTGTATGAAAAGTCTTTTTGCATACAGACTGTCACAGCTCATTGTACATCCTTTAATTACTGTTTTGGCTTCCGCCAGCCCCTGTACTCTGTATTACTGTTTTACTGTTAAGCAGGCCTTCGGTAATCTCGGATTACTAGCCGGTTACGGTGCTAAACCCATAGGGGCGGGTTTGGGTCGTGACACAAAGCCTCTGATGTGAACAAGTGACAGAAACTACAAACAAGTTACAGAAACCAGAAAATATTCTTTGATCTAAAATCACTCTCATCTATTCTCTGAAAAATTTTCTGAGAAGTGTTTTTCAATTTTTGTTTACATCCTCTCTTAGAAATTATACATTAAGTCGTATAGCTTTAAGCCCATCTTTCCTATGTGAGGATTACAGAAAAATCAGAGTCTCATTTTTATATCTATCTTTGAGAGATAATTCTTGTAGTTTTCTGTTAAAGCAAAAACACATTCTTTTCAATCCTGTAAGAGTGTAGTACTCTCAGTGTTTTTTTTGGACTTAGAAAGTCTGTGTAAAATCCATAGAGGATTGCTCCATATGTAAAAAGTTTGCTAGCACCCTGTGAAGCTAGAAAATAGTGGAAAATCTCAAGTGAAGCTTGAGGAGTGGACGTAAGCCGAGTTGAAGCCGAACCACTATAAATTTGTTTGCCTCTCTCTCCCTTATCTCTTTATTTTATTTAAATTGCCATAGCTATATTTCATATTTTTATTGTGCTAAAATCATTAATTGACGTAGTTGTTAGAACACTTGTTTTAATTATTTTTATTTCATTAACTATATTTATCTATTGTGCTAGTCATAATTTTTATTAGGGTATTATTATTTTATTTGTAAAAACCTAATTCACCCCCACTCTTAGGTTGTCTTTTGGGTAACAATTGGTATCAGAGCCTAGACTATTGTTTTAGATTTAACCATCTGGGAGTTTCGATCCATGGCAACCTTAGCTAAAGGACAAGCCACAACTATAGTCGTTGGAAGGATAAGATGACCCTATACGTACAAGCCACTGATTATGCCATGTGGATTATTGTCACCAAATGTCCAAAAATTCCTACCAAATTAGTAGACAATATTAGTGTACCTAAAACTGAAGATGAATGTGATGAGAGAGATCATAAATTATTGCAAACCAATGCTAAAGCCAAACTCACCCTTGTTTGTGGATTAGACTCTAAGGAGTATAATAGAATTTCAAGTTGTGATTCGGCAAAAGAAATTTGGGACAAACTTGAGGTAACGTATGAAGGTACAAACCAAATGAAGGAATCTCGTATTGATATGCTTGTTCATAATTATGAATTGTTTAAAATGAACTCTGATGAATCTATTTCAAGTATGTTTACTAGATTTACTGAAATTGTAAACTCTTTGAAATCTCTTGGCAAAACTTATATTAACAGTGAGTTGGTGAGAAAAATTATTAGGTGTTTACCAAAGAATTTGGAAGCAAAGGTCACGGCCATTATAGATGTCAAAAATCTCTCCACACTTGGATTGGATGAGCTTATGAGTTCCCTTATGACTCATGAGATCACCATGAAAGGACATGAGGATGTTGAAAACAAAAGGAAAAGTGAAATTGCATTCAAAGCCTCATCAAATAAAGAAGAACATGAAAACTCTAGTGAAGATGAAAGCTATGCCATGTTTAGTAGAAATCTCAAAAAGCACTTCAAGAAAAACAATTATGGAGGAAGAAGACCTTTCAAGAAAGAGTACAACAAAGATAACAAGAAAGAGCCTATTATTTGCTATGAGTGCAAAAATCCTGAACTTATGAAGATGGATTGTCCAAAATTGAAGAATCATGGAAAAGACTACAAAAGAAACAAAAAGGCCATGGTAGCAGCTTGGGGAAAAAGTGAAGATGAAAGCTCAAGTGATGAAATTGAAAATGAAGTAGCTAACTTATGTCTCATGGCTCTTGAAGATAAAGACTCTACTCAAGATGAGGTAACTATTCTTTATGAAGAACTTGAAAATGCATTCCATGAACTGCAAGATGAATTTAGAAACGTTTGTGTAACGATCTCGGTTTTGATCCTTCTTTCATGTTTTGCCACTTCGATTGGGCCGGTCGGGGATCGAGCTGCCAGATCAGCTCACGGGGGTCCAAGGGACAGCGTCCCTTGGCGGGTCCGAGAGCAGCGCCCAGACGGGGTCGAGGGGCAGCGCCCCCGAAGCAAAAATGCAAAATGCATTCGAAGTTGCTTGTCCGATTGAGCGGCCGTTTATGCGCTCGAGCGGAGAATGTTTGTTTTTAGAAGTTTGACCTATCTGCAAAAGTACTGGGTTAGTGTATTTGACGCTCGAGCGGGGCTTTCCACGCTCGAGCGGACCATGTTATATCAGTTCGTGAATCTGATATTTCATATCACTTTTTCAGTCCTCTTTCTCTCTAAAACTCTCCAGAATTCCAGATCGAGAGCTTCTCTCTCTAGAAGTCATCTTCTCTCTTTAATTTCTCCAAATCCATTGGGATTTAGACCTAAGTTCTTCACCAAAGTTGGTTATCATCTTGAGGGCTTCGTTGTGTGCGGTGAAGATCAAGTTTCGACACCGTTGATTTTGGGGGTTTCATCTCATTTCTTCTTCAAAACTCGAGGTAGGGATTTTCTTAGAGTTATATATATATATATATTTGCAAGATCTATATGATTTTCGAAATCATCTTTCGATAGTTTTGAAAATTGATTGTTAATTCAAAAAGTTGAGCGATTTTGAAAGTGGGTTTGTCTGTTGTTCTTTTAAAATGATCTTATGGGTTTTGATCTTCGTTGATTGAAGAAAAGATGATTTTGGAAAGTTTTCTTTTAAATGATTTGAATGGTATAGTTTTGGTGAGAAAACCTAGAATTTGGGGATTTTTTTAAAAGAGACTGAAAATCCATGAATGTTATTGTTGTATTTATTTTGTGTGTCAAAATAAATGGATCTTTGGAAAATTTCTTATTTATATTTATATAAATGATGAATTTCAGGGAATATGAGAATTGTTGTTCATTTTGGAAATTATTGTTCAAAACGTTGAAATAATCTTGAAATGACTAATTGTTAAGGATACTTGAGAAGAGGGAATTGTGTAATTTCTTGGATGATGAATTAGAATAAAAGTATTTATATTCATCTTGTGTTATTGGCATAACAATTCATTTGATTACATTAAATTTTAAAAGTTGATTTGAAAACTTGCAATGAGAAAAGAATGTTGAGAAACAAATTTTCATGAAATGGTTTGGGGATAAATATGTTGGTAAGTCTTGATAGGTGGTGTAGATGATATTGAATAATTTGGTCTGAGAGTCCGAGATGAAAGACCAAAAACCCGCGCGGATAGATGTTGAGCCTTCCGGTTAATACCGGTAAAAATAACAATTTGGTAGTACTTGTATAGTCTACTTGCAGACACCGACTTATGGATTACCAGAGTCGTATTTACCGCCCTTGAAATAAATTGTTAAGTTTTAAACAATTGAAATTGCATGACATCATTGAGCATGATGGTTTTCAAAAGATGAAAATGTGATTTATCTTCCAAAAGGGGCATAGCATGGTATATACATTTCATCTCTTGAGACTTATATAAAATGTATATACTTTGTTAAGGATTTCCAACTGGGTTTTATGCTCACCCTACGAGATTTTTGTACAGGAAAAGATGTGGTGATGCCGCCTAACTAAAGACGAGGAAATGTGTGTTGAGAGTACAAGACTCTCATTTTGCTGTGACTCTGTGTATAAGCCAAGGGCTGTATGTGTGTGGGTTTGAATAACCGCTTTGTGTAACCAGGCTCAAGCCTTGGAAACTTGTAAACCCTTGGGGGTATTTATTTGTTTATTTACTTGTTGTTGGATTAATGTATTGTTGCATGAAGAACTATTGTATCATGTAATGTAAGTTTTGAGATTTATATTCAGTTTTCCTTGAAAGAGCCATGATTGTTGTATTATCATTTGGGCTAGAAATTTGGGGCGTTATAGTTTGTGCCAAAAATAATGTGTTGAAGAAATCTGTTACATCTTTATCTATTGATGTAGAAGAATTAAAGAAAGAAAAAATTATTTTGAAAAATGATTTTGATACTATCTCTAATGAGAAAACTACTTTAAAAAACAATGTTGATGATTTAACAAAAACACTTAAAAATTTTGTAAAAGGTAGAGATAATCTCAACATGCTTCTTGAAAATCAAAGATGTGTTTTTGATAAAGCAAATATTGGATATGACCCTATTAAGAAACAAAAGAATCTCAATACAATTTTTGAAAAGGCACCTCTTATGACACACCCTCATATTACTTGTCATTATTGTAGAAAGAAAGACCATTATATATCTTATTGTCCATTCAAAAAGAATATGAACATGGGAATTAAAAAGATTTGGATTATTAAGGGATCTAACAAAACTAACCAAGAAGGACCCAAGAAATTATGGGTACCAAAAACCAACACTTGATTGTCATCTTGTAGGTTTGCTTTAATTCCAAAGCTAAAGAAGGGAAGTGGTACCTTGATAGTGGATGTTCTAGACACATGACCGGAGATAAATCATTCTTTACTAAACTATCATCGAAAGATGGAGGCTTTGTTACTTTTGGAGACAACAAGAAAGGAAAAATCATCGGTATTAGTAGCATCGGTATTTCTCCTAACCCTTCTATTGAAAATGTTTTACTTGTTGATGGACTTAAGCATAATCTACTTAGTATTAGTCAATTATGTGATAAAGGTAATCGAGTTATTTTTGATAAATCACATTGCACAATTGAAAGCACAAATGATCATAAAGCTTTATTCGTTGGTAATCGTCACGATAATGTTTATGTTTTTCATCTCAATGATCTCTATGCTAGTGATGTTAAATGTCTATATGTTAATAATGAAAATAGTTGGTTATGACATAGAAGACTTGGTCATGCTTATATAGATTTAATTGCTAAACTTTTTAGAAAGGATTTGGTCATTGGACTTCCAAAAATTAAATTTGAGAAAGATCATCTTTGTAGTGTTTGTCAACAAGGAAAATAAACTAAAACATCATTTAAATCAAAATCTCACATTTCTACAACTAGACCTTTACAACTACTGCATATGGATTTATTTGGTCCCTCAAGGACATCTAGTCGAGGTGGTAAACATTATTGTCTTGTTATTGTTGATAATTATTCAAGATTTACATGGGTTATGTTTTTAGCACACAAAGATGAAACATTTTCTTCTTTAATAAAACTCTGTGGTAGAATTCAAAATGAAAAAGGTTTTCTGATTACTAATATTCGAACCGACCATGGTGGAGAACTTGAAAAATGAGAAATTTGAATTGTTTTGTGATGAGCATGGTATTGGACATAATTTTTCAGCACATAGAACCCCTTAACAAAATGGTGTAGTAAAAAGGAAGAACAGAATTTTAGAAGAGATGAGTAGAACAATGCTTTGCGAAAATAATCTTCCTAAATATTTTTGGGTTGAAGCCGTTCACACCACATGCTATATTTTAAATCGTGCATTAATTAGACCTATTCTCAAAAAGACTCCTTATGAACTTTAGCATGATAGAAAGCCCAACATTAGTCACTTGTATGTTTTGGTTGTAAATGTTTTGTGCATAATAATGGTAAGGATAACTTAGGTAAATTTGATTCAAAATCTTATGAAGCAATTTTTCTTAGCCATTCCTTAACTAGCAAAGCTTATCATGTTTTTAATAAAAGAACTCTTGTTGTGGAAAAATCTATACATGTGGCATTTGATAAAACTAACATCTCTACTCAAAAGCAAATTGTTAGTGATAATATAGATTTGGAACCAAATGTGGAAGATTCAAGTATCTACAAAGAAAACCAGCTATGTAAGTTGAACAAAGAGATTGAACAACCTATTCTCCCACCTCAAGAAGAATGAGGAAACAATGATGATTTGCCAAGAAAATGGAAGTTTGTTCATAATCACCCTAAGGATTTAATCCTAGGTGACCCTACAAAAGGTATTGAAACTCGCACTTCACTTAGAAACATTTGTAGTAACTTGGCTTTTCTCTCATAGATTGAGCTTAAAAACTTTGAAGAAGCTGAATTCGATGAACACTGGATGATAGCTATGCATGAAGAGCTTAACCAATTTAAGAGAAACAAAGTGTGGGAACTTGTGCCAAAACCTAAAGATCATACCATTATCGGTATCAAATGGATCTTTCGAAACAAGCTTGATGAATCTAGCACAATTATAAGAAACAAGGCTAGACTTGTTGCACAAGGATACAATCAATAAGAAGGTATTGATTTCGATGAAACCTTTACTCCAGTTGCTAGATTAGAAGCTATTCGCATGTTACTTGCATTTGCATGTTTTAAAGATTTCAAACTTTATCAAATGAATGTAAAAAGTGCTTTTCTTAATAGTTTTATAAATGATGAAATTTATGTTAAACAACCCCCAAGTTTTGAAGATTATGCTTTTCCAAATCATGTTTTTAAACTATCAAAAGATTTATATGGTTTGAAATAAGCACCCTGTGCATGGTATGAACGATTAAGTAAATTTTTGATTGAAAATAATTTTTCTAGAGGAACGATCGACACAACACTTTTTGTTAAAACTAAAAATGATGATTTACTTATTGTGCAAATATATGTGGATAACATTATATTTGGTGCTACTAATGAAACCTTGTGTAAGAAATTTGCTAAGTGTATACAAGGTGAGTTTGAGATGAGCATGATGGGTGAGCTAAATTATTTTCTTGGACTTCAAATCAAACAATGTAAGGAAGAAATTTTTATTAACCAAGCTAAGTACACAAAAGAACTACCCAAAAAGTTTGGTATGTATGACTCAAAAATAGTTGGAACACCTATGAGCACATCCATTAAACTAGACAAGGATGAAAAATGTAAGTCCATTGATCAAACAAAATATTGAGGTATGATCGACTCACTTCTTTATTTAGTTGCAAGTAGACCCGATATTACGTTTAGTATTTGTATGTGTGCTAGATATCAATCAAATCCTAAGGAATCACATGCTGCTAAAAGAATTTTTAGATATCTTGTTGGCACTCAAAATTTGGGACTGTTTTATCCTAGAGGTGTTGCATTTAATTTAATTAGTTACTCGGATGCTGACTTTGCCAGATGCAAACTTGATAGAAAAAACACCAGTGGCACTTGTCACTTTCTTGGTAACTCATTAGTATCTTGGTTTAGTAAAAAGCAAAATTCTGTTGCTTTATCAACGGTCGAAGCTGAATCTACAGCTTTCGAAAGTTGTTGTGCCCAAATACTTTGGATGAAACAACAATTGGAGGACTTTGATTTGCATTATGATCATATCCCTATTAAATGTGATAATACTAGTGCCATCAATTCAAGCAAAAATCGAGTTCAACACTCACGAACAAAACATATTGAAATTTGACATCATTTTTTAAGAGATCATGTTCAAAAAGGGGATATTGTACTTGAATTTGTAAACACCGACAAGCAATTGGCCGATATTTTCACAAAACCCCTAAGCGAGGATCGCTTCAATCTTATTCGTAGCGAGCTTGAAATGTCGATTTTTACTTAAAAAGTTTTGTTATGATTGTGAAACTTGAATTTTTGTTAAAATGATATATGTGTATTGTTACATTGATATGGAAACATTTATATCAGTTGAATGCTCTCAAGTCCTTTATACATTTATTATCCTTAACAGTTTGTTATTCTCAACTGTGTAATTTTTTTTGGGTTCTGTATCTTGAGATAAAATTAACTTTGCATACATTGATTTTTTTTAAACCCTCATGGTATTTTTTTTTGCATTACCATTCCAACAACACCAACGTCCCATTAAGTTTAATTTATGCTAGTATTATTTTATTTTAATTTAATTTATTTTTTTATTTTTCTATTAGGCTTAATTTTATTTTATTTTTTCTCATTATTATTTTTTGTTTGGGCTTAAATTTTTTTTTTCTGCTTTTTAATTTCATTTTTCAGTAGTTAAACATAAAAACAAAAAAAAATCAAAATACAAATATTTACATAAAAAAAAAAAACATACCTTTCATTTTTTTTACGACCATACGTTAGGGGTGTAATTTTGGCCTGTGACCCGTGGGCGGCTCGAGGCGGGCCCGGCCCGTTTAGGCCCGAGCCCAAGCCCAGCCTGAGGCCTTGGGCTTGGGCCATCGTTTTAAAGCCCGGCCCGACCTATAGGCCCACTCAAGGCCCGCCCAAAAGCCCGACTCGCCAGGCCCACTAGAGGCCCAATGTTATTTTTAATGGAAAATAATAAAATTTTAATGGAAAAAATTATAAAAAAAATTTTTAAAATTGTTTAGGACCGCCCAAGCTCGCCCAAAGCCCGAGCCTAGGCCTAAGCCCAGGGGCCCGCCCAAAGCCCGAATACCCCTGGCTTGGGCTTGGGCCTAGGCCTAGTTTTCTGGCCCATGGGCCGGCCCAGCCCGATTTTTTTGCGAGAGCCCGCAAGGCCCAACATGAGCCCAGCCCGGCCTGGCCCAAAATTACACCCCTACCATACGTCGATCAAAATAAACATATTTACATAAAAAAAAACCTTTCATTTTTTTTACGGCCATACGCCGATTTTACTTATTCGCCTCTTTCACCGCTATCTTCTTATTTTTATCACCTTGGGAGTCCCTTGAAGGCCCTGTCCCCGTGCTTTCGTTGAGAGCGACGACTCCCCGCTAACTATCAAAGGCCAAGAACGACATTGCTCCAAATCAGGCCATGGAGGTGGTTTTCCGTTTAAACTCTTTATTTTCGGCCTTCAGTGCGTAAATCTCTGCTCGCGCATCCTTGTACATGCGCTGGAGTAGCGAGAGTTGGGTGTTGACCTGGTGGAGCTCACTCGTCCTGTTCTGTAGTTGGTGAGCCAATTTTGTGACTGCAGTCACCATCTCCATACAGGACGTTAATGTGAAATGATTGGCTTCAATGTTTGATTGAGCTGTCATTCTTTGCTCAATCGACATCATAGGAAGGTTAGGAATAGTAGGAGCCGGGGCACTTGGCCCAACATCGCTTGTAGGATCATTCAGGTTCGGAAAGAAGGGGACAGGAGAGATGTAATCGACAGGATGGTCATTTTTGGCAGCCTTTCTGCTCTTTTCAGTCTCTGTATTCTATCTCTCTTACGTAGAAGAAGAAAGAGATGGAAGCGAATGAGAAGAGAGTGATTAAGAAGAAGACGGAGGAGAAGAAGACAAGAGGGAGAGAGAGCCGAGGCCGTTGATTGACCCGTCTCGCTTTTGTCAGTCGGCTGACGTAAAAGCGAGGACGCGTGTTCGACGCAATTTTCGACGGAAAAGAGAGAGGCGCGCGAATCGTATATATATGTATATAGATGTTTTGAATTGTATAGATACCATTTATCACTATCATTTTTCTCCTTCTCTAGATTCTGATCTATGATTTCCTTTTGATAATGTCACAGGGGGAGAAATTATATGATGTTATGTATTATGGTATTATTTTGTTATGATGTTATGTATTATGGTATTATTTTGTTATGATGTTATGTATTATGGCATTATTTGAAAACTAATCTGATGATTATGTATTTATAGTTTGATATCTTAGTCTCATATCATGTCTCTAATTAAAGCTTATTTATTACACATGTGCTAACCTATGTATTTAGAAATGAATTCAGGGAGCATGACTTGAAGGGGAGCTTTTTTTACTCCCAAATCAAATCAAATCAAAACATCATTGTGTGCCATCATCAAAAAGGGGGAGATTGTTAGACTTATTTATTTTGATGATTTATTTAATTATGTTTTTAATTTATTTGGAAGAGAAAAATAGAATCAAAATTTATTTTGATGCTTTATTTGAAATAGAAAAATAGAATCAAAATTTATTTTGTCCCATTATTTCTCACCTAAATTTTTATCCTAAATATTGTTTGAATGTATTTAATATTTGCTTAAATCAGGAGTTCATTTTAACCCAAAAATAATGTCCAAACCAGAGGTTCAAACAACTCAAAATAAAGGTTTAAACAACCCAGCACAACAACAGGCCAAGAGGTTCAAGTGGAAGATATTCAAATTAGTAATGATGGAATGGAAGATATTCAAATTAATAATGATGGAGTGGAAGATATTCAAATGAATACAACGGCTATAAACGGCTATAAGTTTCATTATATATACCAAAGCGTTTGATGTGAACAAGTGATAGAAACTACAAACAAGTTACAGAAATCAGAAAATATTCTTTGATCTAAAATCACTCTCATCTATTCTCTGAAAAATTTTCTGAGAAGTGTTTTTCAATTTTTGTTTACATCCTCTCTTAGAAATTATACATCAAGTCATATAGCTTTAAGCCCATCTTTCCTGTGTGAGGATTATAGAAAAATCGGAGTCTCATTTTTATATCTATCTTTGAGAGATAATTTTTGTAGCTTTCTGTGAAAGCAAAAACACTTCTTTTTAATCCTGTAAGAGTGTAGTACTCTCAGTGTTTTTTTTTGGATTTAGAAACTCTGTGTAAAATCCGTGGAGGATTGCTCCATATGTGAAAAGGTTGCAAAATCTCAAGTGAAGCTTGAGGAGTGGACGTAGGCCGAGTTGAAACCGAACCACTATAAATTTGTTTGTCTCTCTCTCCCTTATCTCTTTATTTTATTTAAATTGCCATACCTATATTTCATATTTTTATTGCGCTAAAATCATTAGTTGACATAGTTGTTAGAACACTTGTTTAATTATTTTTATTTTATTAACTATATTTATCTATTGTGCTAGTCATAATTTTTATTAGGGTATTATTATTTTATTTGTAAAAACATAATTTACTAGGGGTGTTCGCGGATCGGTTTTGTGCGGTTTGCGGTTCGGTTTTGACCTGTCCGCATCTATGCGGTTTGGGAAAAACTCAACCCGTAATCGCCCGCAGTGCGGTTTGCGGTTTGTGCGGATAAGGTTTGTAGATGTGCGGGCGGTTGCGGGCGGTTTGCGGTTTACACTTTTTTCTTTAAAAATTATTTTTTATTTTTTTTCCCTATCGAATTTAGGCATTAGATTCATTTTATATATTTGTGATCATTTGACAACAATTTCTGATGAGTTTTACAAATAAAAATTGAAATCAATGCATTAAATAAAGTACCAAAAACAAAGAGACCCTACATCAGCATTTTTTGCCATGAAAAAAATGTATATCCATGCATCAAAGGTGTACTCAATTAGAATTGCCAGTTCAGTAATCAATAATCAAACTAGAAGCTTCATCGACCACCAGAATGAAAATTCTTTTAGGAAAAAGTGGATGAGTCATCAATGAAAATCATATAAGAAACCAAGTTTAGGACTTGATAATTCTACGACATTAAGAAAGTTGAGAAATACTTAAAAATAAGGATCCTAGTGTCATAGAGAACATAATGGTGCTCCTGTTAAAGTTACAAAGTTGGCATATAAAAAAAATAATAATAATAATAATTAAAGTGCGGGCGGTTTTTGCGGGTTGCGGGTTTAACCCGCGACCCGCAAATTTGTCATATTTCAAACCGCATCTGCCCGCATTATGTTTGCGAAACCGCCCATTTATATGCGGATTGGGCTGTTTGAGCGGTTCGGATAAACCGTTACCCCCACTCTTAGGTTGTCTTTTGGGTAACAATACTAATTGATATAAGAAAACAAAAACAAAAAAAAATCCTCATATTTTGGAAAAATATAATGGACAGACCTCATTTGGGAATATACTATTTTAATAAAAAAATTGTTAAAATATGAGGTAAAAAATTTATTATATTTGGGATGACTTTTTATTATTTACGAAAAAATATGCAAAAAATAGAGAAAAAAAATAAAATCTTTGACTTTTTTGTATAATTTGTTCACTTTTTGACTTTTTAATAAGTTTTAAACTAAAATATAGAATTGCCAAACGAGACCTCAGATTACATGTCCAAATTTTTTATTTTTTGGTCAGTAGGTCAAAGTTTTAATCTTTGGGGGCCAAAAGGAAATCTATATGTCCAAAATGATACTAATTTGTCCACATCCCACCTATATGTATACACTTTTCACCTATATGATCAAATGCCACTTATCTGTATACTTGTCGTTCATTTGTCTAATGTCACATATTTATCCATCTTACCACTATTATTAGCTGCAGCCAAAGATTTTTTGGACTAATTTTTCGACCCTACGACTTTTTCATTGACTTTTCTAATGTATCCTTATCACTAAAACTTATTCACCATGTTTGGTTTTAAAAAATTTAATTTTTAATTTATTTATTTTTTTTTTTTAGTATTTTTTTTAATATTTTACTCAATTTTTTTAGATACACCTAATCTAAATATGCTTAAAAAGTATAATATTTGTAATTTTTTTTTAAAAAACTTCACCAAATAAAAAAAATAAAAATTAAATACATTTTTGTATTTTGTTGTATTCAATGATTTTTTAAAAAGATTTTATACAAATTGTTTACTTTTTAAATATATTAAGATTAAGTGGATCTAATTTTTTTTTTTAAAAATTGATTAAAATATTTTAAAAAATGCATTAAAAATATAAAAATACAATTAAAAATTCAAAAAAATATTTTTAAAAACTCAAAACCAAACAAGGTAATTAATCCATAGCCTTATGACGTAACCCTTTATAAATATGGGCTTCTCACCAATAAACTTAACTATAATAAGTGTAACACCCGCCTCCTTGATTACCTGTTAAATTGGAAGTTACTTAATTATGTGCCCTTATGTGATTTATATGCTTATATGGATGAAAATTATGTGCCATGAATTGTTTGATGTATGTTTTAATTAACAGATATGATAGTGTGTGCAAAGACCTGTCTGATTCGTTAAATTAGAAGGTTAAAAAAATTAAATGTTGGACTAGGTGGTTAGAGCCTAATTCACCTTAGCAAGATTAAGTTTGGGTTAAGTTAATTCGGTTATAATGAGGATTGACTAGATTAAGTGAATTGAATTGAAGTTATTTTAAGCTTAAAAGTTGATTAAAGAAAATTGGGACTAGCTATTTTGTAAGTTGGAACTCAATAATAGGTAAGGAAGAGAGAGTTGGAGTTGCAGAGAGAGGGCTCAAGAAGAGAAGAAGGGGAATCAAGGAGATTAGAGTTAAACTTCATCCATTTCACAATCAAAGGTAAGAATTCTTGTCTAAACTCTTGAGATTAAGTTAATTTACACTTGAGATTGTAGGGTTTGAGTTCAATTGAGGAGTTCGGAGGTGTAAGTTCATGTTATAAACCCTAAAGGGAGAACTTGTAGGAATAACTCAAAATCTTCTCATACATGTCATCTTTTATGATTAATCACTTGCTTCTTGCATGATCCTTGAAAATGGAGGATGAAACTCCATGGATTTTGAGTTGGGAAGTGAACCTTTGCATAATTGTTGATTTTTTGGCCCTAAAGCCTAGAATTGATCTTGTTGTATAACAAATGAGTCTTGTTTTGAAATCATGGTTTAGGTTGAAGTTAAAACTTAGTTATTCAACTTGTTTTTGTGAGTTTTGGGTTTTGATTTGCATGAATTTGAAGTTACGGTTACAAAAATGGGACTCCAAACTTAGAGCAGATTTTTGGCATGAGCTACAACCCAGACCGCACGAGCGGCCAACCTTGTTTTGGCCAAATTCGGTTCTGAAGTTCACCCGCTCGTGTAGCCAAGGCCACCGCATGAGCGGCCAGACCACCGCACGTGTGGCTGGGGCCACCGCACATACGATTAGTAAGGCCAGCCCCATTTGATTTTCCTTTTGTTTTCTATAACTTTCGGGCCTCCAATTACTTGAGTTTTCAACTGTTTCCATGTGCATTTACATTGTATGAACACAAGAGGAAATAAAAGAGTGAATGAGATCAAGTAACGGATCAGTAGCGGGTAAGTTAGTGACTAATTGAACGGAAGAACTGTATATTGAACCATTATGCTTTCATGTGTCTATGTAGGTCAGACGCTGCATCCTAGTCACGTGCTACACGGAACTAACTGTTAGTGACAATGTAGTAAAGCTATGTTTGAGTTATAATTTTTTCTGACTGTTATTGTTATTGTTAAAGTCTGTTCTACAGAAATATGATACACTGAATGAATGCGTCCACTCCATGCTATATGTTCACGTGGCCCTTACCTGGGGGTAATAATATCGTGGTCTATGTTCACGTGGCCCTTACCCGGGGGTAATAACACCGTGGTCTATATTCACGTGGCCCTCACCTGGGGGTAATAGTACCATGGCCAAATGTATACGAGATATCGAGTTATAAGGTTATGATTGAAAGACCGTCATATCTGCACATAAATCCTTATGATTGCTATGCTTTAACGAACATGCTACTGCTATGTGACTTAGCTTTAATATTTAAACGGACATTATTCCTAACCTCTTTACACATTGTTGTTCACTGGGCTTTGGCTCACAGTTTATATCTGTCATGTAGGTGATCAAGCTCAAGAAGGGACTTAAGGGCGTCAACTGTCACGACCCAAACTTGTCCCTATAGGTTTAACATCGTAATCGGCCAGTAATCCATGATTACCGAAGGCCTGCTTAACAATAATGACAATAACAAAACATAAAAGGGCTGGCAAAAGCGAATCAATAATAACATACAACGTCCAATGAGTTGTGAAGACCTGAATGAAAATAAACTTTTCTACATGAAGTCTAGATGCATCAGTCATGAGTTTTCAGTCCAAGCATATACAAAAATAAAGTACAAATCTAGGGACTTAATCCCATCACCAAAGTAGGAACATGAAAGCCAAAACACACTTATAGTTTATGATCATACTTCAAAACGGTGAATTCAAAACACTCAAGCCAAGACGCGTGTTACTTCGGAACCTCACGGTAAGACATAATGGTTGGCTTGACAAAACAACTGTTTAGGTTGACGCCACTAGCCCTGGTCCGGTGCTTGATCAGCTACATATATATAATAAACAGTGAGCTAGAGCCTAGTGAACAACAGTTGTGTAAAGAGGTTAAGAATGATGTCCTTACAGTATTTGAAACAATCGATTATCAATAGAACATTTTCAATCAATATCTTTTTATTAATCGATCGTTCAATCGTTCAATTCAATCAATCATATTCGTATAAGTCATACGTGGTACATCCAATAGCAACAATACAATAGGTCTTAAAGACCGAACAATCAATTGATGGCCATCAAACAACAAACAATAGTTCCAAGAATTGGAACTGACAGAGATCTCTGTAACAATAGCGATAACAATATCAATAACAATAGCAATATGCTAAGGATGCCACGAATACAGTTCAGAAAATAAGATCATCATTCAATCGATAAAAGTATCATGTTGGAAAACAATATAATTTATCAATCAGAAAATAAATACGATTAAACATATTTTTACAACAGTGTTACTCACAGTGGGTTTCTTGATACACATACTAATAGGCACTAAAGAAGCGGCGTCTAACCTAAACAAACAATTTCAAGCATAATTCATACATTCAATTGGTCCTAACTTTCATTCTATATTCATTTGTGTTTGTGAGATGCAAATGCACATGAAAGCACTATAAAACCATGCAAACAGAGCCCTGAAATGTGGGAAAGAGAAACAAAAAACAAACTGGGTCTACTCAAAAGGGCCGCACGTGCGGGGGTCCTTGTCGCACGTGAGGTGACCACCACCGCACCTATTTTGGCAGGTGCATATATTTCAATATGCAAGCTCCACTTTGCCCTATTTTCCACACATGCGGGGCCCCAAGCTGCACGTGCGGTGCTGGGTTTGCTTGAGCCCGAACACTGCTTTGTTTGGGCAGTGCATTACTTTACAAATTCAATCCCTTTTTCCAGCAATTCAAGTCCCAAAAATGATCAAGAATACATGGAGTTAAACATAGTAAGCTTAAGCAAAATTCATAACTTCAATTTGACTCTTAAATCCTCATGTAATCATGTTAGAATTTGAACTTTAATCATCAAATACGAATCATGGCTTTGCAAGAAACTCAATTTTCCATTTAAACAAATCAAAGTTTTAAAATGATATGTAAAGTTAGAAAATTTGAAATCTTAAGCTTCAAGGTCTCAACTACCATGGAATTTCCCTTCAGGTTTAAACATTCATGCAAGACTATAATGCATGATAAAAAATTCCATGACAACAATGCCATGCATGGTGAATTTAGAAGCTAACTAAGTTAATTCTTCCCTACCAAGTCATGCATGTATGACACCCTTAAGAACATAAGCAAACCTTCTAATTAGTCATTAATTCACCCTAATTTCAGCCTTAATCTTTAAAGATGATGCATGTGTAAGTCTCAATTTCAAGAAATTAGAGAGAGAATGCTTACCTTACTTGTTGGATTATGAGAATTCAAGGCAATCTTCTACCTAAGTTCTTCTTTTCTTCCTTTTTTTTCTTGTTCAATTCTCAAAGTCTCCCCCTCTTCTCTCTCTACGTGTATGTCTATCTATGTGCAAGAAGGCCACTACACTTCTCTCCTCTATTCAATTAATGAGTAGACACTCTAATATCATACATGCATTAGGCTTAATTTAATTAGGCTAACAAAGCATATTAATCAATTTCACTCAATTAATTTAATCCTTATCATTTTATGTCTTCACTCAAACTAAATTTAATTATACTAATGTGAATTAGGCTCTAATTTCCTATCCTGTTATCTAATTCTAACTTTTTAAAATTAGCGATTCAGACAGGTTTAATCCATAGCTCTACCTATCTGTTTATAATGACAATACCATACACATATATCACACATGGCACGTAATTCACAATTAGCACATAATCACATAATTAACACTAAACACACAATGATTATAATTAATTTACTTAATTAATGAGGCGATCGCCACATTAACCTACCTTCTATTTTGTCAAGCCAACCGTTATGCCTCCATTCGAGGTTTTTTTTGGGTCTAACTCTAAGGCTTTTGGGTGATTATAACCTCACCCTTTTGTATAGTGATCAAGTGACTTATAGCACAAATCTCTTGTCTTATGAATATTAATTAAGGAAGTAATTCCCTAGGTATTGTATATGCTTTTGGTACATGTATATGATATAGTATTGGATGATTGTACAATGATGTGCATACAGGGTTGTTTAATCATTTTAGTTTCACAGCTCATTGGACGAGGTATTGTGATATTATTGGCTTCCGCTAGCCCTTATGTCGCGCCTTGTATTTTATTACTCAAATAACCTTACCAATATTCATTAATTAAGTCCATTTACAAATAACATTTCATCCTTGGATGAAATGATAAATAATTAAATATACATATTCCCTCTTGTTATATAATAATGACATTTACACACAAATAAAAGAAATGCCCTGAGACTTACAATAAAAAAGAGGACACAACGCTTTACAAAAAAAATAGCACTCAGCAAAATAACAAATGAAATAGTACAATCCATCACTACATTACACTTGTGAAATGATAAAACCCATTATTTGATCTTCAAATCCAAAAAGCATTCCCTGTACACATGATACATGCAGGGGGTGAGCAACCACTAGCTCACCAAGCAATCTCATATTAAAACATTAGAAGATATGCGGTTACCAAAATACTCATACATATACGAGAAATCATATCATGTCAAAACCATATGATTTTATTACATAATCTCTTAAATCCAATTTATTTAATTAACCGTAACAAGTTAACTTAAATAAATAAACATGTTTCAACAGCAACAGGACATCATTTTCAATTCATTGAATTATCTCATCATCAATTGAATCACATAATTAAACAATTCATCAAATCCATTTTATACGGTCTTATGAGATGCATGCATATGCCATGTCATGCTCAAAATATTTTTCTCATCTTTTGAAAATCTTACGCACAATGCCATTTTGAAAAACACATTAATGCAACAATTTAAATAAAATTCCAATATGGTAAATACGACTCAGGTAATCCCTAAGCTGGTGTCTGCATGTAGATTATACAAGTACTACCAATTTGTCATTTGTACCAGTATTAACTGGAAGGCTCAACACCTGTAATCTGTCATTTTTACCAGTATTAACTGGAAGGCTCAACACCTATCATCTACACTACCTTTCAAGACTTACCACCGTATTTACCCTAAAATCATTTCATGAAAACTTGTTTTCCAACATTCCTTTATCAATGCAAAGTTTTCAAATCAAATTTCAAAGCTCATCATTATCAAATGAATTGATATGTCAATGTAATGATTAATAATACAATGCAATATTTCTTCCACTTTCAATACCTCCACACAATATTCCCATTGTGATCAAAATTCTCATTTCTCATTTCAATATAATTTCTCATGATGAATATAAATACTTTTATTCCAATTCATCCATGGGACAACAAAATTCCCACACTTAGAGTAATCTCAACCATTTAGTCACTTCAAGACTATATCAACATTTTTGAACAACAATTTCCAAAACTTCAACAATTCTCATATTCCATGAAAACCATCATTTATATGTAAACAAATAAACAATTTTTCAAATACCATTTATTTTGGCACACAAAATAAATATAACAACATCTTCAAAGATTGTCAACATCTTTCTTAAAAACCCCCAATTTCTAGGTTTTCTCACCAAAACCACTCATTTTTATTTATTAAAAGAAAGTCACCAAAAACATCTCTCTTCAATCCTCATGGTTCAAAACCCTCAATTTCTATTTTAAAAGGAACAAGAAAGTAAACCCACTTTCAAAAAAATCTCTCATCTTCTTGCATCAACAATCAATTTTCAAAACAAATCAAAGATGATTTCGAAATTCATCTAGATCTAGCAAAAACATATATATAACTCAAAGGAAATCCCTACTTATTAAATATTACAATTTCCATCCTACTATGTCAAAAGTTATGGTATAATATTAATAACACACTTTTAACCATAACGGATATAACCTTTTAACCAAAACTAATTTAATCCACTAAATTAGTAAGTTTATTATATTCAAAAAATTTCAAATTAATTATACCAAACCTAACTTCACGTGCCTCATCCCTCAAACATAACTATATTTCAACATAACCATTTTTCATGCCAAGCTATTTAAAGAGGTAATATTTTTACCAAATTCTCTACCAATAACAATTTCACAACTTTTTCTAAAATTACTTAACCAACATGATATTTACATCAAAAATTATAAAATATGTCCAATAGTAACATTTTGAAGATTATGAGTTCGAAAGTCCACATTTCACTTTTTTATTTTCATAAAAATGAACACAACTTAATCATCAACATATCATCTTTTATAAAATATCATGAATATAACACCTTTAGAGTTTTAATCCCAAAACAACTCTATAATTCCTACTTAAGCATTTACTCCATATTCCTCAACATTAATTTATTTTTCTCAAAAATAAATTCCAAATTAAAGATAAAAAAAATTCAACTTCATATTTCTCAAAATAAATCATCTAATCATAATATGATGTAAATACAATTATACAACTATTAAATTTTATTTTCGAATTTCTTTGCAAAATTATCAACACAAAATGATTTTTCCAAATCAATCTCAAAATGTCAACATTCTTAACTGTAACGCCCTGAAAATTGGGCATGATATATCTGTTTATGCAACAAAACCCACCTGATAGACAAATACATATATGTAGCTAACTAATCCATACACCCATTTCCATTAAATCCCAAATGCCAAATACATATTGTTCACATCTCAATGCCCCAGTTCTAATCCCAAACATGCATTTTACAACAAGTATGAAATGAAAGCCAAACAGATAATAAGTGGCCTACAGGCTTACAAATTCATCGAAGAACATTCTTGGTCACACAAAATGGAGCTTCAACTCAACACAAATACAGCCTTGGGCTTACATTCGCAAATAACAATAAAACAAAACAAAGCCTCAGCTCCAAGTCCTCCCAAGTCAATGCCTTGGCGGAGGCATAGCACTTGTACCTGAAATGATTTCCCTTATAGGGTGAGCCACAGCCTAGTAGAGATATACTACACAACATATGAATAATGACAAGACTAAAGAGGAGTATGCTCATGCCATGCTCATGATAAAACAGTTTATCTCTCTCTTTATAAAGCATGCAATGCTGAGATGCAACAACCAATATAAAACCATTTCCATTTTAAACCATATCTGTTATATGAATACAGGCCCTATGAATCTCTAGGTGAGTATCTACACGTAGGCCCTAATGCACTACCACTGTCATTTTTACCAGTAAACTGGAAGGCTCGGCACCTAACCGCGCGGTTCTACACCCTTTACTCAGATTCACAAAGTATTCATTTTTTCGCAAACAGATACATTTCCAAACATTTCTCAAAAGCAAATACATTTCCAATGAAATGAATGTAATGCAATGTCCAATGCAACAAATGAGGAATGTGGTTCAATTTACCTAAGTCTCATGCATTTCTACAACAATCATGGCTATCCTCTACCGATAACCCAAAACAGATATTTCTAAACAAATATTTAAACAATTAAATTCCAAAAATTTTGATAAATACAATATATTCCACATCTCATCAAATATGAACAACTACACTAGTTTTCATATCACAATCACGTCCGGTAACCTCTCAAGGTCCGTTTCTAACCGTATCGGTTTTATTCCAACAGATACATTAAACAAAATAATACTGTTAATGCCCAAGGAAACATCATTTTCTTTCCAAACTCATTCTCCAAACATTATTCAATTATGACATCCTATTTTGATCGAAAGCCCCAAAAGTTAAGCTTAATTCCTTTGTTTTCTTTAAAAATGCTCTTTTGGTCACAAATCGGTAAAAATTTCAAAGCCAATCGAATCGAAGTCCGTTTTTGTTCAAATTTAAAACATAACTCTTTCATAACCTTACAAACATATTCCAAGTTTACACTTTCGCAATTTGGGCATCAACTTTTTATTTTTCTCAAAATTTCTCTTTTAAGCAAATAAATCACAAATTTTTCAAAAATTCTAATTAAATTATATATAACTCTAAGCTCCTTATAATCAAGTAAAAGTGCATAAAGAAGTGTAGGAAAAATCCCTACCTCAAGCTAGAAGAGGAAAACAAGCAAAAATCCAAATTTTCAATTTTGTCGAATTTTGATCTCCATCGATCAAAATGTTGCTCTCACCAAACTCTTCACTTTGGTCTCAAGAATATGGGTCTAAAACCTGAACAAGTGGATTTGCAGCCAAACGTGCGGCAACATTGTGTGATGATTTCTCACATTCCCTTCAACGAAGATTATGAGCTGGCATGTCTCCATAACTGAAACCAAGTTCAGTCAATCTCAAATGCCAGTCTCTTTCTAAAGGTTTCCCTCATGTATTTGTATTTCTCAGCCATAGAAATTATGCTCTTGGAAGTATCAAGCTGATAGGTCTTTAGCTTTTGAAGGCCAAAGGAGAATTTAGAACCAGAAAGTGCAGCAGAAGATAGTGTATTCTGCAAGGCATCATGTTGGCAGCATCCACCAATCAAGTAAGGTCTATTCTCTACAAATAATCGCTTCAAGGATACAGCAGCAAGAGCTTCGGATTCCTTGCTCCCTCTTCTCCCAAAATAATTATAAGGCTCACTGCGAGCACAACCAGATGGGTTAGATGGAGGACTGCAGTCTAAATATTGACGGGCAATTGGCACAATTTGATCATCAGCTGTCAAATGCCGGCTAGAAGGTGGCCTGTGTTTCTTGTAGTAGGAAAGCAGCTGAATGCACTATTCATCATCATCATCATCCATAAAAATGAGATGTAGTCTGTCCTCATCTTTAAACTCAACACAAAAACCAGCAGCATGTGCACAAAGTGGATGATATGCCACACGACAAGTATTGTTCGAACACTGGATGCAAGCTCCATAAGACACACCACAGATGCTACACAAAAGCTTCCAACGGTCCTTATTGATTCTACTCAGCTCATCAATTGGCTCCATTTTCTTGATATCAGATAAGCATGTTTCTGGTATCCATATGGCACAAGCAAGATGAGCCCAACGTCCATTTGTTGTAGGCTTCATAGCACCCCCTATAACAGGACAAAGACAGCAACACAGAGGAAACTTGGGAGCCTCGGGACGACATAAGTTACATAACCAAAATACCCATCTCTGCCAGATAAAAACTCAATGCCATTGGGCTATCATCTACTTCATCAAATCCTGAAAGTGCCAGTGATTGGGGACCGGAGGGTCCCTAGAAACGGTTGTGGTTGACTGGGTTCTCTCTCCAGTTTTGTAGACCAGACCATTGTAGATGCTTCAAACAAGAAGAATAAGAAAAGAGAAAAAGGAATGAGGGGAAAAGAGTGGAGGGGCAGCCCTCCCACGTGGTTGCCTCTCTTTACACACAAAAATATATTTTTTCTTCCCATGCTTGAACCCCACTCCAGCACTCACTTCTCTTTTATTTTTTATTTTTTATTTTTGGGTCTTTACAACCTATCATTCTTAAAGAAATTTCGTCCTCGAAATTAAACTTAAGTAATGTAATACATTCTTCAATCACCCACAAACTCACTCAGGTACTTACCAATACATCAACAAAATTTCTTTGACTACTACATGAGCCTCAACGAGTTGCACCGGCAACAAACCAAACCATTACATTTGCACAACAATTGATTATAAAAACCCGTACTAATATAAACCATTAAATGATTCTTCTATTCACATTGATAACCCAAAGCAGCAAAATAGGATCTAATTCCTCAAACATAGCAAAAATTTTGGCAAAACGACTCCTCAGAATACCAAGACACCATACCTTATTGGTGATAACCCAACTTCAACGAACTATCTCCATCGCCTAATGCACAATGCACCCCAAGGCCAAAATAACTACCACTACTCCGAGACCTTAACAAAACGAAATAATAACTCTTCAAAAGTACTAACCACCAACTCAAATAGTGACTGTCCACCGTCACAAAACATACAATACCTTACCAACACTATTCTTCATCACACTAATATTATGATACCCCACGAGATCAAACCCAAATTAAACAACTCTTACTATACTAACTCACTTATAGACAAGTACTAATACTGCTCTTGAGGCCAGTTAACTGAATAGTCAACCTCTCACCCTAGAAGTATACAAAACCAATCACGATAAGACACATATAAAGATTAACACTGAAGCAGTTCTAAAATTCCCAAATAGTTAATAAATAGATTAACCTCGCTGAATTAAAATCAATTACAATCGTAGAAACATAATCATGGCATGATAACACAGCCTCCCAATTAAACATAAGAGATTCACCTTACTCCATAACATATACTATGTACATCCTAATATCAAAATAACATTTCTATCACAATTCCCAAACATCGATAAAAAGGTTCGAATACTTCTCACGGACTTCAACCTCACGTTTCCAAGTCGCCTCCTCAACCCCGTGGTGTCTCCACAACATTTTCACCAAGGGACAAATACGAACAAAAGATACACAGACACATTTGGAGAATATGCCGTTACTGACAAGGAATATTTTGTCTATGGACATCAGCGAGCATATGCCGTTATTGCGACAGAATATTTCGTTAGCTGACGTCATTGAGCATAAGCAAAACACGCAAAAAGGAAAGAAAACACGAATGCAGGGATATGGAGTTTTGAACCCCTAGCCTCAGGCTTCGTCCCTTGGTCCCTCAACCACTGAGCCAAACCACTGAACCCAAGTCACTCTTATGACAAAAATAGTCGAATAAATGTATATAATGCGTAAATATACAATATAGATACATATATGTATATAACTTTCCCCCTTCTCTCTCTTCCTTCGAAAACTGCATCTGACACACGACCTTGCTTTTGCGTCAGTTGGCCGACAAAAGCAGACCTCCTCGATTTGTAAGCTCGCCTCGGCTCTCTCTCCCTCTTTGTCTTCTTCTCTTCCGTCTTCTTCTTCATCACTTTCTTTCGTCTACTTAATCACTCTCTTCTCCTTCTTCTTTCTCATTCCCCTTGAGAGAGACAGAACATCGAGACTGAGCAGAGGAGAAAAGCTGCCCCAAAACTCAGTCTGTTCTCCGTTATTTCTTTGTGACTCCTTTCTTTCTTTTTACACTTCTCACTACACATGGCCTCATCTCGTCCCCTCACTCTCTTTCCGAACCTCAATGATCCAAGCTCTCCTAGACCGAGTGCTCCTGCTCCTACTCTTCCTAACCTTCCTGGACCGAGTGCCTCTGCTCCTACCCTTCTTAACTTTCCCATGATGTCAGTTGAGCAAATCATGGTTGCTCAATTTGACATTGAGGCCAACCACTTCACACTGAGATCTTGTATGGAGACAGTGACTGCGGTTACCAAATTATCTCACCGGCTGCAGAATAGGACCAGTGAAGTACAACAGTTAAATGCCCAACTTTCTCTGCTCCAGTGCATGTACAAAGATGCGCGAGTAGAGATTTGCGCACTGAAGACGGAGAATAAAGAGTTGAAACGGAAGACCACCGTCATAACCCGATTCGGAGCACTTTCGTACTTCGCCTTTGACAGTCAGCAGGGAGTCAACTCCCTTGGCGGTCCTGTACGCACTGAGGCATGGCCTTCAAGGGTCACCCAAGATGACAAAAAAAGAAAGAGCTCGGCGGGAGAGTCGAGTAAGTGAAGTCGGTATGTTGCTGTTATAAAAAACAAGATCCCTTTTTTTTTTTCTTTTTTCTTTTTTCTTTTTTCTTTTTTCTTTTTTCTTTTTTTGTCTCTACAATCAGAGATGTCATCCCCTGACTTCAATAAAATCAGTTTTTTTTTTTTTTTTTTTTTTTGCACATCAATGGTGTAACTTTGGCATAACACTTTGAGCTCGAAAACAATTTTGTTTGACTAAATTTGAGAACGATTAAATTTTGAACTATGAACTGGACATTGATTCCATACTGACCTGAATCAAAATCATGGCTTAACGAAAGAAAAATGAAGCAAAACAATCCAAACACACTCATATACACTAACTGGTATTAACGAAAGAAAAACCGTGTAAATCAATACATTGGCAATAGAATTACGGAGCAAGAAGGTACTTCTCACAACCGAAGGTGCTGGCACTAACTCTGGCGTGGTAACAGCATACACACGCCCAATAGGTCTGATCCACTTGTTCCCTTCCTCTTGCGCCGGAATCTCATCCGGTATTGGCATCTTGTGCCTCCTGGGCCTACCATGTCTACCACTCCCCCTTCCATATCCTAACATCCTAATAAAGGTAACACTCGAGATTGGCACAGTCATAATTATGCCGAAACTAACTCACTCACGTCCTAAGGCAATGGACAACAGACTCGAGATTGGGACTAGTGGGATTGCTCTTGATGTTTTTATTATAGTGTTTGGAGCCTCCTTGTTTTATTTTGAGACATTGATCAAAGTGGTAACATGATGGCAGAGTAAGATTGGACCAAAAACTTTGACTCGGATAATTTTTCTATGAACAACCATCACTCTTTTACACTTTTCTTTTTCCACACTTTGAATTTTAGTGTGAGGCTAAAATCATTGGAAAGCTTGTTTCCGGGGCTTCAATTTGGACACAAGAACGACCTAAGACAGAGTCCGAATGAGAGAGTTATGCCCGTTTGAAGTTTTTGCATCTATGTTGGAAACAAGTGCTCTCAAGCGCAGGAAGTTGCACTCGAGTGGATTGCTCAAATTCAGCAGTTTAAAAAGTGATTTTCTAGATCATTCTCTCCATTTTTCTTTTCTCTTTTCCTTCCTCTCATCCTAAGTCCGAAAAACCCTAGATTTTTTTACCCAAATACCTTCCATTTCTCAAAGATTTGGCCAAGATCTCTTACCAAAAAGTGAAGAAGGCTTGAAGATCTTACTTTTCTACTAATTGAAATTTGGATTTGCGAAGGATTCTTTTCGAAGCTTTGTTTTCTTGCTTGATCCTTGAGGTAGGGGTTTCTAGTTCTCCTTAAATACTCTGATTTATAGATAGATTTGTGGTATTTTCCTTATACAAATACAAAATTTACATTTTTAAGCATATTACGATAAATCATGAGATTGGGGGTTTAGGGTTTGAAGAGTTATGATTTACTTGTTGGGTTATGAATTTGGGTGTATAAGCAATAGAAGAGTTGGAATAAAAAGTGTTTTGTGAAAAGCTTTAATTTCTTTTAGAAATCCTAGTTTGGTTCACGAAGATAGATAATGATTTTTCTTAAATTGAAAGTAGTATTATGAAATTGACATATTAAATTACACATATACAAGTTTAATTGAAATTTTAAAGATTTGGAAAATTTATTGTGGGGGCCGAATTTATGGAAAAATCAAAAGGTGCGTACCATTAGAAGACTGATATTAATCGGCTGTATCCTACGAGAGTGGGAAGCCGAGTATAACATATGTGCTGAATAAGTGTAAGTCCTTAGGGCCGAATAATAGAAAGGACAATGATTAAAAAGTAGGCCCTGGCCCCGAGGATCAAAAGGAACAGGTATAAATACAGGAACAATGGGTTGAGAAAGGTATGTAAGAATCACTTCACTTAACTTAGTAAACAAGCTATCTTGAGTGTCTGAACTGACTTGTCCGTCGGAGTGCTAATTCCGGCACCCCCGACCGGAGTGTTTGTATCTTTTCAGGTGACTAGTTGAGAATCATTAGCGTCTCCCAGGATCTAAAGAGTATTTCCAAACCACTTCTCCACAATTGGCGCCGTCTGTGAAAATACTCAAATACATCCATGACAGGCGTGACTGAAGATCCTCCGATAGCCACTGACGAGACCACACAGAGAGATGACCTCACTCTAGCAAATATGCTCGGAAAGGAAACCATCGCTGCAAGACGTGCCTTGAACTTCGACTCACCAACGACTTCAGCACAAAAGACAATGCAGGCGATCATGGAACAAGCAAAGCAAAATGAACAAAGGCTGGAGAACATGATCGCTGAAAATGAACGTCTCCGTCAAGATCTGGCCCTGGAAGTAGCAAAATCGAGAGAAGCCATGCGCCAAGATCCCGAACGACCTCCGAGGGCCGGTGGACAACGACCTCGAGCCCGACCAAAGGATACCGATAGCGACTCCAACTCATTACCCACGGAGCTCAACAAGAAGGAACGATCCGAAACTTCCAGCTCCTCCGAAAAGAGTCTACATACAAGGATCAAGCGCAGGAGGAGCAGTTCAGACGAAGAGGACCAGCACGATCCTTTTGTCCGACGGATTGCAAAGGCGGCCCTGCCCAAGAAGTTCAAAGCTCCGTCATTCACTCTTTACGATGGAAAATCAAACCCCACTGATCATATCCGTCACTACAAGCAGGCCATGACATTGCATGCAGACAACGAAGCCCTCATGTGCCGAATATTCCCCAGCAGCCTAGGGCCATTAGCTGTCATGTGGTATTACAAGCTGGAGCCGGCTTCGATCAAAAGCTTCCATCAATTACAAAAATCCTTCAGGGCCAGGTTCATCACCAACGAGGTACAGCCGAAACAGGCCGACTCTCTCTGGGCTATACAGATCCAATCAGGAGAAACGCTCAGAGCATATTCGACGCGCTATTGGGAGTGCTTCAACCTCGTCGACGACGCTTGCAACGACTCCATGGCCATCACCACCTTCAAAATGGGACTACATCCTGACAGTGCTCTTCATAGTTCCCTGACCAGAAGACCCCCCAAAATAGTCTGGGCGTTGATGAAGAAAGTTGAAGAGTATTGCAAAGTGGAAGATGATGCCTTGAGAATAAAAGCTGGCCAAATGTCCAACAAAACGGCCCCCCCTGAAATCGCTCAACCAATAAGTCCCGTGCCACCTCCGAGCCCTGAGCCACGGCAACGCACTAAACGAGACAAAAGGCGGGACACTCGCCGATCAAGCGATCAATGCCCCCACCGGACGAATGAATAGCTGCAAGTTGATAGCAGGCGTTCGAGGCGTGCCGACAAGAAGTACACAGAGTTGTCAGAACCAATCGCAGCAATAATGACCAAAGTCCAACACCTTCCATTCTTCAAATGGCCGTCAAAGATGGTAGGGCCACCCGACACGCGAAAAAGGGATAGGCGGTGCGAGTATCACAAAGATCACGGCCATGAAACTGAGAGTTGTTACGCATTAAAGGATCACCTGGAAGAACTGGTGCAAGACGGCCGACTGTAACAGTACGTGAGAAAGGGAAAGCCAACCAAGGCACTAGCCTTGAGGTAGGACTCACCTCCACTTGGCGTGATCCATATAATCTACAGCCTGCCTGCATCCCCAACCGTGCACACAATTCAATCGCATCCAATCCCCCAAAAGCAACGTATTCCGACCAAATGGCCCAGAGCAGCTCCGACAATTACTTTCAATGACTCTGATCTTAGCGGCACAACAGCTTCCCACATCGATCCTTTGGTCATCAAATTACGCGTAAATCGGTTCACCATTGAACGCATTCTCATAGACCCATGAAGTACTTCAGAGGTTATGTATTACCAAACTTTCATCAAACTCGGCCTCAACGAGTCAGATCTGTCTCCGGCGCCTCACCCATTGTTCGGCTTTAATACGAATCCTGAGTACCCGTTAGGGAAGATCATACTACCTGTTCGAGCGGGCTCCAGAACGGTCAAAGTAGAATTCCTGGTCGTAAAGCTCCCTTCGCCGTATAATGTCATCATGGGGCGAACCTGGTTACATATTATGAAGGCCGTTCCAAGCACTTATCATCAGCTTGTGCGCTTCCCGACAGCCTATGGCATTGAAGAAATCCATGGCTCCCCGTAATCGGCACAAGCAGAGATTTTATGAAAACCCTATCACTGACCCGACCTCTGGGCCTTGATATTTGTATATATATCACTTCTGCAATGCAAACCATTTTTCTCCGTCGCTCAATTCATTAATCAAACCCTATTGTAGCGCTAGTCATGTTGACGATTCAAATCCCCCTTTGGTGCATGACACCTTAGGGCCGATTAAGTCTCCGGATTTGGAGCGCCCTTCGTGGATATCACGATTGGCCACATTAAGTCTCTGGATTCGGAGCCCCCTTTGGTGCATGACACCTTAGGGCCGATTAAGTCTCCGGATTCGGAGCGTCCTTCGTGGATATCACGATTGGCCACATTAAGTCTCCGGATTCGGAGCCCCCTTTGGTGCATGACACCTTAGGGCCGATTAAGTCTCCAGATTCGGAGCCCCCTTTAGTGCATGACACCTTAGGGCCGATTAAGACTCCGGATTCGGAACGCCCTTCGTGGATATCACGATTGGCCACATTAAGTCTCCAGACTCGGAGCCCCCTTTTGGTGCATGACACCTTAGGGCCGATTAAGTCTCCGGATTCGGAGCGCCCTTCGTGGATATCACGATTGGCCACATTAAGTCTCCGGATTCGGAGCCCCCTTTGGTGCATGACACCTTAGGTCCGATTAAGTCTCCGGATTCGGAGCCCCCTTTGGTGCATAACACCTTAGGGCCGATTAAGACTCCAGATTCGGAGCGCCCTTCGTGGATATCACGATTGGCCACATTAAGTCTCCGGATTCGGAGCCCCCTTTGGTGCATGACACCTTAAGGCCGATTAAGTCTTCGGATTCGGAGACCCCTTTGGTGCAAGACACCTTAGGGCCGATTAAGTCTCCGGATTCGGAAACCCCTTTGGTGCATGACACCTTAGGGCCGATTAAGTCTCCGGATTCGGAGCCCTGTTTGGTGCATGACACCTTAAGGCTGATTAAGTCTCCGGATTCGGAGCCCCTTTGGTGTATGACACCTTAGGGTCGATTAAGACTCTGGATTCGGAGCGCCCTTCGTGGATATCACGATTGGCCACATTAAGTCTCCGGATTCGAAGCCCCTTTTGGTGCATGACACCTTAGGGCCGATTAAGTCTCTGGATTCGGAGACCCCTTTGGTACATGACACCTTAGGGCCGATTAAGACTCTGGATTCAGAGCCCCCTTTGGTGCAAGACACCTTAGGGCCGATTAAGTCTCCGGATTCGGGGACCCCTTTGGTGCATGACACCTTAGGGCCGATTAAGTCTTCGGATTCGGAGCCCTCTTTGGTGCATGACACCTTAGGGCGGATTAAGTCTCCGGATTCGGAGCCCCCTTTAGTGCATGACACCTTAAGGCAGATTAAGACTCCGGATTCGGAGCGCCCTTCGTGGACATCACGATTGGCCACATTAAGTCTCCGGATTCGGAGCCCCCTTTGGTGCATGACACCTTAGGGCCGATTAAGACTCCGGATTTGGAGTACCCGTCGACACGAACAAAACAAAACTCGCCAACATCCGAAATAAGGTGCTTAACTAAGCATATAAAAAATTCAGGATAAGACGCAAATATTCGAAATAAAACTTTTATTTGATCAGACAGTTGTTACATAAACGCAACCCGCATTTGAGCATTACAATACCCATTTTCAACCTCAAAAGCTAAAAAAGGGGAAAAGATGCATTGGTAAAGCGGCAGCGCCAAATCAACTCCCGTCACCCGGAAGTCCTCCACGGTTTGCAATGCCTTGAGCCAACTGTGCCCAAGCCCATGACTTGCGCATTGCCAAACTTCCCCTGATACCATTGATAATGTCAAGGCAAAGATCCAGGACAAGGAAGGATAAACTGATACCATTGACAATGTCAAGGCAAAGATCCAGGACAAGGAAGGATAAACCCAACGGTCGTTGCCTTTCCTTTCGGGGTGATCTGCTTCGACGACTTGAAGATTCATGCCAACTTTTGGACGCCCTACTTCCCATACGGATGGGTCCTTTGTCGCGCTCCATGGCAACACCAAGTTCGGTTGAACTCCGAGCCTCTAACTAACATCCCCACTTATCCCACCTCACATAAGTGATTGTTTATCTGCGCGAAGCGCCCACTCCTTTTATTTTCAACACTGGCAGCAATCTCTAGGCCCCAATCCCGAGGCGATTTCACTAACGCTAAACTCCATGAGACAAACGTCGGTTGACATTTGCCACGGCGTAGTTATCCAAATGACTTTTTGAAGCACGTGCACTGGCCAAAAATCTAGGCCCCGAGCCGAGTTGAATTTGCCGCAGCTACCCTACCCACTGGCTTTCGGCTTTCTCAGGTTACAATGGCCTCATTCAGGAATAAACGGCTATCACGTATAGGTCGACCCTGCCTATAAACCGGCGTATCACATATGGGTCGACCATGCCGATCAACGTTTATACATTCATTCAAACATATACAATAAAACGAAACACATACATGCCAAATACGAACTGCAACAAAATATTTATAATAGAACGTTTTTTATTCAATAAAACAAACAATAAATTACATAGTTTTGAACGTGATCTGCGTTTCAACCTTACAATAAGTATTCTTATAAGGCGTCACCCTCATCCTCGCTCTTATCGACTTCAAAAGCAGAAAACGGAAAATGTTTACTGTGGTAGAGTGGCGATGCCGAATCGATACCTGACGCTCGAAGAGCTTCCGCGGCTTGAGATGCCTTGATCCAACCGTGCCTAAATCCACGATTTTCATATCGGCAAACTTCTTCGGCAAGTTTTTCCTTGGTCTTTTCGATTCTAACTTTTCGGCCTTCATGAAAACCTTTCTCATAGGCCCTCCCCTTCGCGGACTCCATTGCGAACATACTCGCCGTCTCATAATCGGCAAGCGCGGAACTGATGAGCCGACTGGTAACCCTTTCTTCCACGATTGGGTTTCTCTGCCCGGCGGGTTGCGCCTGAGCCGCTTTGGTCTTTCTTAACTCACGCTCAGCTGCCTCCGCGCGAGCCTCTAAACTTCGAATACGTTCCTCCTTCTTCTCTATTTCTCAGCAGGTAGCGCGCAACCGCATGCCGATTTCATAGGTAGTGTTGCGAACATACTCGCCGTCTCATAATCGGCAAGCGCGGAACTGATGAGCCGACTGGTAACCCTTTCTTCCACGATTGGGTTTCTCTGCCCGGCGGGTTGCGCCTGAGCCGCTTTGGTCTTCCTTAACTCACGCTCAGCTGCCTCCGCGCGAGCCTCTAAACTTCGAATACGTTCCTCCTTCTTCTCTATTTCTCAGCAGGTAGCGCGCAACCGCATGCCGATTTCATAGGTAGTGTAAAGCCCCTTCACCGCCCCGTGAATGCCTTCGCAAAATACTTCGTAGTCCTGACGACCTACCATCGATTGCTGAACCTCAGGAGGAAAAATTTGTTGAGCAAACTCGACCGCTACATTTGGGTCTCGAACGATCGAGTCCGCCTCTGTCATGGGTCTATTCCCCACAAATACCACAAAGCTCAATGGGCACGGATTCGAATCAGATCCCCTCTCGACTCGAGGTTGAGAAGATCTGCGCCTGGGCGACCTGCTTCGACGTCGAGGAGACTGATGCCTTTCTCGATCCCTGGAACTCCTACTCCCTATGCGCGAAGGGTCATAACCTCGATTCATGTCTCCACCCAGCTCAACTAGCGTCATCGCTTCCCCTCTGCTGTTAAAGAAGAGTCTGTTCGCCATTCACACGATACCTTCAAAAGCTGGAGTTAGTTGCTTACTGTGCTCATAAAAGTTGTACCTTTAATCATTTATCCTTTACAGAGGCAGCACCCTCGAAGCAATCTCATTAATTGTGAAAACCTCAATCGTCCGGCGCCGACTGGATCGCACCGCCTAGGGCAAGGGCAGATAGGCTTAATCGCCCCAGTCGGCCCATGAATCGACTTCAAAACTCCTAAGTTCGTCTCATCCGGCGCCCAAATGATCATGCACAGCCTGGGGTAAGGGCAGATTAATCAATATATTCGGCTTAAGTGCCCCAGCCCGCCCAAGAATCGACTTCAAAACTCCTAAGTTCGTCTCATCCGGCGCCCAAATGATCATTCACAGCCTGGGGCAAGGGCAGATTAATCAATATATTCGGCTTAAGTGCCCCAGCCGGCCCATGAATCGACTTCAAAATGATCATGCACAGCCTCGGGCAAGGGCAGATTAATCAATATATTCAGCTTAAGTGCCCCAGCCGGCCTATGAATCGACTTCAAAATGATCATGCACCGCCTGGGGCAAGGGCAGATTAATCAATCTATTTGGCTTAAGTTCCCCAGTCGGCCCATGAATCGACTTCAAAATGATCATGCACCGCCTGGGGCAAGGACAGATTGATTTATCAACATATTCAAGTGCCCCAGCCTGCCCATGAATCGTTTCAGCATAATACCAACGAACTATTCGACATACGAATGATAACTCAATATTGCCAAGATATCCAATCGTAGCAAGCTCAACAGAGTAATCATTCTATCTAAAGCAGTGAAAGGCAAAAATTCTTCACCAACATAACATCACAAACTACGCACAAGTAGTAGTGAAACAAGAAGATAATTTTCATTAATAAATTGAGCGCAGACAGTAACCAATTTATACATGAAAACTACTCAGAACCAAAATTTATACATGAAAACTACTCGGAACCAACAAAAGTCCTTAAAACAAAAACATACATTAAAAGCATTCTCTAAAATTCGAATGACTCCCAGATCAATCCTCGGGGTCAGACTCAAGTGGCTCAACGTCCACCTGCTCATAAGGAATTGGCAAGGCCAATGTAAACCCCAGCGGCATGAAAGGGCCTTGAGCCACCCATGTTTGAACCCCCGATTCTCAAACTTGGGGACTTGATCTACGTATTCCTCGAAGGCGACGCCTTTTCCTGCTTCGAATGCGGCGGAAGCCTCAGATTCTGCCTTTTCCTTGGCCGCCTTCAACTCTGCTAGCTCAGTCTCCATCTTGTTAAGCGCCTCCTTGGCTAGCCTAAGCGATTCTTTGCTCGCGTTCGCCCTATCTTCAGCATCAGAACGGAGATAATCGGCAATCCGAGCCCTTTCTACTTCGGCTTCGGCTCGCGCAGTCTCCATCGCGGCTCTCATCATCTCAAACTCGGCCCTGCTCTTTTGATCGACGACTTCTGACTGCAAACGGTGAATCCTCTCAAGGGCATCGCGTAGGCGGCGACCCAAGTCGGTGATCCTGTCGACCGTCTGTAAAACGAGTTGGGATCGTTAGATGCCATAAGCAACCAAAGTCAAAACAAGTCAAAGTTCACCTACCAAAAGGGCCGATTGAGCAGATAGGGCTACGGCCACCAAATCCGGCACGGCATGAAAGGATGCCTTATCAGCTGGTAAGGAGACTGAAGCCGCCAGGCTCAAGGCTACCGCTGGATCGGTAATGATGGATGCGTCGGAAGGAATCGGCGTGTCTCTGATCTTTAGCTGAACAATGAAAGGAACAACCACGTTCGATTCTTCTAAGCGAGGCCTTTTGTCGGCAAGACTATCTGCTGAATTGGCTTCTCCCTCGGCACTACGCTTCTTGCCCCGCTCTTCCGGAATCAACCGTTCTTCAATGACCGGTTGTTCAACCTCTTTCGCCATGTCGGCCACAAGAATCTGAGCCGGCTCTTCAATAACGGGTTCGAAAGACTCAATCAAGGCAGGCCCAGAACGGGCGGCCTCGGCCTTTCTTTGGGCGGCCATGCGCTCGGCATTTTTCTTTCGAGCCATCTGCGTGAGGCTTTCCCCGGCCATACCTTCAAAAAAATCGCCGTGTAGGTCTTCCAAACTTCCAAAAATGTCTCCAGAAGAAAACTCCGCCCGACCTGAAGTGGATGGCGAGGTAGGCTGACTACGTCTGGCTGGCTCAAACGCCGATTTTAAGGCCTCGTCAACCTCTTCGGCCTCCTCAGCGAACTCTCTGGCTGGATCGGTGACTACCTCTACCACTAGCTCGACGTCTTGCCCCGAATCAGAAGCTTCGAGACCAACTTGCCTAAGGCTCTTGAAGCTAGGGAAGATAAGAGCCGCAAGCTGTTGATCGCCGGATGGAATCAGAATGTTGTCAGCGGCCGAAAAAGTAGTATAAGTAGGCTCGTATCGAAGAAGTATATGGGCCGCTCTCCCTTGCTTCTGTAAGTTTGGACGGCCGAAGTATCCGAGTGCAGTCGCAATCTGCGCAAGGACTGCATCGTCAGTAGAGACCAGAATCTTCTTCAATTTACTGCCTGCAAAGACAAAGGGTTAGACACGAACAGAAGGCCGAGTAAAAGAAAAGTTCAATAAACGCAAGGAGACACACGGCAACCTGGTTCACCCCTCCGTCTGGGAATAGGGTCTAGGCGACCCTCGCATTCGCCAAATTCCCAGTTCCCTCGGACATTGACCATTACGTCATCCACACGCTTACCAGAACTGGCAAGCATGGTTACCAAATGATGGTCAGTATCCTTGGCCCTAAGAAAGTACCGCCCAAGCCGATCGGAAGATTTGGCTAAAGCATAGCAGTGCCGAATGGCCGGAATGCCAAGATCGATCCTAAGGCGCCGGTTCAACTCTACGATCCCCATTACGATTCGAAAAAAGTTCACGTTGGGCTGAGAAGGAATCAGACCCCAATAGTGGAGGACGGCCTTAAGGAATGGATGTAGGGGGAAATGGACCCCGTCCTCTGCAATGGATAGGAGAGGAAAGACGATTGAATTTTGATCCTCTCTCTCTATATCCAGAGTGTTGTCCGTCACTAGAGATAGATGAACATCGTCGGGGATGGAAAAGTGTCTCCGGAATCCGGAGACATGACTCTCAGAAAGGAAGTCTTTCAAGTGTTTAGCCATTTTCACGAGGAATAAAGGGTTCGCCAAAATTAAAATAACAAACAGAAAGTAGGATTGCAAAGAAAAGAGAAGAAGACTTATGAGGAACAAGGGGAATGAGGGTAGACGGAGAAGAGTTGCAGAAAATGCGAGTCAGATAAGGGATATCCGCTGGCGGTCCAAGAGTCTTGAATACTCGACGAACTGTGCATTCGAAAGGACTAAAATTTCAAATCACAATAAATGAGAGACGCAAGAATGAGGCGGGAAAGTGTAATGATGACCGAAAAAGTATGCGCATTTTGACATCTATATTGGGGTACGCGAAGCCGCCTGACCTATTTTAACTTTTCCAATTCAAGACCAAACATGCCGATTAACTACCGTCAATGGGGAGTTCGGGGGGCAATTGTGGAGGCTGAATTTATGGAAAAATCAGAAGGTGCATACCATTGGAAGACTGATATTAATTGGCTGTATCCTACGAGAGTGGGAAGCCAAGTATAACATATGTGCCGAATAAGTGTAAGTCCTTAGGGCCGAATAATAGAAAGGACAATGATTAAAAAGTAGGCCCTGGCCCCGAGGATCAAAAGGAACAGGTATAAATACAGGAACAATGGGTTGAGAAAGGTATGTAAGAATCACTTCACTTAACTTAGTAAACAAGCTATCTTGAGTGTCTGAACTGACTTGTCCGTCGGAGTGCTAATTCCGGCACCCCTGACCGGAGTGTTTGTATCTTTTCAGGTGACTAGCTGAGGATCATTAGCGTCTCCCAGGATCTGAAGAGTATTTCCAAACCACTTCTCCACATTTATGTAAAAATTATGATTGAACTCTTGTTAATAATCTAAGTTGTGTTATGGAATGAGATTGAGATTGAGAACATTGAATTGTGAATTGTATTGATGATATAAAAGTTGTGCTGAAATGATGAAGTGGAAATTTATGGTAATGAGCTGGGTGGTGTTATGTTGAGTCGTGTTGAATTTTATTATGTTATGTTCAATTGTATTGAGTTATGTTAAATTATGTTGAGTTGAGTTGGGTTATGTTGAGTTGGGTTATGTTGAGTTGAGTTGTGTTGAGTTGGGTTGAGTTGTGTTGTGATTGATACCCGCGCGGGGAATGAAAAATGTTTTGGGTGCTTACGTCCTTCCGTATAATAGTCGGTAAATGTGGGGGTGGTTTTGAATTCAAGGTGTCCAAACGCCCTTGTCTAGGCTTATCGTTGGACGAATGTGGGAAAAATATTTTTGGGTGTCCACAAAGTCTTGCTGTATTGTAGTCGACAAAACTGGAAAAATGGATGATTTTAAAAATATTTTTGGGTGCCCATGTCCTGCCGTATAATAGTCGATAAACGTGGGGAATGGTTTTAAAGTTGAAAATGGTTTTAGGGTATCCACGTCCTACCGTATGACAGTTGGTAAATGCGGAAAAACATGATTTTTGAGAAAGTGATTTTTGGGAGTTCATTTCCCGCCGTATAATAGTCGGCAAAAAGTGGAGGGTGTTAAGAGTTGGGTGCCCACTATCTCGCCGTATCAAGTCGGCAAAAGGTGGAATGTGTTGAGAAATGTGTTGAATCAGTAATAATGTGTGACTTGTGATAAACTTACGAAATTACAATTCGATGTGTACTTTGGTATGAAAGGGGGATGCATATATAAATTATTTGAAAAGAATGAATAATGAAATAGTAACTAGATAAGGGATTAGGGATAATGAACTCACCGGGTTGCATGTAACTATAAGCGAAGATTATTAGTTTTGTTTGTAAATAATTGAGAAATTGAATTGAAAGGGGTTATTAATCCTATGTTGTGTTGAATTATAATTTGAGAGTGCAAAAGTTGATGTGATGTAGTTGTTAGACAAATGGGAGTTGAGTGTAGGAGAATTGTTATTGAATATAAAGGAGATTTGGATTTCTACGTTATGGAGTTATAATAATGGGAATTAGTAAAAAGGAAAAATGGAAATAAAAAGAGGAATATTAAAATGGAAATTAAATGAGGAATATTTTGGAATTGGTTAATAAATTTAAAATGATGTTGTTCCTTAAACATATTTGTTTTCGAAAAGGATTTATGATTTTTCTGATAATGAGGGATAATTTTTATAGCTGAAAGTTTTCCTTACATGTTCAAAGAAATTTTGAGAAAAAAAGATACTCTACGAATAATATCTTGAGCTTACAAAATGTCACCCTACTATATGGTATTACCCTGCATGCATGATCATTTCTATCTATGTGATAGTTATTACTTTAGAACTATGAGATTCCTACTGGGCAATTATGCTTATCCCTTGTTGTTTTATTTTTATTTTTTTCAAGAAGAGAATTCGGATCCAATAATTGAAAAGTTAAGAAGTCCATGAGTCTCTTTTGTGTAATTTCGTTGTGGATGTGAAGGAAATAAATATTGCATATTGATATTTGTAATTATTTATTTGTAGCTCCGTAGCGGAAGCTTAGCATGTATCATTGTTATTGTTGTGTTCATTGAGAGAGAGAACATGTATTATTAAGTTTCTATTACTCAAAGGTAATAGATATTTTTAAAAAAATAAAAATAAAAGTGACCTAAATTAAAGGCTTTTGGTAATGTTTCTGAGTAGTTAAAAAGTGGGGTGTGACAATGTGGGAATTGATCAATTAAAACTAAATATGGTTAAATGTGGTTTAATTAAGCTAATTGTGTAACTAAGAGTAAAGCTAATTCTACCCATGTGACTAATTGTGAAATAGTGTGATGTGATTAATTGTGGGGTGGTGTGCAGAGGATTATACCCTTATATGTTGTGTTGGATCAATATTTTAGTGTGCATGTGTGCATGTCATTATTGTGCTGGAGCTCAAAGAAGAGGTGCAAGTGTGTGCACACATGGGGCATTATTAAGAAGTGAAGTGTGTGTGTGTGTTATATGTGAGTCAAGAAGAAAAGAGGGAGCTCATTCTTGAGTCCATCATTTTTGCTGGAAAAAGCTTAGAAAGAGAGTGAGTTTGAGAGCTCAAGGGTGTAGAGAGAGAAACCCACTTTGTGATGGAAATTGAAAGAAGAACAAGGAAAATTAGAGGAAATCAACACATTATATCTGAAATTGAAGCTTAAGGTAAGAGAATTATGCTTAATTCATATACAAACTTCATATATTAGTTGAAATTAAGGAAGTTATGGAATCAATTTCATGGAATTTGTAAGGAAATGGGTTTGAATAAGAAAATTAAGCTAGGTTCATGGTTATGGAAATAAACTTAGAAATTAATTATTTATGGTTTAATTTTGAATATCTTGCATGAATTTGAGTCTCATTTTTACATACATGTAATTTGGAAGAATTAAAGAATAAATATGAAAATAATTGTAGGAATTCTTCAAATTGAGCTTGGGTTTGGAAACCTTAATATATATATATATATATATATGAGATGTATATTTGCATGCACCATGAATTTTGAAAGGATTTAAGCCATGCAAGTTTATTATATATTTGATTTTGAAGAAAAGTTTTGGAAACCATGAGTTCATGAAAATATGAGTTTTGATTTTGATTATTAATCCATACATGTAATGTAATTTAAGAGTTTTATTTAATCTAAACATATTTTGGAATATATATTTGTTAGCTATATAATTTGTATAAGCCAATCACAATTCAACACGTGGCATGAAAAAGGCAATTTAGGGAGTTAATATAAGTTGTCAACCATAGTCAGACATATGTCAGCCCGTATTGGTAATAATGGGTCTGTGTAGCACTGGAATGATCGAAGGATATAAGGTGATGTGGCCTAACAGTTACTCACAATGTTCAAAATCAAAATCAAGAGGAAAGCCTAACTGCAATATGGCGTAGTGGGATTAACTTTGAGAAAGTATGTTCAGCAATCATGGGAGAACATTTCGACGGTTAGAAGCCCACTGTAGACTCGACTTTTTTCGCGTGCCCCCCTTTCGGAGAGGGTGCGAATTGCTCCTACTACAGTTCGGACTCCTGTCACGGTTCTGAATCTAATCTCACAAAGTGCAATGTGAGACTAATAAACACAAAAGAGTCCAATCCGGCAAATCATTTTGGAAAATCAGATTTTAAATCAAATAATGCCAAAATTGGACTATTTTGCCAGATTACAGAGTCGCCACCTAAATATTTTATTTTTGAAAAATTTAGGAAACCCTGACTCGTGCCAAAGGCCACGTGTCCGTCATCACCAAAGTTGCCTCGGCTCGGGAACTTGGGTACGAGAGGGAAAGGTCATGAAATGAGCACCCCCGCTCACCCGATCAAAGATTGGCCTCTACTAACATGATATGTTGTTTGATAAACACATGTGTTCTTATTCCGGTTATTTAGCTAACTTAGTATGTGATGCGCACAGCATACAAGTATAAACTCAATCACGAGATTTGGAACAAAACAATTCATGTTTGTTTTTGAAAATGGTTTAAAAGTGTTACTCGCAAGTAGGCTAAAGCGCAGATTTGCCACCCTCAAGTGGGCTTTAAAACATGATTTTGCCACTTCGCAAAATTGGCTTAAAACTCACATTCGATGAATTGTTCCAATTCAGGCAATCAAGCCTTCACCCACAGGCATTCATGTAGTTAAACACTTAAGCAAATAGCCTCATGGCAAGCATGCTATCATGGCAATACCCACACTCATGCAAGGATGCTAAAGCGTAAACACTTACAGTGTACTCCGAGCCAAAACAGTAAACTAGTTAGAAATCATGCATGATCCTAACTATACAAAGATGCCTAATGCAACACATGCAATATGCAAATAAATAAGCTCGGCTACCTAAGATGGCATATGAATGCAACACTTGATAACATGCTTTGAAACACGTATTCAAGAAAGTGTATTGAAATTGTAATGCAGTTTGAATGATGCGCCGAGCCCGATGCATATAATACAAATGAATGATGCAAATATGCAAAGCATAAGGATGCTAATTGAACACACGCACGCTTATTACAACATTGCGTCCTCTTAAAGGAGGGTCCAAATGAATAAGCTAAGCTAATCTAAGCTAACTAACTAATATAATTAAGCTAATTAGACTAATTATTACACAACAAATCGAATAACTAGCAAACTACTTACTAATTATTACAACATTTAACTTATTAACAAATTAATTAATTAAATTACAAATTCAAGCTAACTAACAAGTAAAGCTTAAAACTAAGTTGCCTCAGCTCTATTTGAAGAAGTAGAAGATGCATGCTCGGTTTTCGTCCTGAAAAGCTCTCCGGTTTGCTCTTTAGAGGCTCTGTTTGCAGGGTGTCTTCAAGAACTTGCTGCTGAAACTTACCAAAACAATGCTGGGGAGTGCACCAGTGGCCTGCCGGCCATGAATGGTGGCTGCCGGCCATCTACCGGCCAAAAGCATACCTCTGCCAGCCAACAATGCAAGGGTGCCGGCCAACAATGCAAGGGGTGCCGGCCACTGGTGTGCTGTAACACCAAACTGCAACAGAGCACAAAACAGAGGAAAATAGAGGGTCTCCCAAGAACATGTGTGTACTGTACCACTCCTTATCATCTCTAAACATCAAAGGAGAGGTACCATTGGATCCAAAACCATCAATTAAGCATTCAATGCATAATGGCCAAGGATCCAACTTGCACAAATTCAATGAATGCAAGGCAAATAAGACTCTAGGACCACCACCTTATCATGAAAGATCAAAGGCAATGGAGACAAAGGGAATTGGCTCATTTTCATCACTTTGAGTATGAAATGGACCAATTCACCTTGTGTTCAATATAACGTCCGATCGAACACAATGCAATGCAAACATAACATGTTTGTCTTGGCATGTTTTACTTGATTCAATTCTTGTTTACACATTTTAGCTTACCAAGCCATTCATTAGTTAGTTTGTCCAATGTGAAAGTCCTCTAATAAGAGGAAGGCCAATCAAAAGATGACTTAAGACATAAGAGAAGCCATGCCTTTGAATGGGAGGAACCCTCAAGAGAGGGTCAAAGCCATTTAAGCATAAGCCTCACTCTCATAGCTTAAGCACAACTTCAAGACTAACCAAGCCTCAAAACAAATCAAAAGATGAAGAAGTGAGGGAGATGGCAGAATTTCAGTGCTAAAATGGTATGAAAAACAAGGCTCTAACATGCAAACAACTCATGTACAACATGTTCGGAGACTTAATTATTAAAACTAGTGAAGGACACAACACTAGGACCATGCAATACAATGTTCAAATGGCCAAACCAATCATGGACAGACCTCAAACATGCCAAAACAGTGGCCAAAATGTGCTGAGATGGTAGCATGAAAGGCAAGAAAATCATGTTCATGCATTGGCTCACAAACAAGGCATAAGGCACAACTTTCAAACATCATGAATGGGTGATATATGTGAGTGTGTGATGGAGTAATATGCTCTGAAAACACATGCTAAATGATGCCAAAACATGCAAACATCACAAGCACAACATGCTAATGGCCTTAAAACTCAAAGCTAGTAAGGGCCAACAACACTATAGCTATACAAAGCAAGGCATGCATGACCAAAGCTATTCAAAATAGAGCTAGAGCATGCTAAATAAAGGCCAAAAACCTGCTAGAGTGGAGCCAACACATACTAGAACAATGTGCTAAAACATCAAGCATGCAAGGCTAGTGAGCAAGATTACACTACAAGTGTAAGAAACATGCAAGAAGTGGCCAAGCCAGCCAAAAATAGAGCTAAAACATGTTTAAAAAGGCACAAAAACATGCTTAGATCAAGTCAAGAGATGGTAGAAAAACATGCTCAACTACCAAGCCATCAACACATGCAAACAAGATATGAAGAGGGGGGACCACACCCTCCTATTTTAGGCCTCAAAACCAACTTTCTACCACTAAAATTCCTCTGAGTTTCAGTGGTTAAAAGGCCAAGCAAAGGTTATTTCAAAAGCTACCAAAGATGGCTCAAAAGGGCTTTACAAGCCAAAGAGCAAAGGAGGGGAACCACCCCCTAACCACACAAGGCTCAAACCAACATTTATAAGCCTTAAAAATAGAACTTTTTGAGACTAAAACCAGCTTCAAAGTAGCATACAAAGATGGCCAAGCTATGGACTAGAACAAAGCTTAAAAGAGGTAGGTTCTTACCCTTGAAGCACAGCAACAAATCAACAAACTTCTGAACCAAAACCAAGCCAAAACCACTCCAAGGAGCTCAAATGAGGCCTCCAAGATCCTCAACACCAAGGTGAAGGTGTTTGGCTAATGGTGCTGGTGCAAAAGTGAAGAGAAAATACACTTTCAAGGCTAAAAATCTAGAGAGAGAGGATTCTAGAGAGAGAGAATGAGAGATATCTCAGCTCAAATTTTTGTAACCCTTTGCATGCATATAGATGGCTTGTATATATAGGAGATACAAAAGCCCGTTGAAGAGATCCAGCCATCCACGTGGGTGCAGATGGTTTATCCTGCAAACAGCTGGCTCAAAAATATCTGAAAAATATCTACTGAAACAATGGTGGCCGGCCGGCCATCAGTAGTGGTCGGCAGTGCCTCATTGATGGCCGGCAGGCCTCATCAATGGCCAACAGGCATAAATGGATGGCCGGCAGTGGCATTTCATGGCCGGCAGTGCACCAAAATAAGCACTATGGAGGGCCAAAGCATGGTCCAAAAATGAGATAGAATGGAAATAGGGTGTAGACACCCTATTTTGATCGGCCCTAAGACTTGGGCACTTTCTTTTGAACACACTATGATGAAAGTTGGAATATACTATTTTATGAATTTCTCAGCAGAAAATATCAAAAAGCTTTAATCCCAAACCTCACCCATGTTGTCCAAATTATTAATTTTTAGTATTTCATAATATTTTATAATTTTATGTGTTGTACATAGTTTTTGATGTTTTTATCTAAATTGGTATAAATAATTTTGATATTTGATAAAAAAAAAAGAAAATGATAATATATATATATATATATATATATATAAATAAAAAAAAAAAAGAGGATGAATGAGTGGGGGATGGAGATAAGATTTTTGGTGAGGTTGTGTGGGGGCGGTGGAGAACAATTATTTTTTTAGAAAGGGAGGGAGCATGTATGGTCACGGGGGAAAAATCAAAAAAAAAAAAAGAGAAGAGAGCATGTGAGAAGTTGGAAAATATTAAAAAGAGAGAGGGACAGAAAAGGGGGAGTGGGTGGTGTATTATTTGAAGGAAGATAATCTGAGATTGATAAAAGGGGAGAGTGGTGTTCATGAGTGAAAAGGGGGGAGGGGAGTGATATTTTCTGAGAGAGAATTTTCTAGAGAGAGATTGAGAGGGAGGGAGGGAAGTTTCATCCACAAACCCACACCATGCACACATACACACATGGCATACACAATACACACATACACTTAGCTTCACAAACCCACACCATGCACACACACACGACACTGCTACACATTAGCACACTGTGATACACCCCACACCACACACACTGCCACTCTCTCCTACAACACACACGGCAGACCCATACACATAGGCATAAACTCTCTCTCTCGCTGTTTTGATTCGGGGTTAGCAGAAGCATCACATATTGATCCGCACACAACCCACACACATGCATCCATGTTTGACTCACTCCATGCACAGCATATACACACACCCATTTTGAGAGACACTCAATAATCAACACTGCACACACACCCACTGTGATCTCTCTCTCTCCGATTACATACATACACATGCACACACAGCAGCAAGACACACAGACACACATGCACTAGCTCTCTCTCTTCTCTCTCTAGGACACACCATGCACACCACTGCCATCTAGACACGGGAGAGACTGATCATACACACAGACACTACACTCACAGAGATTCACACAGGCATCTGGTTCTCTGATCTCTCTCTACAATTGAGATAGCACACCGATACACACAGGGGGGTAGACTCAAAACAGAGGGAGATACACAAACCCAAGAGGGACACCCAGCAGATGCATACACCCACGGCCATGAGCTCTCTCTTGGCTCTCTCTATGGATAACACATGCACTGGCTCTTTCTCTTCTCTCTCTATAACACACTGACTCACGGCATAGACATTGATCATTCACAAACACACACCAGCTCTCACACACAAACTGAGCTCCCTCTCCCTCTCGGCTCTCTCCATAGACACGCCTACATACACACTGATAGACACGCACACGCAACACACAAGGGCACACCCATGCACACGGACATACACCCAGTGTCCGAATAAATAAATATTACAAATCCGAATGAGGGTCCGAATGTCCAAGTGTCCGAATAAATAAATATTACAAATCCGAATGAATAATAAGGAAAAGGGGCTGTTTAATTTATTACAACAAATAATATGTAATGATCATGTGATGCTCCTCAGGAATTACTCTGTCTGCCTTGTTGAGATTTGTTCTGTTTCACCTTATCATTGCTTTCGACCAAAAGCGTATTATTTGCAATTTATTGGAGCCTTGCTGACCCAAAACAAGACTTAGTCGAGCCCCAAATAAATCCAAGCATACCTTGTTTTCTTTGTGGAAATCTATTTTTTGTGCCTGACGTGAAACAGCGCAAACATACAGACAGGGTATTCCTAGCCATGTTTGTCTCTTCCACTCTTCTCTATCATGGAAAATGCTCAAGAGAGAAGCGAATTCGGTTCCCAAACCATCTATCGTTGCAAGTTGATTTGCAAGATGATTTTGGACACGATAGGACAAAGATCAATAAATGCAATGCATAACACCCACCCCTCCCTCCTATCATGAAGCAAATTCAAGAAGGGAAGTAGAGACGCTTCAAGATTCATCAAAACATTATGGACTAATGTAAGACAATCCTTGACACAATAAACTCGGTATAACGTCCGACCGAATTCAATCAATCATATTGGTTCTTTATGTTGGTTGATTCATTTTAAGCTCAATTTTCTTAGCCTCTTTTATATTACCTTCCCTTTTCTTTAATCCATTAAGTCCACGGTGATATTTACATCCACTAAGTCCGAAATGCAATAAAGGAAAATAAGTGTCGACTTAACCCGAATAAATAAACCTTATTTTCTTCGGAGGAAATTACAAAGGAAGAGTCAAACTTATTTACAAGTTAGGGATTTCAAGTCAAACTCAAGATGCGCAACAAGAACTAGTCAAACTCAGAAGAGTGATAATGGCTTAGAAAAACCCAAAATGAGCGATGATGACTTGAAATCCAAACTTGATAATAAGTGATAATGACACTTTCCTTGGTGATTTCCAAGGGTCAATTAATCCCAGTAAACACATTGATAATAAATTCTTCGGGGGAAATTATAAATGAAAAGTCAAACTCATTTACAAGTGATAAGGGATTTCAAGCCAAACTCAAGATGCGCAACAAGGACTAGTCAAACTCCAAAGAGTAATAATGACTTAGATAAACCCATAGTGAGCGATAATGACTTGAAATCCAAACTTGATAATAAGTGATAATGACACTTTCCTTGGTGATTTCCAAGGGTCAATTAGTCCCTTAAAAGTAAACACACTGGTGACTAAAGAGAAATAAAAAATAAAAGGTTGTGCTTTAGTATAAGAACATGTAAACGTTTGGGGCAATGGACCGCCAAAGAGATTAAACCATTAAGCATAGAAGGTTTTATGTCTTTGGTAGTGAACCTCCTAAGAGATTAAATCATTAAACATAGAACTTTTTATGCTTTTGGTAGTGAACTTTTTATGCCTTTGGTAATGAATCCCCTAAGAGATTAAACCGTTAAGCATAGAAGAGTTTCTTTCTTATCCTTGAACCGCAATCTTTTATTTTTCACAGCTTTTTAATCGAAATAAGCAAAGAATGGAGGGAGGTTGCAGAGATGATTATGCGAAGTTGATTAGTTGGTTAGTACAAACAAACATGATATTTAAAACATGAATCATTGAAATAAATTAAACAGCCCCCTAAATAGCATACAATAGTGCTGAAATTAAGCTATAGAAAGCGACCAAAATTAAATAGGATCAAGTTAGTAAACAAGTAGAAGGAAGGGTGGCTAACCCCTCCACTTTTACAACTTCAAATCACATAGTTTAGATGTTGAAAAGCAGCCCCAAAACAGTCCCAAATCAGCCCCAAAATAGTGGGAAAAATTAGCAAAAACAAGTGGAAACACAAGGATTCAAGCTTGGAATAAGGTTCAAAGAAGGGTGATTGACCCCTCCACCTTTGGGTAGCTTTTAATCACAAGTTTCAGCCCTCAAAACAGTCCCAAAGCAGTCCCAAAATAATATGAAAACACAAGAAAAAGATGAACAAAGATTGAAATGAAAGTAAGGAAGCTTTACCTCTTATACAGAAGTGTTCTTGTTGTAAATCAAACTTGATTCCAAAGCACCCTTAAGTTTGAGTATGATTTTCAATTCTCAAATCAAGATCCAGGTTCAAGCTCTTGTATGGTATGTATGGATGGAAGAACAAGGAAGAACAAAGATGGTTTTCAAGCTCTTGTATGCCTAACACCTTGATATTTCTCTTTGTTGTATGATATTTCTAACTTGATGTTGTTTGATAATGTTTTCTAACTCTTCTCACCCATTCTAACCCTTGATACAACAGGATGAGGTCTGTATTTATAGGCCCCGAGCAGTTTTGCTCAAAATATCTACAGAATTGGGCAGCTAGCAAAACATTATTGTATCTGTGTGAAAAGTGAAGAGGTCCAGCCGGATGTTGGTATCTCCGGCCGGATATCACTTAGGTCCGGCCGGACTTCAATATATTTCCACTATCTCTTACTTTCAAGTCCAATACAAGTTGATACAAGGTGCAATACTAAAGTTCCGGGGTAGAAATACAGTGGGTATGGCAGGTTGGAATTGTTTAGAGCTCGAACTCAGATTCTTTTATTGAGAATTTAAACCACTAACTCAATGTAATTGTCATCATCGAATGCTCGGAATCAAGCGCCTAAGTCTTACGAGCAGTCAAAATTGGGGTGTCTACAGCAGGGAAAACTAAAGTATTTTCTTCATTATTAAGATTGAAAGATGAAGAGGAGTTTGTGTGGATAGTAGAGCATCAAACTGCTTTCGAAGGAATTAAAGCCTACTTGGCCAAGCCTCTAGTGCTGATGCCACCAAAGAGAGATAAGCCTTGGAAGTTGTACATTGCTGTAGCAGAAGATTCATTGGGAGTTTTCTTAGCCCAGGACAATGAAGAAAGCAAAGAGCAAGCAGTTTATTACCTTAGTAGGTTTTTAAATTCTTGTGAATGTAAATATTCAGCTGTAGAAAAGTTGTGCCTTGCATTTTATTTTGTTGCAATGAAATTAAGATACTATCTTTTACCTACAATTGTCCTGGTAATTGCAACCACATATTTGGTTAAGTATATGTTATCTAGACCTATGTTGAGAGGAAGAATTGGCAAATGGATACTAACCTTATCAGAATTTCATCTAGAATATGTCCCCCAAAAAGCAGTAAAATGACAAGTTTTAGCTAATTTCTTGGTAGATCATCCATGTCAGACAGAAAGCTAACAGATAATGGATCTTGGTATGGTTAATATTGAGCCATGGCAAATGTGGTTTGATGGATCAAAAGCCAATGGTCTAATTGGAATTGGTGTGGTGATTAAGTCACCATAGGGGGTAGAAACCACACATGGTTTCAGAGTTGATGAAATTACTTGTTCCAATAATCAAGCTGAATATGAAGCTTTAATAATGGGACTGGAAATGCTTATTGGATTACAAGCTCATGTAGTTGATGTATTTGGGGATTTCCAATTGGTGGTCAACCAAGGAAATGAATTTTCAAATGTCAAAGTGCAAGCATGTTGTCATACTATGTTGTTACATTACATTTGCTTTCTCAGTTTCAGATAGCAAATGTGACTTCTATCCTAAGATTCATGAATAACAAAGCCAATGATGAAGCTCAGAAAGCTTCAAATTTCAGGAGAATCGATGACATTCAAATAAACATAAGTCAAGCAACATATCAAAAATTAATACCACCCTTAACTAAAAGAAATGTGGTGTTAGAAGTCAATCATAATGACTTACAAGATCAAGATTGGAGATATTTAATAATGCAGTACCTAACTGGTCCATCTTTGAAAGCCAACAGAACGATTAAATTACAATCTATGCAATACATAATGTATCATAATGCTCTTGACAAAAGGGGAGCAAATGGGTTGTTATTGGAATGTCTGGGGCTAAAGGAGGTATTGACAACCATGGCTGAAGTTCATGAAGGCATCTGTGGTGCTCATTAGCCTGGTGTGAAAATGAGATGGATGCTTCAAAGACATTCCTACTATTGGCCAACCATCCTTAAAAATTGTATAGCGTATGCTAAAGGTTGTCAGGCATGCCAAAAACATAGCATAATAAGACATGTACCAATAACTGATTTATACGCAGTGAAGCCTTGGCCATTTAGAGGATGGGCTATGGATATGATAGGGAAAATACATATACCCTCTTTGAAGCACCATTGTTTCATCTTAGTGGCCACAGATTACTTCACTAAGTGGGTCGAAGCTAAACCATATAAAGCTGTAGACCAAACTGAAGTTATTGGATTTATTAAAGATCTGATTCACAAGTTTGGCATCCCACAGACCATAACTGTGGATAATGCGACTGTATTTGATGGAAATATGGTAAAGTCTTTCGTGACAGAGTTTGGAATTAGCTTTGTTAATTCTACCCTTTATTATGCACAAGCCAATGATCAGACAGAATCATCTAATAAGTCTTTGAAAAAAGGAATATAGAGAGTTGTGGAAGACAATCCAAGGGATTGGCATAACTTATTGTTGGATGTATTGTGGGCTTATAGGAATTCTCCAAGGTCAAGTACAGGAATTACTCCTTATGCCTTAGTATATAGGCATGATGCAGTGTTACCTGTAGAGATTAACATTAAGACCTTGAGGGTGAGATGCCAGGACCAGTTAGCTCCTGAGCAGTACCATCAGAGCATGTTCTTAGAATTAGAAAATGTGGATGAAGCTAGAATTTTGGCATTAAATAGTATTCTTTTTCAAAAGAAGAAAGCAGCCAAAAACTAAAAGAAGAAAGTCAAGCATATTAGCTTTGATGAAGGTGATTTGGTATAGAAGACAATACTCCCAATAGGAATTAAAAGCCATAAGTTTGGCAAATGGTCACCTAATTGGGAAGGACTATATCAAGTTCATAGATTTTTTCATTGGGGAGCATACCATTTGAGAAATTTGAATGGGTATGTACACCCTAAGAAAATTAATAGTAGGTACTTGAAGCCTTATTATCCAACTATATGGGAAACACAAGGAGTCTAGTAAATGCTAAACAAGAGAAGCATGAAAATACTCAAATAATAAATAAAGAATTCATTTCATAAGGAGTTAAGTAAATGCAACCATAGATTGGTCCAAAAGTCAGTACAATGTTTCAGTTTTTCCCTTACAATTGATTCTCTACTCTTAAGGGATGGGAACAACTGAATGGCTGTAGTCATCTCCTACCTTCGATCAGCCAGTCCTTGGTTGGTGATTTGCAACTTTGTGGCAGTTCGATCCAAAGCCAAGTTAACTGCTGATAACTTTTCCTGTAGTTGAGCTTTCTTCTCTAAAAGTTGGGCTCGAAATTGGGAGACAGAGAAATGTTGTTCTTTTAATTCAGACACTTCAGCATGTATATAGGAAACAAATTCCTGGCCTCTCAACAATTTCTCCTCTGCAGCTTTGGCAACATGGCAAATGTTGATATAAAAGTCAATAATAGCCGTTGCCTAAGACAAGTGACTTGAAATGGCCATGTTGGATTGCTCAATGACCTTGCAGCACTGGAGGAAACCATTCTTGATAATAGGTCTTTACAAGGCTTCGAATGGGATCCTCGAGAACAATGTCAGCAACTCCAAACAGATGCCCAAATCCAGTGAAGGTGAGGAAGCCCTACTGATGGTTGAAGAGCTCTCAAAATTTTCCAAGAGAGAATCAGCCAGAACCAATGCCTCAGTTTCATTACTGGCTGTTGGAATGGTAGAAGGCATGTCAAAAAGGCTAGCTAGTCTAGCTTCAAAAATGTCTACCTCTTCCATTGACATTGGTGGTTCAGAAAGGGCTCTAGTGGTAGGAAGAGATGGCTGCATAGGGATAGGAGAGGAGGATGAAGTGTCCCTAGCAGTTTCCATAGTCCTAGCCACCAGTAGGTCAAGAGAAGAAGGGCTGGAGCTGGATAGTGATGGTGGACAAAGAATTACTGAGCTACCAGTATCTTCTCTGAGAGAATCAGCTATCACTGAAGATGAAGTAATAACTGGGATCTCCTCAGAAGGGGAAGGAGTAGCAATGATTGGAAGGAGAATAAACTGGGCTGAGTTAAAGTTTAGAAGAGGAAGGTATGAAGTTAAGCCAAAGGATAAAGATATAGGAATGTTTTGCCTCAAAAAAGGTGTGAAAAGTGTAAAACCAGGGAGTAAGAGTATTGCCTGAATAGGCTCTACACTTAGAGGCACTTTAGTGTCAGTCTTCTTTTGCTTTTTTGAGGATGTTTCTAATAGTCTTTCAACTTCAGATGAAACTAAAGAAGTCCTTATCGAAGGAGAAGGTAGAGTAGTTGTTGCTGCAAAAGAAGAAATACGAAGCAATGTTAAGTTTTAGTATCGAAAACTTAAGAAAGGAAACTAGAGACACAAAAGGAAATTACTAGTTTCAGAAGTGGTAGCAATGGTTGGAGAACTACGAAGGGTATAATGTTCAGCAGTTTATTGCCTCCTTGCAGTTTCTCTTTGGAGTGCATTAGCAGCAGCAACTTCATCCCTAAGCATTTGTTATTGTCTCCTCTTCTCAGCCCTTTGGAATACAATGATCTCTTTTGAGTGTTCCACTTCCACTGCTTTAGCAGATGCTTCATGAATGGGATCCCCAGTGAAATCAAAGAGAGAGACCGTCATTTTCTTCTTTCTTTTTAATGGTGTCTCCTGCTCTTTCTCTGCTTCCTCTTCTCCCACGTGAGCCTTAGGTACCTCCTCTCCAGGATCAAGCAAGAGCTTTCTTTTCTTTGTTGTTGCTGCTTGCTCTTGAGGAGATTTAAAGCTTGAACTCTTTGAAGAGAGTCTCCCTGTGAGGCACCTACACCACCTACACCAAAGAAGGAACTATAAGTACAAAGCAAAAACATCATAAAGAAAGGGAAAAGAAAATAAGCAACAGTGCATACCTTTCTTTGAAGCAGCTCGAGTGACTCTAAGAAGAGGTGAGGCAACAGGAACAGACTTTGTGGTAGCAGGGGTAAGAGCTGGAGTAGCATGAGCAGTAGAGGAAGTAACAACTCCAGTCCCTTTGGACTTGGCTTGAGGCACATCTGGTACCACTAATAGATTTTGAGGATAAATGGCCAAGTACACCTCTATATTGGTCATCCACTAATTCTGGTACCTTTTCAGTGTGTTGCTTTGGAGAATGAAGGGTAGGTATTTAAAATCAATCAAGTCTTGGATGAACTTGGAGGTTGCCTCTTCTAATATGGATCTGGGAACTTTCAGTTATCTTGTTTGCAAGGTTTGAGTTGGACTGACTGCAGAGAGGGATAGGGATCCCTTGAGAGAGTCCAAATTGCCTAGCAAATTGGGCAGGGCAATAGGGCTCAGAGATACACTTATAAGCTCTGGAGTTCATAGTACCAATGAATAGCTCCCTCGGGATCAAAATAAAAACCCACATACTTTTGTGCTGAGGCCTAGAGCAGGACCTATCGTTCAAAAAGGTCCTCAACCAGGCTGGGCCAATATTGGCTTCGAAGGGGTAGAAGAAAGTGTGAAAAGAAGGGGAAGCTGGGAGTTGGTGGAAGAAAGAAAAGTAGAAGGCAAAGTTAGAAGGATAAAGAGAGACATTGGCTAACTTCATGCCATAAGTGGTAGGGTTTGATATTAAAAACTTTCGACACTTAGAACGCAAATTAGTGAAGTATGCAAAAAATCAGAGTTGGAGTATCCAAAACGGGCCTCCTTAATTAGCATCCATGGGTTTTTCACAAAAGAGGGAACAAGCTCTGCAGACATGGCCCAAAACATATGGAGCTAAGCCCACCTGTTTATGCAAAACAAAAGCTTTGGCAAGAAGGGCAAACTCAGGCATAATCCTCTGAGAAGAAGTACAGAAAAGGAATTTGCAAAGCCAATACAATAAAAAGGAAAAGAATTCCCTATCAGTCATAGGGCCTTCCCTTTTGTTCTCAGCCTTGACAAAGTCACTATAGGATGAGTTCAGAGAGGGAAGAGAAAAAGGAATGCTGAGGTCAGGGTAGTTTGGACCAAAAAGAGTACCAATAGAGGATAACCCTAACAGATGACAGATGTCAAGGACAGTAGGAGCCATCATACCATATCTAAATTGAAAGAAATTGAAAGCAGAATTCCAAAAATAAAGAGCAGCAGGTATTAAAAATGGGTCCTTCGAAATGGTGAACCTGGATAGTTAAAGGGCGTCGAAGAGGCAAAGTTCCTAGAGATCTAGTGTTCTAGCAGGGATGACCCGATTATACCATTCCTGCCATTCTGGTCTTATTGTGGGCCAGTAGCGATAGGGTCAGTTCACTCTCCAGCTTCCCCAATCAAGATTGCCTTCATAAAGAAGGCAATGGTCCTCCAAACGTAGGTACAGAGCTGGAAGCTAAGTAAGGACCTCTTTAAAAATAGGCCCAAGCACATATTCTTGTTGCTCATGGCGACGGGGAATGAAAATACGCCCATCAATAGCACTTTTCTCGCCAGCTTTGTATTTCTCACACTCTTCAACAATGATCCTTTTTAAGGCTACGGATGGACTCACACGCTCCACGACTGGTATCTTCGAGGAGGAAAAAGCCATTAACAGAAGTTTTCAGAGAATGAAGTTGAGAAAAATGATAAAGAAGATGAGAGGTCAATAGAGATGAAGGATTTGTGTGTTGGGCAAGCAAATGAATTAAAACACACGAAAGGAAAAGGTTTTTAAACCTTTCTGTCCGAAAGATGCCCAATCAATTTAAATGGGCAAAATTCATAAGAAGTACTGAAGGTGTGGATATGAAAAGTTTCTCTCAAAAGTGATCGTTTGGGAGGGAAACGTATCTTAAACACTCATATTGGCTTTAAAATCAAATATTTGGCTTCGAAAGCCAAGTTTTGGCTCCAAAGCCAAATGACAAACATCCAGCTAGGGTTTCGAAAGCAGAAAGTTGACTACGAAGCACATTTTATACCTAAAAGTACAAGAATGCGCAGGTGTTTGTTTGCTTCAAGGGGATTAAAGACTTGCTTTTAGGTTTCTTGTTGAAAGTAAAATCCTTCGAAGTAAAATTTAAAGTACTCTGCAGCTAGAAGTTATTTGTTTTAGACTTCGAAGTTAGAAAAAACCAATATCTGGTTAAGTAGTGAAAGAACACAAAGGGACTCACTATTTTAGAATAAAACAGTGCAATCCCTAAGGAAAGATAGTTAATTCAAAGCTGTTGATGGTGTTAACCATATGATTGGAATGAGAAGACCTAAGGCAAGGATTGTCAATTATTCTCCATATGTTGGAGAAATTCAAATTAGGTTTCCAGTATTCCATTGAAAATGTTCAAATCAGGTTTCGAAGGACAAAATTGGTAAATCCGAAGCTCTGATTTTGTTTGCTTTGGGCAAATAGAATGGTTACAAGTATACATTGGAATATAAAACATACATTGCCGAAATAAAGAAAGAAGAGCCTAGCTTTTATTAATATAAGAATATTTGCATTGGAAACTTATTTGGCTACATTCTCAATTTCTTGTAAAATAAGGAATGGACAAAGTTACAAGGTCATGAAACTTAGTCCAGCAAAAATCAATAAACATATACTCTTTTATTAATCTATCTTCTATCCTATCCAAATTTGGTTTATCTAATTGATGAGCTCTTAATTGGAAAAAGAGTTGTTGGGCTTTCACTTCAAATTCTATATGCTTAAGAGCCTTCTCTGTCTCATCCATCTTCTCTTCCTCTTATGCTTCGCCCATAATGGCATCTTCTCCATACTCTAAATCTGGGTTTTTGAAGTTCTCAAATTCTTCAAGGAGATTCTCTGCCTTATACTAAACCTAGATTCGAGCAGCAGCGGTTTCATTCAATACTTCATTGGTAATTGAGGCGTTGATATGCCAATTGAGTAGCAGAGGAAGTTGGTCTAGAAAAGCATGAAGCTCTGCATGAGCTACATAGGTGAGAAGATGGCTGCGAGAAATGATGTCATAAGCCCATAACAGGTTCTTATGAGGGATATCATTTCGCAGGACTTTGAAGGACAAATGGGAAAAAGCGGCAAGCAAGGTTTGAGCCCTATATTGCTAGTAAGTAGTTGGGGGAACTGGAGCTTGATAAGGAGTGAAGTGTTGACTCTCAAAGATGGTGAGCCTTAATTCCTCAATCTAATTTAGGTTAGGGGGCAGCAAAGGAGCAGTGGGAGCCTCTTTGAAAGAAGATGAGAATTCAGGTTTGTTCACGCATTCAAGCTAATCAGAGAAGCAAAGTTTTGCTCTTTTGGCTAAGAGTACAGGACTAATTCCTAAGGCTTCATCAGGGTGTGGAGCCCTTCGCACCATTCGGGATGGCAAAGAAGAAGTGTACCATGCTGAAAGCAAGTTGTGCTCAAGGCTGCGCAGACAGTTGAAAGGAATATACAGGTACACTACAGAGCTACGCTTGGAAGGATGGACTGCAAGAGGGTCATCAAATTCAGGAAATCGATGATGGATGTGCTCCCTCATTTGAGGTTGAGTAAGAGTAGGCCAAACTCCCCAGTTAGAAGCTTTAAAAGAAGAAGAGGAAGCAGCAGCCTCATCCCACGCAGAAGGTTTTGTGGCAGAAGAAGAGCTTCCAATATCCATTATTGCAAAGTCTTGGACTAAAGAATTGTGAACAATAGGTTCTTGATCTAAAGGTCGATGAATTGCAAAAGCTTGCATGACTTAAATAAATGGAGATGGATAGGTGTGGCTAATAAATGCATGAAAATTCTTTCAAGGGTGAACATCATTATCTAACAACTCTTCGTATGCTTGATCTATGTAAGAAAAGGTTTGTTTGGCCAGGCGAACTGTATCAGCCTTTTCGAATGCTCAGATAGTGGGAAATTTTCGAGGCATATAAGAGAAGTTAATGCAGTACAAACACTGCAATGAGGGACGTCAGTTGCATTTCTAAGAACATGCAGAGCCCATGCACATCTTAGGATGTGGATAAAGTGCCTTGATCTACTAATATCACCAGGTATTGGGTATATTAGTGCGGAGAGTAATGTTGGCTGTATAATTTGTATAAGCCAATCACAATTCAACACGTGGCATGAAAATAGCAATTTGGAGAGTTAATACAAGTTGCCAACCATAGTCAGACATGTGTCAGCCCGTAATGGGTCTGCGTAGCACTGGAATGATCAAAGGATATAAGGTGATGTGGCCTAACAGTTACTCATAAGATTCAAATTCAAAATCAGGAGAGAAGCCTAACTGCAATATGGCGTAGTGGGATTGATTGTAAGAGAGTATGTTCAGCAATCATGAGAGGACATTTCGACGGTTGAAAGCCCACTTTGACGGTTACCATTGAGAAGTATAAATAGCAGAGAAGGGCCCAGAATGAGGGATCCAGACTCAGATCCAGAAACCAGTTTATTTACTTCATATTTATTTCCAGTTTTACATTTCCAGTTCTTTACATTTCTGTATTTCAAATTCTTGTACTGCACTTCATTCATAGGAATAATGTCAAATAACTTGTTGCTGTAAACCTCTATGAGGCTGGGTCAAATCATTATAAGTTTTTCATTTTACTTAATGAAATTCTGAAATTATTCTTCACTTTGTTATTTACTAAATTTTCCTAAACAAACCACCAGTAAAAGTCCTCTTTACTGAGGCTGAAAGAACTAAAACAAAATCGTTTGATAATTGGTTGGTAATTAATCTTCTGTAAGGACTGATTGATCCTTACTGGCACGCTTGAAATTACAATATTAACCTTTGAAAGCCAAAAAAGCCAACAATATTAAATTAGTTAGTTTTATTTGAATTACATACATGCAATATTTGCTAGAAAAATTGACATGAAAATGAAGAATTAGAGCTAAGCTCAAGTTTATGAAAGTTAATTTAGAAATTAATTATTTTGGATTTGATTTTGAAAGTTGTAATTAAATTAAGCTCCATAAATTAGATGCAATTTTATTGTGCATTTGATTTTGAAAAAGAATTTTAGAACCATGAGTTCACGGGTTTTGATTTTGAAATTAAGTAAGGTTTTGATTTCAATATTGTGTTTCAAGCAATGTTGTGACACCTGGACCGGACCGCCCAGTTGGACCGGTTGGAACAGGAACCGGGACTGTTTCCAGTCCGGACAGCCCTCTAAAATCGGAGTAGGCTCAAAACCAGGGTAAATATGGAAAACCGGTGGACCCGGCGGTCTAACCGGAATAATCGGTGACCCAGAATGGGTTTGGAGAAACGGCTAGGTTTGGTGCATATATATATATATATATATAGCCTTAAGCAATCTTCTAGGGCTTAATGACAGAGGGCTTTCGTCTCCCTCTTCTTCTGGGTGTCGCCTCTCTCAAACTCGAACTTTTACTTTCTCTGTTGTCCTAGCAGCAAATCCGGTAAGCATAAATCCCGGCGGTGTTTGCACAGAATTCCGATGGTGAACGGACACAAAGGTGAGTAAAAATCTGTGATTTGGTGAACTAATTTCTTTTGGGTTTTTTTTGAATTAAACCCAATTAAATATGTGATTTGGAGATAGCTTCCTGTATACAAAAATCTGTGATTTGGTGAGCAACAATCTGTGATTTGGTGAACCCAAATTCCAATTAAACTAAACTTTTTTTTTCCCCTTTTGGATTGCTTTGATTTATATATATGTGTGTGTGTGTGTGTGTGTGTGTGTGTGTGTGTGTGTGATTGTTGTATATGCATAGTTTTTAATTACTAGTGTAATATAATATGCATGAAACTGCTGCGTATTTGTGTATTTGCAATGATCTAACAGTTTCATTTTGTTAACTGTTCTGTTTATATATATTTATATACGTGATTGTTATATATGCATAATTTTTAATTACTAGTGTAATTCTGTTTGTATCAAAGCTTGAGTCATTCCACGTCATAATGGATCCCTTAAAATTGAGTAGTTCCCCATTTGCAATGATCTAACAGTTTTATTTTTATTATAATCAAGTCTCATGTTTTTATTATATTTTTTATTTTTATAGCTTTTGGTCCCTCTTTTCTGGCTAGTTTACCCCTGTTTTGTTAACTGTTCTGTTTCTCTCCCCCTTCTCTTCCTCTTCTGCATTCATTTTAATGGTTTTTTTTTTTTTAATGATCTATAATATAATTGTTATGGTTTGTTAATGTTTGTTAATGGCCTATATAAACTTCCATATTGTAATTGTTTAAATGTTTGTTTGTTAATTTTTTTTTTCATAGCTGTTATATATATGATAAATATATTATATATGTTGTTTTAGGTGAAATGGATTCATCTGGCCATAATTCAACAGCACACTCTAATACCCTATCATCAACAAGACGTAAATCTGATCCAGCATGGGACCATGTCACTGAGGGGTGAGCTCCTGATGGGAAGAGAACTTTAACATGTTTGTATTGTGGGAAAACTATCAAAGGTGGAGGGATTAATAAAATGAAGCAACATCTTGCAGGAAAGTCTGGTGAGGTTGGGCCATGTAAAAAAGTTCCAGGTGATGTTAGGTATCGAATGGAAGAGGCTTTGAAAGCAATTACTGAGGTTAAAAAAAAAACAAAGTGAGGAATCTAATTCCTTTGGTCGAGCTGTTTTCAAATTTGAGGATGATGCGGAAATTGAAGAAATAATTCCACAAAGCAATAAGGGCATCTTAATTAATGAACGTGGTGGTAGTAGGAATAAGCGTAAAGCAACGACACAAAGAGGAAAAGGAAATAAGCCTGCAAAAATTGATAATTTTTTTGCACCAAGGACCACTTCGGGCTCTCAACCAATTATTAAAAGTGCCCTTGCAACTAAAGAAGCTGTACATAGGGCATATATGATTGTGGCAAAATATTTGTATGATACATATGTTCCAATGAATGTTGTCAATTCTGTATACTTTCAGCCCATGTTTGATGCTGCAATCGCCATTGGTCCAGGATATAAAGTTCCTACCTACCATGAAGTTCGAGTTCCTTTATTGAATGACTCAAAGAAAGAGCTTCAATTGTTTATTGACTCTATAAAAGGTACTTGGGCTGATACTAGGTGTACAATTATGGGTGATGGTTGGACTGATGGTAGACATAGAACCCTCATTAATTTTCTTGTATATTGCCCTAGAGGAATCACTTTTGTTAAATCTATTGATGCCTCTAATGCTGTAAAAGATGCTCCTCTTCTTTTTAAATTGTTTGAAGAAATTATTGAGTGGATAGGAGTGAGCAATATTGTGCACATGGTAACAGATAATGGGGCAAATTATGTTGCTGCTGGAAGACTTGTTAGTCAAACTTACAAGAATATGAATTGGTCTCCTTGTATAGCACATTGTTTGAACTTAGTGTTAAGTGATATTTCCAAGTTGCAACATGTGAAAGAGCTTGCTTGTAGAGCATCAAGTGTAACAAGATTTATTTACAATCGCCCATAGTTGATAGCTTGGTTGAGAACAAAGAAAGGATGGACTGAAATTGTGCACCCAGGAGCAACCTGTTTTGCCACTACTTTCATTGCATTGCATAGTATTCAAAAATATATGCATAATTTGAAAGCCTTAGTAACAAGTAAGGATTTTGCGGATTCAAGGCATGCAAAAGATAAAAAAGCAAAAGAAGTTGTTGCTATCATTTTAGACAGTAAGTTTTCGAATGATTGCTTGATCATTATTAAGATTGTTGAGCCACTCATGCGATTGTTGCGTATTGTTGATAGAGATAAAAAGCCTTCAATGGGATATGTATATGAGGGCATGTATAGGGCAAGAATAGCAATTAAGAATGTTTTCATAAAGAAAAAAAGATTGTACAAGCCTTATACAAGTATTGTCAAAGAGCATTGGGATAGGACATTACGCAAAAATATCCATGTTGCAGCTTATTGGTTGAATCCGGATTTTCAATATGATCAAGCATCATTTTGCAAAAAACCAGAGGTTATGACAAGTGTGCTTGATGTGATTGAAACAAAAGCTACATGTAGCAAGACAAAACTCTTGGATAAAGCTAGATTGTTTCGAGATCAATTAGAAAGTTTTGGAAGAGAACTTGCTACTATTACATCCAAGACAACACAACCAGGTAAAATTATTTATTACATTTGATTTTTTCATTGTGATTGCTTAATAATTCTTTAAGTGTAATATTAGTTCTAATTTATTTATTTCTTCTTTTCTTTTAATAATAAGATGAATGGCGGAGTTATTTGGCCATAGTGCTCCAAATTTGCAAAAGTGGGCAATTCGAATTCTTAGCCAAACTAGTAGTTCTTCTGGATGTGAAAGGAATTGGACTGTTTTTGAATGTATACATACAAAAAAGAGGAATAGATTGGAACATCAAAGGCTTAATGATCTTGTATACATTCATTATAATTTGCGGTCGAAGAATAGGTAAATGAACCATTTACCTTGTCATGCATTTACAAATAGAATATTTATTCAAGTAGTCTTACTTTTAAGTGAAAATTATAGGCATTTCAACAAAATGAAGAACTATGATCCGCTGACATTGAAAGTATTGACAAAACCGAATTTTGGATTGTTGAAGATAAAGAAGAGCCTCCTCTTCTTGATTTTGATGAGTTGGAACAAATGCTTCATGAAGAAAGTTCGACTCTACAAAATAAGAGGCAATGTCATGGTCTAAGTGATGGTTAGTAATTAATTATTTCATTATTATATAACAATATTTTCGTTATTATTAAATTCATTACTTGTTGATTTTGTTGTAACTATTGTAGAAGATGACGAGGATGATGTGGTCTTAGAGGTTGGAGATGATATTGACCTTGGATCATTTGGTGATGTCAACGTAGATGATAGATCTAATGCTCAAAGTGGTGAAGTTGGCACAAGCAACAATCAAAATGAAGATGACGATGCTTGGTTAATGGAGAGCTTCCCAAGGAATTAGGCAAAAAAAATAATGTTTTTATGGCATGATGTGTTTGTAGTTGTGTGTGCTGTTTTCCGACCACACTGCCAAACAGGTACCCAGCTGGAGAGCACCGGCAGAATAGATTAAGCCCGAACGACCTGCAACAGAAAGAAGAGTCTCCGGCGGTGGCTCGTCCACCCGTGGGCACTCCGACAATCAAATCAGTACTCAATATCTCTCAAAGATAGCAAAAGTGTTTAACTCACTAGACAGAATATCAAAAGCATACCTTAGACCCATGGGGGTGCCTCCCTTTTATAGCCAACACAATCCTAGTCCCAATAGGAGCCTAGCTCTAATGGACTTAGGATTACTGCTAATCTTGGACTCCCAGTAGGATTAGGATAAACTCTCTAAGAGTCTCATCTTTACCCAAACTGAAGTCTTCTCCCATTCTAGGGCTCTTGTCCCTTATCCGCTTATCTCGGATTCCGGTATTCTCGCAGATAACCTCGGCCTAGCTGAGATCATCTCGGCGTCATGACCAGGACACGTGGCACCTCGGCTGGCACTTCTGTGACACCTCGGCCACGTGTTGTCATTCAAAAATTATGTCCCCACAACTGCCCCCTAAGTTCTATTACCTCGGCATCCTGAGGTGATGGAACCTATATCATTTCTTCCATTTTAGCATGTCGGCTAAGCTCGCTTCATTATTTATTGCCGAAGTCAGAACTCGTCGGCTCAATATGACCAAGACCTATAGTCTGCTTTCATAAATGCTTTAGAACCAATCGACCAAGTTCATTCAAGTCTCTCAATCGAAATCGTCCTCCAAGCTGAGGTATTTGCTTCATTGAATCAAGAACGCTAATAGTTCCAGCATGCGTATGAGCTGGTACGTACAGTATTTCAACCGTTTTTACCACGTGTCTTTCCCTTACTGGTCCGGACCTGATACATGCCATCAAGTCGTATCACTTTTGCGTGCGCGCGTCTGACAAGCACGTCGTCCAAGGCACCATAATTATCATTTTGCCGCCATTTTCATGTTTTTGATCAAAATCAAAATTTTCTCTCTCAAATCCTTCATTGCTGCTTTTACGAAGCTTTCTACAATCAATTTCACTCTCTCCCTTCGGTGAGTCTTTCGTTGCACTTCTTTGCTTACTACTACCGTCTGACACCGGCGTACTTCACACTGGCCTTTTTGTAATCTAAACAATCATTCTTCAATGTTAGGCTGAAGTGCCTTCTTTCCTTTTCTGAATGCATTCTTTAATTTCTTCTTTTAACGTAGTTGTATGTGTCTTCTTTTGACTCTTGTACGATTCTATACTTAAAATAATTTGCATGTCTTCAAAATATACCTTAACTGTGCAATCTCCTCGAGGTGTAACACCTCAGTTGTACCCACTAATCGGTTTATCTCAGCCTCGGCTTAACACTTGAAAATATTTGTAATATTTTCACAAGTGTTATTTACAACTCGATACTTCACTTTTAGCAAGACTTCTGTTTTCAAATTTCTTCCAAGTCTTGGCAACATAGTAATCTCGGCAAGTATGTAGATATTTCTTTCAACATAACCTTGGCTTAACTTGAAAATTTTTCTCAAAATTTCAACAAGTGTTAAACCACTCTTCTTTTAACATAACCTCGATTAACTTCAAATTGTAAACTTTTCTCAAGTTTCAACAAGTGTTAACACATGATCTCGGTTTAACTTCAACTTGTAAACTTTTCTCAAGTTTCAACAAGTGTTAAACATCATCTCGGTTTAACTTCAACTTGTAAATTTTTCTCAAGTTTCAACAAGTGTTAACACATGATCTCGGTTTAACTTCAACTTGTAAACTTTTCTCAAGTTTCAACAAGTGTTAAATATCATCTCGGTTTAACTTCAACTTGTAAACTTTTCTCAAGTTTCAACAAGTGTTAAACATGTTCTCGGTTTAACTTCAACTTGTAAACTTTTCTCAAGTTTCAACAAGTGTTAAACATCATCTCGGTTTAACTTCAACTTGTAAACTTTACTCAAGTTTCAACAAGTGTTAACACATTGTCACGACCCAAACCCGCCCCTATGGGTTTAGCACCGTAACCGGCCAGTAATCTGAGATTACCGAAGGCCTGCTTAACAGTAATACAGTATTACAGAGTACAGGGGCATGGCGGAAGCCAATACAGTAATAAAACAGTGTCCAATGAGCTGTGACAGTCTATATGCAAAAAAAAGACTTTCCATACATAAATACATTCGGTACAGAAACAGTATATACATACATGTACAGTCATTCAGAAGACAGGGACCTAATCCCTGTTAACAGTACAGTACTATCAGTCTATATAGTATTACAAAAACAGTACAGAGACAGACGGGGAAATAAAAACACCCCTAAGCCATAGCTTGAACAAGCTTGGAACCTCGCAATGAGGCACAATGGTTGGCTTGACAAAACTGGAGTTTACCCCGACGCTTCTAGCATTGGTCCGGTGCCTGTACACCTACATATATATATGAGCAGTGAGCTAAAGTCCAGTGAATAACACAATGCGTAAAGAGGTTTAGAATGAATGTCCTTACAGTAATGAAAACGGTTCATTTCAATCAGTATATCAGTTGTTCAGTACAGTAAACAGTCATATGTGGTACATCCATTAGCATAGCAGTACAGTAAACAGTAGGTCTAAAAAGACCGAACAGTCGTTGATGGCCATCAATCAGTGAACAGTAGTGGTTCCAACGAGGGAACCGACAGAGATCTCTGTAACAGTAACAGTCAGTAACAGTAATTGCTAAGAATGCCACAATACAGTTCAGAATATAGGACATGCATTCATTCAGTTAACAGTATCAGTTCAGAAAACAGTACAGTTCAGTATTCAGAAGATAATCATTTTGAACATATCTTTACACAATCGTTACTCACAGAGTTCTGGGCTACAGTAGGCTAGAGCGTCTCCTCGAAATGCCAACCCTAAACAGTACAGAATGAACACACACTAAGCTTCACAGTTGGGAAGGATAATAATAATTTAATCCCTAATTGCCTCGGTGTGTTCTACATCTATATCCTCATTAAGATGTCTTAAACTAGGCTTAAGAATGCCTAGGATGGGATGAGGATGCAAAGATGTATTCAGAAAACATTTTCAGAATTCTCAGAAAAACAGAGTCCCGCTCGAGCGCAGGTTTCCCCGCTCGAGCGGACATGCAACAAAGGTCTACGCTCGAGCATAAAATCCCCCGCTCGAGCGTACCAAAAAGTACTGGATGCTCGAAAATCACGCTCGATGGGCGCTCGAGCGCAAGACACAAGGTCCCGCTCGAGCGCCAATTACCCCGCTCGAGCGGACTGAAATACAGTGCAAAGTACTGGGAGCACGAATTTCCCGCTCGAGCGGAAGACCAAAACCTGGGAATTCCATATTCGAGTCCCAAACTCAAAATCAAGTTTAGATGCATAAAATTCGATCCTCTTGGGCCAATTTTCTAGAAAACCTAAGTAAACTCATAGAACAACATGCTATAAAGGTCAATTTGAGGAATCAAGGCCCAAGGGTGTTTCAATTAAACTCATTTTCATGAACAATGTTCAAACATGACATGCATGCATTCAAACCAATTTAAAGCTTTAATGCTTGCTCAATTGAGCTCATTTCTTCAAGAACTTGGTGTAATCATGGATTATGATCAAAAGATAGACATGCATGCAAGGTTTCCATGAAATCAAGCTCAAAACTCTTCAATATACACATGCATGCAACAATTAAGCTTTATATCGACACTATTGAACCAATTCATGTCTTAACTCTACAATTTGACATGAGTCATGCAAGAACAATCTTAAATACAACAATGAGAGGTTCAATTACCTTACCTAGGTCTTGTAATTCAAGTGTAGGAGCTTAAATATGAAATCTATACTTCAATCCTCTCAATTTCCAAGCAAGACCAAGCAAAATGAGATGAAAACACTCTCACTTCCTATTCTCCCTCTCTCTAGTCGACAAAACAATGAACTTGGCTGAGCAAAATGTTTTGTTTCAAGTGTAATGAAATTCAAAAGGTTGAGATAGTGGGCCACTAGGATGGCAATATGGTAAATAAGGCAACTTGTTTAACTTAGCTTATTTTATTCTAATTTAATCATACAAAATCAATTTTCAATTAATTACACCATAAAATCACATAAATTCTCATGATCCTAAATCATCAATCAATTTCCGGTTCGGCCGCCGACAAGGCCTTCAATTTGCAATTTAAACACAAAGACATGAACAGATAATTTGGCAAGCAAACAGATAGAATACAATTTAACTAACATATACTCAATCAATTAGTTTCAGATTTCAGTCAGTCAGTTCAGCATTTCGTTTACTTCAGTTATCAATCATAATCAGTCTCGATTTAACAGTAATCAGTGATCATTCGGTAAACAGTGGTGAGGGTTATTACACACATGATCTCGGTTTAACTTCAACTTGTAAACTTTTCTCAAGTTTCAACAAGTGTTAAACATCATCTCAGTTTAACTTCAACTTGTAAACTTTTCTCAAGTTTCAACAAGTGTTAAACATCATCTCGGTTTAACTTCAACTTGTAAACTTTTAACAAGTGTTAAACATCATCTCGGTTTAACTTCAACTTGTAAACTTTTTCTCAAGTTTCAACAAGTGTTAAACATGTTCTCGGTTTAACTTCAACTTGTAAACTTTTCTCAAGTTTCAACAAGTGTTAAACATCATCTCGATTTAACTTCAACTTGTAAACTTTTTCTCAAGTTTCAACAAGTGTTAAACATGTTCTCGGTTTAACTTCAACTTGTAAACTTTTCTTAAGTTTCAACAAGTGTTAAATATCATCTCGGTTTAACTTTACCTTGTAAACTTTTCTCAAATTTAAACAAGTGTTAAACATCATCTCGGTTTAACTTCAACTTGTAAAATTTTCTCAAGTTTCAACAAGTGTTAAACATGATCTCAGCTTGTAAAATTCCAACTCCCCAGCATCATTCTCCAGCCCTTTGCCCCCTAATGTGAACTTAAGTTCCACTTAGATTCTCATTAGGCACGTGGCTTTGACCTTGATATTGCTCTATGGACAGGGGATCTGCTCCCTGCATGGTTTCCACATACTCCTTTGTGGAAAAAATTCTTTAACTTAGGCCAAGCTCTTCTCTTCTCAAACTTAGTCATCTAAGCCGAGATCTTGTCTTCTGGGATTTGGGATTCCAGATCTAGAATCCGGGATCTGCTTACTTGGGCTAAGCTCTAGTCTTCTCGTGTCCAGTATTATCTCAGCTTCGCTTCGGCGAACCATTTCTCTTCTCTTGCTTTGTCTCCTTAGTCCCCGACATGTCTTCCTCGACTCTGGCATACTTATCGATTCTGGCATACTTCTCGATTCTCGCCATGAGCTCTTCCATACTTTTTGGCAATGTCTTTGCCAAAGACTTTCATAGTGGACAATCGTCGTTTAGGCCGTTTTTGAAAGATACGACCGCTACCTCTTGATTACACTCTGGTATTCAGTTGAACACCTTATAGTATCTTTTGGCATAGGCCCTAAGGCCTTCATTCTTACTGATCTTCAGAGCCATCAATGCGTCCACCCTCAATGGCTGCAGCTTGTTTGTCACAAACCTAGCCACAAACATCTCGGTCAGGCCTTCCCAAGTCTTCACGCTTCCCTTTGGTAGTTTGTGGAACCAATCTGATGCAATCTCCCCGAAGGATGAGGGGAATACTTTGCAGAGCAACGGCTCGTTCCCAGTGTACAACGCCATCGCGTTCAGGTATAATCCGACGTGAAAGTTGAGGTCCGACTTCCCATCGTATATTTGGAACCTCGGCATACTGAATCTCTTCGGGACCTCAACCTTGTCTAGTTCTACCGAGAATGGTGTTCTCGGTTTAATAGTTGAGGTTACCTCGGCATGATCTCGCTTTCTCTTGAGGTAATCTCTTAAGTCCTCTTTGGTCCGCCCAGGAGCTCGGCTATCTCCCGATTTCAGTCTCTTAGGTGCACTGCTTTCAGCTTCGTTGTGAGCCCTTTTTGATCTTTCTCCGTTGGTCGCGTCGAAGCACAACTCCTGCCTCTGAACATGCCGATGTTCTCTGGGGTCTGCCTCCTTGGTGCGATATGTCCTTCGAGACTCTTCCCTTCCTGGTTCTCCACGCCCGACCTCCCTTGAAGGTCGGTGAGAATGTCTTTCGCTTCTAGGGTGCTGGGGGGCTATTGGGATAGTTTTCTGTCCTCCCTTCTGGGTATTGGCCGCTGGAATCGGCGTGTCATGCAGCGAGAATGGTGGCTACATGACATTGTTTTGCATCATGAAGTTGACGACCGATTGCAGGTCCGCCAACTTGTTCGCCATCTCTTTAACCTCTTCGTCCCTCCGCAAGCATCTATCTTTCCATACCTGGAGGTCATCCTCTTTGTAGTACCCACTTCGATCTGGCTTTTTTGGTGCGTCGCCATCCTGGTCGACGTCTTTGTTGCTATGATTCTGGTCACGAGTTTCTGTGTTACGGTTGTCTCCTTCGACGTCAAGGTCGATAGGTCTGCTACTCCCAGCAGGAGTGTCGTCCCCAATCTTTTCCTTCTGTCCGTTGCTGGCCATCTATTCTCCTTTTTTTCCCACAGACGGCGCCAAATTGTGTGTGCTGTTTTCTGACCACACTGCCAAACAGGTACCTAGCTGGAGAGCACCGGCAGAATAGATTAAGCCTGAACGACCTGCAACAGAAAGAAGAGTCTCCAGCGGTGGCTCGTCCACCCGGGGGCACTTCGACGATCAAGTCAGTACTCAATATCTCTCAAAGATAGCAAAAGTGCTTAACTCACTAGACAAAATATCAAAAACATACCTTAGACCCATAGGGGTGCCTCCCTTTTATAGCCAACACAATCCTAGTCCCAATAGGAGCCTAGCTCTAATGGACTTAGGATTACTGCTAATCTTGGACTCCCAGTAGGATTAGGATAAACTCTCTAAGAGTCTCATCTTTACCCAAACTGAAGTCTTCTCCCATTCTAGGACTCTTGTCCCTTATCCGCTTATCTCGGATTCCGATATTCTCGCAGATAACCTTGGCCTAGCCGAGATCATCTCGACGTCATGACCAGGACACGTGGCACCTCGGCTGGCACTTCGATGACACCTCGGCCACGTGTTGTCATTCAAAAATTATGTCCCCACAGTAGTGGATTGGTTTTGACCTTTTGTTTCATATTTATTTGTCTACTTTCATTAGGAATGATGGATGCTCATTAGTGTGTTTTAAGATTTGGAACTATAGATCTTATCTCTATGCCTGGTTTATGTTTGTGTTTGAGATTTGACTCTTAATTGATGTAGCAAACAATAGTATTTTGATTTGATTATGTTTGTGTTTTTATTTGACGAATAGGTAATATTAATTACTTTTAGTATAATATTTTTATTACTTTCATTATTATGATTGTATTTATAATATTTTTTATTTTCTGACTTTGATATATGTATAGATTGTGCAGTGATTTTTGCTTGTCAAAAGTGTTGCGCAATCCGTTTAGAGAAAGGTCTTCAACAAATAAAAGCAAGGTATGTCACATTATTATTGCAAATTACAATTTCATTGTGAGTGATATTTGAAAATTTTATTGTTTTGTTGAATTTAATTATTTTTTTCATTTTTATATTTATATTTTTAATATATATATATATTAAAATATAATTATGAGTCACGGTTCGACCGCCGGTTCGACCGCTTCAACCCGGCGGTTGAACCGGTGACCCGTCCACCCGGTCCCTTTTCCGATTCACTTATCAGTCCAGTTTTCAAAACATTGGCTTCAAGATTTTGAGCACATAATTTATAAATAAATAAGTATTTATGTTTTCTAAAGTATTTTCAAAGTTTTAATCAAGATTAGTATGGGTTTAAAGATTGAAAATGCATTTAGAAGCCATTTTTGAGAAATTTGAAACTCTAGAATTTTATAAACCGCTCGAGCTGTATAATTACCACGCGAGCACATATTGAAGGCTTTCAGTACTTTTGCAGTCTTTACAAATCGCTCAAGCGACAAGGAATTTGCTCGAGCAAATAGCTCTTTCAGCATATTTTGGAAAATGACATTTAGTTCATATTTTCAATCACATCTCTTTCCAAGCATTCATAGGCAAGAATTATGACTCAACAAGATTAATAAACTAACAATCAACATAAATTAATTAGTTAAGGAATAAACCACTGATTTAGTGATACTTGATTAAGAAGCCAAGTAAGAAATCGCCCTATTTGTAAAAAAAAGATTTGGTAATGAAACAATATGTAAAATAAGAATCCGGTTCATTTGAATAAGAAAGAATACATATAGTAGAATTTCGGATTACTCAGACAGAAAAAGACAAAGGAAGTCAAGTTTGATCAAGGAAGTGATATTGTGTTTCAATGTGTATATGTTATGTATTTGTATAGGTCACGCGCTATTGTCTACCTGATCTGTCTGATCTGCTTCCAAAGCTATCTATAAGTAATAATTTTGTAAAATTATGTTCAATTTATAAGTATTTTCTAAATGATATAAGATGATCTGTTTTTTGAAATATTATTTTCTATATGGATTAATGGTTATCCAATGTTTTGTGAAATGTACTCGTGGCATCATTAGCTTTAGATGACATCTGTTATCTATTCTGTTATGTCCCAATTATGGGCCAACTGTACGTCTCATGAGCCAACTGTTATGGATCCTTATGTATACGTCCCATTTATAGGCCAACCGTACGTCTCATGAGCCAATTGTGTCATCTCTGAGCACGTAAGTCAACTATACGCCTTCATGGTCGTCCCTTTATGGGTCAACTGTTTCTGTTAGTGCTAATGGATGTACTACGTACGATTAACTATAAATTTTGATTATGAATATGATTCTGATTCCATTTCTGTTATAAATACTGATTTCTAAATAAGAATATGAATATGAATCTGCTTCTGATATGATCTCTGATTTCTGAATCTGTTATGGACATCATTCATTAAAACCCTTTACTCTGTTATTATTCACTGGGCTCCACCTCACTGTATTATTTATATATGTAGGTGATCAGGAGTGTAACCAGGCCTAGAGTTTCTGCCTGGCCTCTGTTTTGTCAGGCAACTTATGTACCTCCTGTAGAGGTTCTAGATATTTCAAGTGGTTATGGCTATATGTATAAAGTTCAAGTTTTGTTTTCTTGTTTTGGTTTAACAAGTGTTCTTGTTTATTCTGTATTTAAGGCTAAGTCCCTTTTTGTCTAGCCTACATATATGATGATGTGTAAATGTATGTATGTAAAGTTTAAAATTTTCTGTCTCATATAAGTCTGCACAGCGCAATAGACATTGTATATTTGTTATTTGCTTCCACTAGCCCCTAATATTATGTTAATCTGTCTCAGAGGCCTTCGATAATCCCAAGATTACTGGCCGGTTACGATGCTAAACCTATATGGGCGAGTTTGGATCGTAACAAAAAGTACTTGGTATTTCTTACTTTCTCATGCTTGATTTTCTTTAACAAGCATATAGACATGATAGTCATATTGGAAGTTAATATGTTGTACTTTCTTGTAACTTGAACAAATCCTTCGAAAATCACTGTCCAGATTGTTCTTTTTGTAAAAAAATTGAATAGATAAAAACATTTACAGATCATTCTCTTTTTCTCTTTCAACAGATTAAACCTAAAAATAATAATTAATAGATTAAAAAAATTTGTTTGTTATTGTTGTTGTTAAATTTGAACAGATTTGGATGATGAATTCATTCACATTGATGATAGAGAGATGTCTATAAATCTGATATGTTGAATATACCGCAGATCAGATCTGTTTCAATAGATAAAAAAATGAATTGTTATTTTAACAGATAAAAAATTGAACAAATAAAAATTGAAAAATTATGACAAAAATTTGAACAGATAAGAGAGAGAAATTGAACAGATAATAAAAATTTAAGTAGATAGGGTAAAAAAATTAAACAGATAGGAAAAAAGTTGAATAGATAGAGAAATATTTTGAACAGATACGAAAAAATTTGAACATATAAGGAAAAATTTTAAACAGATAGGGAAATTTTTTGAACACATAGAAAAAGGGTTGAATAGATAGTCAACAGTAAAAATAAAGTAAATAGATAAATTAAGGGGTAAAATTGAAAACAAAATGCCTTCAAAAAAAAAAAAGACTTTTCACCAAACAATTTCACAAATGGTGGACCTCTCAAAAACAAAAAATATTCACTAGACCTAATACCTTAGACAATTGCTAGAATGGACTTTTCAACAATTTTCTTTTAATTTTATTGGTGTGCAGACCTTGAATTTAGGGATGGACAAATGTCAAGCCACACTAGCACTACATAATAAAGGATTTTGTGTCTGCCTAAGCTCAGCCTGACCTGGCCCTAATATCAGGCTTCTATATATGGCCAAGCCCAGTCTAAAAAATTATTATAAATCCCAAACTCATCCATCGGACTATACAGTAAAAAAAAGTTAAATCATTCCATAATTACATTCAATCACACATTATATTTTTTAAATAAATATATTGACATCATTATAAATTGAAATATTTTATGTATAAATTGAAGGATTTCTTAAATAAATTCAATCACACATCACCACAAATGTGAGTTTCAATAAATCAACAACAAAGATAAGGACTAAATCCCAACAAAATATATATATATATATTGTAATGTATTATAAATAATTAATTTAATAGCAGGTTTGGCCAAGTTGGCTTGAAAGTATAAATCTTAAACCTAACCCATTAATATTTCAAGCTAAAAATGTTGGCCCAGCTCGACTTTATGAGTTAAAACAACCTTTCTAGGCCCTAGAAAAATAGGGTCGAATTGGGTGGGCCAACAGACCAATGTCCATCCCTATTTGATTTTTCCCCTGCACATGAACTCCTCATGATCAAGTTAGAGCCTTTGCGAACGACATCGAATCACCTAAAACTGAAAGAACCAATAAGCTCACCGGTGGGTGTATGCCAAAAAACCCCTTCCAATACCTAAATTAGACTCTAGGATCAAAATCAATGAAAGCTCTCCAGAGTTTAAGTATTTAGAATTGCATTACTTTGTTATAGATGAACTCAAAGACTTTTGTATCTTTTGGCATAGTAGAGTCCTAGTGGGATTATAATTCCAATAATAATATCTAGGCCATGGCTTCTGTCTAGTCCGGGATCGGATTGGATCGTACTGTTGGGCCCGTGGGGGCCCACCACGGGTCCCGTTTTGATAATCTGAACCGTTCAATGTGTAGAACTCGTCGAGTACTATATGCCTGTAAAAAATCACGTTGATCGGATATCGATAGCTATGTGAACAAAACAGTTTTTTTATCAACCGTTAATTTTTTCACCGCCATTTTTTTATACAAAACTGATTTGATCACATAGCTATCGATATCCAATCAACGTGATTTTTTACAGGCATGTAGTACTCGACGAGTTCTACACATTGAACGGTTCAGATTTTCAAAACGGGACCCGTGGTGGGCCCCCACAGGCCCAACAGCACCGTCCAGTCCGATCCCGGACTAGACAGAAGCCGAACCCTAATATCTATCCACTATAAGTCAATTTCTTAAGGATAAAGCCCATTCTTAAGCATCTGACCTTATAGGTCTCTGTGATGTGGCACCTGAATTTTTAATGTGATTATATTAATAAATAAATAAATAAATAAAATAATAATAATAAATAAATACATAAATAAATAAATATTAGAAATCTTTGTTTACAACGTTAGTTGTTATTCATTTTAAAATATTAGAAATCTTTGTTTAAAAGGATAGATGGTAGGACATAGCATTATAGTTTTTTATAATTTGGTGATGAGATCATTATGGATTACCAAAAAAGATGATAAACCTTAGAGTTATAAGAAGCCAAATCTAATTTTCTAGAGCCAACGACTTAGATGACCCTTGGGAAATTTGTGAGGTAAGTGTTGGAAAAATAGTACCAAAACTATCGGGAAAATATAATTTAAAAATATGCAAACGATTTTTGGGCAAAACCAAAACCAAAACTCAAATAAAATAAACGTAATAACGTAATAAAACTTACAGTACATGAATAGATAAAACCTGATCGAGTCGAGTGTGTGACACTCTTTCCTTAAGACAGATTCGTCCTCCCACCGGTGCTTAGGATTCAATGGACGTCTATCTCCCAGGATACAACGATTAATGTCTTGCACTAGCAGCACTACTATTGCAAGCCTAGCGAACTTTGCTGTGCATGAACTCTCTTTATAGGAAAATTAGACACAGGAAATATGAAGAATAAATGCAAAGTGAAGAAGAATGGCAATTCACCTTCTAAAATGAAGTGAGGGAGATGGAATATAAAGACATCTATGTGACTCTTTAGAAAGGTTGTGATCCTTTAAAAAGACACACCCTTTCAACTCAAGAGACACAACCTATTGGAGTAAATTTAAATTCAAATTTTCCAACAATCCCCCACATGAATGAAATTTACGGAAAGGACATGCAACAACATGCAAACAAAGAGAGAGTACATCATGGAAATATCCTGCATCGGGATAGGTAGCTTTCGGCTTTGAACCTTCCCTAGTGAAAGCCTATCGGACTTACTAGCTAATCAGTGGACGTGATGCCTTGAACTGTTCAGCCGTTTGTGTAAGCCAAGACAATAGAATTCACACAGAATATCTCCAAACACAGCTTAGTTCTCACGGTTGTGCCCGTTTTGGCCTTGGGCAAGTCCTGGTGTTTCATGAGTGCTTTAGAAAATTTAGCCTTATCAATTCTCATAGAAGCGGCCCCTTCACACTCATATAGGTGATCCTTATTTTGAGTCTCTTAAATACTCCTCTTGAAAGATACCCCTCTAGGATTTCCAAGATATAAGTAATCATTAAAAGCATAGCTTACCCTAAGTTCCCTGCATACCACATGTTGCAGATATCACTCTCATCTAGTGATTTCTGGCGAACCACACATAACTTAGTTGTCCCTTTGAACTTAGTTCTTGGGATCTCCAGTCATCTAAGTAGGGTTACCATTATGATGACTCTGATGTAATAGGCTTTAATCACATTCCCCTCAATAAACTTTCCCTCATTTGCTCTCTGGTCAAACTTTTTGTTTAGCGGCCGCTATTTTACCGTTTGACCTTCTCAGTTAGATATCATTGAGTAGTTAGTGAATCCATTATATTATCCTTAGACAATATTCACAACTAAAAGCAAAATGTCATACGGTGTTAAGTCTTTGATTATATCGAGACTTACCGTTACTCTATGTCACTCCCATTTAAATAATAAACATAGAGTTGTTTCTTAGGAGTTAATGAAACCATTGTTACTATTACTCCAACTTTGTCCAATATAAAGAATTGGAAATTCTTTGTGGACCTATTTATCGAAACCGTTACTTTGGTAAAATCCTGCAAGCACCCCCACAGTTTAAGCATTCTAAGGAAACTTAATTCCTTTTGTTGATGTATAATTATACAAAATATTAATACACCCCCACAATTCTGAGATAAATCAGAATATATCATTAATTGACGTGCTTGAACTAAATAACAAGATGTCAACTGTTTTTGTGAATATAATCACAATACTAATTTGTCTAAAAACAATTAGACTTCATAACTTGCTTTTGCAGTACAAAGAAGAGATGACTAAAACCGGTTGTGGCCACAACACTTTGTCAAATAACATTTCTTTAGCCATGATTAATTTCTTTTTGTTTACTGCAACCCTTAATTCCAATCTCAACATGGAATATAAATATCACTGTATAAATATATTTACATCTTATCTTATTTGTCTTATCCAATATTGGTGACTACGTCGACAATTACAAAAGCGTCTTTCACCCATGAAATATTTTAACTCATATAATATTTTATTACGGAGTTATCGGTCACCACACCAATTATTCCAAAGAATAGTTTAGAATTCCTCTTATGTGAAAACACATAAGTTCACATTTTTATCAACACTTTGATAAATAATTGATATCTATTTATAATACACCACATACCAAAATAATATTAATGACATCATAAAATGATTGTCAACTCTGCAACATATGTAGACATGGACAAGATTAACAAGGCAATCATAATCATAATCATAATCATAATCAAGTCTTTCACCCATGAAATATTTTAACTCATATAATATTTTATTACGGAGTTATCGGTCACCACACCAATTATTCCAAAGAATAGTTTAGAATTCCTCTTATGTCAAAACACATAAGTTCACATTTTTATCAACACTTTGATAAATAATTGATATCTATTTATAATACACCACATACCAAAATAAATTAATGACATCATAAAATGATTGTCAACTCTACAACATATGTAGACATGGACAAGATTAACAAGGCAATCATAATCATAATCATAATAATCAAGTCAATCATAATCAATAATTTTAATCTCATTAATCCTCTTCCCCACATTTGTGATAATACATAAATTAGCACAAACAACATGATTCATTCCCAGACAAGTGTCACTGTCACAACTAATAACTCATTTAAAAAAAAAATATTTGGGACAAAAATGAAATTATCTCTTCTAATTCAAAAGATAAACTCCCACATTAAGAACATGATTCAAGGTTAAACCAAGTCTACCAACCAAGTGAAATAAAGATTTGAAGACATCCTAACTCACAAAATTCAAAGTTACGTTAAAATAACTTTCAATTGATTTATTAACAAATAATAATCAACACAAAAGATTCCTCAATCTATTTTCAATTTAAATGGAACAACACCATTAATTAAAATAGCATGTTTAAATTTTTCAGTGTTAATGATTGCTTATATAATATTTCAAAAGAAATCCATTGGTAGTAGCACTACCACAATTTAATTAAAAGTTCACAAACTTTTAAATAAACTCTAATTAAATCCCATATATAGCACTGAAATTAAATCAGTCAAAACTATATTTCAAAACTTGAATGTACCGTAAAATAAACTGTTTCTCTTGCTGAAACCTCAACACCAAGATTAAATTTTCCATTGACTTGTGCTATATGATTGATCCAAACTTGTCAGCAACATATGATGAAACAAAGAAGAGGTGTGTATCATCACTGTGGGGCAACTGACTTCAATTTTTTTTTTTTGTTTAAATTGTCTCATCCTTTAAAGAACAAAAACTTGGCCCTTATCCGTAACCCATATTATTATAAAATGTAAAGGCCCACCTCAAATAAGTAAAAATAGATGTTGGGTTAAAACCACTGGGCTTGTCAAAAGACATAAATCAATGAATGAAACAAGTGACCCCAATGAAAATTTGGGCCTTTTAAATTAGTTCAAGTCAAACAAATTAAAAGCCCATTAATAGACCAAATTAGGAGACCCAAGTATCATAAATAGAAAATAGAACCAACACACACAACGACAACGTTCCAAACGTCTTCTCCCACAAGGGAACCGTTTGGCCGACAAAACACTGCAAACCAAACCCACCAACTTTACACATATATGGAGTAAAATTTCCTCAGAAAACATAAACATATTTATGTGATATACCATAAATCTTAAAAAAAACAAATCAAATCCAAATCGGCATGTATAAATCGTGAGGATTACATCATTTATTTACACCATTTGCTGTGCACAAATCAAATAATGCAATTTTTTTATTTATTTTTTTTTTTAAACAATAAAAGGTTTGTACAACTATTATGCCTGAATAATACAAACCAGTTAATTGTAGAAACTTCTAAAACATAATTTCTTATATTTCTTTGTAAAAAACAGAACTCTAATAACACGGCATATATTTATAGATATACAAGGTTGAATCTATTTCTTTATTGACTCTAGAATAAGATCAATAAATAACAAAACTGATTCTGTTTAAACAAAATTTTTGTTTCAAACAAAAGTTTTAGAAAAGCAAGAATGTTTATCAGAACGTTACAAACTGCCTATAACAAAACAAAAGGACTCCACAAAAATCACAACTCTTGAAACCATAAAACAGTTATTATAATTTGAAATTGTGATTGGTTGTTAAACAAAAATTCCAGTCTAAATTTTTTTTTTTTACCAGCATTCAAAGAACTTAGATTTGTTTAACAACAGTTCCTGATACACAAAATTATATTTTTCCAAAAACCATAAACATGGAAGAATCTGTCTTAAGATTGTTGGAAAAATAGTACCAAAACTATCGGGAAAATATAATTTAAAAATATGCAAACGATTTTTGGGCAAAACCAAAACCAAAACTCAAATAAAATAAACGTAATAACGTAATAAAACTTACAGTACATGAATAGATAAAACCTGATCGAGTCGAGTGTCTGACACTCTTTCCTTAAGACAGATTCGTCCTCCCACCGGTGCTTAGGATTCAATGGACGTCTATCTCCCAGGATACAACGATCAATGTCTTGCACTAGCAGCACTACTATTGCAAGCCTAGCGAACTTTGCTGTGCATGAACTCTCTTTATAGGAAAATTAGACACAGGAAATATGAAGAATAAATGCAAAGTGAAGAAGAATGGCAATTCACCTTCTAAAATGAAGTGAGGGAGATGGAATATAAAGACATCTATGTGACTCTTTAGAAAGGTTGTGATCCTTTAAAAAGACACACCCTTTCAACTCAAGAGACACAACCTATTGGAGTAAATTTAAATTCAAATTTTCCAACAGTAAGAGTCAAGGACAGGTGGCGCCTTATGTGAATACATAATCAACTTGGGCTTCACATTTTTATCCATATAAATAGGGTGTTATAGTAGAAGCAAGGATAGCAACTAACGAGGAGATGAGAGGAGGACAGGTGGCGCCTTATGTGAATACATAATCAACTTGGGCTTCACATTTTTATCCATATAAATAGGGTGTTATAGTAGAAGCAAGGATAGCAACTAAGGAGGAGGAGGAGGAGGAGGAGGAAGAGAGGTTCGGGAGCACGGGAAAATAGGCGTAAATAAATATTAAGAGTGAGTTATATTATACCTTGAGTTATCATAATATATTTTACGTATGTTTTGAGTTATCATAATTTATTTTACGCAATTTATGTTTTATAAATTATATTAATATTTTGATTACGTTGATGGTTTTCTGAACCCTATTGCTTAAAATGAAACCCATGATTATGTTTGTTTACATTTTAGAAATTATTTGACAATAATTTTATAAACAATTATGTTTTGTAAATACCACCATGGGAGTCCCACGCCTTGGGGGACTTAAATAAACTATTGGCTTCTGTTTGGCCAATTTTTGGTCCTCTGTTTGTCATGGATCCATTGACCTTTGTTCTGTTTGTCACTTCACTGACCTCTGTTCTGTTCTATTATGTTATGTACTGTACCGTACCGTGGTTAAGGTTAGTTATTTATCTAATCTCGGTTTTGTTACTTAAATGATTATTTGTTTAAACTAAGTTATTTTAAATAATTTAGTTTAAATAACTATTCAGTTTCTGCCACTTAAATAATTTATTTATTCAAATTAAGTTATGTTAAGGTTTTAGCTTAAATAACTATCCAGAGTCATTTTGTGCCCCTATACTCACAGTATAATATTTTTCACTCCGTTGTATGCTTATAATTGTTACCCCTTTCAGCTAATGAGATTTAGTGGGATCAAGATGGGGGATGAATCGCAGTGTTTTTTTTAGTTATTTACTATATGTTCTAATTGGACTTTTGTAGTAAAATAAAAAGTCCAAATGACTATTTTCTCTTTTTTTTTTTTATACCCATTTATTTTACTTTAATTTATTTAATTTATCCGCTCGCGCTGCTACTACAGAAATTTTAGAATTCTTTTATTTTTATTATCTTGTTGCGACACCGAACCTTTAGGTACCAGATTCAGGTCGTGACATGTAAAGCTTATTAAAACTTCTAAGCCGATAACCAGGCTGAGCAAACCATCTTTCCGATTGTTCTCTATTTGCACAGTTTATAGCGACCCCGGTCTTTTTCCCATTTGATTATTGTATCCGGACTTACGTTCCGTGGATTCCGCTGTTATATTTATTGTTATTGTCCTTTAATCCCTTATTCTTGGGTTATAGGATGTGTTTAGCAGGTTGGTTGCAGATTGGTTGGCTTTAGAAACCAAGTCTGCATGTTCAGTTTTTGGCTTGGTCGCTCGAGCGAGCTTCTCTTCGCTCGAGCGAGGTCTTCATTTTTGGTTCTTCGCTCGAGCGAGCTTTCCTTGGCTCGAGCGAGCGATTGCGTCTAGTACTTAGACCTGAGAGATGTGTTTCTTGGCTCGAGCGAGAATTTCTTCGCTCGAGCGAGCGAGGTGTATGTTTTCGAGTTCGTCGCTCGAGCGAGCATTTCGTCGCTCGAGCGAGCTTCTGGGTTGCAGACCTGAAGCATCGAGTTTTTGGCTCGAGCGAGCTTTTCTTCGCTCGAGCGTGGATTTTTGTGTCTGGTCGCTCGAGCGACCATGTCTTCGCTCGAGCGAGCCTGTCCAGTTTAAATACGCAGAAACGGTTTTAAATCATTTTTTTTACAACTTTTTGATCCAGAAACCCTAGTTACGAATTTTCTCTCCCAACTCACCTTCTCTCCTAGGTTTGATCTAGTTAGGGTGTGTTTTTACCCTAGTTGCTTTACAAATAAGATAGAGGAGAGTGAGGGCTTCCATTTAATCTGAACGGTTGTTGATTTGGAGCACTTTGGAGTTTGGGCTATCATCTCCGTCTTCTTCTTTTTGGGTTCTTGCTTCGAGGTAGGGATTTCCTACTCCATTTATACGTTTTGATCCTAAGTGTTGGTATTTTGGTATGTGGGGGTAGTTTGGTAATTTTGGGAGAAACGTTAGGGTTTTGGCTTAGACTAATCTGTATAATTAATTTAAGGGAAAAATGTGGAATTGGGTTTAATTCATGAAGTTGGGGAAATTAAGAGGTTAATGATATAGTTGGGTAGTTTAAATACTTACCTATGAGAATGTTGATTTTACATTCATTGTTGTATTTATTTCCTGTTTAGAAATAACTGTTTTGGGCTATCGGTGGAGGATAGTCGTGATTGTTGTAGACCTTGCATGTGGCTTAGGTATAATTGGAATTATGTTACTTATGTTGACTGTTGAATTAATACAGAACATTACTTGTATTGATTATGTGTTGTATATGGCAATTGTGTGTTTCATTGCATATGCATTTTGTTTGGAGGAGATAGGGGATGAACTCCACGGTTTAGGGGAAGATAGGGGATGGACCTCTAAACCGGATTTGTTGGGAGGAGATAGGGGATGGACTCCAGTAGCATCACTCATATGTGTGCTTATTGCTATTTGTTGTTGATATGATACATCATTATAATGTGTATCAGTTGGAAGTATGGAAGTGTTGTGGTTTGAGCTTTAGTCTCATTTATTTTGTGACATCTGGATCACTATTATAGTTGGCCAGGTTCTGAGCCATAATGATATAATTGGAAAGTTGAATAAATATTGGAAAGTGAAAGGTGTCATAGACAATATGTCATAGACAATGTAGACATTCGTGTCATGAAATTGGAAATTGATTATCTTGTGTTAACCATGTATCGAATGCTAATGCTTTAGTTAATTCTTATGCTTGGTTTAGTATTTTTCTACTGGGCTGTGGCTCACCCTATATGGGAACTTCATTTTCAGGTTCAGGTGGTTCACTACCTCCAAAGACTTAGCTTGTGAGGATTAGGACTTGAAGACCTGTTTGCTTTATTTTATTTGTTTTATTTGAACAACTTGTAAACTTTCAAGCCTAGGGCTTTATTTGTTTTTGAGTTAGAACTCATGGAATTGTGTCCAAGTGTTGGCTTGGCAAGATGTAAGCCCATAGGGCATTTATTTTGATGTTTTATTTCATGGTACTCTGATGAATGGATTAAGATACTTTATTTCCTTATAATTCCGCATGTTAATATTATGTATTATGGGTTTATTTTTGAGGGCGTTACACAGTTACTTAGTCATTTCTCACTCATTTCAGCCCAAAGGTTACCGAGTTGAGGACTAAAATTACATGTCATGATTTAATCAAGCCAAGCCTATTGACTTGGCATAATTGTGCCCGGTCAAAATCCATGGCGAGACAATTTGGCCTAGCTTGGCCTAACACTTGAGTGACACATTTTGGGATGCTTTTGCTCGGTCTAAAGCGTATGCAAGGCCCCAAGTGTAGGCTATGTCATCACATTGCTAGGTCGCAAACACTTTGCCTTACTAGGCTTTGCCCGACCCACTAGTCCGGTGGAAATATCCCTCTCAATTGGTGTAATTTAATTCAATTGATAGTAGTAAGGGTTTGGTTATAGTGTGCAACTTACACCTTACACCTTACATCTTACACTTACACCTTACACTTACACCTTTTGTGAAAAATTAAACCTTACACTTACACCTTTTTTGAGGTTGCACACCATATGCAACCCATTTACACCTTACACCTTACACTTACACCTTATACTTATACTTACACCTTACATTTACACTTTTTGTGTAAGTGGCACATGGTGTGCAATTGCACACTTAAAAAAAGTCCTAGTAGTAATCACAAAATTAGATGATTATTAAAGACAAAATAATCCGTTCATTATTTTTCTTTCTCACCTTTATATTTCTAGACAAATAACTCCTTCAGCCGTAGCTACCCAATCACTACCCTGAATGAAAATGGTTCATTTGTTATCTTTCGAGATGAGTTTTCAAGATCAATTTAATTAATTAAATTACCCAATATGAAAAATTAAAAAGATAAAATTAATAAGATTAAAATTATGAAGATCAATTTAACATAACAAATAAATTATAGGAATCATGTAAATTTTCCTTAATTGTATTTCACAGATCATGTTTGTTTTGTGGTGCATATAGTTGTGTTGGATTGATAATTTGTGGATGTCTGGTTTGTTTAAAAAGGGTTTAAGGTCTTCTGTCCAAATATTTTGTCCCAATGTTCATATACTGTCAAGTCAATCAAGTGTGAAAAAGCTTTGCACTTGCATCACATGATTGGCCTTTGAATGGGGAATCACTTAGATTTGGCATTTCGAATCGCAAGCTTAATCATGCTCAGATAATTGCAAATGACACAATAGAGGTGGAAGTGGAAGCAACAAATAGAGAAATATTGACTACCGATTTGGTAGACATGACCTCCTCAAATTGATATGCATAATAATTTGAAACAAATATTTAGATTTTTGTGACTCTCGAAAGCTCTTTTGAACCATTTTTCTTCAAAGTTCGAATTTTGTTTTATATAATTTAAAGGAATATAAATGGGTTGAACATTCAAAATGGTGATATGTTTAAATTTTTTTGTATGGAGATGAAGAGTTGTTAATAACGTATTTGGTAAGCTAAAAAAGAAAAAAAAAGAAAAGAAAAAAAGAGAGAGAGATTTAATGTAATAAATGATAATAAAGAAATCCCATGGAAGTGTTGACATTCAAGTTTTTATTTTATTTTCTTAGAGTGTCATAGTCGCCTATAATGAGTCGAGCCGGTCTCAAAAGTTATTAGTTTACGGAAAATGTTCAAGAGCTCTAAATTCGGAGCTTTAATTTGTCTTCCTCCTCATAATAAATTGTCTTTTTTCATTTTTTTTCTTTTGTTTTTTAAAATTTGTCCCTACCAACTCTATAAAGTCCAATTTAGAGCTCTACACCTACTGGTCCCTGTCACAGCCCTTAGTTTACCAGCCGTAATAGCCTAGCCAGAAATACCAATCATCTAGAGATGATATGACAGATTAAAAATAATGAGACAAATGATTGAGACATGAAAATATGATAGAGGATCTCAAGCCTTTTAGAAAGTATCACTTTGCTTGTCTTTGATTTTTTTAAAAGAAAATTTTTAAAAAAATTTCTTGTTTTTTTTTTTTTTTACTAAATTTTTAAAATATTTGAAGCAATTTGTTTTAATATTTAGACACACCTAACATAAATATACATAAAAAATATAAGTTTTGTGAAAAAAATCTTTTAAAAATTTACTAAATACAAAAAAAATACGAGAATTTTAGTATATTTTTTGTATTTTTATGTGTTTATTAATTTTTTAAAAATATTTTTTTACAATTTTTTTACTTTTTAGATATATCTAAGTAAGGTGCATTTAAAAATGTAAAAAAAAAAATGTTTAAAATTTTAAAAATATTCACTAAAAACAAAAAAAAAAATATGAAAATAAAAAAACTCAGTTTTAAAAAAATTTAATCTAAAAAACTCAAACCAAACACATAGATTAGCTTTATAATTCCAAGAGATGGCAATCCAATTCCCCAAAAACATTAGAATTTATGAAGTATATATACTTCGAAAAACATGTCGTACCAGTATTGAGTACTTACCAACGTATAGTACTTCTGCACACATACCGAGTACACGAAATACATACCCAAATTTTTTTCTTCTTAATTTTTGACATATCCAAACGTACTTAGTATATACCTAAGCCGTACCATATCTCAGTTGAAACAATATTTTCTTCTACTATAGAAATAAAACTCATTTCACTATATTTCTTTTTTATTTTTAGTTTTATATGTAACATGATTTTAAAATTAAATTATGGTTTGCAAGTTATTTAATATATTGACATTTAATTTTGATTTATACATTTACTTTTGACATTTAATGTTAATTATAAGTTGGATCTTAACAAATTAAACTATTTAATTAATTTTTGCATTACACTAAATTAAAAATAAATATTTTTTTACAAGCATACCAAGCCGTATCCGTACCTTACTTTTTTTAGATTTTATCATATTGACGTACTCACATCGTATCAGTACCAGTACTTGTACCAATACATGTAATCCATAGAATATAATTTAGGTGATGAGATCCCATACTATTTGTTGTCATTGGAAGCTTCTATTTGCACCGAAAAAAGTAAGTTAGGCATCTCATTACTTTGAGCACCCCGAAAATAAATTTAAAATTTTATTCATTTGTTTGGACACTCCAAATAATATCTATTATAACCTTCAAAATCCTAAAACCCTATACAAATCTACTCTATACACCCTCTTACCAATAAACTAAGGAACAAAATCACATTTGGGATCTTTAGAATAGTTGACCAAATTGTGTAAATTAAATAAAATAGACAAACAAATTCATATAAAATGAAATTGATTTACAGGAAATTAAATTATGGGATTCTAACATACAACTTAACGAACAGAAATACATATAAGAAAAATAAGGACAGAAGTGCAAACCGAAACCTATGTGATACCACAGTGTCCTTAAAATAAATTAGCCGCCTCACCATGGGTGCTGGAGGTACATTGACTTCTGTCTCTCAAAATATGACGATTTAGACCGACTAACGTAGAAGTACCTTCTGTTAGCTTTGGCGAACTGACAATGACAACACTCTCTCACACAGGAAAAAAATTATAAAAAGAGATTGGCTTAACTCTAATCTGAGAGGAAAATTTATGTGTTGAACCCAAGGGAGATAGGCCTCATTTTATACACAATAAGGAAGAGATGAGAAACTTTCCAACCGTAAAGGCTAGCAACTAATGCCTATGAAAGTTAGCAACCAATGCTCATTACTCCTAGAGTAATGGACCAATTGATGGGGATTCAATGTGTGAGTTATACACACACTATAATATACATATTTGCATATCTGTAGCAGACCTGGCCCAAAAAGATTAGGTTGGTGGACCACCAATCTGGCCCAGCCCAAACCTAACTCATTCCAGCAAGCCTCAAGCCCAAGATACAAGATCTATGACCCCGCCTGGTCTGTGAGGGTGGGCAACGTGGGCGCACGCGTGACAATTTTTCCATAACCAACTTGGACTAGAGTCTTGGCCCAAGCCCATCCTTGAAGCATACATAATTCCATTTCTTCAGAAAATTTAGATGCCCCAAAAGGCTCATACCCTTATCAAAATCTTGAGATTTAAATACCCATCAAAGTTTTCATCTACAATCAATGTGGGATTGGTAGTTATACACAATTCTCAATACCTCATTCATAAGGCCATCTTTATGATACAATTTGTCATTTAATTCTCAATGGTTTTTGGTCATTCTTTTTGTGGTGTAAAGACCTTGTTGCAAAGAATCTAAACTCATTTAATTCCACTTCAACCAATGGTTGGAACCTATTTTAATTTTACATTAAAGTCACTATAAAACCATTTTTGCCAACAAGAATTCCAAGCGACGAAAAGGGATTTCGAAACGAAGAGGGTCTCTGCTCCTTTACACAATCCATTAATCAGAGTCATTTTGTTCATCAAGAGAATTTGAGATTTGAACAATGTAATTCTTTAACATATATATTGAATTTATTGTTCATATCGTTTTGTTTGTTTGTTATGTTTTTCTTATTTTCCCCTATTTTGTAATTTTTTTTAGTTTACTAAAACAATATTTAGATTTTACTTATTGATCGTGACATGTTGATGGTTCTAGTTGCTTTATATAGATATTTGGTGCCAAATAAAATATATTTGTTTGGATACTTAATTCCAAACATGTGAAATTTGTTCAAATACTAAAGTCCAAACCATAGTCCGAACCATAGAAAATTAGTTTTAGTTGTTTTATATGAATATTCAATATTTGTCTGGATACTTAATTCTAAACATGTGAAATTTGTTCAGATACTCAGTGTCGAATCAATTCAAAAAACAAACCGACGAAAACGATAAATAACAATTAAAAACTTACTTTCTCTATAGAAAATTGTTTGAAAATGTTTTCTTTATTATCCATTGTTGATTTCAATATGAAATAGAATGCAAGAATGATGGATTAAAGTAAATAGGGTTGGGTATGAAAATATAAAGTGATGAAAATAGAAAGAGGAAAGAAAAAGGAATATTGGGACTGATGATGATGAATGAGATGTCCAAAATATTTTTATTTACACTTTTTTCAAAGTCAAATATTTTTTGATCATTTTAAATAGGGACTTAATAATAATAAAAAAGATATCATTAAATTAGGAAACCTATTTTTTAGAGGTGCAAATAGAAGCTCCTTTTGTTATTATATATAAATAACAAAATTTCCTCTTATATATTGATGATTTTTTAAAAATTTCATACATTTAGGAACATTCAACTAGTGCAAAACAATTCTGAACAATTAGGCCAAGTTTGGGTACTCCCAAATAATCCAAAAAGTCAAAAAGTTACTCAAAAAGTTAAAAAGTTAATACTATTCACCAAAAGTCAACAATTACGGCTGCACAACTCCCAATTCAAATTTTCCTCTAAAAACTAATTTTCACAATTTTTTATTACACATTTTTCTATAAAAAGTCAAAAAGTTAACCCAAACATCTATATTTTCAACCTCAATTTTTTTGTCCAAAAAGACAAAAAGTACACTTATTTAGTATTCCCAAACAAGACCTAATGTTAAGGCCTTGTTTGGGAAGACTAAATAAGTGCACTTTTTGTCTTTTTTAACTAAAAAAGTGAGGTTGAAAATATGGATGTTTGGGTTAACTTTTTGACTTTTTATGAAAAAATGTGTAATAAAAAATTATAAAAATTAGTTTTTAGAGGAAAATTTGAATTGGGAGTTGTGCAGCCGTAATTGTTGACTTTTGGTGAATAATGTTAACTTTTTAACTTTTTGAGTAATTTTTTAGCTTTTTGGATTATTCTCTACATCCCAAACTTAGCACAATAGTGATCCTATAAATTTTTTGAAAGATAGGGGTCAAAGTTAAATAAGGCCTGACCGGGAGGTCCAAGAAGTAAATAATTATTTTTAAGCAGGATAAAACCTAGTAGTGATCAGAGTCAGAGGGATTGAGGGTTTAAGCGGTTGAGAGAGAGAGAGAGAGCGCGAGAGGGAGAGAGAGAGATGGGGAATCCAAAGCAGAAATGGACATCGGAGGAAGAAGAAGCGCTTCGTGCAGGTGTCGCAAAGCATGGCACTGGGAAGTGGAAGAACATCCAGAAAGATCCTGAATTCAACCACTTCCTCTACTCTCGCTCCAACATTGATCTCAAGGTCCCTACTTCTCTCTCTCTCTCTCTCTCTCTATATATATATATATATATATAAGACCATGTACTTATTTATATGTATATGTGATTTATGGCCTTAATGTCGACGAAAGTTACATGCTTTGGAACACTTGTATGATAAATTACGTGGTTGATATGATAAATAAAATAAAAAAAGCTAGGAACCCAGATATAGGAACCTGTAATTTACCCAGAATCAGTTTGTGGTGGAGATTCAATTGATGAAGTGTGGGGTTTACGAGAAAAATGAATTTGAACCATTGATTTCAATTTCTGGGTAATTAATTCTTTGCTCATATGAATAGGGAACACCTATTCGTGGGTTGCATCGAGTGGATATATTTGAGTAAGGGAAATGATAACGACTGCCCCGAGCATTGATTAGTACTAGGATTGGGGTAAAAATTGTTTTGGAAATATGTAAAATGTAAAAACAATTCACATATTCATACCATAGATTCAACACCAATCCCAGCACCCAAAGACTAATTTTTATCTATTATGGATATACAATTTACTTATTTTAACTTTAAAAAAAAAATTCAATTATCAATATTTCAATTTGAAAACTATTTCAATATCATATTTGTCATTACAAAAAATCATCGTAACATTTGAGCCTATAAAGCTATTGCCTATAAGAGTTAAAACTAAAAATGGTAGGGGTATAGGGTTTTTTGGAAAAAATAAAAGGAAGCAGGCTACAAAAAATAACATAAAATTAAGGGGCATATATATATATATAATTTAAGGGTTTATCTGGGGGCAACTGCTCCACTTGGGCCTGTAGTGGCTCCGCTAGTGTGCATTGATGAGTGCGAATTTTGAGAGCAATGTTTGAAGATTACTCAATCGGCATCTAAGGCATTTGAGCAGCGTTTCTTTTGTGCTTGTAAGAAAAATTTGTAGATGCTCTCAGTGTTGTGAAAGGCGCACCTAGGCGCAAGGCGTAGCGAGTCGCAAGCAATGCGCCTGAAGGGACCCAAGGCAAGGCATGTTTAATAAGTCGCACGCCTTGTCCATGCGTTGAAAGGCGCAAGGTGCGAGCCTAAGAGGGCCTTTTTTTGTTGTTTATGATTCGGATCTAACGGCTCTGATTTGTGTTCGAAAGGCTCCAACCACATAGAATTACAACTCATACAATGCAACTCAACCCAAATCAGTAGACTCAAATCCCTAATCTATCGAAAAAATCTATGTCGTCTCTTCCTCTGGGCTTGTCTCTCTCGACTTCAACTTCGACTTCGATTGAGGTAAGTTCTCCTCCTCCTCCTCCTCCTCTTCTTCTTCGTTGGTTGCTGGGTATTCGATTCGACCTTTTTTCTTTTTTTTCTTTTCTTCTTCTTCTTCTTCTTCGTCTTCCTTCATTGGTTGCTAGGTATTTTTTTTTTCCTCCTTCCCCTTCTTCGAGTTGCTATATATATATATATATTTTTTCTTCTTCGTCTTCTTCGTTGGTTGCTCTCTGTTTTTTTTTTTTTTGCTTATTCGACTTCAATTCTCTCTCTCTCTCTCTTCTTCTTCTTCTTCTTCTTCGCTCTCTGTTTTTTTCTTTTTCCTACTTCTTCAACTCAGTTTCTTGCTCTCTCTCTCTCTCTCTCTCTCTCTTTTTTTTTCTTTTTTCCTGCTTCTTCTTTGCTCTCTGTTCTTCTTTTTCTTCTTCTTCTCTGTTACATGGAATAATGCAAAAATGAGAATAGTAGTAGTTTGCAAAAATGAGAATAGCAGCTGTCTTCTTTTTCTTCTTCTTCTTCTTCTCTGTTTTTTTTGGCTTCTCTTCTATGTTTGTCTCTGTTTTTTTTTTGGTTGCAATTATATGTCTTTGTTTATTATTAGTATTATTATTATTTAAAAAAAATTGTCTTAGTACTAGTATGAATCATTAGTCTATGTTAATTTATCTATTTTTTACTAAAACTGTGCGCCTTGCTTCAATAAAGCCCGCGCCTCGCCTTGCGCCTAGGCCCCAAGAGACCTTCAGCGCCTTGGTGCGCCTTGAGCCTTTAAAAACACTGGATGCTCTCAAATCTCACCCATAATGTGTTGAGCAAGTTGTCGGATTTCTGAACCCAACATGACCTAGTTTTGGTGAAACCATAAATAGAACTAATGTTCTTTTAGTACATAGACATAAAGTTTGCCTAAACTGTCCTAGCCTCTCTAGAGCCCTTGTATGCTTAGGAGACCCTTGAATACTTCGTAGATATAGTCTACGTATATTCAGAGAAGAAGGCATGTTCTCAAATATGCATAGAACTTTTTTTTGGGTACATTGGAGGTTGTTGCCTGCTCGGAGGAGGAGACTTGAACCTTGGACATCCTATTAAGGTCCGATATGAACATAGCCCTTCAAATCACATTCATTGTGCATTGGTTATTCGTGTCAATTGACCAATTGTGGTCAGGGCTTCAAGGAGATCTAGACAAGAGAGGGCTAATAGGCGTCTCAGAGCCACTTGCGAGTGGATTTTGAGCTTGCACGCTTCAAGGTGAAGATGTTAAGGCTAACACTTTAAAAGGATGACATAATTCATTTTATTTTGTTTATTTAGCAGTTGATATATTAGTATTTTATTCTTTAGAATTAATTAGGCTTTGATATCAATTTATTTTGTGCAAACTTTGTAATTAAGTTTTGAGGGTTAATACCAAACGAGTCTCTCTCCCATATTTTGGATTTCCTAACAAGTTTTGTACTTAAACTCTTGGTTAGTGGATTGTTTGATCCAACAGAGGTTCTCGTGCTTTTTTTAACATGTGGGATTGTTGTTTTTAGTTATTTTCCCCCCCATATAGTTGTGTTATTATTCTTATGTTATTTACTGCGATATTATGCGTGGATGTCATATGATTGATATGATTAATTGATTATTGAATTGATTTAATAATACACCGTTTAATTTTTAATTGGTAACTTTATTAAGAGCTTGGCTATTCAACCCTCCTTCTAGGCACAAACAAACTCTCCACCTCTGTTTTTTTGTAAAAATAAAATGAAATGCAGATGTCCATAGACTGCATGAAAGAATCATAGAATTAACATAATTTCTAGGAATGTTCAATTAAATATATTTTGTATGTTGTTGTTTGCCTTACACAGGACAAATGGCGAAATATGAGTGTTAGTGCCAACAGCCAAGGTTCTAGGGAAAAATCACGGACAACAAAAGCAAAGGCCAACCCAGATGCGCCTGCTACTCCATTGCCCAATGCACAGACTTCAACTTCCATCACTCCTGCTGCAAATGGTGCATCAGCAGATGCAGTCATGGATGATTCTTCAAAATGCTTATTGGACGGGAAAACTGCTTCAAAGTAGGCAACCTTTTCTTCTCTGCTACTAATAGATCTTTTTGGTAATTACGTGGGCTGTTTCATAAGATTAAGTCATTTGTTTCCAATAGATGAATATCTGATATTTTGCTTAATGTCAAAGAATGAGGAAATAGGGGTAGTAACATTGTTGGCAAAGCTTTATGATGGCACAACCAGTTGAGAAGTGAAAGGAAAAGATGTCCAAATAATGTATGGAAGCTTATGGTTTTGTCTGAACTGATTAATATACAAGAAGTGGCTGTTTTATGATCTTATATAAAATGGTCTAATCCTTGATGCGTTACAGACAGCATTTTATTGATTTGGTAGCAATTATCTGAAACATTTGTATACAACATGATCATGGAATCAAATTGTTTGTTAATTGCTCACCTATGCACCCATGCTGTTTCCTTTGCCATTGCAAAATTCCGTGGTACATAGAGTTTATTCTGTGAGAATCTAAATGAAAATCAGTAGCATGGTTGAATGTAAAGTGGTAAATGGGGCATGATTGGATGGTCATTGGGAAGTGAGCTTATGTATTTTGCAGATGCAGAAATGCAGCCTATTGGTAGCGAATAAATTATTAATTTACACTTAACTGATTAATGTTGTCTAGAACCACTTTTTGGATGGGCTAAGACATCAATTTATTATTATGGTTTTACAGGGTGTTGAGATACATGGAAATAACCTCTCCACATGTGGGAGTAAGGCTGTGACCCTCCCAGACCCCGCAGCAGTGGGAACCTTATGCTATGGGTCTGATTAGTTTTGTTGAGAGTATAACACCTTGTGGGTGGTTTTGGGGCTAGAATAGGTCAGGTTTAATGAAATTAAGCTGCTAGAGTGCAAAATGGTAAAGGAACGTAGTTGAGTTGTGCAACTTAACTTTTGAGAGGTTTTATACGGAAAATAATGTCGAGGTAACTTCTGGTCTTAAAATTGTATTAATTTAATACTTTTGTGTAACTACCTGTTTTGTTAAGCTAAGAAGCACATATACTTCTAAGGTGTCATGCCCGTGTGTCAAGCATGCATTGGACATCGACACTCGTCAGACACATCTTGACACGTGTGGATGCACGTTCAAACATGTTCTATTATTTTCTTAGATGTGAACACACTTCATACTCTTGAGAAACATGGGTTCATCATTTAGACACATATGAAATACATTACAAGTCAAAGAAAATATATTCAGATCTAATTATAAGGAAAAATAATATAGATATATATGAATCCCCTCTATTTTAGACTTTAAGAATTAGTGTTACATTTAATGAAATATTGTAAATATGACTTATAATAAATATATGGATTTATATCTTTTGGGTGTGTCCTCCTCATGTTGCGTCCTGCATTTTTTAAAAGTTGTCATGTCAGCATGTCTATGTCTTGTTGCGTGCCTATATTTGTGCTTCTTAGTTGTCATGTGTTCAGCACTGTAATCAATGATTTTTTAAATCTTTTCCGTTCCTTTATTATTTCTGCTCTCTTTTTTCTTTTTCTTTTTTTTTTTTTTTTTCGTGATGCTTGACATTATTGCTTTATTGTCAGGTACAATGCCATGATTTATGAAGCACTTTCAACACTGAAGGACCCAAATGGATCTGATACTAGTGCAATAGTTGGTTTTATTGAGGTCAGAATGAAGTGTGTTTCCATTTTTATTTTCTTTCTATGCGTTTCATTCAATGGTTCACATTGTAGTAAGCTATATGTTCAGTTTTGATGAAATCAATTCATAATTCTTTATATGCTGAAATTATATGTATCATATGGCAATAAAAGATGAATAGCCATGGAGGGAAGTAATATCTGACGTTGAATGATATCATTTTGTCAAAACTAATTTTCACTTTTGTCTCTTTATTCTTGTTTCAATCAACATTTCAACCAAAATCTGATCTTATTATCTTTTTTTTGTGAACTAAGCAAACCCTGTTTTTATTATTGTGTTGGAATTTTTCAACGGTGTTGCTATAATATGCTACTTTCCTTGAGAGTTGAGATCTGCCAAGTGGATCGCACATGGGAACCGTAGTACGCATCGTTTCTACACTGCTAAATCTACTAGAGGGTATGGGAAACAAGGGAGGTGAAACCTACATCACAGCAACTCAATTTCAATAGGAAACTTTTGGTGCTACTACTTAATTAGCATCCTAGGCTTTCTAATCAGTCGGTACCTTGTGCATTTTATGATAATAATGTTGGTTTCATGTTGACAACCATGAAGAAATGTTACTTGCATTCAACTAGGTATACCTTTCTAGCATCTGCAATAGTCCTTTTCTGTGGGTTGCCTTAAGCTGAATTATGAAGAATCTGAAGGCTATTAGGTCATGCTGGATGTTTGCTGAGCACAACTTTCATACTTGGTCCCCCCATGCCGGTAGGAATTATTAGCTTGAAGTCCAGTGTAATGCTTTTGTAAAGTCCAGGTCAATTAGCTCTAGGAGAGATTTTTGGAGATACTGGTCAAAGCTTGATCAAGGTTTCTCCTTGTACACTATGGTTTGCTATTAAGGCAAGCATCCTAGCTTACTAAAATGGCCCTATGAGTCTTCTGTACTGGGGTATCTGTTTTCTCTTCAGAGCGGAAATGGACGTGGCCAAAACATATAAAGATTGGTGTAGTCACTCATAGGGACATATCTATCTGGTTAGAGGATAGTCTAGATTGGTTCATAGATAGATCTCTCTCCATATATGTAGGTATCTCTGTGGATAGAGATAAAGATAGGGATCTATCTAAATCTTGATTCACTATTTCCATTTTTTTTCTTGATTATGATTGATTGCCTTCTATTTCTATGACATGTTTTAAATCTTAATGATCTTGGTCATAGAAGCCGTAAAGCCATTTGAGATGGATTTGTAATTGGAAAATGAAGATATTTATTTTGGGCCAATAGATGAGTTGTATTTTAGCTTTGATTTTATTTTTTATGGGAAATCTTGGATGTATTCTTGTGTTGAGCTATTAGGACTAGGGATGTTCAAAAATTTACCCGACTCGTCTAATCTGACCGACCTGGGCTTTCATGGTCAATTTCGAAAATAAACTTGGTCGGCAATGGATGCAAGAAATCATTGTAAGAGGGGTTAACTTGTGCCCATTAAATTAATTGGGCCCAATCAGAAAGCCCAAAATTGGTGGGCTCAGAGAAATTATTGCCAAGTAGGCCCACGTGAATTCTTTTGAACAGGTCCGCAAGAAAGTCAACAAATTAGGCCAAGGAGGACCCATCGAGCTTATATCTCTAGAGAGAGCCGACAAGCCCATTCGAAGAGGGCTAGACCATACGGGCATCCGGGAGAATTAATCAGTGTGCGCTCTTGAAGAGATATCATTTTCAGAAGAAATGAAACCCTCGACGGAGATTCATTTTCCAAGGTAATTGCTTTGTTTCGAAAAGGTTCAGATCCACAAACCCAGAGGCTTATTGAGCTCGGACTCAAAAGGGTTCTAAGCAAATCTAGAGAACCAATGCACTTGGCTTCGAACGGATTCAAATGTAATCTAGAAGTCGCTCCGTTAATGAGTCTCAGAACACTTGCGGGTTCGGAGCTTTCCAGGATTGACGCATCAGAACCATGAGTGTGACGAAGTATGAACGAAGGACCTAGTCTCGAGGACGGTGAGTGAAGATAAATTTAATTTTCGGTTAAACTAGCCTATACTCGGGTTGAGGTGATACAATTTAGGGGGTCCTTGAGATTCGATGATATTTGTGGCAAGGCATTATGTTGAACTACCCCTAACCCTTCTGTGGTAGGGTGGCCTATGTATGGGACACCCCCTGACCCTTCTACAGTAGGTGTGGTTAAGAAGAAGGGTTTATCGAGAGGTTAATCTCATCTTCAGGACTTTCCTTATCCTCAGAGAGGTCACTTCCTCAGACAAAGTGGTTAGAACGAATATTTTCCATGTGTGGGCTCCATCTTACATCATGAGGTGTCTATAAATAGCACCTATCTATAGCTTTACAAGAGGGATGATTTTGGAGAGATTATTCTTGGAGAGAACTAATCTTCATTCTCCATTGTCTACCTTGAGAGTGAAAGTGGGAGATCTATGGGAGAGTCTTGCCATTATTCTCTCTCTAACTATTTTGCCTTCTTTTTTACCCAATCTCGTATCTCCATCATTTCTTTCTTATTGTGTTTTTGGTTGTTACTATTGAAGGATCTAAGCCTCTCTCTTAATTTCTAGAGAATTTGAATATTCCGGCAATCTTCGAAGATCTTCGAAGTTTTCGGTGAGCCTTCGAAGTTTTCGGTGAGTTGTCCGGCAACATTCAAATTTTCTGGCGATTTTCTCAAACCTTCTCATCCAATTATTTTTTGCGGATTAACGGTCAGCATTGGATCTTGTATCTAAAAATTGAAGAAAATAGACCCGCTCGAAAAAAATGGTGTCTTTACAATAATTTCGTGTCTTATCCCTAGAATAATAGAGCAGATATATTATATCATTTTATCTTGGTAAGAGCTTAACATAGAAACTAGAAAAACTTTTCAGATTCCTCTCTCTAAATGCCTCTCATTCTAAAAGTTTCTGCCCTATCTCTTTACTTGGGAAGATAGACTATATCCTAAAAATTTAAAAAAAATCTTTTCCAATCTTTTATCTTGATCTCTCTAAATCTCTCATTCTCTCTCTCTCTCTAACTATAAAGCATGGATACCTCTCCGGAGGCAACGTGTATAGGTGTCTGACATGTGTCGGACACGGACACGCGATGGACACGTGTCGGACACTCTACCTAATATGTCTCCTCTTTTTTTTTTGAATTTTTGCAGCCGGATAATCTTCGGACACTCTTGGACATGTTATGGACACGTTGGAGACAGAGAGAGAAACCTTAACCCATTGGAGATAGAGAGAGCGAAACCCTAACCATTGAAGACAGAGAGAGAAAGAGAAAGGGTGAAGAACTTGTTAAAGCCCTGGATCGAGGCTAGATCGAGGCATGTTCTTCCAATCTGTGTGTGTTCAACTCTCCCTCTGTTCGGTGCTCTCTGTCCATCTTCGTCGAAGTTGTTCATCTTCTCTCTTTGTTCGTTTTCTTCGTCTCTGTTCATCTTCTATCTATGTTCGTCTTCTTTCGTTTCTCTCTCTCTCTCTCTCTCTCTCTGTATTTGACTCTCTTGCTTCTTTCGACTCTCTCTCTTTTTTTGGGTGAACATTCTCTCTCTCTCTCTCTCTCTCTTTCATTTCGTCTGGGGTACTGTGCGATAAACGAATACCCACTAGACTAAAAGGTAAGTTCTATAGAATGACTATTAGACCAACGATGTTGTATGGGACGGAGTGTTGGGCAACCAAGAAACAATATGTGGATAAGATGAGTGTGACTGAGATGAGGATGCTAAGGTAGATGTGTGGCAAGGCTAGACAAGACAGAGTTTGGAATGAGTGTATTCGAGAATGGATAGGAGTAGCACCGATAGAAGATAAGTTGAGAGAGAATCGATTGAGATGGTTTGGTCACATTCAACGGAGACTAACAGAGGCGGTAGTGAAGAGATGCGATGCTGTAATGGTAGAGGGAAGTGTTAGGGGACAGGGTAGGCCTAGATTAACGTTGGCTAACGTTGTAAATAGAGATATGGATCTATTTAATTTAACTAATGAAATGGCCTTTGATAGGGTCGCGTGGAGAAGAAGGATTCATGTAGCCGACCCCATTTGATGGGACTCAAGACTTGGTTTGGTTTGGTTTGGAATCATATTTGTTATTAAAATAAATATAAATAATATATATTTTAATTATATATATAATAAATAAATAAAATTATATATATTGAGCGTGTCCCCGTTGTGTCGTGTCCCTCATTTTTTAAAAATTTGTGTGTCCACATGTCCGTGTCCCGTGTCCGTGTCCGTGTCCGTGTCCGTGCTTCATAACTCTCTAAATCTCTTTCAATTCTCATACCAAAAATACATCTTGAAAGTTCTACATCAAAAATCCAAATGATTTCATGATTTTAAACTAGCATCACCTTCATAGTTCGAAAGAAGCCATCTACAATGTATTCCATCTCTCAACGTCTATGATGGAGATCTGCGACTGTACATCTCTCTCTCCACTCCCCTCTCTCAAGATTGTACAAAAAGATTGTGTCTTTGAGTTTCAGATTTGAAAGTGACCATGATGAACATTTGTAGTTTTTTCAAGTCCATCTTTCATGTGTTTTTTTGCTGAGTACTATGAGCTTTGGATTTGTAAGTAACTATGGATGATGAAGTAAATCTGTGTGTACAATGAATTGTTCAAAAAAAAAAAAATTTTTTTGGACAGTGACCTCTGGTCCCTCCTGTCCCTCTACCTCGGCTTTGACCAAGACCGTCCAGTAAACCGAATCAAACCAACGGACAGTTTCGAGTCACAATGGCCGGAATCGGTTGTTGAGGTGTTCAACCCGAAGTGATCGGTTTGGGTGACGGATTGGCAGTGGAACCGATCCGACTCAACCCGTGAACACCCCTAGTTAGGATGATTAGAATTTTCTTGATTACTAGTTAATGGTCTTCGCTTGAAGAATCTATCACCCTTCTGTTCTTGATCACTCTTTCTGTTTTTGACTGTCAATTCAATATCACATATTCTGGCCTAAAACAGTTAAGTATCTCTTGATGTGAAAATCTAATTATGTGACAGATGGAATACATTCACTATATTGGCCCAACAGCTAATTATTATGCAGGAATCTGAAAAATTATCAGTCACAATTTGGGTATAAAAAAAAGGGATATATTTGTGGATGCGATGTCTCCATCAGACGAGCTGTGAAAGCAATAGATGACATTCTATTGAGAAAGGGTAGACACCGCTAGGTTTTTGTAATTTTCTGCTATCTCAAGTTGGCAGACTTGGTGGATGATTTTCTTCCCAAATTAAGCACCTTGCACTCGAGGGATTTTTTGGGCAAAGAGATGTTGCTTACGATTATGGGTCTTCTTTGCCCTTTTCATTTCATTTGTTTTTAGTTGTTCTTTCTTGAAAAGATTTTTTTATTTTTTTTATTTTTTTTATTTTTTACTTAGTAGTGATAGTATATTACCCTAACAAAGGTATCCTCAGTACGTGTTGGATGTTCCTGTTAACAGATGCTGGCTAATTCAGAAGTTGTATGAGACTGTTAGAACTAAAAATAAGTCTGAGATGTGATTTTTACTGAGCTAACCAAAAATTTATTTTTGCCGCTTCAGAAAATTTGTTAAGGTCCCCTTCTAATGTCAGGTCTTCCTGATGACCATATTTGGAGTTGTTGAGCTGTTAACTATGAACAGTTTTAATTTGTGTGGTAGACATTCTTATATATTGTTATACTATATTATTCGTGAAGTCATTCTTTTCAAACCTTTTTTTTTTTGGTGGTATGTAATTGGTCAGTAGGAGTTGTTTTGTTCAAGAAGTTACTTGCTTAAATGAAATTCATGTAGTGAATGGACTCTGTTAATTTAATTGTATAACTTGGAATCCAATTGGCGAATATTTTCTTTCTGATGGGCTATGGATCTCTGGCTACTCATGCTATTTCTTTGTCCTACTATTTCTTCATTTGCCATGGTTTTCCATTTTTTTGAATCTGATGAGCGTATTGTTTTTTTATAATATAAGCAGCAAAGACATGAGGTGCCCCAGAACTTTAGGAGGTTGTTAAGTTCTAGATTAAGAAGGCTTGTTGCACAAGACAAACTTGAAAAGGTGAGTGGATTATCTTTTAGTTAAGTTAATAACCTCATTATTTTCATCATCATCTACTTTTTGCTGAATCGCCCAATTTGTTTTATTTAAATATCCAGTGACCAGATTGCTTGCTTTTGATTTCAATGTGTCTCAGTTGTGGTTTGCTGTTTAAAAACTTGTGGTAGTGCCTAATGATGTTGCAAACCTTGCATTTTTTTCCCTTTGGAAGAGAATTTTTTTGTGGCTGGTTTGGCTTATCCTATATAAGCCAAAAAGCCAAAAAGTTACTCCAAAATCCAAAAAGATATCACTATTCACCAAAAAAAAAAAATTAAAAAATTAATTTTTCTACAAAAAGTACAATTTGAATTGATGCTTGTGCAGCGGCTGTTGGCAAAAATGAAATGATTCGGTGTGATTTTCACACACATTGTTGTTCAGCCTATGGAGGCCATCACGAATCCCATTTTGATAATCTAAACCGTTCAATATATAGAACTCGTTAAATATTATATGTCTGTAAAAAATTACATTGATCGGATATCGATAACTATATGATCAAATCAGTTATGTACAACAAATGGATGGTGTTATAATTAATGATTGAAAAAAACAAATCCGATCAGATAGCTATCGATATCCGATCAACGTGATTTTTTATAGACTTATAGTACTCAACGATTTATACACATTGAACGGTTCAGATTATCAAAATGGGACCCGTGATGACCCCCACAGGCCGAACAAAACCATCCAGTATAATGCCCGAGAAGTAGTCAATAATCTCCTACCCACCCTCTCTGCCGTGCTGCTCCCCACCGTACGCCTATACCATTACTTTATTCCCCTATACAATTATTTATACAATTTTTTAATACACATTTTTCCATAAAAAGTCAAAAAGTTAACCCAAACCTCCATATTTTTTTCTTAACTTTTTTAGTCCAAAAAGACAACAAGTGCACTTTTTTAGGACACCCCAAACCAACTCCTTGCTGCCTAGCATCATGGAGTTGCTTGCAGTTCTCTGGGTTTTTTTTAATGTTCTGTTTACCTAAGTTTGCAGGGTGGCTATTGGGCCTTTCACCTTTACCTCTGGGAAAACCCTCCAAAGATATTTGGGTTATCTATTGGTTCTTGCTGCTTTGTTATTATGGGAAATTTATAAACATTAGTGGAGCCATGAAAGAGAAGAAGAATAATCCCTTGTATTATCACAATAATCAAAATTTACATGCACTAATATATATATATATATATATCAAGAACTAAACTAATTAGGAAACAAATACATACAAATACTAAACTACCCTACTAAACAAATACTATGAGCACAGACTATTGTGCCTCAATTTGATTTGTGGTGACTATAGGTTCATGTTAGTTGAGATGTGGCAGTTTTTTTGTCATTGAATAGAAGACTAGTTCATGTTAATGATATGTTTTTCAACAGAAATGAAACTATTATTAATAACACGGGAAGGTTTAACACAGTTGCAGCATAATGTACAAGGGAGGCCCTAAAAAAGGAGGGGTCTGTGGATAAATCTGAGTAGACTTCAAAGAACTTGTTGCATGTTTAACCAAAAGGTCTGCATGTTAATGATATTTACCTTTTATAATTCATTAAAATACAAATAAATTGGTGAGTTGTTGTCTTTTGGACCACCTTGAATTAGAGAACCCATCCATTCTGAAGTAACTTACTTCCAGTTCTACACTAACAAATTCTGTAAAAAAATATTAGGGAAAATTACAAGATACAAAGGTTTGACCCTTGGCACAAATTAAACTCAGGGTTCTTAACCTCTTCAACTTAAACCTTGCATTTTTAAATTGATACCAATCACCACCATCCAACCAATTCTGTTTACTGAAACTAATGGAGAAGGGATACTTTAGTCTTTTTTTACCCTTCACCTTATGATTAATTTTGTCAATTTACCCATTTTTTCTTTTCTCACTGCACATACAACACACACACCACCACCACTGTGCCGCCGCCACCTGTGCATTGCCAGCTTGCCACCTCCAACACCACCCCTCCCTCCCTTTCCCAACCGCAACCAACCCCCTCCCGCCCCTTTCCTTACACTGCCGACCCCCTTCCCCAGCCACCACCAGACCCTTTGCTCCACCACTACCACTACCACTACCACTACCACTACCACTACCACTACCCTCCACCTCCTTTGCCTTCACTGCCACTCCCATCACCCTTGCTCCACCACCACTGCGAAAATGGCACAAAAATCACTTGATGTGTCAAACACAAACGAGAAGGGGAAGGGGCTAGTTCTGTGTCTTCATTTTAGCCCAATGGAGGTGGAGGTGGAGGTGGAGGTGGTGTGAGTGAGCCAATAGTTGTAGGGGTGGGGGAAGGGTTGATCTAGTTTAGTTAGGTGTATGGTAGAATTGACATGGGTGGTTAGGATGCTTGATAAAAGGTGATTGTGATTTAATATGGTTGAGATAGAATTGGGATTTACCTCAAATTGAAACATTGAATGAGAGCATGCCGTGATGTTGTAAAAAAATTCCTCCGTTAGTGCTTTTAAACAAAGATGGATAGACGGTATGAATTTTGACCAATTTAGAAGTTCAAGGTTTAAGTTAAAGAAATTAAAAGCCCTGGATAATTTTTTTAAGTGTCAAACTCTTGAGTGTGTTTTTTCCCCCAAAATATTATATGTGATCGAGGTTTACCCCGTATTGGGTGGTGAAACAATGAGAAACAGGACTATTGATGCTATGAATGTTTAGATTATCTCACCCAGTTAAGATTCAAAACATTGTCTATAGATGATTTACAGATAGTGGTGAATTTTGATACATGAACTTAGAAACCCCAGGTACTGTCTATGAGTTTTTCCTAACAATTATGCATCTAAAGGACATTTCTTTGCAGAATAAGGTATCTGTAGTTTGGTTGTAGTACTTGTATTGGTGTTTGCTGTAAATTATACTTCCTTGATTTTCCATTTAACTAGGAAGAGAAATATGCATCAGCCTATGGGAAGATTATCTTGCTGTGAAATGTCCCAGGTGATTGATTACAAACTTAAGCAATGCCTTGAAATTGCCTGGGGTTGGCTGCATGATATGGTTTTCAGTTTTATGTTGAGCAACTAAGAAACAAACATTCATAACATGAATGTAGCTGAGATGAGAATGCTTGGATTGATGTGAGGTAAAACTAAGAAATATAGAGTTAGAAATGAATATATTCATGAAATAATATGAGTAGCACCAATTAAAAGATGGTTTGGTCATGTAAAACTAAGTTCTATAAATGCAACGGTAAGGAAGAGTGATGTGATCACTATAAATAGAAATCTTAGGGGAGAGGGGAAGATCTAAATGGACATGGGATGCTGTAGTAAAAGAAATATGAATTTATTTAGTTTAAGTGAGCATGTAGCCATTGACATAGCATAATGTCGAAAAAGGATTCACGAACTCCCTCCGCCCTCCATTTTTCACTGTCCTAAAATATTAGTCCCTTTTCAAAAATCAATGACTAAAATAATATGTATTTCCTATTTTGCCTTTCTTTTAAATTCATTAACAACACAAAAAGTACAATTATAACAATTGATATTCCCAAAAAAAAATATAACAATTGATATTCCCAATAAAAAGTACTATCAGAGGGTAATTTTGGAAAATCAATATTTTTAAAGTGCAATAATTGTACTACCAAAAAAAAGTTGGATTTCCCAAAAGGGAATATTATTTTGGGACGGAGGGAGTAGTCGATTCCACTTGATTGGAACGCAAGGCTTAGTTTGGTTTGCTATCTGTCAGATCTCCTTCAATTTGCAAATCATGTTTTCCTTGCTCATTTTCAACCCGACACCTATATAGTCACTCCATTTTATTTATGCAATCGTAGCTTTTCATTGAACACTGCCGATTCATCTCATCCTGGTTTCTATCATCTTTTGTTGGATGCATTATCCAGTTAGAGCAAGCATGAACGCCCTTATTGATCAGCTACTAGAAGTGTTGGTGGCTCTTTCTGGTACTTGCTGTTTCATTCTTTAAAGACTGTCCTCTTGACAGTCTTCACTTCATTATGGGGTTGCATCATATTATTGGTATTTGATATGATGGCAGACCATATGGCATTGGATGGACAATCGTCTTCATGCGTGGTGACTTTTACTTTCATTTTTTCTGTTGTATTGTTTAATATATTAATAACCTAAGAAGCACGGACATTTATAAGGTGGGGTGTCCATGTTGGACAACAACACTCATCGAATGCCTCTTGACATGTGTCATACACTCATCCAAACGTGTTCTATTTTATGTTTTTTTAGGACTCTGCCACTCTTTGGACATTTGAAGGGCACATGCCTATATGAAACTAATTATAAGTTGATAAAAAATAACTTAGGATACAATGATAAATGAACAACAATGTAAATCTATAGGATTTAATGTTCATGTTAATTATATGACATATAATCAAATATAAAACTCTATATTTTTTGTGTCCCTGATGTGTTGTCTCATGGATTGTTTAAAGACTGTCGTGTCGACATGTGAGTGTTGTGTTGTGTGTTTATGGTTCTTAGTGATTAACAAAATAAGATTCTCCTTCCCAATGTGCTCCTAGTTTGTCAAATTCTATTAAATCCAGCATGTGTATCACCGCTGTGGTTTTTGACCAATGTTGTTATGTCTTTTGTTAAAATAAAAGCAAATTAAGGTTGGAATCAGAATAATAGCTCATTTTGATTGCCTTATCATCGAACATTGAAGAGCAGAAAATGAAATACCAAAGCAGTGAAAATGAAGCTAAGCAACTCTTAATCCAACAAAGCTGTCCCTATCTGAAATATTTAGGTTGGAATCAGAATAATAGCTCATTTTGATTGCCTCATCATCGAAATGCAGGTCCAAAACTGCTACAAGATAAAGAGGGATGTCTTGGTTGCGGCAAAAACACCGACCCCAAAACCAAAAGAGACCATCCGGCCAAGGCAGTCCCAAACAACTGGTTATCTTGGAGACACAGTAGAGGAAGCGGCGGTGGGGGCCGCCTACAAAGTTGCAGAAGCGGAAAATAAATCTTTTGTAGCAGCTGAAGCCGTTAAGGAGGCAGAAAGGGTTTCAAGAATGGCTGAAGACACAGATTCACTGCTCCAGTTGGCGAAAGAGATCTTTGAGAAATGTAATAGCGAAAATGTCCTATGTCCTATGTGCTTGTTTGGTTTGTGTTTGTGTTTGTGTTTGTGCTTGTGTTTTTGTTTTCTATTTTTTGGAAAACACAACCTGTTTGGTGAACAATTTATGAAAATTGCTTTTGGAGAAACCCCAAAAAATTGTTTTCGCACAACAATGAAAATGGATATTTTCAAAATGTTCGTTATTTTTGTTCTTGAAAACATGAAAAATGAAAATAGGAAAAACAAAAACACAACCAAACAAGCTATTTCTTTTCCTGTTCTTTTCCCCGTCTTCTTATTCTCTTCCTTGGCAGGTTCGCGCGGTGAAATTGTGTTGATGGCATGAAGAAAGTCTGTCTTAAATGGAAGACATACCCTTTGCTGGGAATTTGTAAATTGTAGTTTTTTTTTTTTTCCCTGTATTTTCTTCAGGTGTGTTCAAAATAACTAGACTGGTTATGTGATAATAATCAATTTATCCGTAAGTTTTTTAATGCATCTGTTTTTTTTTCTTTCCTTTTGTGTGTGTGTGTGGTTAATAGTGAAATGTTGCTTTTGGAAGATGGGATAGCCTTAGGCATTTGAGAGTCCCATCTTTTTTTAGATCATCCTTGAGAGGTTTTAAAGCTCTGCACTGCAATCATGGTCATCAAAATTGCGATCCAGATTGTAGGATCATCAAAATTGCGATGATTGTAGGATATTACAATATTTGAATCTTAAATTGTCAAAATAATCTAAATCGCCGTAGAATCAGTGTTGTAGTAGGATTGCAAGTAGAATCATAAAGGATTGCAGATTAGTAGAATCAATGGTTAGTGACTTTTCATCTTAATTTTAATTTGTATCATCGTTATTGGCATTTTTAACGTTAAATGTTTTTTTTTTTTAAAAAATACAATTTTACCGAATGTATTATTTTACAATACACTATCCCATTCTTAAGATTCTAATTTTAACAATCATGTCTAGGAGTTAACGAGAATTTATGCTAATCAGCATTGTTTTGAAAGAGCTTATTTGCTCATTCGTTGCCCATGGTGAAGCTACAATTATTTGCTTGTCCATAAGAAGGGTAATACCATTATTATTATTATTATTATTATTATTATTACTATTATTATTTTTCTTTTAGAAAATAGCAAAATATTGTTTAGTCTTTTGTTTTTGTGTTTTGAAAACAAAATTGGTTGTTTTCATAAATAATTTGGCAAACACATTTTTTGTATTTTCCAAAAGTAAAAAAAAAAATAGTTGCCAATCAGAAAGTGTAAATTATTGGCAATCCTATGAGTCTCATAAAAAAATACATGTGTATTTGGTCGCACAAAGTACTATTAAACCAAGATTCTCTTGGGACTATCTGTCAAGAATGGGATTAGCTTTCGATGGGCAGATGGGATTGCAATCCTATCCAATTGGATTAGAAGTGAAAACATTATTTTGTCCTCATTTTAAAAAAATAATTAAGGGTTGGTTTGGGGTGTCTTAAAAAAATGTACTTTTTGTCTTTTTACGAAAAGATATGCAGAAAAGTAGAGAGGTGATGTGATGGAAAAAAGATAAAAAGATGGATTATATAGGTTATGCCAAACAAACCTTTAAATTACCTTTTATATTTTCTCCTTTTTAAAATATTAGTTTCTTTTGGAAATCTAATTTTTTTTTTATAGCACAACTATTACACTTCAAAAATGTTAACTTTTCTAAATTAACCTTTAATTTTTTTTGATAATATCAATTGTCATAATTAATGAATTTAGAAAAAGATAAAATAGAAAATTCATGTCATTTTAGTCCTTAATTTTTGAAAAGTGACTAATATTTTGGGATAATAGAAAATAGAATTAGGAAGAAATATTTTGAGACGGATGGAGTAAATAATGTTTTTACATAATTTTATAAATTAAATTTTAACCAACCAATACTACATTAACATACAAAATGGCATTTATGTTACATCTCTAATTTAATATTAGGGAAAATTATTGATAAATCTCATTTAGAAGTGTTTTAATCCAAGAAATCCATGAAGGAATTTTTTAACTCATTTAGTCCCATGTATGTATAGTTTTATTCCATAAAGTCCTTTTTCTTTATTTACACTATTTTCTTGGACACTTATGCCCTTATATTTAACTTTGATACCCTTATAAATATTTTTTGAACGGTTAGCAATTTTATGATGCGAACATTCATATTTTAAAATTCACATTGGTAGGAATGTAAAATTGGCCCGTGGGTGGCCCGAAACCTGTCTGCGAGCCGGGGCGGGCCCGGCCCGTTGACAATGTGAATATTTACATTGACATGTTAACATTCACATTAATAGGAGTATAAAATTGGCCTGCGTCCCATGGCGGCGCGAAACCCGCCCGCGGCCCATGGGCAGCCCGGGGCGGGCCCGGTCCGCGCCGTTGGCAATGTGAATATTCATGTTGACATGTTAACATTCACATTGATAAGAGTATAAAATTGGTCCGTGGCCCATGGGCGGCCAAAAGCCCGCCCGTGGCCCGAGGCGGGCCCGGCCCGTCCCATTAACAATGTGAATATTCACATTGACATGTTAACATTCACATTGATAAGAGTATAAAATTGGCCAGCGTCCCGTGGGCAGCCAAAAGCCCGCCCGCGGCCCGGGGCGGGCCCGGCCCGGCCCGTTGACAACGTGAATATTCACATTGGCATGTTAACATTCACATTAATAGGAGTGTAAAATTAGCCCGTGCCCCGTGGCTGCCCGAAACCCGCCCATGGCCCGTGGGCGGCCCGGGGCGAGCCCGACCCGTTGACAATGTGAATATTCACATTGATAAGAGTATAAAATTGGCCCGCGCCCCGTGGCTGCCCAAAACCTGCCCACGGCCCGTAGGCAGCCCGGGGCGGGCCCGGCCCGGCCTGTTGACAATGTGAATATTCACATTGACATGTTAACATTCACATTGATAAGAGTATAAAATTGGCCCGTGTCCCGTGGCTGACCGAAACCCGCCCACAATCCGTGGACGGCTCGGGGCGGGCCTGGCCCGGCTTGTTGACAATGTGAATATTCACATTGACATGTTAACATTCACATTGATAAGAGTATAAAATTGGTCCGCGGCCCATGGGCGGCCAAAAGCCCGCCCGCAGCCTAGGGTGGGCCCGGCCCGACCCATTGACAATGTGAATATTCACATTGACATGTTAACATTCACATTGATAAGAGTGTAAAATTGGCCCGTAGCCTGTGGGCGGCCCGAAGCCCGACCGCAGCCCGAGGCAGGCTTGGCCCGACCCGTGACAATGTGAATATTCACATTGACATGTTAACATTAACATTGATAGGAGTGTAAAATTTGCCCGCTGCCCGAAGCTCGCTCGCGGCCCGGGATAGGCCCGGCCTGTTGACAATGTGAATATTCACATTGACATGTTAACATGCACATTGATAGGAATGTAGAATTGGCCCGCCGCCTGTGGGCTGCTCGAAGCCCGCCCACGGCCCGGGGCAGGCTCGTTTGGGTCCGGGCCCGAGCATGTCCGAGACCCTAGGCTAGGGCCTAAGCCATCACTTTGAAGCCTGGCTCGGCCCATCGGCCCGCTTAAGGCCCATTCAAGGCTCGGTCCGAGGCCCAGCCCGCCTGAGGCACAATGTCTTTTTTTGTGGAAAATAATAAAATTTTGGTAGAAAATATTAAAAAGAATTAAAAAAAAATGGCCAGGCCCGCCCTAAGCTCGAGCCTAGGCCTAGACCCATCGGCCCGACCCGAGGCTGTCATCTTCGGGCCGCGGGCCAATTTTACACTCCTATCAATGTGAATGTTAATATGTCAATGTGAATATTCACATTGTCACGGGCCGGGCCGGGTCCGCCCCGGGCAGCGGGTGGGCTTCGGGCCGCCCACGGGCCTCGGGCCAATTTTACACTCCTATCAATGTGAATGTTAATATGTCAATGTGAATATTCACTTTTGTCACGGACCGGGCCGGGCTCGCCCCGGGCCGTCCATGGGACGCGAGTCAATTTTACACTCTTATCAATGTGAATGTTAACATGTCAATGTGAATATTCACATTATGAACGGCCTGGGCCCGCCCCCGGCAACTGGCGGGCTTCGGGCCGGCCACAGGCCGCGGACCAATTTTACAGTCCTATCAATGTGAATGTTAATATGTCAATGTGAATATTTACATTGTCACGGGCCGGACCGAGCTCGCCCCGGGCCGCGGGCTAATTTTACACTCCTATCAATGTGAATGTTAACATGTCAATGTGAATATTCACATTGTACATGGGCCGGGCCCCTACACATTGACGATATGAACATTCACATTGACGGTGTGAACATTCACATTAGGGGTATTTTGGTAATTATGTCACCCATAGGACTTATTGAAACATAAGAAAATAATATGAACTAAATAGAACATAAGTAGATGAAAATGGTATTTTGGTCTTCTTATCTCAAATAGGACCTAATGAAATAGTAAAAAAGAATATGGATTGGATGGAACATAAGTAATTAAAGATGGATTTATGAAAAAAACTCCCTTAATATTACCACACTAATAATTTCATTGTTCAATCCCATCGTATATATAGGCTGTGTTTGACATGGGTTTTTTTGGTCATTTTAGTGACAAAAATACAAAATAAATTAAAAAGTCAATAAGATAAAATGTCACATTCAAACTATAATCATTTCATTTTTTCTCTAACAAAAGTCAAAAATCAAAAAATCCATCCCAAATTAAACTTTTTAGCTGTAAACCAAAATATGCAAAAATCCCAAAAGCCAACTCACATCCCAAACGAAGGCATAATTTCTATCAACTTTATTTGGCGGTCAAATATCGCCTAATAGAATAATGTTAGACAAATTAAAAAGTTTTTCAATTTTTTTATTGATTGGTTTGACACTTATTATATTATTAAAAATTTTAATTATTGATTATTTTATAACATTAATTAATAAAATTTAAATGAATTATAAATTATTTGATACACACAATGTATGTATAAAAATTGTAAACTTCATTTTTATTTTTATTATTTTTAATGAAAAACCACGTCCCGTTTGGGAATTATTTACTTTAATTTTTAATTGAATAAAGATTGATAGCTCGACAAATACGGCTCGAATAATGGCTCGAACAGAAAAGAGGGAGAGAGAGGAGAAAAGAGGAAAAGAGGAAGAGAGAAAGAAGAGGAAGAGAGGAGAAAATCTGAAATCTGAACAGAAAATCTTGAAGAAAAGATCGAGGAAAAAATCTGAAGAGGAAAGAGGAGAAGATGATGAAGATGATGATGTCTGCAGAAATTTCTGCAGTATCCGGGGCTCGATTGGCCTGATCGGCAGAAATTGATGATCTGATGATGATCTGCAAAATTTTTTCTCTTCTTACTTTGCTCTTCCAACTTTCAAACCCAACTTTTGGTTGATCTGTTCTTGATTTGCAGAGATCATCTGATCATGATCATAATGATCATCATGATCATCTTAAATCTTAAATCTGATCATCATGCTCTTCCAACTTTCAAAACCAACTTTCAACCCAACTTTACTAATTGCTCCTTACTTTGATCTGATGATCTGCAGAAATTTACAGAAATTTGGTTTGATTTGTTTGATCTCTCTCTCTGCTCGGGTGATTTGTTTGATTTGTTTGAGCTAATTGCTCCTTCTTCTTCTGTTCTTCTTTTCTTCTTGCTTATCTTCAGAAAACACGGAAAAAGTTAAAAAAAAAAAAGACACCAAAACGACGTCGTTTTGGTGTCGAGCCAGAGATTCGAGCTACGTAGCGGGGTCGTTTTTAATTTTTACTAAAACATATACAGAAAAGTGAAAAGTAATGTAACAATTTATGATAATTTTTTAATTATTTGACTAAAAACTAAAATTCCCAAACTATATTACACATTGGATAAGAAATCATTCTATAAATTACATCACACTACAAGATAGAGGACTTCCACGCAACAAAGATGCGAGTCCCCACACACATAGAGATAAAAAAATAAACCTCCCTGCAAAAAGGAACCTTCCTGTTCCTGAAAGAAAAAAATCTCTCCACAAAGATAATCAAAACAATCACCTGGAACACTTCTTTCCAAAATCTTTATTAAAACAAATCATATTTTAAATTCTAAAACATCATTATTATAGTATCACATAAGTTAATAAAATAAAAGAAATTTAATTAATTTGTGCAACATTAATGACTAAAATGTTTGGAACGCTAAAGTTGAGAATCCATGACTCCCAAAATAATATGAACTAATCATATGTATTTTATTTTTATTTTTTTATTATTTTTTTCTTTTCTGAACCAATCACATGTAAGTGGAGGCTGGGAAGGTTGTATTTTTCAGCAATACCTCGAACTCGAGCGCCACATTCTCTCTCATCAGTCCCTTCACTTCTCACTCTCCAAAACTGTCTCTCTCTCTCTCTCTCTTGACCGATCATCAACAACCGCTCTTTCTTCTTCTTCTTCTTCGTCGTACTCAGGTATTCGCTATTTCGTTCTCATCGATCCAATACTAATTATTTTTGATTGTGTGTATAAATTGATTGTATATTTGATTTTTATTATTTGTGTTTTTGTTAAATTTTCCTGTTGTTTCTGTAATCTACAATGGCTTATTAGTCTCTTCTGTTGCGTTGCATCGAGTAGTTGTTACTGTTCGTGGTGTATTTGTATTTTTATGTCAATTAATTCAATGTTTTGTGTTTTGTGTGATAAGTTGTGTTTTTTTAATCTATTAGGCTTATTGTGCAACTGAAACTTGATCACTTGGGTTTAAATTAATTTTTAATGCGTAGAATTGTTGTCTACTAATTCAATGTTTTGTGTGTTTAGTGTAATAAAGTTGCTTTTTTTTTTTAAAATTTTTTTTTTAAAAATTATTTTAAACTATCATTCTTAGGCTTACCATGCAACCGAAACTACATCACTTGTATGTGAATTAGTTTTTAATTCATAGGATTGCTGTTCTTAAGATGTTTTGCTTTGATTTTTACAATCCGAGCCTGGATTGTGTGTCAAGGAGCGGGTTTTGATGTTTCCGGTACTTTTACAAAACAATTGGGCTTAACTAGAAAACAAAGTACTTGGCTTTTAATGAGAATGGTGGCATGCGTCTTAGTTTTTCAGGTTGATATGCCCATTTAATTCATTGTTTTGTGTGTTTAGTGTAAATAAAGTTTTTGTTTAATGATTCTTAGGCTTACCATGCAATAATAAATTTTTAATGCATAGAATTGCTTTTCTTAAGATGTTTTGCTTTGATTTTTACGATCTGAGCCTGTATTGTGTGTGAAGGAGCATTTTTGGTACTTCTATAAACAATTGATTTCAACTAGAAAGCAAAGTACTTAGCATGTAATGAGAATGGTATGTGCATTGGGGCTGATATGGCCAATCAATTCATTGTATGGAGTTTGTGTGTTAGTGTAATAAAGTTGTTTTTATTAATCATTCTTAGGCTTACCATGCAATGGAAACTAGACCATTTGTATGTAAGTTAATTTTTAATGCATAGAATTGATATACTGAAGATGTTTGGCTCTGATTTTACAATGTGAGCAAAGATTATGTGTGAAGGAGTGGGTTTGATGTTTTTGGTACTTTTACGTAATAATCAGAACAAAGTTCTTAGCTTTAATAAGAATGGTGGTTTAGTTTATTAAATTATGAAAAGAGAATTTAAAGTCAACAGAAAATAACAAATTGAACTGATGGTTTGGTTTATTCAATTGGGTGTTGGCGAGCGGATGAGTTATTAGTTAAATGTTTATATAGAATTCTTTTGTAGTTTCAACACATTTTGTGTTGTTATCTGCTGTGTGTTGGACCTACAAAAGCCTTATCTGCTGACATTGTGTATCTAGTGACATGATTAAAAGTTATACAATGGGAACGGGTCTAGTTATGATTACAGTTTTTGGGTATAATGATGGTTGCGGTCCTTGTGGAGTTGTTCATCTTTTGCTTTTGATTGATTGTTGAACTCTTTGCGGTCATGGCAGGTCTAGCACCAGAAGGATCACAATTTGATGGTCGTCAGTATGATACCAAAATGAATGAGTTGTAAGGACTTTTTTTTAATATTATTTTTCTTGCTCTTCAGCTATTTGTTGGTTGACTGTTGGTTGCATGTGTGAGGTTTAATTTGTTTATAATCATTGTATTTGTTTTCTAGACATCAACTTAAAAGTCTCATATGGGTTTCTATTGGCAATGCTAATCATCTCTCTTGGTTTATGATACAGACTTTCAGCTGATGGGCAAGATTTCTTTACATCATATGATGAGGTTTATGATAGTTTTGACTCTATGGGTTTGCAAGAGAACCTTCTGCGGGGCATTTATGCATGCGGTAGACATAATTACGTTTCCTTTATTTATTTATTTATTTTTTATAGGCTTCACATAGGATGTGGCTTTGCTTAAAAGTTTTGGTTTCCTTGTCCATTTGATGGCTCCCAATTTTCAAGCTGCTTTTTTCAATTTCCAATTTTAATGTTCAATTGGACTAATAGCTGATTTATTGGTAGAGGTTGCTTCTTGCTTCTACATGTTTTAATTGTACTTTGAATGGTTAGGGAATCATGAAATATTGTACGGTGATGCATTAAGAAGTGTTGCCTTTTCTGCTTTGCCTCATATGGCTGATGATATTTGACAATTGGATGTTTCCTATGTAGGTTTTGAAAAACCCTCAGCAATTCAGCAAAGGGGAATTGTTCCCTTCATCAAAGGTTTGGATGTAATTCAACAGGCTCAGTCTGGAACTGGAAAGACGGCAACTTTTTGCTCCGGTATCCTTCAACGGCTTGACTATGGTTTAGTTGAATGCCAGGCCTTGGTTTTGGCACCTACTCGTGTGCTTGCTCAACAGATTGAGAAGGTTATGCGAGCACTTGGAGAGTTTCTTGGCGTGAAGGTACATGCTTGTGTGGGTGGAACCAGTGTTCATGAAGACAAGCGCATTCTGTTGAGTGGGGTTCATGTTGTTGTTGGCACTGTTGGGCGTGTGTTTGATATGCTGAAGAGACAGTCACTTCGTCCTGATTACATCAAGATGTTTGTACTAGATGACGCAGATGAATTGCTTTCTCGTGGTTTCAAGGATCAGGTCCTTCTTTAACCCTATATTAGTGCCTTCTGCATTTCTTTTGTAGATTAAGTACTTCAACTTCAATTTTTTGTAGTGAGATGTTGTCCTATACAAATGTGCGTAGAAACAAGTGCTGATTATGTACCTGCAGGAGGATTTGTTTGGTTCAATTAAAAGGTGAACTGGGCCAGGAAGATGGTTGAACAGATAGTGGGTTTAGTAAACTAGGGAAGAGGGGTTGATGCATGAACATAATGGGGCAAGTATATTTGGCAACTATATGGGTGACACGCGTCATTTTATCAATATTTCCAAATGTCTTATTAATTTCTAGTCAAAGTTTTATTTGCCATTGATATTAGATATAGCCTATTATTATATAGTATTCTTTGTGTATGTTGTTAATCATGCACTAGTCATGTAAAGGGTTAAATGTGCATTCAAAGTATCGGTCGAAAAGTAGTAGACAAATAAAAAAAAGGTGACTCAGTGTATTAGGCTCCCGCTAATGTGGGTGTGGGAGGTCAAGATATAGTAGTCTTATCCCATTTTCAGGAGGGCAATAAATATTGTCTACAATTATGTGATGGAAAAACCTATATAAGGAGTCATGTATTTGCATTTAAAAACACGAGTATGTATTTGAATATAATCAGCCTTTGGCTTATTGAAAAGAAGATTTTCTTCTTACAACTCTTACCCTTTTGGTGGATTCCAATTGGTATCAAGTTCTTGGTCTGTATCTATTCGGTGTGTTGGTGATCTGGATTTACATAGAATTGTGTTTTCATTTCTGTTATGTTTATCATCCAACGTTTACGAGCATCATTGTTTCAGTGGGTGAAATTAGAACTATTCTGTTTGTTTGAGGTTTTTTTTCTTCAATAATTTCAAACACCTAAATTCTTGCATTTTTGTCTTGGAAGATCTAGGAATTTAGGAAGATTGTTATTTTCTTCAATCTAATCAACATTTAAATTCCTAATTTATTTTTAATCAATGATTTATTTATTGATATACTAATGGTGAATTCATTTCTGCCAGATCTATGATATATTCCAGCTCCTCCCTTCAAAAGTTCAGGTTGGTTTATTCTCAGTTACAATGCCTCCCGAAGGCCTTGAGATCACAAGGAAGTTTATGAACAAACCAGTCAGGATTCTTGTGAAACGTGATGAGCTCACCCTAGAGGGTATAATTTAAATATGATATTTTATCTTAAAAAAAAAAATTATTTTATTTATTTTATGACTATTTTAGTCAAAAAAAAAATAATAATAAAAAAAAATCCCATTTAGCTTAGGCCAAGCGAGGGCTTATTAGAGTATGGAAATACCTCGAACTCGAATGCCACATTCTCTCTCATCAGTCCCTTCACTTCTCACTCTCCAAAACTCACTCTCTCTCTCTCTCTCTCTCTTCACCGATCATCAACAACTGCTCTTTCTTCTTCTTCTTCTTCGTCGTACTCAGGTATTTGCTATTTCGTTCTCATCGATCCAATACTAATTATTTTTGATTGTGTATAAATTGATTGTATATTTGATTTTTATTGTTTTTGTGTTTTTGTTAAATTTTCCTATTGTTTCTGTGATCTACAATGGCTTATTAGTCTCTTCTGTTGCGTTGCATCGAGTAGTTGTTACTGTTCGTGGTGTATTTGTATTTTTATGTCCAATTAATTCAATGTTTTGTGTGTTTAGTGTGATAAAGTTGTTTTTTTTAATCATTATTAGGCTTATTGTGCAACTGAAACTTGATCACTTGGGTTTAAATTAATTTTTAATGCGTAGAATTGTTGTCATACTAATTCAATGTTTTGTGTGTTTAGTGTAATAAAGTTGTTTTTTTTTTTTTAATTTTTTTTTAAAATTATTTTAAACTATCATTCTTAGGGTTACCATGCAATCGAAACTACATCACTTGTATGTGAATTAGTTTTTAATTCATAGAATTGCTGTTCTTAAGGTGTTTTGCTTTGATTTTTACAATCCGAGTTTGGATTGTGTGTCAAGGAGCGGGTTTTGATGTTTCCGGTACTTTTACAAAACAATTGGGCTTAACTAGAAAACAAAGTACTTGGCTTTTAATGAGAATGGTGGCATGCGTCTTAGTTTTTCAGGTTGATATGCCCATTTAATTCATTGTTTTGTGTGTTTAGTGTAAATAAAGTTTTGTTAATGATTCTTAGGCTTACCATGCAATAATAAATTTTAATGCATAGAATTGCTTTTCTTAAGATGTTTTGCTTTGATTTTTACGATCTGAGCCTGTATTGTGTGTGAAGGAGCATTTTTGGTACTTCTAAAACAATTTGATTTCAACTAGAAAGCAAAACTTAGCATGTAATGAGAATGGTATGTGCATTGAGGCTGATATGGCCAATCAATTCATTGTATGGAGTTTGTGTGTTAGTGTAATAAAGTTGTTTTTATTAATCATTCTTAGGCTTACCATGCAATGGAAACTAGACCATTTGTATGTAAGTTAATTTTTAATGCAGAGAATTGATATACTGAAGATGTTTGGCTCTGATTTTACAATGTGAGCAAAGATTATGTGTGAAGGAGTGGGTTTGATGTTTTGGTACTTTTACGTAACAATCAGAACAAAGTTCTTAGCTTTTAATAAGAATGGTGGTTTAGTTTATTAAATTATGAAAAGAGAATTAAAGTCAACAGAAAATAACAAATTGAACTGATGGTTTGGTTTATTCAATTGGGTGTTGGCGAGCGGATGATATTAGTTAAATGTTTATATAGAATTCTTTGTAGTTTCAACACATTTTGTTGTTATCTGCTGTGTGTTGGACCTACAAAAGCCTTATCTGCTGGCATTGTGTATCTAGTGACATGATTAAAAGTTATACAATGGGAACGGGTCTAGTTATGATTACAGTTTTTGGGTATAATGATGGTTGCGGTCCTGTGGAGTTGTTCATCTTTTGCTTTTGATTGATTGTTGAACTCTTTGCGGTCATGGCAGGTCTAGCACCAGAAGGATCACAATTTGATGGTCGTCAGTATGATACCAAAATGAATGAGTTGTAAGGACTTTTTTTTTAAATTATTTTTCTTGCTCTTCAGCTATTTGTTGGTTGACTGTGGTTGCATGTGTGAGGTTTTAATTTGTTTATAATCTTGTATTTGTTTTCTAGACATCAACTTAAAAGTCTCATATGGGTTTCTATTGGCAATGCTAATCATCTCTCTTGGTTTATGATACAGACTTTCAGCTGATGGGCAAGATTTCTTTACATCATATGATGAGGTTTGATAGTTTTGACTCTATGGGTTTGCAAGAGAACCTCTGCGGGGCATTTATGCATGCGGTAGACATAATTACGTTTCCTTTATTTATTTATTTATTTTTTATAGGCTTCACATAGGATGTGGCTTTGCTTAAAAGTTTTGGTTTCCTTGTCCATTTGATGGCTCCCAATTTTCAAGCTGCTTTTTTCAATTTCCAATTTAATGTTCAATTGGACTAATAGCTGATTTATTGGTAGAGGTTGTCTTGCTTCTACATGTTTTAATTGTACTTTGAATGGTTAGGGAATCATGAAATATTGTACGGTGATGCATTAAGAAGTGTTGCCTTTTCTGCTTTGCCTCATATGGCTGATGATATTTGACAATTGGATGTTTCCTATGTAGGTTTGAAAAACCCTCAGCAATTCAGCAAAGGGGAATTGTTCCCTTCATCAAAGGTTTGGATGTAATTCAACAGGCTCAGTCTGGAACTGGAAAGACGGCAACTTTTGCTCCGGTATCCTTCAACGGCTTGACTATGGTTTAGTTGAATGCCAGGCCTTGGTTTTGGCACCTACTCGTGTGCTTGCTCAACAGATTGAGAAGTTATGCGAGCACTTGGAGAGTTTCTTGGCGTGAAGGTACATGCTTGTGTGGGTGGAACCAGTGTTCATGAAGACAAGCGCATTCTGTTGAGTGGGGTTCATGTTGTTGTGCACTGTTGGGCGTGTGTTTGATATGCTGAAGAGACAGTCACTTCGTCCTGATTACATCAAGATGTTTGTACTAGAGACGCAGATGAATTGCTTTCTCGTGGTTTCAAGGATCAGGTCCTTCTTTAACCCTATATTAGTGCCTTCTGCATTTCTTTTGTAGATTAAGTACTTCAACTTCAATTTTTTGTAGTGAGATTGTCCTATACAAATGTGTAGAGAAACAAGTGCTGATTATGTACCTGCAGGAGGATTTGTTTGGTTCAATTAAAAGGTGAACTGGGCCAGGAAGATGGTTGAACAGATAGTGGGTTTAGTAAACTAGGGAAAGGGGTTGATGCATGAACATAATGGGGCAAGTATATTTGGCAACTATATGGGTGACACGCGTCATTTTATCAATATTTCCAAATGTCTTATTAATTTCTAGTCAAAGTTTTATTTGCCATTGATATTAGATATAGCCTATTATTATATAGTATTCTTTGTGTATGTTGTTAATCATGCACTAGTCATGTAAGGGTTAAATGTGCATTCAAAGTATCGGTCGAAAAGTAGTAGACAAATAAAAAAAAGGTGACTCAGTGTATTAGGCTCCCGCTAATGTGGGTGTGGGAGGTCAAGATATAGTAGTCTTATCCCATTTTCAGGAGGGCAATAAATATTGTCTACAATTATGTGATGGAAAAACCTATATAAGGAGTCATGTATTTGCATTTAAAAACACGAGTATGTATTTGAATATAATCAGCCTTTGGCTTATTGAAAAGAAGATTTTCTTCTTACAACTCTTACCCTTTTGGTGGATTCCAATTGGTATCAAGTTCTTGGTCTGTATCTATTCGGTGTGTTGGTGATCTGGATTTACATAGAATTGTGTTTTCATTTCTGTTATGTTTATCATCCAACGTTTACGAGCATCATTGTTTCAGGGGTGAAATTAGAACTATTCTGTTTGTTTGAGGTTTTTTTTCTTCAATAATTTCAAACACCTAAATTCTTGCATTTTTGTCTTGGAAGATCTAGGAATTTAGGAAGATTGTTATTTTCTTCAATCTAATCAACATTTAAATTCCTAATTTATTTTTAATCAATGATTTATTTATTGATATACTAATGGTGAATTCATTTCTGCCAGATCTATGATATATTCCAGCTCCTCCCTTCAAAAGTTCAGGTTGGTTTATTCTCAGTTACAATGCCTCCCGAAGGCCTTGAGATCACAAGGAAGTTTATGAACAAACCAGTCAGGATTCTTGTGAAACGTGATGAGCTCACCCTAGAGGGTATAATTTAAATATGATATTTTATCTTATTAAATTAAAAAAAATTATTTTATTTATTTTATGACTATTTTAGTCAAAATAATAATAATAATAATAATAAAAAATCCCATTTAGCTTAGGCCAAGCGAGGGCTTATTAGAGTATGGAAATACCTCGAACTCGAATGCCACATTCTCTCTCATCAGTCCCTTCACTTCTCACTCTCCAAAACTCACTCTCTCTCTCTCTCTCTCTCTTCACCGATCATCAACAACTGCTCTTTCTTCTTCTTCTTCGTCGTACTCAGGTATTTGCTATTTCGTTCTCATCGATCCAATACTAATTATTTTTGATTGTTTATAAATTGATTGTATATTTGATTTTTATTGTTTTTGTGTTTTTGTTAAATTTTCCTATTGTTTCTGTGATCTACAATGGCTTATTAGTCTCTTCTGTTGCGTTGCATCGAGTAGTTGTTACTGTTCGTGGTGTATTTGTATTTTTATGTCCAATTAATTCAATGTTTTGTGTGTTTAGTGTGATAAAGTTGTGTTTTTTTAATCATTATTAGGCTTATTGTGCAACTGAAACTTGATCACTTGGGTTTAAATTAATTTTTAATGCGTAGAATTGTTGTCATACTAATTCAATGTTTTGTGTGTTTAGTGTAATAAAGTTGTTTTTTTTTTTTTAATTTTTTTTTTAAATTATTTTAAACTATCATTCTTAGGGTTACCATGCAATCGAAACTACATCACTTGTATGTGAATTAGTTTTTAATTCATAGAATTGCTGTTCTTAAGGTGTTTTGCTTTGATTTTACAATCCGAGTTTGGATTGTGTGTCAAGGAGCGGGTTTTGATGTTTCCGGTACTTTTACAAAACAATTGGGCTTAACTAGAAAACAAAGTACTTGGCTTTTAATGAGAATGGTGGCATGCGTCTTAGTTTTTCAGGTTGATATGCCCATTTAATTCATTGTTTTGTGTGTTTAGTGTAAATAAAGTTTTTGTTTAATGATTCTTAGGCTTACCATGCAATAATAAATTTTTAATGCATAGAATTGCTTTTCTTAAGATGTTTTGCTTTGATTTTTACGATCTGAGCCTGTATTGTGTGTGAAGGAGCATTTTTGGTACTTCTATAAACAATTGATTTCAACTAGAAAGCAAAGTACTTAGCATGTAATGAGAATGGTATGTGCATTGAGGCTGATATGGCCAATCAATTCATTGTATGGAGTTTGTGTGTTAGTGTAATAAAGTTGTTTTTATTAATCATTCTTAGGCTTACCATGCAATGGAAACTAGACCATTTGTATGTAAGTTAATTTTTAATGCATAGAATTGATATACTGAAGATGTTTGGCTCTGATTTTTACAATGTGAGCAAAGATTATGTGTGAAGGAGTGGGTTTTGATGTTTTTGGTACTTTTACGTAATAATCAGAACAAAGTTCTTAGCTTTTAATAAGAATGGTGGTTTAGTTTATTAAATTATGAAAAGAGAATTTAAAGTCAACAGAAAATAACAAATTGAACTGATGGTTTGGTTTATTCAATTGGGTGTTGGCGAGCGGATGAGTTATTAGTTAAATGTTTATATAGAATTCTTTTGTAGTTTCAACACATTTTGTGTTGTTATCTGTGTGTTGGACCTACAAAAGCCTTATCTGCTGACATTGTGTATCTAGTGACATGATTAAAAGTTATACAATGGGAACGGGTCTAGTTATGATTACAGTTTTTGGGTATAATGATGGTTGCGGTCCTTGTGGAGTTGTTCATCTTTTGCTTTTGATTGATTGTTGAACTCTTTGCGGTCATGGCAGGTCTAGCACCAGAAGGATCACAATTTGATGGTCGTCAGTATGATACCAAAATGAATGAGTTGTAAGGACTTTTTTTTTAATATTATTTTTCTTGCTCTTCAGCTATTTGTTGGTTGACTGTTGGTTGCATGTGTGAGGTTTAATTTGTTTATAATCATTGTATTTGTTTTCTAGACATCAACTTAAAAGTCTCATATGGGTTTCTATTGGCAATGCTAATCATCTCTCTTGGTTTATGATACAGACTTTCAGCTGATGGGCAAGATTTCTTTACATCATATGATGAGGTTTATGATAGTTTTGACTCTATGGGTTTGCAAGAGAACCTTCTGCGGGGCATTTATGCATGCGGTAGACATAATTACGTTTCCTTTATTTATTTATTTATTTTTTATAGGCTTCACATAGGATGTGGCTTTGCTTAAAAGTTTTGGTTTCCTTGTCCATTTGATGGCTCCCAATTTTCAAGCTGCTTTTTTCAATTTCCAATTTTAATGTTCAATTGGACTAATAGCTGATTTATTGGTAGAGGTTGCTTCTTGCTTCTACATGTTTTAATTGTACTTTGAATGGTTAGGGAATCATGAAATATTGTACGGTGATGCATTAAGAAGTGTTGCCTTTTCTGCTTTGCCTCATATGGCTGATGATATTTGACAATTGGATGTTTCCTATGTAGGTTTTGAAAAACCCTCAGCAATTCAGCAAAGGGGAATTGTTCCCTTCATCAAAGGTTTGGATGTAATTCAACAGGCTCAGTCTGGAACTGGAAAGACGGCAACTTTTTGCTCCGGTATCCTTCAACGGCTTGACTATGGTTTAGTTGAATGCCAGGCCTTGGTTTTGGCACCTACTCGTGTGCTTGCTCAACAGATTGAGAAGGTTATGCGAGCACTTGGAGAGTTTCTTGGCGTGAAGGTACATGCTTGTGTGGTGGAACGCAGTGTTCATGAAGACACAGCGCATTTGTTGAGTGGGGTTCATGTTGTTGTTGCACTGTTGGGCGTGTGTTTGATATGCTGAAGAGACAGTCACTTCGTCCTGATTACATCAAGATGTTTGTACTAGATGACGCAGATGAATTGCTTTCTCGTGGTTTCAAGGATCAGGTCCTTCTTAACCCTATATTAGTGCTCTGCATTTCTTTTGTAGATTAAGTACTTCAACTTCAATTTTTTGTAGTGATTATGTTGTCCTATACAAATGTGTGTAGAAACAAGTGCTGATTATGTACTGCAGGAGGATTTGTTTGGTTCAATTAAAAGGTGAACTGGGCCAGGAAGATGGTTGAAACAGATAGTGGGTTTAGTAAACTAGGGAAGAGGGTTGATGCATGAACATAATGGGGCAAGTATTTGGCAACTATATGGGTGACACGCGTCATTTTATCAATATTTCCAAATGTCTTATTAATTTCTAGTCAAAGTTTTATTTGCCATTGATATTAGATATAGCCTACTATTATATAGTATTCTTTGTGTATGTTGTTAATCATGCACTAGTCATGCAAGGTTAAATGTGCATTCAAAGTATCGGTCGAAAAGTAGTAGACAAATAAAAAAAGGGACTCAGTGTATTAGGCTCCCGCTAATGTGGGTGTGGGAGGTCAAGATATAGTAGTCTTATCCCATTTTCAGGAGGGCAATAAAATTGTCTACTTATGTGATGGAAAAACCTATATAAGGAGTCATGTATTTGCATTTAAAAACACGAGTATGTATTTGAATATAATCAGCCTTTGGCTTATTGAAAAGAAGATTTTCTTCTTAAACACTCTTACCCTTTTGGTGGATTCCAATTGGTATCAAGTTCTTGGTCTGTATCTATTCGGTGTGTTGGTGATCTGGATTTACATAGAATTGTGTTTTCATTTTCTGTTATGTTTATCATCCAACGTTTACGAGCATCATTGTTTCAGTGGGTGAAACTAGAACTATTCTGTTTGTTTGAGGTTTTTTTTCTTCAATAATTTCAAACACCTAAATTCTTGCATTTTTGTCTTGGAAGATCTAGGAATTTAGGAAGATTGTTATTTTCTTCAATCTAATCAACATTTAATTCCTAATTTATTTTTAATCAATGATTTATTTATTGATATACTAATGGTGAATTCATTTCTGCCAGATCTATGATATATTCCAGCTCCTCCCTTCAAAAGTTCAGGTTGGTTTATTCTCAGTTACAATGCCTCCCGAAGGCCTTGAGATCACAAGGAAGTTTATGAACAAACCAGTCAGGATTCTTGTGAAACGTGATGAGCTCACCTAGAGGGTATAATTTAAATATGATGTTTTATCTTATTAAATTAAAAAAAATTATTTTATTTATTTTATGACTATTTTAGTCAAAAAAAAAATAATAATAATAATAAAAAATCCCATTTAGCTTAGGCCAAGCGAGGGCTTATTAGAGTATGGAAATACCTCGAACTCGAACGCCACATTCTCTCTCATCAGTCCCTTCACTTCTCACTCTCCAAAACTCACTCTCTCTCTGTCTCTCTCTCTTCACCGATCATCAACAACTGCTCTTTCTTCTTCTTCTTCGTCGTACTCAGGTATTTGCTATTTCGATCTCATCGATCCAATACTAATTATTTTTGATTGTGTATAAATTGATTGTATATTTGATTTTTATTGTTTTTGTGTTTTTGTTAAATTTTCCTATTGTTTCTGTGATCTACAATGGCTTATTAGTCTCTTCTGTTGCGTTGCATCGAGTAGTTGTTACTGTTCGTGGTGTATTTGTATTTTTATGTCCAATTAATTCAATGTTTTGTTGTTTGATAAAGTTTGTTTTTTAATCATTATTAGGCTTATTGTGCAACTGAAACTTGATCACTTGGGTTTAAATTAATTTTTAATGCGTAGAATTGTTGTCATACTAATTCAATGTTTTGTGTGTTTGTGTAATAAAGTTGTTTTTTTTTTTTTTTTTTTAAATTATTTTAACTATCATTCTTAGGGTTACCATGCAATCGAAACTACATCACTTGTATGTGAATTAGTTTTTAATTCATAGAATTGCTGTTCTTAAGATGTTTTGCTTTGATTTTTACAATCCGAGTTTGGATTGTGTGTCAAGGAGCGGGTTTTGATGTTTCCGGTACTTTTGCAAAACAATTGGGCTTAACTAGAAAACAAAGTACTTGGCTTTTAATGAGAATGGTGGCATGCATCTTAGTTTTTCAGGTTGATATGCCCATTTAATTCATTGTTTTGTGTGTTTAGTGTAAATAAAGTTTTTGTTTAATGATTCTTAGGCTTACCATGCAATAATAAATTTTCTTGGCGTGAAGGTACATGCTTGTGTGGGTGGAACCAGTGTTCATGAAGACAAGCGCATTCTGTTGAGTGGGGTTCATGTTGTTGTTGGCACTGTTGGGCGTGTGTTTGATATGCTGAAGAGACAGTCACTTCGTCCTGATTACATCAAGATGTTTGTACTAGATGACGCAGATGAATTACTTTCTCGTGGTTTCAAGGATCAGGTCCTTCTTTAACCCTATATTAGTGGCTTTTGCATTTCTATTGTAGATTAAGTACTTGAACTTCAATTTTTTGTAGTGAGATGTTGTCCTATACAAATGTGTGTAGAAACAAGTGCTGATTATGTACCTGCAGGAGGATTTGTTTGGTTCAATTAAAAGGTGAACTGGGCCAGGAAGATGGTTGAACAGATAGTGGGTTTAGTAAACTAGGGAAGAGGGGTTGATGCGGAACATAATGGGGCAAGTATATTTGGCAACTATATGGGTGACACGTGTCATTTTATCTATATTTCCAAATGTCTTATTAATTTCTAGTCAAAGTTTTATTTGCATTGATATTAGATATATAGCCTATTATTATATAGTATTGTTTGTGTATGTTGTTAATCATGTACTAGTCATGTAAGGGTTAAATGTGCCTTCAAAGTATTGGTCTAAAAGTAGTAGACAAATAAGAAAAAAGGTGACTCAGGGCATGAGGCTCCCGCTAATGTGGGTCTGGGAGGTCAAGATATACGTAGTCTTATCCCATTTTCGGGAGGGCAATAAATATTGTCTACAATTATGTGATGGAAAAACCTATATACGGAGTCATGTATTTGCATTTAAAAACACGAGATGTTTTTAATATAATCAGCCTTTGGCTTATTGAAAAGAAGATTTTCTTCTTACAACTCTTACCCTTTTGGTTGATTCCAATTGGTATCAAGTTCTTGGTCTGTATCTATTCGGTGTGTTGTGAGCTGCATTTACATAGAATTTTGTTTTCGTTTCTGCTATGTTTATCATCCAATGTTTGCGAGCATCATGGTTTCAGTGGGTGAAATTAGAACTGTTCTGTTTGTTTGAGGTTTTTTTTCTTCAATAATTTCAAACACCTAAATTCTTGCATTTTTGTCTTGGAAGATCTAGGAATTTAGGAAGATTGTTGTTTTCTTCAATCTAATCAACATTTAAATTCCTAATTTATTTTTAATCAATGATTTATTTATTGATATACTAATGGTGAATTCATTTCTGCTAGATCTATGATATATTCCAGTTCCTCCCTTCAAAAGTTCAGGTTGGTTTATTCTCAGTTACAATGCCTCCCAAAGCCCTTGAGATCACAAGGAAGTTTATGAACAAACCAGTCAGGATTCTCGTGAAACGCGATGAGCTCACCCTAGAGGGTATAAAGCAGTTTTATGTCAACGTTGACAAGGAAGAATGGAAATTCGAGGCACTCTGTAATCTCTGTGAAACCATGGCCATCACCCAGAGTATCATCTTCGTCAACAAATGTCGCAAGGTTGACTGGCTAATTGACAAGATGCGGAGCCGAGACTACACAGTTTCCGGCACCCATGGAGACATGGACCAGAACACAAGAGACATTGTAATGCGTGAATTCCGTTCCGGTTCCTCTCGTGTCCTCATAACCACTGATATCTTGGCCCGAGGCATTGATGTGCAGCAAGTCTCTCTTGTTATAAACTATGATCTCCCTACGCAGCCCGATAACTATCTCCACCGTATCGGACGTAGTGGACGGTTTGGGAGGAAGGGTGTTGCCATCAACTTCCTAACGAGTGATGACAGTAGGATGCTGGCTGACATTCAGAGGTTTTATAATGTGGTCGTTGAGGAGCTGCCGGCAAATGTTGCTGATCTCCTCTAAACAAGGTTTTGTCTTCGCTTTTGTTAGTGGAAAGATAAGTGGATTTTCATTTACCGAGTACTATTTATTATGCTTTTTCCTCTTCTTGTTTAATAGGTCTACTGTCTAAATTAGAGATGTTTTTGAATTAATCTGATTATTGATATATATGCAAGATTTTAAAAAGCGGCTGCAACTGTTACGTAACGGTTGTGGTGGTTACACTATCTATTACGGTCGCTTTTGCAGTGTGATTGAGATTCACAGGTGTGTCGGCCGTAGCGGCTGCCGTAGTAGTCGTAACGGTGCCGTAACAGCTTGTTACACACCGTTACGTAACGGTTCCAAACTCTTCTTTCGGAAAAACACAAAAAAAAAAAAAAAAATTGAAAATGGAGGAAGAGGGATAGAGAGAGAGGAAGATGGAGGAGCAAGAGATAGAGAGAGAGAAGAGGGAAGATGAAAAATATGTTATTGATTTGTTGAAGCTGTAAGATCTATGCTATTCTATTCAGCTATCACTCAACTATTTTGTTTGTGTGTGTCTATCTATATATTGTTTGAAAATAATAATAATAATAATAATAATAATAATATAATAATAAGCGTGGTCATTATCTATTTTGTTTGATTAAAATATGTATATATATATATATATATATTAGGTTCTTATTTATTCTCTTACTTTTGTCATTGTTTATCTTATATATAATAGTTAGTGATTGAATTTTTGTATAATATAAAGTCATTAATTATTAAAATAAAATGTAAAATACTCAGTTTATAATGATTTAAAATATGAAATATATTGGATCATATTTAAAAATTTATAAAAATTGATCAATATTTATTTTAAAACTCAATAAATATGATTATGGAAAAAAAATATGCGTGTCTGTAAGTTTTTTTTAAATTGTGCAAAAAATAAAAAAATTTACGGTTCTAGCTACCACAACCATTATGTTATGGCTTTTACACTCCGCAACCGCAACCGTGCCACCGCTACTGTTGTGGTGATCGCAACTGCTTTTCAGAACCTTAGTTATATGATTACTGCATATTGGCGATGGCTTTTTCTTCATCCATCACAATTTTTTGGCAACTATGTGGTCTAAATGTCTTTTTATTGCTATGATCATTTTTGTGTTTGGTTGTTGTTGTGCTTTCAACATGTTGTAGGGTAGGTAATTGAGAAGCATGAAGGCGTGTTAGTGTCAGTGTCAGGTCCGACACCCCTTACTGACACAACATCATGTACTTTTTTTTTGTTTTTGTTTTGAGGAAAGCATAAAATGCATCAATATATTAACGGAGAAGGCAAGGACCAACACAGTGAAAACATTAACACAATACAACATCACAAGAAGGGATTAAAAATTGCATAACCCACGTACTATCACCATGAGTAGTAAAGAAAGCTTCAGTCAGCAACATCTACGAGCATCTGCACAATGGTTAGCAAAAAAAACATACCATATCTCGCAAATCAAATAACCAATGAGGAGCACCGCCTTAAGGGAACTCGAAAAAGACGGGTCTTCGCGATTATCCTCTATGCAATGCTCTCTTTTTCGTGTAATGTGATCATTGCTTTGAGAGGATTGAATAACTTCCAGTGCACTGGCATTGTTGATATTGATGTTGGGTTGAGGTGCCTGAATTTGCTTAGACGCACTCCCTTGATGTGATATTACCCTCTTTACAAAACGCTTGGACAACACTTGAACTTGTGCGCAAGAAAAGGGGAAAATCAGATCTAGCTTTGGGACATCCACTTGATCTTGAAAAGTGTTTTCACCACAACTGACCTCTAGGTTCAAGGACAACCTCGCATGGGTTATTAGATCAAGTGTTTTAGAATGCACTGCTGCTTCCCAATCAAATTCAAAATCATCAGAGAATGTACCCTTGATGAGTGCCACTTCTAGGGGATCCATGTAAGAAAATATATCAAAGTGTGACACACATTTTACCTTATTTTGAGACAAACTAGATTCTTTAAGTATAGCAATACTTTGACCCCTTTCTGGCTTGGTTAAATGTCAGTTTGTCGACTTAGCGCTAAGGAGAAAACAAATCTTCAACATTCTTAAACAACCAAAATAGAGATGCTAAATCAAAATACAAATTAAGCAAACCGAACCCAAAACAAAGCTATAGTTGTTTGATAAAAACAACGAAATAGCTACTTGCTAGTTCTAGGATCCCAAATAATGCACTGCTCAAGGTTGGGTTTTATGAAGAAAACTCAAGCCAAAAGCACATCTATGTTCAGCTCTGAGCATGCCACAACAGAACTAAACATATCAGAATCAGGGCTGGCCCTGAGTTTCCGGAGCCTAAAGTGAAATAATTTTTCGGGACCTTTTTAGATATTTATAAAAAATAAAAATAAAAATCATTCTGTTTGGTTTAGAGTTTTCAAAAATAATTGTCCAAGTTTGCAATTCGAATTTTTCTATATTTTTGTACTTGGTAACAATTTTTTTTAAATATAAATATTATAGTTTTTAAAGGTATCTAAATTAGATGTATCTACAAAATAAATAAATAAAAATTGTGTAAAATATTTTTTTTAAAAAATATTAAAAAACATATAATTGGGCCATAAAGAGAAGAAAAAAAAAATAGGCCACACAAAATTAGGCTAACGACAAATACATATTTATATATTTTATATTTTATTTTTTTAATTGGACTAACAACTAAAACTTATAAATATTTTTTAATTGGGTCTTTTTTTTTCAATTTGGCCAAATAGATTTTTTTGAAGCCCCCTTTAAAATGGCCTAAATTAATTAAACAGAATTGAGTCATTTTAAGTTTTTAATATAATGTAAAACTAAATTTAGGAGCCTTTTTTTGGGGCCCTACGCACAGGCCTCACCAGCCTTAGCCCAGGGCCGGCCTGATCAGAATGCCGAAATTCAGTGATATCTGGATGGGTTTCTAAAGTCCGTACCAGCTTTCAATCGATGTGCGTTGGGTTGCTTCTTGTCACACAATATGTCCAGCAAAAGGTTCTGCAAGAGGTTAATGAAAAAGAGGTTTTTTTTTTTTTTTTTTTTTTTTTTTTTTTTTTAATAATTCAAATATCAGATCTGTTTTTTTACTAGATTTATAAATGTGTCATATTATTTTAAAATTATTTTAGAGGTGGATACATTTAGTAGAATTATTTGACAGATGTATTAATCTCTTAGGCACACATCAAATTGATTATAAGTTTAAATAAAATAACTTAAGATGTAATAGTAAAAAAAATTAATGTAAATTTATATGAATTAGTAATGTTATGTTGTATTTTTAGAAAATAATCTTTCAGTGGTGATATATATGTAATATAGAGAAATTCCACGGTACACACTCCTCAAAAAGTATGTATTATATGCATTCTGTTATGTATTTTTGTGGTATATGTTACGTATTTTTGTGAAAAATATTACATATTTTTCTTGGTACAGTTATCACAATTTATGGTTTAGAAATGAAGTTAGATATTTTGTGGTAATGTTACAAATTTTTTTAACAAAAAAATAACATTATCACAAAAATACGAATATTGATTTACTTTATAACTGAACAAATTTGATTTGTAAACAAGATAAAATATATATTTTGATATAAAAAAATTATTATATTAATTTTTTATTCATATAATTAATGAATTATTGATAAAAATTATTTAAGTGTTATGTGAATTAAAATCATAAGAAAATTTAATATAATTATATCAAAATAATAAAATTTTTATATATATATTATTAATTTCAGGAGAGCTCAGTGTATTTTATCTTTTTTTATTTTTTTTACACACACAGTCTAACGGTCACAACTTTTCTAATGAGTAACAAGTAGTCAGTGCAGTATGAATTCATTGCAAATTGACAGAACTTTTGGGCCCAACACAAAGTACCAGAAACTCATTCAACCTGTATGTGGACTACTCGATTTGTCAATTACTAAACTAGGCAATGTTCAATTGAATGTAGTTATGGACTTGTCATGAATGCCATTCAAACCTGGTAGAAATTGGTTAATTATTCAGTACTTCCGATCATCATATGAATTGCTTACGTGGTGTTTTAAAGATTGGAAATTGACCTATTTAATGTGTATTTTAATTTTTCATTAGTCGGGAGTATCGCTTAGATAATGATACAGGATCTTATAGAATATTTGTTAATTTTGAGTAGAAATGGAAATGTTAAATAATACTATATTGTAATCATGTTCATTATATATTTATAACGGTGAAGTTTCATTACATCATATAACGATAAATATAATAATCTTTTTTAATTTAAACTAATTATAAATTTATAATTATATTTCATAACTATTAGATATATAATGAAAATCCTCCATCACATATATAGAATGGAAAGAATAAAAAAGGATAAATTACACTTTGCCCCCTCAAGTATCATATTTTTTTTCGTTTTGGTCTTTAAAGTATTTTTTCATCTTGTTTTAGCTTTTAATGTTTGTAATTTTTCTCAATTTACTCTGAAGATCAATTTCTGTCAAATTTTAAAACCCAAAACCTAAATTCTAACTCTCCTATTTTTTTGTCTTTGAATTCATCCCTAAACTTCCACCACTCATTCACCGTCCATCTCTACTCCTACCTCTACAGTCTCTTTTCTCTTTCCTCTTCCTTCATCATCCTAACCCTGTGCCATAACCATTGTTCATATCCAAACACCTCTTTTTTTGGTAAGTATTATCATAATATGTTTTTTGAAAAAATTTCAAAAACTGATTTTGTGGAAAGAATTAAAAAATAAAATAAAAACACTAATTATTTTCATATGATTCTCTTGTTTCTAATTATTCATAAATAATTTTTAATTTTTTTTTTCTAAAACTCAACTAAACACGAACGATTTTGGGTCTTAAATTTTTAATATAATTTATTTTTATCCAACATGTCTACCAATGTGGCATTTTTTTAATCCAAAATTGGATGATACTTTGTTTTTAAATTGTGAAAAATTACAAACATTAAGAGCCAAAATGGGGAAAATATATATTTTAAGGGTTAAAGTGGGAAAATTGTGAAACTTAAGGGGGTAAAATAAAAATTATCTATTTTTATGTCACATGACTGTTGATGTAACTCTACGTGGCATTTCCGCTCAAAATTAGATAGAAGTTTGTTTGAAGATAAATTGAAAAAAATTATAAACGTTAAGTGTTAAAGTAGAGAAATGTATATATATATATTATATAGTTTTTTAATCCAAGATATCTTCTACCGAGCCCAACCCAACTTGACCTAAATCACTTCATATCTGGACGACTGAGAATTAACCCTTGCAATTCTTGAGATTAATAACTTTCCAAGTTACATCATATTTAGACAATTGAGAATTATTCCTTGGAGGCCTTGAGATTAACAACTTGACAAATCTCTAGTGGTCTTTTGGGATACTCGAACTCGAGATCATAAATCTTATTCTTAGATTTTACCACTTGCTTGGCTAGCCTCTTGAGAAAAAAAATATTTTAATGGCCAGAATGAGAAAATGATGAAACTTAATAGTGGCAAAATATAATTTATCTTACAAAAAATACACTGTTTGGTTACAATTCATTCTAATATAGTATGGAGACACATTTAAAAATAATGCACTTTCCTATTTTGAATTTGTAATTTTGTCAAGTAATATTACAGATTCAAAAAAAACCTAGAAAACACATTTATGGGTCATAATTATTCTAAACGGGGCTCATATCACATTAATTTTAAATTTATATCAGATAACTCATTTTGGTATACATTTTTCATGATGCATAGCATTTCTGATTTTTGTGTGCTCTAAATGTATGTGCACCTATATATACACGTTTGCATATGAACCTTCCATGCACCAAAAGAGAGGTCAAGGAAGAGTATATGAACTGTTTGAAAATAACCAAATTGCTTTTGGCCCTATTGCAAATAAGGTATTTTTTGGTTGGGTTAGAAAAGTGGGGAGTGGGGAAAAAAATTATTAGGTATTTGTGAAAAAAATATTATTTTGTTTGGGTAACTTTAAAAAATAAATATGTGTAAGTAACTTTTTTTTCTTTAATTTTTATTTTTTAACGATGTCAAGTCAAATTTCAAATATATATAGCGTAAGTATACATTTAGAAGTTAAGCATATATATTCTACATCTCACAGAGTAAGTAATGAAAGACAATAATATTATACAAGGGTAAATTACACTAATCTCCCTAGAGGAATATTAAAAATATAAATAGTTTCATAGTTTTGGTATAATTTCATTGGCTTCCTTTCTAGCAAGGTTAAAGTGATCGAAACTAATATAAATAGTAAAAAACACAAGGGTAAACAAAGAAAAATATACATTTAAGTGTAAAAAATATATATATATATATATATATATTTTTCTATATGACTAACGAATTATTGATAAAAAATAAAGTTAAGTGCTATGTAAATTAAAACTTTAAGGGACCTTAACATAATTATATTAAAACCGTAAAATATTGAATTTATTTCAAACCTTAGGAGAGATCAGTTTAATTTATCCATAATATAATGTAATCATGCAAGAAACATTCATTATTAATTAAGGTGTGCAGACTTGGGTTTTATCATCTTAAAAGTAAAACAAATTCTTAAACGAGTCTTTTTAAAAAAGCTTACTTATGGGTTGTTTGGTAATCATTTTGTTTTTAGTTTTCAGTTTATATTTATAAAAATTTTAAAAATTGTCATAAAAATTTATTTAATAATTTTTTTGGTTTATAAATGGTTGTCTCAATTTATAAATTTGAGAAAAAAACATAAACTCAAAAAATGAGTTTGCATCGGTTTTTAAAAGAAATTTAAAATTTTGACTAATAATTTTTTTTTCAATTAATTTTTTCAAATAATTTTTTTTTTCAATTATAATGTGTATGATCCCATTGTCATAAATAATAAAAAATAAATATAAATATTTTAGGTCTGAACAAACATTTTTTTTATATTTTTAAAATTTTTCAAACATTTTATTCAAATCAAACGTGTTTGTAGTTTATGTTTTTCTAAAAATAAACAAAAACAGTTCATAAAATTTTTATAAACATAAACAAAAAACGTAAACGTTACCAAGTGCTACCTTAATGTTTAAGCTAATTGATTATAAACTGGAAAAATTTTGGGCACATTATATGCAATCCTATATAAAATTATGTAAGTTTTCACAAATTTACATAAGTGGCCTCATAAAAATGTGTAAGTTCAACACAATTTCGAGTAATACGCAAATTTGTATTCAATTTATGTGTGTTTGTGTTATCACTTATGTAAATTTGTGAAAACTTATGTAATTTTATGTAGAATTACATATGATTTGCATTGTATACCGAAACATTTCCCCTTTCAACGACTCCTCTTATTCGCCACAAAAAAAAAAAAAAAAATGGTTGAGAAGCTTTGCTTCATGAGAAGAATTGTTTGTATTGTGAAATATGGGGATAACCACAATAAATATTGTAGATGGAATAATGTGGTAAAATAGTATTAACCATTAATGTGATAGATGAAATAGAAGTATGAATAGTATCACTATTCATGTTTTACTATGGTTTATTTTGGAAAGTAGATTAAAAACTAATTTTTTGATTTTTTAAAATTTTTTTTGAAAAAAAATGTAAAAAAAATAAAGAGGTAATATGACTTAAAAAAATTAAAAAGCTAAAAAGCTTGATTTTTAGCCAGGTTCCATCGAAGTTTGTAAAAAAGAGAAGCGTGAAGTAGGAGAGAGAAAGAAAGCCGAAAGGAAAAAAAAGAAGGAAAATGCCTGGTAGCTCGAAGCTACCAGGCTCGAAAATGGCTCGAGAGGAAGAGAGGGAGAGGGAGAGGGAGAGAAAGAGAGGGAGAGAGACTGGTGGTTTGGAGTCCGTCGTCGCCTTCCGCCGCCGTCCTCGTCGCAGCTCCTCCGTCGCCTCGCTGCCGCCGATCGTTGCAGCACCAGCGATCGCCGGCCTGCCTCGCCTCCGCCGCTGCTCGCCTCGCCTCGCCACCGCCATTTTAATGGCCCTCTCCAGTTCCTCCTCCCTCCCCTCCCTTCCCCCTCCTCCTCCTCCTCTCCTCTCCCTCCCTCCTCCTCTCTTCCTTCTTCCTGGTCTTCTTCTTCTGCAAAAAAAAAAAATTAGAGAAGATGAAGTGAAGTCGAAAATAAGAAAAAGAAAAGGAAGAAAAAAAAAAAAAAAGGATCAAAACGACGTCGTTTTGACCCTCGAGCCACATTCGAGCCGTAGCTTTCGAGCTACCAATCACTACCCAAAAAAAAAATTCAGAAAGGGAAAACGAGAAAGGGTGAGGACTATACTGAAATGTATAGTTAAATTATTGAATAAAATACATAAATATATCATGAAGATCTATATTTAAAGCTTCTTGAAGAACCATATATAAGTTCCTCGGAAACTTAATTATCTCTGTATCTTGTGTTCAAATCATTACTTTATCTGCTTTACATTTTCTTCATTTTTATAACAGGTTGTTTGAATTCATAAGCGTATCATTATTATTATGGTAAATTCCACTTGCCTCTATCCAAGCTTGAAAAAACATACGTACAATAAACCTCACAAGTTTATAATACAATTATACTGAGTTCTTTTAAGGTTTTATTCACATAACACTTAATCCCATTTTTATTAGAATTGTGTTTGTCATGTAGATGAAAAAATGAGATTGTCATATAATTCATACTTAAATATATATTTTACATTATTTATTTTTGTATATTCACACCGTTTTTAATAGTTTTGATTTCTTTAATCTTACTTAAAAAATAGATTAATACAATTATATCAAATTCAGATCAGAATGCCGAAATTCAGTGATATCTGGATGGGTTTCTAAAGTCCGTACCAGCTTTGAATCGATGAGCGTTGGGTTGCATCTTGTCACACAATGTGTCCAGCCAAAGGTTCTGCAAGAGGGTAATGAAAAAGAGGGGTTTTTTTTTTTTTTTTTGTTGTAATAATTCAAATATCAGATGTGTTTTTTTTTACTAGATTTGTAAATGTGTCATATTATTTTTTAAATTATTTTAGAGGTGCATACATTTAGTACAATTATTTGACAGATATATTAATCTCTTAGGCGCACATCAAATTGATTATAAGTTTAAATAAAAGGGAAAATTATGTAAATAATCCTTGTAATTTACACGATGTGTCAATTTGGTCATTGTAGTTTTAATTTGCTCAATTTTGTCTCTTAATTTAACGGATTGTGTCATTTTAATCTAATAAATAACGGTTGTTAAGTTAATTTAATGGAAAGTCAAACAATGTGTCAATTTGGTCCCTATATTTTTCACAATGTGTCAATTTAGTCCCTGTCAAAATTGAGAAAATTGAAACTACAGGGACCAAATTGACACATCGTGTAAAGTACAGGGACCAAATTGACACATTGTTTGACCTTCTGTTGAATTAACTTAACAACCGTTATTTATAGAACTAAAATGACACAATCCGTTAAATTAAGGAGCAAAATCGAGCAAATTGAAATTACAGAGACCAAATTGACACATCGTGTAAACTACAGAGACTATTTGCATAATTTACCCTAAATAAAATAACTTAAGATGCAATAGTGAAAAAAATTAGTGTAAATTTATGTGAATTAGTAATGTTATGTTGTATTTAAAAAAAAATAATCTTTCAGTGGTGATATTATGTAATATAGAGAAATTTTATGGTATACACTCCTCAAAAGGTGTGTACTATATGTATCTTGTTACATATTTTTGTTGTGTATGTTACGTATTTTTGTGACAAATATTACATATTTTTCTTGGTAAAGTTACCACAATTTATGGTTTAGAAATGAAGTTAGATATTTTGTGGTAATGTTACACATTTTTGTTATAATGTTACAAATTTTTTTATCCAAACATTTTTTAATAAAAAAATAAGTAACATTATCACAAAAATACGAATATTGATTTACTTTATAACTGAACAAATTTGATTTGTAAACAAGATAAAATATATATTTTGATATAAAAAAATAATTATATTAATTTTTAATTCATATAATTAATGAATTATTGATGAAATTTATTTAAGTGTTACGTGAATTAAAATTTTAAGAAAATTTAATATAATTATATTAAAATTATAAAATTTATTATTGACGTGGTTAGGCCCACAAAGGTCATAGCCCATTATGAACAACCCAAGCTTATCACTTAGAGCCCAACACATAACCCAACATGGCACGAAGAACCAATGATATTCAGACATGTGGCAGGTAAAGGACAAGCCACATCAGCAGACAAAGATTTGCAAAGTTATTGCCACTGCACATTTTCATTAATGCAGCCCATCACAGCATTTATTACGACAGCACATCTCCGTCGGAACAGCACCCCCTCACCTTGAATAAGGTAAGTTACAGCATAGACTTTCGGCCAATGTGGCAGGTCGGAAGGGACGGCGAAATGATTACCAAAGGATATAAGCAGACGTTGAAGACAAGAAGAAGGTTAAGCTTTCTATCTCCAATCTCTCTCTACACTCTACTTCTCTTTCTAACTTACTTGTCGGAGGGTTCACTGGGGGACTCCCCGTTCCCCGTTGAACTTGTCTGTAGGTTCATTGGTGGGTTTGATCACTCGGATATTGGCACGAGAAGCGTGGATCAGTCCAACCCGTTCTGCCAGGTACCCGTTGTATATTAATTGGATCATCAGTTGGCACCGTCTGTGGGCAAGCTTTGCTCCGTGCGCCAGTTGTGCTCATTGTCGCCGGAGACCCTGTCCCAACAACCTTTTCCTACTACCAATCAAAAGTGTATGGTCACGACTAGATCCATGGCTTCTCACCATAATGCTGCCGACCATCAAACCGACCCTCCAAATCCAAACAATCCACCACAGTATTTCATTGAGCTTACCAATAGCATTAACCGCATGGCCAAGCAAAGCCAAGCCTTGATAAGTGCTTTACTCCAGAGAAACCTTCTTATGCCTCCTCCACCACCTCCAGATATTCCCCCTAACTAAGAACGAGCCCCGAGCTATACTATCCTGCAGCCCTATCCACCCAACTTGGAAGGCTTACAATCTCCACCCCCACATATAAATCCACCACCTCCACCCCCGTATCCGTTGATCCTGGCACCAACCCCTGAAAGGGAAGCTAGTAGTGTCCAGCCTCCGCTGCCCTCCGATGGTGACAACATCTCTCTCTGGGACGCAAAACTCCGAGCTATGAAGCTTCAACTCCAAGGGGTCATGCAAAACATCCAGCATAAACCCTCTACCACAGCCAACTCACAATTTGTTGCCTCAATCCGGGACAAACCCCTATCCCCCAAGTTCAAAATGCCCACCATTGACTCTTTTGACGGTACGACGGACCCAGTTGACCATCTGGAGACCTATCGAACCCTCATGATCCTCCATGCCTTTCCTGACGAGATCATGTGTCGAGCTTTCCCCGTGACACTGAAGGGATCAGCTCGACTGTGGTTTAGCCAGTTACCAGTAGACTCCGTCTCCACTTTCCAGTACCTCAGCGATTCCATCCTCAGCCATTTTATTGGAGCCCAGCGCCAACGCTGCCCGGCAACCCAACTCCTCAACATCTGTCAGACCAAGGGGGAGTCCCTGCGCAACTTCGTTACCCGCTTCAACACCGAAGCCTTGTAGGTGGCGGAAAACGATGACAAGGTCATCCTTACGGCTTTCATTGTCGGTCTGCGGTCGTCCGACTTCCTCTTCTCCCTCTCCAAAAACCCCCCGACTTCCATGGCAGCCCTACTCTCCAAAGCCCAAAAATACATGAACGCTGAAGACTCCCTAGCCGCCCGGCAAGATCCAACAACCAAAAACCCGACCCCCAGAGAAAAGCGAAAAGACTCAGAACCTAGAAACACCCAGTATAATAGCCAAACACTCCACTATACCGACCGACCCCCCAAAACTGATCGGTCGGCCCAAGTCCGACCGCCCGGTTGGTTCGAGCGGTACACCCCCCTAAACTCCCCCATGGAACAAGTCCTCAATCAGATCCAGCGGGACTACCCCTTCAAATGGCCCCAACCATCGCGAACCCCTTCCAACCAAAAGACCAGTCCAAATATTGCCGTTTCACCAGGACCACGGCCATAACACCGATGAGTGTGTTAACCTCAAGGATCAGGTCGAGACCCTGATACGTTAGGGACGTCTTAGCCGGTTCACGGACACCCGCCCTCAGCAGAGGCAAAGAACCGAGCCCCTCAGAAACAATCGCCGACGCACCCCACCCCGGCGGCCGACCCAACCTAACCAGGGCCATGATCGCCCTCCGCAACAGCCTCGGCCGCCAGGTAATCCCCCTCTACCAGTTGGAAAAATCCGAGTTATTTCAGGTGGCCTTGCTTGTGGCGGACCATCCCGCTCGGCTCAGAGGGCAGAACTTAGAAAGATAAGGCAGGGCTCAGACAAAGCAGTGGAAACGGTGGACCGACCCTCTAAACAGCCCAAACAGTGGACTGAGCCTATCACCTTCACGGACGCCGACTGTACATGCATCCGTTACCCACATGATGACCCTCTCGTCATTTTTGCCTTCCACTCCAACTACAAGGTCAGACGAGTTCTCATCGACAACGGCAGTTCCTCAGACATCATATTCCTTAATTGTTTCCGCCAGCTCAAGATTAGGGAGGAAAGTCTGTCTTCCCTCCAAACCCCTTTGGTCGGTTTCACTGGCGACCGGGTGACCTCCATCGGCTCCATCGATCTCCCCATCACCATCGGCGAGTACCCACGATAGACCACAAAGTTGCTCACCTTCCTTGTTGTCGACTGTCCCTCTGCCTACAATATCATAGTTGGTCGCACTGCCCTCAATGCTTTCCAAGCTATCATATCAACCTACCACCTCGCCATAAAGTTCCCTACCGACCTGGGTGTCGGGACAGTAAGGGGAGAGCAGACCGTGGCCAGGGAGTGTTATGTCGCCTCACTCAAGGAAGTCAAGCCGAAGGAGGCTATGATCATTGAAGGACTTGACGTTCGAGATGAGGACGAGCTGGTCAGAGGAGAACTGTGGAGGAGCTCGTTGAGGTTCCCATCAACCCCACCAACCCAACCAAAACTGCTAAAATCAGCAGCCAACTATCCCCTCAAGCCAAGGCCGACCTTACTGCCCTCCTGACTGAGCACAATGATGTATTTGCCTGGACCCATTCAGACATGTCGGTTATTGACCCCTCCTTTATAACCCATCGCCTCAGCATTGAACCCCATTTCCGACCTTACCGCCAAAAGCAGCGCATCTTTCATCCGGAGCGCAATACTCTTATTGCTGCAGAGGTTGATAAGCTCCTTGAGGCCCAATTCATCAAAAACGTGGACTACCCTAGATGGTTATCAAACGTGGTCCTAGTCCGCAAGAACAATGGCAAATGGTGACTCTGTGTCGACTACTCCAACCTCAAAGATAGCTATCCTCTTCCCCGCATAGACCTGCTGGTCGACACCACGGCCGGTCACCAAATGCTCAGCTTCATGGATGCTTTCTCTGGGTACAACCAAATTCTGATGCATCCGTCTGATCGAGAACACACCTCATTTATTACCGACCGAGGTACCTACCACTACCGTGTGATGCCATTTGGACTGAAAAATGCTGGGGCCACCTACCAACGGTTGGTCAATACTGTTTTCCATCATCAGATAGGTCGGAATATGGAAGTATATGTCGACGACATGCTCGTCAAGAGCAAACTCTCTGCTGACCATCTGACCGACCTGCGAGAGACCTTCGCCACTCTACGTAAGTACCAAATGAAGCTCAACCCGGAGAAGTGTGCCTTCGGTGTAGGATCTGGGAAGTTTTTGCGTTTCATGGTCAGTCAGCGTGGCATTGAAGCTAACCCTGAAAAGATCAAGGCCTTGATTGAAATACAGTCACCCAGAACGGTTAAGGAGGTTCAGAGACTCACTGGCCGAGTAGCCGCTCTCAACCGCTTCATTTACCGCGCAACGGATAAGTGCCTTCCTTCTTCAAAGTTCTTCGACAAACTTTTGAATGGACGACCGAATCCGAAGAGGCCTTTCAGCAGTTGAAGCAGTGTATGGCCAACCCTCCCCTCTTTTTTCAGGCAATCACAGGCGAACCCCTCTTCCTCTACTTAGCCGTTTCAAGCACCGCAGTCAGTACAACTCTTATCAGGGAAGACGGCTTTGTCCAGCGGCCGGTCTACTACATCAGTCGGGCTCTCAGGGGAGCGGAGCAGAATTACCCACTGTTAGAAAAACTGTCATTGGCCTTGGTCACCGCCTCCAGACGACTCCGTCTTTACTTCCAAGCCCATTCCATAGTGGTCCTCACCGACCAACCTTTGAAGAAGGTCATGCAGCAACCAAAACTTTCCGGCAGACTCATGCAGTGGTCAGTAGAACTTAGCCAGTTTGACATCTCCTACCGGCCTCGAACAGCAATTAAGGGGCAGGCTGTTGCCGATTTTATCCTGGAATTCACTAACCCTACCCCAACCACAGCCCCTCCACCCCCGCCAATCCCCGCCGAGCCAGAGGACCCCCACTCTTAGACCCTCAACGTCGACGGATCATCCCGCAGAGAAGGCAGTAGGGCTGGTCTCATCCTCACCGCCCCGAGGGTGGTTATTTCAAATGTGCTCTCCGTTTCTTGTTCGAGGCCAGTAACAATGAGGCCGAATATGAGGCATTGATAGCAGATCTCCGCTTAGCCCGGGACATCGGTGTCAGCCACATCCGAGTGTTCAGCGACTCCCAGCTCATTGTCGGACAAATTACGGGGGAATTCGATGCCAAAGATGATACAATGCGGGCTTACAGGGATATTACACTCCCCCTTGTTCGCCTCTTCAATACCTTCCACATCAAGCACATCCCTCGGACGAAAAACTCTACGGAAGATGAGATGACTCAGCTAGCTTTTGCAGACCAATCCGACCTCAGCCATGGTGTCCGCCTCGAATACCTAGTCCATCCTGCCATCTCCCCCAACCAGCAAGAAGTGCAGTTCCTCCAAAATGAACCCATCCCTTGGGCGTCCGACATCTTTCTATTTTTGACAACGGGAGACCTTCCAGATGACCAACAGCAGGCCACCAAAGTCAGGGCCCGGTCATCCAATTACATCCTCGTCAGTGGCGTCTCGTACAAACGTGGTTTGTCACGCCCGTATCTGCGATGCCTCAATCCAGCTCAAGCAACCTATGTGATACGAGAAATCCATGAGGGTATTTGTGGTAATCATTCGGGCGGCAGATCCCTAGCCCACAAAATACTTCGCACTGGATATTTCTAGCCTACTCTCAATCAGGATGCGTTTGACTTCGTGCTCAAATGTGATAAGTGTCAGCGTTTTGCCAACATCCCCCATGCTCCTCCTACAAAGTTGATCACACTTTGCAGTCCCTATTCGTTCGCCAAATGGGGGATCGACTTAGTTGGTCCACTGCCCACCGGCCGAGGCCAGACCAAGTTCGCAATTGTCGCCATTGATTACTTCACCAAGTGGGTAGAGGCAGAATCCCTTGCTACCATTACCGAGTGGAACACAACCAAATTCATCTGGCAATCGATCGTATGCAGGTTTGGCATCCCTCAAGCCATCGTCTCCGACAACGGCAAACAATTCGACAATGCCAAGTATAGGAAGTTCTGTGCAGACCTCCAAATCCAACCATGTTTCTTCTCTCCAGGTCATCCCCAAGCCAATGGCCAAGTCGAGGTTACCAACCGTTCCCTTCTGAAGATCATCAAGACTAAGCTGGAAGCTGCTAAGAGACTTTGGGCTGAGGAATTGCCAAATGTACTCTGGGCTTACCGTACTACCGCTCGGACTCCCACTGCGGAGACCCCCTTTCGCTTAACATACAGCGCTGAGGCGGTCATCCCAGTGGAAGTCGGTCTGCCCACCCCAAGGGTTTTACATCTGAATCCCGAACTAACCGAAGAACTCCGTCGGGCAGACCTTGACCTAATCGAAGAGCTCAGAGAAACCACTGCTGTCAGACTGGCCTCATACCAACAGAAAATGAGAACACACTACAACCGCAAAGTCCGATCAAGGGAGTTCGCTGTGGGGGACCTTGTTTTGCGCGAAGTAACCCTTGCCACCAAAAATCCGACTGAGGGCAAACTGGCAGCCAAGTGGGAGGGACATTACGTTGTGAAAGCCCGACCACGACCAGGAACTTACCGACTTCAGGACATAGAAGGTTGAGATCTCCCCCACCCGTGGAATGCCGAACACTTGAAGCGTTACTTTCAATAAATTCCTACTTTTGTATTGCTTAGTTATTGTATTTTCTTTTCGGCAATTTACACACTTGAACATCCTTGTTCTCCCCTCACATTATGTAAATCTTTGATCAACTGGGCTACACTCTCCATGACAATGATTTTATATCTCAGTTATTTATATGGTGTCTCCATAACATTTTGATTGCAGCACCCATAAAAAGTCTCAGCCAGACTGAGCACCAAAAGCCTCAGCCAGACGGAACACCAAAAGCCTCAGCCAGGCTGAGCACCAAAAGCCTCAGCCAGACCGAGCGACAAAAAGCCTCAGCCAGATTGAGCACCAAAAGCCTCGTCCAGACCGAGCGACAAAAAGCTTACAGCCTCAGCCTGACCAACCAGGAAAAGCTCGTCCAGACTGAGCATAAAACGCCTCGGTCAGAGCAAGACTGAGTTACTTCAAGCTATTGAATTATTTGCAAAGTCAGTGAATCATAGCTTAACCCCAACTGAGCACACATGCAGAGCTCGATCAAAGCCATTCAAGCAAACTTCATGCTTGTGGCATTAGTAGACTCACTTGGCCAAAATTCCAGGTCCATGTTTTTACACCTCACTTGGTCAAATTCCAAACTAATCTTTTATTTACCAACACTCTTGCAACTTGATCTACAACTCCATTTTTGGGCATAATTTGAAACTTCACATCTTTGACATTCTTACAAACTATAGACACCCCATTTTGGCCGGCCCTAAGACTTGGACATTTTATTTTGACCATCCTCACCAGAAAAATCAAATTGAAACTTTAATTCCAAACCTCACCCATTTTGGTCATCCCTAATATTTTATTAATTTGTAGGTGTGTATTTATTTTTTTTTTTATTTTAGGTGTGTATTTATTTTAGGTGTGTTTTATGTAAATTAATAAATATTTGATAAAACAAAATATTAATCAAACAAAAAAAAAAAAAAAAGAAAAGAAAATAATAATAAATAGCCGGGGGATATTCGGTGACATTTAGTATTTTAGTAGATTATAAGTAGTGGGTGCAGTGGGTGGTGGAAGATATGTTAAACAAATTTTTTTGGGGCCTCTCCCTCTTAGCTGTCTCTCAGTGAGGAGAATATAAAAAAGAAAGAAAAACAGAACATGATCTTGGTCCCTCAAAACCCAACTCTCTCTCCTCTCTCACTAAACACACACCCACACCGGTGATATACATATATACACACCACACACACGGTTAGAAAGAAGGAAGCTGAGCATCATACACACACGGTTAGAGAGAAGGAAGCTGAACATCCCACACACCCATCGCACACCACCACACCACACACATACCACACCACCACCCACACACATCCCATACAGCCACCATTCATACACCACCTGCAGTTCTCCTCCCTCTTACGGCATACCGCAGCCACACCACCCTCTCCCTCTTGGCTCTCTCTCTATCTGCACACACCACCGTGGCCATCATACACACTCACACACCCACTGCCGAACCATACACCAACCACCCTCTCCCTCTTGGCTCTCTCTCTATCTGCACACACCATCGTGGCCATCATACACACTCACACACCCACTGCCGAGCCACCCACCTGCACTCCATACACACTCACACACCCACTGCCGAGCCACCCACCGTGCACTTCATACACACTCACACACACCACTGCCGAACCATACACCAGCCACCCTCTCCCTCTTGGCTCTCTCTCTATCTGCACACACCACCGTGGCCATCATACACACTCACACACCCACTGCCGAGCCACCCACCTGCACTCCATATACACTCACACACCCACTGCCGAGCTACCCACCTGCAGCTCTCCTCCCTCTCACGGCAGCCACACACATACCACACCACCACCAGCTTGCCGAGCCACCCACCAGCAGCACCTCCAACTACTCCACAACCGGCATACACCCCACTGCTGCAACTCCACAACTAAGCTACCATACAGTTTCCAGCCGTGACTGAGTACTGCCGAGCCACCACCGCTGCCACTCTCTCTGTTGGTGCCAGGTACTTGGTGGCAGATTAAAGGAGAGGAACATAGGAGGAGAGGACAACAAAACACGTCAACACATAGGGGGAAAAACTCTCCGGTCTCTCTCTCTGAGGAGCTCAAACGAGACCAATCTCTCATCTTCTCTCCTCTCGGCATTGTACTGCTGACCTGCTCCAACCGTTGTTACGCCACCATTCCGCTAGTTGGTTTGCCATCTTCGTTGATCCACTTCGTGCCAAACTTGCACCTTCATATTGAGGTAAAGTTCCCTTCCTTTATTTCACTCTTTGTGCATCTTTTTTTTTTATATATTTTCATTTTGATTTGGGACTGTTTTGGAATTGTTTTTTTTCAACATAGAAACTATGTGATTTGAAGTTGTAAAAGTGGGGAGGGGTTCGCTATCCTTCCTCATATTAGCTTTAATCTCTTTAATTTCAGCACATTTGTATGTTATTTGGGGGCTGTTTAATTTACTTCAATAAGTTTGTTTTACATTTTTTGTTTGTGTCAACCGATTAATCAATTAATCAACCTTGCATAACCACCTCTGCAACCTCCCTCCATTCTTTACTTATTTCGATTAAAAAGTCATGAAAAAAATTAAGATTGTGATTCAAGTATAAGAAAGGAACTCTTCCATGCTTAATGGTTTAAATTCTTTGGAGGTTCACTACCCCAAATGTATACATGTTCTTATACTAAAGCACAATCTTTTATTTTTCATTTCTCTTTATTCATCAGTGTGTTTACTTGTAAGGGACTAATTGATCCTTGAAATCACCAAGGAAAGTGTCATTATCACTTATCATCAAGTTTGGATTTCAAGTCCTTATCACTCAAGTTTGGGTTTTTCTAAGTCATTATTACTCTTTTGAGTTTGACTAGTCCTTGTTGCACATCTTGAGTTTGACTTAAAATCCTAACTTGTAAATAAGTTTGACTCTTCCTTTGTAATTTCCCCCGAAGAATTTATCACCTGCTTGTTTACTGTTAATTGACCCTTGGAAATCACCAAGGAAAGTGTCATTATCACTTATCATCAAGTTTGGATTTCAAGTCATTATCACTCAAGTTTGGGTTTTTCTAAGTCATTATTACTCTTTTGAGTTTGACTAGTCCTTGTTGCACATCTTGAGTTTGACTTGAAATCCCTAACTTGTAAATAAGTTTGACTCTTCCTTTGTAATTTCCCCGAAGAATATATCACCTGTTTATTTACTGTTAAGGGGTTAATTGACCATTGGAAATCGCCAAGGAAAGTGTCATTATCACTTATCATCAAGTTTGGATTTCAAGTCCTTATCACTCAAGTTTGGGTTTTTTAAGTCATTATTACTCTTTTGAGTTTGACTAGTCCTTGTTGCACATCTTGAGTTTGACTTGAAATCCCTAACTTGTAAATAAGTTTGACTCTTCCTTTGTGATTTCCTCTGAAGAAAATAAGGTTTATTCGGGTTAAGTCGACACTGATTTTCCTTTATTGCATTTCAGACTTAGTGGATGTAAATATCACTTTTGCACAAACAGGAGAAAAGATAAAGAAATGGACAGGTAATAAAAAAGGCTAATAAAATTGGTTAAAATTGGATTACAACCAACATAAAGAACCAATATGATTAACTGAATTCAGTCGGACGTTATACCGAATTTATTGTGTCAAGGCTTGCCTTACATCAATTATTGTAATAAATTAGACAGCCCCTTTTATTTATTATTCATTCGGTTTTGTAATAATTATTTATTCAGACACTTGGACATTCGGACCCTCCTGCGTGAGGGCGCATTACTTCATTCGGACCCTCCTCCGCGAGGGCGAACAAATTTGTAATAAGTGTGCGTGTGTGTGTGCATGTCTTCCAACCCCACGTCTTTCTCTCTTTTATTTCCCAGCTTATGATGGTTAGTTTAAAGACATCATGTTTAATTTAGCATACTCATGTTTGCATCCACTTGTATTGCATGCATAAAAGTTCGGCTCATCATATTATTGCCAATGTCAAATTCAAACTCTTTACTTGAATACGTGCGCTATTACATGCCTTGAATTGACTCACATGCCATGTTAGTAGCCGAGCTTAGTAATTGCATATTATATGTGTTGCATTACTCATAATACATAGTTAGGATCATGCATTTTTCCCTAACTAGTTCTCTTTTTTTGGCTCGGAGTACGAGGTGAGTTTTTATGAGTTAGCATATTGCATAAGTGTGATTGCTGTCATATCAAGCATACTACCATGAGGCTAATTGCTTAAGTGATAAACTGTTTGAATGCCTGTGGATGAAGGCTATTCACTGACATTGGGATACTTTGATTAATGTATATATGAGATCACTTTTTCAAGTGATACATATTCAAAACACTTTTTCAAAACAAACATAAAATCAAACGTTCCAACTGTTCGTGAAATTAATCTATACTTGTATGTTAGAGATAAATAAGAACATATATTGTACATAAGAATCACATCATAATTAGTAGAGGCCGATCTTTGATCGGGTGAGTGGGGTGCTCATTATTGACCTTCCCTCTCATACCTAAGTTCCCGAACCAAGACACTTTGGTAACGACGGACTAATGGCCTTTGGCACGAGTCACGGGTTTCCTAAATTTCCCATAAATATTTAGGTGGCGACTCTGAAATCTGGCAAAGCAGTCCATTTTTGGCATTTGATTCAAACATCGATTTTCCAAAAACAATTGCCGGATTTGGACTCTTTTTGTGTTTCCACTGTTTCACATTGCACTTGTGAAATCAGATTCAGAACCAACACACAAGTGGAGTCCGAACTGTACGGGCCATTTCATTCTTTCGAAAGGGGGAGCGAAAAGCCGAGCTACACCAACACTCTTTTATTTTCTTATTTATCAACATTTGCAAGTCAGCCTCTTTCTTTACAAGTCAGGCCTAACTTTAATAAACCACTTTCATTCACTTCAGCAGTGTGGCAAACACACCTGGAATTTTATTCCATTTTAAACTTCACTCTGCACTGAGTTTTTAATGCAAGTTCAACTTCAATTTATATTGAGATTCTCACAACAATTTATACACAAGCTTTACACACAAACCACCATTCTCATTCATTTCGGATGCGCAAGCAACAACAATCGAATGAAAACACAATTGCAATTTTATTTATTCACAAACTTGTACATAAGTTCACTATAGCATTTAAAAAAAAATAAAATAAAAAATAATAATAACAAAAACAAACACACAAAAACAACTCTAGGTACAAGGTCTTCTTCTTCTTCTTCAATTATTCCTCCTCACTGGAAACGAGGTCTTCTGCTTTAATCCCCTCGTCCAGGGGGGTCTGGGCCACATCGTCTTCGTCAATTTTTACACTACTTAGGTCTAAGCCTGGGAACAGTTCTTCAGCTTTACGCTTGAACATCTTCCAGCCACTGTCCCAGAACTACGCCATTTCGTGTTTATAGAAGTCTGACCGCTGGAAGCTCTCAATCACTTCTGCCTCGGTCCTGCCCCTAACGGTCGTTCCAGACGGGCCCGCCCATCCAGACACCTTCCTCGCCACGCTGCTGGCGACCGCGGCATCGATCGCCATCTGAAATTCAGCAGACCCCTTGAATTGTTCTATTGCTGCGACATACAGATCGGGGTATGCTGCCCTTTCAGAGGCTGCCTTGGTTCTCTCTTCCTCTAACTCCTTCTGCAGGCTCACCTTTTCAGAAGCCGTCTTGGCCCTCTCTTCCTCCAACTCCTTCTGCAGGCTCGCCCTCTCCTCCATTGCCTTAGCACGCTCGTCTTCCAGCTTCTTCTGCAGCCCAACAATCTTCACATCTGCTTCATCCTTTTCTTTGATTTGCTAGGCGCGCAGTTCTTCATTGCTGGTCATAGCCTCTTCATGCCGCTCAATGGCGACCGCGCAGGCCCTTTGAGCATCTCCCAGCTTCTTCTGCTCGCCAGCCAGCTGGAACTCGAGCGACACAACCTGGCGATGTTCATCTTCTAGCTCCAACTTGACCGCGATCAGCTCAGCTTGGGCTCGGTCGGCAACATTGCGGTGAACAATGGCCAACACTTGCATCTTTTTATCTTTTTCAGCTTTCTGCCAACCCCTGGAGCACGCGCTTCGCGCAACCTTCTTCGACCCTACACTCTTCCTTTTGAAGTTTGCAAGTTGAGCTTTGGCCTCATCCGACTTGACCTTTGCAGTCGCCGCCTTTCTCAACAGAGCCCCAGCTAAGGTGGTTACCTCCATTTGGGCAGAGCACAACCCCCTTAGCAGCTCAGCCTCATTGAAACTGGCTACCGAGCGCACAGCCGCCTCGTCCACGATTCCAGCAAGGCGATCTGCAGCTGCCCTGGCTGGGCCTTCTTCTCCCTCCAGTCGCCCAGACACCACGCGAGCGTGGTAGATCGCAGTCGTTAGCCTGACCCCTCCTCCTCCTTGGGGCGCAGGACCCCCCTGGGGCTGTTCCTCTCCCCTTGGCTCAGGGCCAGTTGCCTCACCTTCTACTTGAATTTCTTAGGCGATCTCCGCCACTATTGGGACGACTTCCATGACCTCTGAGGCGACCTCCACCACTTCTGGGGCAACCATCTTTCCTGGGATCTCCCACACCCCCTCCTTCCCTGCCTCCTTGGCCATGGGGGTCTCCTCTGCCGTCATCTCCTTCCTCCTCTTTAAGGCAGGCTCTTCTTCACTCCTCCTCACTCTTCTCACTCTCCTCTTCTTCTTTACCACACCCTCCACCTCCATCTCCTTGTAGGCCCTCTCCTTCAAAGGATCAACTGGGGGCGGTCGTGGCTCAAATCCACCTAAGTCTTTTTCCCCCAGGGGTTTGGGGCGAGGTTGGATCCTCTCCCTCGCGATCGGTTTTGGCGGTCGGTCTGCCTGGGACTCTTTGAACTTACTTGCTTTGGCAAGGATAGCCATATCCTCAGCCTCTTGCGCTTTCCTCCTCGCCTCTAGTTCTGCCCGTCCCAGATCTCCAACGCTCGGCTGAGGGCCCAATCTCACTGCAAACAAGGCTGAAGGTTGAACGAGTTCGTCCCACCTGACTCCCTCCTTCTCCCTCCATACCTTCACCTTTTTTATCCTCTCCTCTGCTGCCGCCCCCAGTTTTGGCTCCACAGATTTGGTGAGCACTCTCCACACCGTACGCACCCCAACCCCTCCAGTCGCGGACACGTAAAACCACCGCGGCCTCTAACCCTTAATGGATGACGGCAGCCCCGTCACCAGACCCCTCCTTGCCGCCGCCTGCAACGTCACCCAAGTCTCTTGCTGTCCTGAGGCCTTATAACACGCGAAAAATTCATCCACCGTCATAGCCGCCCCTTCAGTCGCCTTCGGCCATGCGCTTGCACAGGCTAACACAATCTTCCACGCGTTGGGCATTAGTTGCCCCGGCGCTACCTCCAACCGGTTTAGGACATCAACCACCACTTGCGGAAGCAGTAGCCTTAGTCCTCCTTTCAATGCTTCCTCGTACAGGGCAAACTCCCCCGGCCGGGTCGGATGGCCTCTTCGTTGACAACGGCAACAATAACTCTATTTCAGCGGGAACCTGGTACTTTTCGCGCATAACCTCCAAGTCCGCCGCAGTAACCGTTGATTTGTCAGCTTTCGTATGCCGGTGATCTGGTTCCGCCTGGCTGATTGGCTTCGGAGCCACTATCATGGTGGAAGAATGGGATTGTACCACCGGCTCCCCTACCTTCTCCACTTGTCTCTCCGTCCGGTACTGCTCCGCCAGCTCCACTGCGTCGTCATCCCCAAACGGATCAACCCTGGCGGTTCCAGCTTCTTCTTGAGCCATCTCTGTGGTGTGCCTACGAATAGCTTCGGAAGCAGGTGTAAGAAAATTCAAGAAATGTTGCAGAGGTGTATCGTCAGCAACAAAGGAGTTAACACTTGGAATGTTTTGATTTTTTGCAAAGAAGTAGGTAAATCGAATAATACCAAAAGCCAAGGCTTGCCCGTATTCCAAGGGTCACAATTACTTTCGCCAGTTTGAAAACTTTCAAAACATCCGCCAAAACTGTTTTTTCAACACCCATCATGACCTATCGTTTCATTTTTGGCCCAACGCCTAATCTCCCTCCCCACGAGATGCTGCCACGTGTACGATCACGATTTACTGCCACCTCCCCTTACCCTGTCTTTTCCACTTCAAGTCATTACGTGACACGCCGCCTCTTGAGCCCCGCGTCCCCCCCACCTCAACCTTCACGGTCGGTCTCCTCATGGTCGACCCTCCCACTCGGCCACCCTTCGCAGTTGGTCCTCTTCATGGTTGGCCCTCCCACTCGGCCACCCTTCGCGATCGGTCCTCTTCATGGTTGGCCCTCTCACTCGGCCACCCTTCGTGGTCGGTCCTCCTCATGGTCGGTCCTTCCACTCGGCCACCCTTCGCGGTCGGTCCTCCTCATGGTCGACCCATCCACTCGGCCACCCTTCGCGGTCGGTCCTCCTTATGGTCGGCCCATCCACTCGGCCACCCTTCGTGGTCGGTCCTCCTCATGGTCAGTCCTTCCACTCGGCCACCCTTCGCGGTCGGTCATCCTCATCTTCTCTATTAGTATTCCCTTCGTTGGGCTAAAGCTGCACTTGGGAATGGGGGACTACTGACGTGGTTAGGCCCACAAAAGTCATAGCCCACTATGAACAACCCAAGCCCATCACTTAGAGCCCAACACATAACCCGACTGATGAGATCCTGAACAGTTGGAAGCCAACATGGCACGAAGAACCAATGATATTTAGACATGTGGCAGGTAAAGGACAAGCCACATCAGCAGACAAAGATCTGCAAAGTTATTGCCACTGCACATCGCCATTAATGCAGCCCATCACAGCATTTATTACGACAACACCTCTCCGTCGGAACAGCGCCCCTTCACCTTGAACAAGGTAAGCTACAACATAGACTTTCGGCCAAGGTGGCAGGTCGGAAGGGATGGCGAAATGATTACCAAAGGATAAGCGAACGTTGAAGACAAGAAGAAAGTTAAGCTTTCTATCTCCAATCTCTTCTCTCTTCTCTACCTCTACTTTCTCTTCTAACTTACTCGTCAGAGGGTTCACTGGGGGACTCCCCGTTCCCCGTTGAACTTGTCTGCAGGTTCATTGGTGAGTTTGATTAGTTGGATATTGGCACGAGAAGCGTGGATCAGTCCGACCCGTTCTGCCAGGCACCTATTATATATTAATTGTATCATCAATTATATATATATTTTTTAATTTCAGAGGTGCTCAGTGTATTTTATCCTCTTTTTTTTTTTTTACACACAGCCTAACAGGTCATAACTTTTCTAATGAGTAACAAGTAGTCGGTGCAGTGTGAATTCATTGCAAATTGACAGAACTTTTTGACTATTAATTTGGTGGAATCGGTAATTAATTTAATATTTTAATTATTTGGGCCCAACACAAAGTACCTGAAACTCATTCAACCTCCATGTGGACTACTCGATTTGTCAATTACTGAACTAGGTAATGTTCAATTGAATGTAGTTATTATGGACTTCTCATAAATGCCATTCAAACCTGGTAGAAATTGGTTAATTATTTAGTACTTCCGATCATCACATGAATTATTTACGTGGTGTTTTAAAGATAAGAAATTGACCTATTTAACGTGTATTGTAATTTTTTATTAGTCGGGAGTATCGCTTAGATAATGTCACAGGATTTTATAGAATATCTGTTAATTTTGCGTAGAAATAGAAATGCTAAATAATACTAGATTGTAATCATGTTCATTATATATTTATAACGGAGAGATTTCAATACATCATATAACGATAAATGTAATAATCTTTTTTAATTTAAACTAATTACAAATTTATAATATATTTAATAACCATTAAATAATAATGAAAATCTTCCGTTATATATATAGAATGGAAAGAATAAAAAAGGATAAATTACACTTTACCCCCCTCAAGTGTCATTTTTTTTTTTTTTTTTTTTTTTGGATCATTGAAGTATTTTTTCTTCTTGTTTTAGTTCTTAATGTTTGTAATTTTTCTCAATTTACTCTGAAGATCAATTTCTGTCAAATTTTAAAACCCAAAACCCAAATTCTATCCCTCAACTTCCACCACTCATTCACCATCCATCTCTACTCCTGCCTCAGCTGTCTCTTTTCTCTTTCCCCTTCCTTCATCATTCTAACCCTGTACTATAACCATTATTCATATCCAAACACCTAGTTTTTTTGGTAAGTATTTTCATAATATGTTTTTTGAAAAAATTTCAAAAACTGGGTTTGTGGAAAAAATTAAAAAAAATAAAAATAAAAATATTATTTTCATATAATTCTTTTGTTTCTAATTATTCATAAATCATTTTAAAATTTTTTTTTTTCTAAAACTCAACTAAACACGAACGATTTTGGGTCTTAAATTTTTAATATAATTTATTTTTATCCAACATGTCTACCAATGTGGCATTTTTTTATCCAAAATTGGATGATACTTTGTTCTTAAATTGTGAAAAATTACAAACATTAAGAGCCAAAATGGGAAAAATATATATTTTAAGGGCTAAAGTGGGAAAATTGTGAAACTTAAGGGGGTAAAATAAAAATTATCTATTTTTATGTCACATGACTATTGATGTAACTCTATGTGGCATTTTCCGCTCAAAATTAGACGGAAGTTTGTTTTGAAAATAAATTGAAAAAAATTAAAAACGTTAAGTGCTAAAGTAGAGAATATATATATATATATATTTAGTTTTTTATCCAAGGTATCTTCTACTGAGCCCAACCCAACTTGACCTAAATCACTTCATATCTGGACAACTGCGAATTAACCCTTGCAGTTCTTGAGATTAATAACTTCCCAAGTTACGGCATAATTAGACAATTGAGAATTATTCCTTGGAGGCCTTGAGATTAACAACTTGACAAATCTCTAGTGGTCTCTTAGGATACTCGAACTCGAGATCATAAATCTTATTCTTAGATCTTTACTGCTTGCTTGGCTAGCCTCCTGAGAAAAAAATATTTTAATGGCCAGAATGAGAAAATGATGAAACTTAATAGTGGTAAAATATAATTTATCTTACAAAAAATACATTGTTTGGTTACAATTCTTTCTAATATGATATGGAGACACATTTAAAAATAACTCTTAGTCACACAACGCAAGTTCTATGCACTTTTCTATTCTGAATTTGTAATTTTGTCCAGTAATATTACAGATTCAAAAAAAACCTAGAAAACACATTTATGGATCACAATTATTCTAAATGGGGCTTATATCACACTCATTTTAAATTTATATTATACAACTCAATTCGGAATATATTTTTCATGACGCATAGCATTTCTGGTTTTTGTGTGCTCTAAATGTATGTGCACCTATATATACACGTTTGCATATGAACCTTCCATGCACCAAAAGAGAGGTCAAGGAAGAGTATAGGAACTGTTTGAAAATAACCAAATTGCTTTTGGCCCTATTGCAAATAAGGTATTTTTTGGTTGGGTTAGAAAAATGGGGGACAAAAAATGATTAGGTATTTGTCAAAAAAATATTATTTTGTTTGCTTAACTTTTAAAAATAAATATGTGTAAGTAATTTTTTTTTCTTTAATTTTTTATTTTTTAACAATCTCAATTCAAATTCCAAATATAGCATAGATACATTTAGAAGTTAAGCATATGTTATACATCTCACAGAGTAAGTAATGAAAGACAATAATATTTATTATATAAGGGTAAATTACACTAACCTCCCCAGAGGAATATTAAAAATATAAATAGTTTCATAGTTTTGGTATAATTTCATTGGTTTCCTTTCTAGTAAGGTTAAAATGATCGAAACTAATATAAATAGTAAATAATCACAAGGTAAACAAAGAAAAAAATATATTTAAGTGTAAAAAATATGATATTATCATTATTTTAACGAATTATTGATAAAAAATGAGTTAAGTACTATGTAAATTAAAACTTTAAGAGACCTTAGCATAATTATGTCAAAATTGCAAAATATTGTATTTGTTTCAAACCTTAGGAGAGGTCAGTATAATTTATCCATAATATAATGTAATCATGCAAGAAACATTCATTATTAATTAAGGTGTGCAGACTTGGGTTTTATCATCTTAAAAGTAAAACAAGTTCTTAAACGAGTCTTTTTAAAAAGGCTTACTTAATGTTTAAGCTAATTGATTGTAAACTGGAAAAATTTTGGGTGTACATTGCACATCATATGCAATTCTATATAAAATTATATAAATTTTTACGAATTTATGTAAGTGGTCTTATAAAAATGTATACGCTCAGCACAATTTCAAGTAATACGCAAATTTATATTCAATTTATACATTTTTGTGTTATCACTTGTGAAAACTTATATAATTTTGTGCACCGGAACATTACCCTTTTCAACAACTCCTCTTATTGGCCAAAAAAAAATAAAATTGAGCAGCTTTGTTTCATGAGAATAATTGTTTGTGTTGTAAAATATGTGGATAACCACAATAAATATTGTAGATGGAATAGTGTGATAAAATAGTCTTAACCATTAATATGATAGATGAAATAGAAGTATGAATAGTATCACTATTTATGTTTTACTACGGCTTATTTTGAGAAGTAGATTTAAATTGACTTTTTGATTTTTTTTTTAAAAAATATATATAAAAAAATATAGAAGTAATATTATTTCAAAAAATTAAAAAGTTAAAAAACTAACTTTTAGCCAGATTGCCATCGAAGTTTGTAAAGAATAGAAGCATGAAGCAGGAGAGAGAAAGAAAGCCGAAAGGAAAATAAAAGTTCAAAAAGAGAAAACGAGAAAGGGTGAGACTATACTGAAATGTATAGTTAAATTATTGAATAAAATACATAAATATATCCTGAAGATCTATATTTAAAGGTTCTTGAAGAACCATATATAAGTTCCTGAAGAATTTAATTATCTCTATATCTTGTGTTCAAATTATTACATTATCTGCTTTACATTTTCTTCATTTTTGCAACAGGTTGTTTGAATTCATAAGCTTGTCATTATTATTGAAACAATAGTGTGAGAGAGTGAGAGAGAGAGAGAGAGAGAGCAACTGATAGCTCTGTATTAATCTGTAATGGTGTGTTTACAATGGAGAGAATGAACTCTCTTTTATAGAGAGAATGGGATACAATGGAGCAATCATTTTACATTAAAGAATAATGGAGCACTAAACTAAAGCTTGCCGCACTATACTAAAGCTTGCCGAAAGTAGCACTAATGAACTAAAGTGATAACAGCACTAAAGTCTAACTAAAGTATTGCATATATTAACATATATTAACAGCCCCGCAAACTCAAGGAGGGTAGGCATCGACCAAGTTGAGTTTGGAAACAAGATCACGGAAGCGCCCAGGAGGATGAGCCTTAGTGAAAATATCAGCAGGTTGGTCGCAGAAGAGCATGATAGGGAAAGATGAACAGTACCACGTGTAACATGCTGTCGAATGAAATGACAATCAATCTCAATATGCTTTGTGCGATCATGAAACACATCATTGTGAGCAATCTGAATGGCGCTCTGATTGTCACAATAAAGAGAGGTAGCGCCAAAAGAGGAAACACCCATATCAGTGAGGAGCTAGCGAAGCCAGAGAAGTTCCTGAGTAGTATCAGCAAGAGCTCAGTATTCAGCTTCGGTGCTAGAACGAGTAGTGAGGGATTGTTTCTTGCTACGCCAAGTAATAAGAGAATCCCCTAAGAAAAAACAAAATCCCGTGATGGAGCGTCGATCCGTAGGATCCCCAGCCCAATCAGCATCAGAAAAGGCACGCAGTTCAAGAGAGGAGGAAGCAGAGTAGTGAAGGCCATGAAACAGAGTGCCTTTGAGGTATCGAAGGATGTGGAGTAGAGCAGTATAGTGGGGAGTGCGAGGAGCCGACATGTACTGACTTATAATATGAACAGCATATGCAATGTCAGGACGAGTCAGGTGAGATAGACAAGACTACCGACGAGCTGGCGATAAAGAGTAGCATCATTGAGGAGATCCCCATCGAGAGGAGTGAGACGATCTGAGGATCAACTGGAGTAGAGGTAGTTTTGCAATCGGTAAGACCAGCACGAGCCAGAAGATCTGATGCATATTTGGCCTGAGATAAATAAGAACCAGTAGAATCATAAGAGACTTCAAGGCCTAAAAATAGTTAAGAGTACCAAGGTCCTTCATTTCAAACTGACGGTGGAGAAAACGTTTGAGTTGGAGAATACCAGCTGCATCATTGCCAGTGATAATCATATCATCCACATACAGAAGGAGAAGAGTGGTACCATGAGGAGTAGTCCGTATAAAAAGAGCAGAGTCATAGGAGCTAGAGGTGAACCCAAAGTCATGAATGGTAGAACTGAATTTAGCAACCAGGCGGCGGGGTGCTTGCTTGAGGCCATAGAGAGCACGCTGTAGTTTGCAAACCTTATGAGGTGGAAAAGTGGACCCAGGTGGAGGTTGCATGTAGACCTCCTCAGAAGATTACCATTGAGGAAAGCATTTTTGACATCCATCTGAAATAGCTCCCACTGGCGAGCAGCAGAAACAGCAAGTAAACTGCGAACAGAGGTAAGCCGAGCAACAGGGGAGAAGGTTTCCTCATAATCAATCCCATATTCCTGGTTGAAACTTTGGCAACAAGACGAGCTTTGTAGCGTTCAATAGAGCCATCAGAATGAGTCTTGATTTTGTAAACCCATTTGCAACCAATCGCAGTTTTGCCAGGAGGAAGATCAATATCCCAAGTATGAGTTTTGTCCAAAGCTTGGAGTTCATCAGTCATAGCTTGCTGTCAAAGAGGATTAGTACAAGCCTCACGATAGGAGGTAGGTTTATAAGTAGAAAAGGCAGCAGATCCAACAATATAATCACGAAGATGGATAGAAGGTTGAGTTACCCGGTGTGGTCAACCCGTAGGAGGATCGGTGGGAGGAAGAACCGGTGGAGAAGGAGGTGGTGGAATGAGAGGTGGACCTTCAGGGAGAGCAGTCTGGTCGGGAGCAGGAGTGAGCAAGGGCGTCTCAATGAAGGAGGAACCTGTATCAAAATCATCAGAGAAGATATCTATGGAAGGATTAGTAAACAATACATTGGTGAAAAGTGCGGGTAAGTGAAAGGAGGAAAGGGAGGAAAACATTTTGTGCTCCCAGAAAACGACATGGCGGGAGATACGAAGACGTTTAGAGAGAGGGTCCCAACAGCGAAAGCCTTTATGTTCAATTCCATACCCAAGAAAGCAACAAAGACGAGAACGAGGTTCAAGCTTGGTGTGTTCATGAGATTGGTAGAACAAAGCAGGCAGAGCCAAAAACCCGAAGATTAGCATATGGAGGGGGAGTGCCATGCAGACGTTCAAAGGGAGTTTGATTATGGATGACAGGGGTAGGAGCACAATTGATAGTGTAGACAGCAGTGAGGGCAGCTTCCCCCCAAAAGTTTTCAGGGCAAGAAGAAGAGAGAAGGAGAGCGCGAGTAGTGTCAAGAATATGCCTATGTTTCCGTTCAGCACGGCCATTTTGCTGGACGTGCAGCACAGGAACGATGAGGCAGTGTACCATGACTCTGAAGAAAAAAAAGGAAATCTGAGTCCCGATATTCCATAGCATTGTCAGAGCGAAAAAGTTTGATGGTTTTTGGAAAATTGGGTGTGGATCATTTGGGCAAAATTATAATAAATGGTTTTGAGTTCAGACCGAGTTTTCATGAGAAAAATCCAAGTAAACCGTGAAAACATTAATAAAACAACAAAATAACGAGATCCCCCATAGTAGGAGTAGGAGAGGGGCCCCAAATATCTGAATGTATAAGATCAAAAGGTGCACAGGAAACAGAAGTACTTTTATTGAATGATAAAGCAGGTTGTTTGGCAAGTTGACAGGGTATACAATCGAAAGTATCCGGAAGTACATGACCCAATTGTCCACTAGAAACCAAAGACTTTAAGCGATTAACAGAAATATGCCCTAACCGACAATGCCAAAGATGAAAAGGAGATAAGGAGGAAGCAGATGCAGGAGCAGCAATCTGAGGAGAGTCAGGAACATGAAGGTGAATGAGCTCATAGAGACGTCCGTGCTTACGGCCGATCCCAATAGTCTGCCCCGTCTGAGGGTCCTGCACCAAACAATGAGTAGAAGAAAATGTGACAGTTAGACCAAGTTCACATAATTGACCAATAGAAGTAAGGTTTAAAGTGAGAGCAGGGATATAATAAACTTGAGGCAACGATAAAAGATGTGGAAACAGTACCAATATGACGAACAGTCATAAGAGAACCATCAGCAGTTTGAATTGAGGGAATATGAGGAGATGAAGAGATAGAAGAAAATATAGTAGAACTGGAGGTCATATGATTACAACAGGCAGAGTCAAAATACCAAGAAGAGTTACCTAGAATCACAGACAAAGCAGTAGGAGGAGGTGTACCGGAAGGGGAGAGAAGGTGTTTGAACATGGCCTCTACATCCGTTGGAGAAAAGAGAGGGGTAGATGGAGCAGGAGACTCAGAAAAACCCTCAGAGGTAGCAGTAGAGGCAGCAACAGCAGTGTGATGAGACTGATTCCCGGAATGAGACTGATTTCCAGAATGAGACTGATTCCCGGAACGATGAAAGCTCCCCCGGGAAGAACTACCGCGAGAAGAGTGGTTGTTGGAAGAGGAGTGGGATGGATTGCGAAAACAATCCTGTTGCAGATGACCAGGACTAAGTTTGTTGCAGTATCGGCAGGTTTTGACAGGGCAATTGACCAGGAGATGTGTGGAAGGAAGGCCCCGATTCTGACAATAGAGGCAGGCAGTGGTCCGCTGGGTAAATGATGGCCGGTACGGAGGAGTGGCAAGAACAGAGTCCACATGATGAGTTTGGAGAGTGCCAAGACGAGTCTCCTCTGATAGCAGCTCAGAAATGGCTTGTTCCAGAGTGGGCAAAGGATGGCGATGAAGAAGAGAGGCACGTACGGGCTCAAAAGATGAAGTGAGAGCCATGAGAAAGTGCACCAACCTTTGCTGATTACGATAGGCAGTAAACAAGGCAGCATCTTCTCGGTGGGGCCAAGTCGGCTCGGAAAGAGCAAGTTGGTCCCAAACGGAGTACATTTGAGAAAGGAAGTCATTGATGGACTGACTAGATTCTTGGCGCATCCGATGAAGTTGGCTCTGAAGTTGATATTGATGAGCAAGACCAGTAGTCTGGTATCGTTCTGTCAAAAAATCCCAGATGTCCTTGGCAGGAGTGGTGACAGAATCAAGCTGAAAGCGACCAAACTAAAGACTGATAGAGGTAACAGATGTATTTCGAAACCAGGTAATGATTTGGTAATTTTTACTGTACCAGTCCTCAAGTCGGTCTTCATATGTAGTAGCAGTAGTTTCAGCAGTGTCTTTCACTGGGTGGGTTACATCCCCGGTGATAATTCGCCAAAGCTTCTTTCCTTTGAGGAAGGAAGACATGGCTTGGGCCCACAAAACATAGTTGAAGCCATTTAAAATAACAGAAATGGGATGGGAGGCATCAGGACGATCCATAATAATGGTTGAGTAGGGCTAAATTGATAGGAATAGACCTGTAGGAGCAAAATTAGGTAAAATAGAGTGTACCAGTGAGTCCGGAAGGTCGAAAATAGGTAGGAAAGGTGAGCTGTGCAGAGATGATGTCAGCAGGCTGAAAAATGATGTCAGCGGCGCAGGTTAGCAGAACGGTGCACGCGGGGCTTACGGTAGCAAGCTGGCGCACGTGGGTGCACGTTAGCAGAACGGCGTAGTGCGGCTCACGGTAGACAGATGGCGCACGCGGGTGCACGGTAGCAGGTACGGCGCACGAAAGCGCAGAGCTGTGGGCGCGTGAAGGCGTGTGTGAGAGTGGCAACGGAAGAAGAGACGCGCCGATCACAAATTTGGCGCATGAGAGCGTGTGAGTGAGTCTTTGACGACGGACGTGGTGCCGTTGGAATCGTAAGGAGATTCCGAGCTGTTTGGTGTATGCCACTGTGTACGGGACTAAGCACCAAAATTGAAGAATGCCAGAATTGTATAACTGGGCTCTGATACTATGAAACAATAGTGTGAGAGAGTGAGAGAGAGAGAGAGAGAGCAACTGATAGCTCTGTATTAATCTGTAATGGTGTGTTTACAATGGAGAGAATGAGCTCTCTTTTATAGAGAGAATGGGATACAATGGAGCAATCATTTTACATTAAAGAATAATGGAGCACTAAACTAAAGCTTGCCGAAAGTAGCACTAATGAACTAAAGTGATAACAGCACTAAAGTCTAACTAAAGTATTGCATATATTAACATATATTAACAATTATTATGGTAAATTCTACTTGCCTCTATCCAACTTTGAAAAAAAATACAATAAACCTCACAAGTTTAATACAATTACATTGCGTTCTTTGAAGATTTTACTTCACATAACACTTAATCTCATTTTTATTCGAATTGTGTTTGTCACATAGATGAAAAAATGAGGTTGTCATATAATTCATACTTAAAAATATATATTTTACATTGTTTATTTTTGTGTATTCACATTGTTTCTATTAGTTTTGGTTTCATTAGTCTTACTAAAAAGGAGATTAGTACAATTATATCAAATTTGAGGGGCTTATTTTATTTCCTTCAAGGTTGAATTTCTCTTAAGTTTGAATATGAATTTGAGAGAACTTGACGAATTAGTGGGGCCCACCACAGGTCTCATTTTAATGATTCAAATTGTTTATTTTATAACAGTTCAAAAAAAAATTATTCATTTTATAAGACTCTTCATATATATCATTTATAAAAAAAATTAAGTTGATCTGAAAATTATAAATTTTTTATTTTATTTTGTTTGTTTAAGAAAAACGTGCAACACATATATTTTTAAAAATAAACCACCATTTTTTTAGAGATTAATACGTAAAATTAAAAGGTTACTCACTCTAATTTAGCCTTACTATTGTTTTTACAATCAATAAGAGCATAATAGAAAAATGGGAAGCAACATAGCACATGAACAAGACTCAAAACACAATGAAAAATAGTTTGTTTTGAATTTATAAGGTCGTTAAGCAATCAAATTTCAGCCTATTTTGACAATTATATTTTAATTTGCGTGCGTGGCCCTCATATAGTTTTTTTTTTATATATATATAATATGCAATTATGATTTTATTACTTTATAAAGTATAAAAAATATATAAATAAATATGATATCAAATGTTGGAAGTTGCTATCATGTAATTGTAAACTCAAAACATTAAACGTCACTACAACATTTTCTTAATTTAGTGACATTTGAAAGTGTCACAAAACTATTAGTTTAAAGACATTTTTTAATCTTGTAACATTTTGAACAAGTGTCATTTGTATTAGTGTCATGGTAGATACTTGCAAGTGTCATTACACCATCATGGCTAAAAACTTTCATTTTGATGTCATGGTAGATATTATTTGTGGCACTATCAAGCACCATTAAAAAAAGAGTTAGTGACACTTATAAGTGTCATTACACCATCAAGACTAAAACCTTTCAGTGACACTTTAATGTCATGATAAGCACTATTCGTAACGCTATCAAGTGTCATTCATGACGATAATTCGTTGTAGAACAATTTGATCCACTCTTGCGGAGACTCGAACCGCTAACCTCCCGCACCATAAACCTTATACACCACACTCTTCCCACTACACGTTTATAGTACCACATGATTATATATGCAACATATATTATTTATATAGTACATACATCCATATTAATAAAAAAGTATATGTATAAACATAATTATTTTATTGAACATAATTTATGTAAAATAAACTATTTACTAGCAAAATAAAAAAAGACCACTTTTTTAGTCGCCAATTCTATACTTTTGGCTACTAATTATTTTTTAGTTGCTAAAAAACTTAACTTTTGCCGACCAAAATCGGATTTGGTCGTTGAAGATGCACTTTCAGCTACCAAAACTTTGGTCGCCAAAAAATTTAATTCCACCCTAGGATTTTAATTCTTCCGCACTAAAAATGACCACTTTTGGCGACTAAACTTACTTTTTAATCGCCAAATTATAGACTTTTGGCTATTAAAATTTTTTTAGTCACCAAAAAATTTTACTTTTGGCTACTAAAATTTTTTTAGTCGGTAAAACCCATATAATCAGCGACCAAACTTATTTTTAGTCGCCAATTGTAGACTTTTGGCTACTAAATTTTTTTAGTCGCCAAAAAGATTTACTTTGGGCTACTAAAAATTTTTTAGTTACTAAAACTCATATAATCAGCGACCAAACTTAGTTTTAGTCGCCAATTGTAGACTTTTGGCTGCTAGTCGCCAAAAAGCTTTACTTTTGGCTACTAATGCTGTTTTGGTCGCTGAAAAGCGACCAAATTTTTTTTGGTCAGGAAATTTAGTCCCGAATGTGCTTTTTCATGTAGTGTATATTGAGTTTAATTTATTTATTTTTAATCATTTACTGCATTTTAAAAATTTAGAAAATATATTGGCATTTTTTGTTTTTTCAAAAATGTCATTATAAGCTTGGAATGTTTTTGACTTAGTGGCATTTCTCAAAATGCTATAAAATATTTGTTTTTGACACTTTTCACCTAAGTGCCATAAAAAGTAATTTGCACCTACCTAGTATCCTGACATTTTTTAAAAAATGCCATTGCTACTAAAGTTTAGTGGCATCTGTTGGTAAATGTCACGAACATAATTTTTTGTGTCATTATTTTATAAAATGCCATAAAATTGATGTGACATTTCTTATTGAAATCCCTAGTGCCTATATGTTTGTGGTTCTGTGGCATTTTTCTAAAAATTTAATGCCAATTTTTATTTTGTGGCATTTCTAAAAACATGCTCTAGTGTAGTGTCACTAAAGTGTAAATTTGTTGTAGTGAAAATTTTTGTTGTAGTGAAGTGACACTTTTTTAATTGAAAATAACTAGAGCCTTGTATGTTTGTGGTCTATGACATTTTTTCTAAAAAATGTCACAAATATTCTTTTTGTGACATTTTTTAAGAACATGCCACTAGTATGATGTCACTAAATGTGTTTTTGTTGTAGTGAATGGTGATACTAGTGGTATAATGATAATAGTAGTGGTGGCAGTAGCGATAATGGTGGTGTAATGGTGGTGTGATGGTGGCAACGGCAATGGTGATGAGATTATAACTTTATAGGTTACGCTTATGCATAAATATCTATAAATTCAGTTAACATTAACTAAGTTTCTTATCACTTAATTTTTATTTTTATTTTTAATTTACATTTTAAAAGACACCTAAAATTGTAAGCGATACTAATTGTAATTACTAAAAGGGCTTAATTAATTTACACTTAATACATTTAATTTTAAATGTTGAATTGAGTTATCAAACACCAACTTACTTTTAAAGGTTATTTGTCATAAGTTAAATAAAATTGTTTATCAAAGAGTCATTAAAAAAGTAAAAAAGTTATTAAAAGAAAGTCAAACATCTCAGTAATTCACGATTTTCAATATAATTAAAAAAATTTATTCTCGAACACATTAATATTTTGAAAAATGTTTGGTCCACACAAAAACACTCTGCCCGAATTGCCAGAATGAATATTTTATTAGTCAAAAATAATATTCATTTGGATAATTCAATCCGAAGAAAATTTGATAAACGTAACAGTGTTGTAATATTTTTCCACCTCATAAATAAGTTGATGAACTGAAAATTTATTTAAAAAAACTAAGTCCCAAACGATGTCTAACTCAACGCAAAAGTCGATTTGTAAGTTTAAAAAGTTAAGAAGCATTCAACTTTTTTACTCAAAAATTTTTTTTTTTTTTGGCAACTTTTCAAATTTTATATCTAAAAAAAATCAAAAAGCTATAATGCCAAATTACTCTTTAGTATTATTTTTACATAAATGCTATGCATTATAGATAAAATAATAATAAAATAAATTGTGTAGACTAAATTTATTATAGTAATGTCAGAGATTTTAAAAGGTTTATCAAAATTTTTACCACTCACATGACATTTGTAGAAATTTTAGTAAATCTTTTGAAATTTCTAACATTTTTCAATTTATTGCAAGTGTAGTACTTATTACAAAAATTTGAATTTATATCATATACTTTATTTTAAAAAATTTATTTCGTTTTCAAAAAGAAATTGGGGAAATTACAAAAAAAAAAAAAAAAAAAAAAAAAAAAAAAAAAAAAACTTAGGGTTTGAACCTTGTAACAAAATAAACCTTAAATTTTGTCCATTTAAATGTTAAACTTTTGATTTGTTTCAATTTAAATTATTTTTTATTTCCATTAAGTAAAACCGATAGAAAAATTAATATTTTAAATATTAAACTCAATTAAAATGGTATTTTAGATATTTTATGTATACTTACATTAAGTTTAATGAATAAAGTATTTTTTTCATTAATTTTACTTAACGAAAAGAACTTTACGATAAATAAGTTCCCATAACGGGACTTATAAATAAGTTCCCATAACTCTGGGAGTGTTTGCAAATGACAGGATGAGCTAGATGGTTCCGACCTCGTTGGGATGATTTAGCCCATTGTGATGCTTTTACACTTCCCTTTTTCTTTATTGATGTAATTCGCTTTGTACTTTATACTTGTTTATTCCATCAATAAAGTTCTTTTTTTGCCGATCAAAAAAAAAAAAAAAAGGAGGACTTATAAATAAAAACTCCCAAATTAATCCTATATCCCTAAATTAGTGCTTTCCTATTCAAACATATTTTGAATCCCGTATTAGTGCCTTCTTATCTAAAAAAACTTACATATTTTATTCCATTTATAATATTTGAATTTCCAAATCTATTAGAGTATCTATTTTTATGTTTGATTATATCAATTTATGTAATTAATGGCAATTGAGTGATTTTATTTCACATAGGATAGGGCTTAATGGGTTATAAGAATTTTCATGAACTAAATGGAACATAAGATATTCAAATGGGACTTTCTAATAAATGTTCCATTAATTTGAAAGTGTTATTCAAAAATCTGCCAAATAAGTCGTATTTCACATTAAAATCACTCCAATAAAATATACCCACATTTAAAAATTAAACTGACGTCCTATTGTCACATTTTCAAAATAACACATTTAAAAAAAAGTTTAATAAGACAATAGAACAAACATTATAATGATGTCTCATTATAACATTTTAAGAATGACACATTTAACAAAATTTAACAAGACAATAGTATACAAATGTCCAATTGTCACATTTTAACAAAAAAATGACACATTTGATAAAAATTTAATAAGACAATAATACACACATTAAAATGATATTTCATTGTCACATTTTAAGAAAATGACACATTTGACAAAAATTTAACAAAATAATATTACATAAATGTCTTGTTATCATATTTTAAGAAAAATGACACATTTAATAAAATTTTAATAATCTCATGCATGGCTAATTGTGAATGCATGATGGGTTTAAGTGTAACATGTGTTCAAACACCATCATCTCCAACCCAAACTAACTTTGAATGCAAACAACGGTGTTCAACCCACTACTCAGTACACCCACAGCAGACCACATTCAATTAACAACTACGGTGACCTTGCATGACTCATGCGGATGCTGATGTGAATGTGAATGTGGATGTGGATGTGAATAGGACTCGTCGAAAGTGACAACTTTTCGAACATAATTACCCCTAACCCAACCTACCCTTGAACGCATACAACCGGTTTAAACATACTATCCAACACACTGTCAATAAAACACATTCAATTAACTAACAACTGCTGTGAACTTGCATGACAAAATGTGGATGTAAATTAAATATGTATTGACGAATAATGTGACATGTTTCCAAAACACCATCACGCCTAATCGAATCAAACATTGAACTTATACAACCGATTTGAACACATTAACCAGCACCTTCCAATAAACCACATTCGATTCAATTAACACCTACTGTGACCTTGAATGAGTACATGTGAATGTCAATGCATGACTGTTGTTGATGAATGTGAAACATGTTTAATCACAAACATCTCTAACCCAATCTAACCTCCAAAACATATAACATAGATGAACACAAAAGGCCAAAAGGCCAAACATTTCGACAAACGCACATGTAGCTCGCCCCAAGAACCTCCATACAAGACAACAACAACCAAAAAAAAAAAAAAAATCCCTAGTGATGTTTTGGAAAATTAGTAAAAAGCTGACTTTTTGATTTTTTTGCCAAAAAAACTGGATTATTTTGGGTAAAAAAACTAACTTTTTTGGCTAAAAAAACTGAAAAGCCAAAAAATTGGCTTTTTAGTGTGTTCCCAAAAGACCCCTATTCGCCCCTCTCGGTCCGTCTTGCAATCTGATCAAGAAACCAATACACAATCCTCAGACCTTCATTGATCATCCGTCATATTCACATCCATTCAAAGCAACATTTTGAAATGCAAAATCCCATTATCAATGCGATATTCCAGAACCAAACAACTGCACGACTGTCACTGTGGATATTATCACCTTCCCAAAAATGGATTCAAACATGATATTAGGGGTGGGCGCGGGTCGGTTGCGGCCACAGAACCTCCAATTCGTCATTCGTCGCCAGATTGGCGGATTAGAGAAAATCAATCTGCATCTGTCCGTCAATTCGACGGATGTAGATTGAGCGGATTAGCGGTTTAAACGGATGGATGCGAATCGGTTTGGCGGTTTAAGATTTTATAAATTTTCAACATAATTCAACTTGTGCACTTCCTCAAAAAAAAAAAAAAAGTATTACAGTCAATGACTTAAAAAACTATTACAATCACTGTATGTCTCATCCAAAAAAGAAAGTTTGAAACTTTAGAATATCATAATCACGCATGGCTCATCCACATATTACAATCACAGCATGATTCATCCACATATTACAATCACAGTATGATCCATCCACATAAAGTATTACAATCTGTGGTTCTTAAAATATAAAAACAATTCAAACCACCAAAACCATGAACAAGGCAGTAGTAGAGATTGTATGTCTCTATATTGTTACATCTATATATGTTTTTTTAAATAAAAACCGACCAGCATATATCATATTTCTATTTATTATTTTTAAAATTAAATTTAAAAACCAAAAAATATAGATAAATAATATGTTTTTTTTTTCAATTCAAAAAATATATTCAAGTTGAAAATTTTTTTCAACAGAATATTTAAAATCTTTTTCAATTGAAAACACAAACAAAAAATATTTAAACAAATTGAAAACATAAAGTCTTATAAATTATTAGGGGTGCTCGCGGTTTGGCGGTTCGGTTGCGGCCAAAGGAATCTCAAATCCGCCATCCGTCCGCCAAATTGGCGGATTAGAGAAAATCAATCCGTAACCGTCCGTTCGTCATCACGCATCCATCCAAAATGTGACGGATCGGTTCAGTTCGATCGGTTTTGACGGATCGGTATATCCGCTGCTCACCCCTAATATATATGGACACACGATATTACGTGCAAAATGGGAACAAAATAAGGGTATAATAGTCCACTAATAACATTGATTTACACCTAATAGGATTCCATAGAATACATTCCTATTTAAATAAAGTCTATAAAAAATTTCACTAGATTTCATAATAACTAAGTTCCCATAACAAGTTTAAAAAAAACCTCTAACGATAGGTGATGTTGTCATTTGCACATCAAAATATATTATTTGAAACCAAGTAAAAACAACTACTATGTAGAATAGCGGTTAAGACTATGTATCAATCCATAGGGACTAATGATGATAAATAATTTAATTTAGAAATTTAGATTTGTTTGCGAATTTTGAAGTGAAAATTAAACTAATTGATTAAGCAATTAAATAAACAAAATGAAATAAATATCTTAGAATTTTGAATTCACCACTAATCTCATAATTGAGAGTAATTGTACTCAGTCTTTAGAAAATCATTGATTTGAATACTATGATGTAAGTTAATTAGAAATACATTGTCGAAAGGATTTGTATATCAAAATCAGAAAGTCACGAATCATCTTCGCTCAGCACGGGGTTGTTACTGCTAAATTATGGTTTGATGCATGACCCGTCTTATTAGGTATGACTCGCCTAATAATTCTAATATAGAGCAGTGAAAATTATTGTATAACATAATTTGAATAACATATTTATTACACAAAAAGATCTAAGAGTTATGCAACTGTATCCAAATTAAATCAAAACTAAAAATACTAAATATAACTTACCCCAACTATTTAGTCAGGGCTTCGTCTCTATCATAAGACAGAAAACTACCACACTTTAGCTTCGTTTAGCATTGATTACAATAGCCAACTTTTTTGTGCTAGGACTTTTTTAATCTCATTTGATTTACTTTTTGATTTTTTTGATTTTTTTGACTTTTGTGATAGAAAAAATATAATGATTATGATATTGATATAGCCTATTTTGTCTTTTATACTTTTTTAACCTCAAAATATTTACCAAACATGAACTCTAATATTTACAAACTAAACACTCCTATTTTCCCTTTGTTTCTATTTTCTTTCTTTCTCTCTCTCTTCCTTCCTTGGACCGAAACCGTCTGCTCACTTGAGCTCTGAGCTCTCCATCCTTCCTCTCCTATTATAGCCTTCAAACTGCAAAAGAAAACAAAGTTACTATTCATAAATAGTAAAATTACTATTTATAGCAGTAACTTCAAAGAAAATCAATGCATGAATAGTAATATAAATAATATAATTTTATTATATCTATATATATAAGAACTTCTTAGCTATTTAGCTTTGTCCTTTTATTTTTAATAATTTATTAATGGTAACCTATATGTTGAGTAAATTTTTTTTTCGTAATTACACAAACATTGTTGATCAATTATGTAATAAATTTTTTTATAGTTATGCAAACATTCTTAATCAATTATGAAATATAAATCTTTTATTTTTTAACAAATTTCAAATACACCTATAAAGTCTATTTAAAATATGAATCGGCCCTATAATACTAGAAATTACAACTATCATTTATTATAAATTTTAAATTAACACAATATTTAGGGAAAAAAAAGTATTCTCCTATGCAATAATAAATTATCAAAATTGTTTATTGAAAAATATTTCTCATATAATTAAAAACTATTAATTGGCTTAATGATTTATTTATTAACAAAATGGTTAACTGAAAAATATTTTTCATATCATTAAAAATTGTTAATTACTTAATAATTTACTTATTAATAAAATTGGTCATTTGTTTTACGAGTATGATTTTTGTATTAATAAAATTAGTCATTTATATATATATATATATATGTATTTTCTTCTACTTCTTTATCAGTTCAGTGAATTATCTTAGTATTTTTTTTAGATAGAAGAATTATTTTAGTATTTATTTTATATTTATCTGTTGAATAAAATTACACACAATAATGTTTTTTTTATAAATTCGAAAGAAATGTTAAAAACTCATAAATTCACCCAAAATGATATGATAATAGAATTAGAGTCTACATCATTGGGTGTATAACAAATCAAAAAATAATACATATCATGTCACATAATTATATCATATATCTAATGATTTATTCTATTCACTTTTATAGAACAATATTTTAATTTTAAAAAAATTATCAAAATATAAAATTTAAATATATTTTAATAATAACACGGGCCTTTTAAAACTGAGGGAAAGTCGGGGGTGATTGCACCCTCCATCTTCTTTTCCTTTTTCTTTTTTTTTTAATTTAAATTATATATAATATAATATATAAAATATTTAAAGTGTACAAACATTCAAAATATATAGAAACGCATAATATTATATAAAATTATGAAATAATATAAATTAAGGAAAATTTACTTATAAATTTCATTTTGAGAAATGATAATGCATTTAGTCCCAATAATTTTCTTATAAACCAATTAGTTACATTAATTTTAGAAAGATAGATTTAATATATTATTTAGAAATTAAATTTACAGTTATACCCTTATTATGTTTCCTTCTCTCTCTTTTTTTTTCTTTGTTTTTTTTTTTTTTGTACTAGAAAGGTAATGTACACAATTTATGAGAATCAAATTTGGAATGAATTTTTATATGGAAAATTTTTTTATTTGGAAAACATTTCAAAATGAGTACAAAAATAACTTGAAATATGAGATCTTTCAAATATTCTAAAAGGATGTGGGATTCTTCAAATATTTCAAAAGGAATACAAAAATCCCTTAGTAAACTTTGAACAAATGTATAATTTCAAACTGTAATACTCTCATATAACACTCAAACATAACACTTCAATGTAATACTAAAAAAAAATTTCTTAGTATATTTTTTCTAAACGTAACATTTCAATATAGCACTCTAAAAAAATTTCTTAGTGTAACATTCCAATGTAACACACAAAAAAAAATGAAAAATTTAGCTATAAACCCCCTTTACTTTCTTTTCATTGTTAAAAGGACTAGAAAAAAATTATACTTTCTAAACCCCTCATAATTATAAGTTTGCATAAAGGACAAAATTTATTATTTAAAATATTTTATATGACTATTATACCCTCAGCTTCTGCATATATAATCAGCTTTCATCAACTGTATCATAATCACCAGTCGTGTTCCAAGCTTCAGTAGAAGATCATGAATTACCTTGAGTTGAGCTTCGGCAGCATCGATCCTTCGAGATCCCTGAGTGGCTTCAATGGCCTCGCGTTGCCGATCAGCCTCCTCTCTGCATCTTCTCAACTCTCCTCCTTCAACTCTCCTTCAACTGTTCATCTTCTCTCTCGTTTCTCTCTTCTAACCCTAGCTTCCTCCATGGCCGGAGCTGTGGAGAACTTGCAAATCGCACTGATACATATATATATATATATATATATATGTGTGTGTTTTGTGTGTTTTTGAGATTTGAATTCGAATATATATGTGTTTTGGGATTTGAATTCGAATATATAATATATATATATTTACATATTCCGATCTCTAATCTATATATATATATTCTATATATATGTGTGTTTTGAGTATTTAAGATCGGAGATTTGAATGATTAAGCTCAAAGATTTAAAGTAAAATCTGAAAAATTTGTGTGTATGAAAAATCTCAAGATTTTTGAAAGCTCAAAGTTTCAAAAATCTGAAAAATCTGTAAAATCTGAAAATCTGAAGAACCGGGGTATGAAAAATTGAGATTTCTCTGAAATTTTCAGATTATAGGCCTGATTCAAGAATTATAGGCCTGATTCAATGTTTTTCAGAGTAAACATCGATTGATTCAAGGATTATAGGCCTGATTCAAAGCTCAAAGCTCAAAGTTCCATCGATTTTTCAGAGAGTAAATATCAAATTTCATTTGATAGAACCAGAGTAAAATTTTACTTTGGTTCTATTGCTCTGTAAAATTTTACTTTATTGCTCAGACAGAACCAGAGTAAAATTCTCAGAGTCAGTTTACTTGTTTTTTCAGAGTAAAATTTTACTTTTATATAGAGTAAAATTTTATTTTTAGTTTCAGAGTGCAAAATTTTACTCTTATTCAGAGTAAAATTTTACTTTCGTACAGAGTAAAATTTTACTCTGAAATACATAGTGAAGATGGCTTAATATGAGAGCTGATAGATATGAGGGTAATATAGTAAAAGAAACAAGTTTTAAAATATCAGGGGGTTTTGAAAGTACTTATATAATTCTTGTCCTTTTGAAAGACAAATTAGATAGTGAGGAGGCTATGACCAAATCCCCCAAAAAAAATTTAGTGTACTTTTTTCAAATGTAATACTTCAAAAAAAAAGATATGGGATTCTGCAAACATTCCAAAAAGATGTGAGATTCTTCAAACCATTCCAAAAGGAGTACAAAAATTCCTTAATAAATTTTCAGCAAATGTATAATTTCAAATTGTGAGTGTTACATTTAGAAAAATTACATTAAGAAATCTTTTACTATTTTTGTATGTGTTACATTAGAGTGTTACGTTTGGAATTATATTGATTGGAGTGTTACGTTTGGAAAAAGTACACTAAGAAGTTTTTTTTGTGTGTTACATTGATTGGAGTGTTACGTTTGGAAAAAAATATACTAAGGAGTTTTTTATGTGTGTTATATTGAAGTGTTACGTTTGGAAAAAGTACACTAACGAGTTTTTTTGGAGTATTACGTTGTTACATTTGAAAAAAATGCACCAAAGAGTTTTTTTAGTGTTTTACACTGGATGTTATGTTAGTGTTACATTAGAGTGTTACGTTATTAGAGTGTTACATTTTTTTTCGTAATGTGGGATTTGTTTTAGGCGGAAAAATCCAAAACCTTTATAATACGAATTGCCCAAATGTGTAATTTTACATTTAGAGAAACCCACTGTTATTCTTAAAAAATTAAATCCAAACATGTAAGTGACTATCTTTTTGTGTAATTTTTACTTTAACGGAACCTTTGGGTTCATAAGAAAAAAGAAAGGATTAAACAGTTCATAAAATCATATTTTGGGATTTATTGGTGTTTCACCCATAAATTAATGGACCAATAAAATGTATTTTAACAGGTTAAATGTGTAACATTTAGATTTCAATCAATAGGCAAATTATTTAAATAAAAAAATAAATTAAAATATTATAGTTTAAATTGATAAAATTAAAAATTTATTTGTTATGAGACTCAAACTTTAAGGGTTATTTATTTATTTATTTTTTTTATCATCATGTAATTGTCCCGAAGAGATTTCACACAAATTAACAAATGTTATAATTTTTTTTTTTATATTGTGGATATGACATGTATGGTATCATGAAAATATGACATGTATGGTATCATGAAAGTAAGGTCAAGTTTGACATACACAAAATAATTCATCTTTTTATCTTTTTATCTTTTTTCTATCACATCACCTTTCTATTTTTTTTCCATATTTTTTCATAAAAAGACAAAAAGTGCACTTATTTAGGTCATCCCAAACAACCCTTAAGTTATGTTTGAGATTCGGTTTGGCAATTGATTTGTGGATAAATTATACTGACACTTCCTCTGTTGTTTTGATATTACATAAGAGTCCAGATCATTTGCCGTGGTTTCCTACAGTGGCTCCTGCTGCTATCCAAAACGATGTCGTTTTAGACTCTTTCTTTTTTTTTTTTTTTTCTTTCTTCCTTTCAGCTCTCAAACCACAGAGACACCTCATCTAAAACAGAAAATCAAAGACGAAGAGGGACGGGCAGCGACGACTATGGTGACGAGGCCACATTCAGTTCCTCCGATTACATTTCTCTCTCGTCACTTGCGACCTAACCACCCTAATCATTTACATCAGCTTTTCAAGGCTGTGATCGAAGATTTCAAATCTTAACTAACTCCCAATAAGCCCCTCTGGTGTTGATCGCTTCGGATACCGATGTTCGATGCATGATCAATTAGTTTAATAAGTTCAAATCGCTCGATAAGCCCTCATGGCTCTGGATTTTTGTTTGTAATAAATGGGTATGTTTTTAGACATAAAAATTGTGATAAAAATCAAACAAATCAAATCCACAACCACAGTGTTAAACTTAATAGATTTGATTTCATTTCATGGAGAGAGAGAGATAGGTTAAGGAACTTGACAGTTTCATGGATCTAGAGCATTTGCCTAATATGGCTTGTTGACAAATTTCAAGTCTCTGGTTTCATGGATCAAAGAGCCTTGTGATTCAGAGGTTAAGTCTTCAAGTCGCTGCGCCATCGTCGTTCTTTCGCTACGCCATCATCGCTGGCACTAGGAGGAGCTCATGGCCATTGTCGTTGTCTCTTATTTGAGAGCTAAGAGAGAAGAAAAAGAGGCTCAAAAGCAAAAGAAGAAGGAAGAAAGAAAAAAATAAAAAAATAAAATAGTCTAAAATGATGTCATTTTGAACTGCCGCAGGAGCCACTGCAGGAAATCGCGGCAGACGATCCAGACTCATTACATAAAGGCAAGGAATATATTATAAAGAATTGTAAAAATGGAAATGAGTATTCTCTATGTAATTTAGATGAAATTTGACTGAGTAAGAAGGGGATATATTACATAAAGGCAAGGAAGATATTATAAAGAATTATGAAAATGGAAATGAGTGTTCTCTATGTAATTTAGTTGAAATTTGACGAAGTAAGATGGGAATTATAGTGATAAATGTTAGAGATTCTAATTTTTTTTTAAATCAAAAATTATATACAATACTTACATAAGTGTGGAATTCATATTCACACAAGTATTGTGTAAAAAAATTTGGATTAATTACAACAAAAAAAAAAAAAAAAGTTCAGGATTTCTCGTATTTTTCAATTTAAACCCCAAAATTTCAATTTTAACAAATTAAAACCTTAGAGTTTCATCCGTGTTTCTATCTAGCCCCTCCATCCATCTCCGTCATATTAAACTAACGAAAATCTGGGCAGAATTTTAAATTCAAACCCACATATTCAAACACTTGTATCTCCTTCGTCGTAACTCTGTTTCGCCTCATTTTTACGTCGTTGGATTCACCTCATGGCCTAATTTTCTTTCCACTTTTCATACGCCTTATTCCACATCTTTTTACTTGCTGTCGGAACTCCAAAAGTTGGCCAAAAATAAAATTTTTCTCTCCTTGGGTAAAATTTCCAGATTCAAATCCACCATTCAAACACTTGTATCTTGCTCATCATAACTCCATTTCACCTCATTTTCGCGTCATTAAATTTAACTCATAACCTAATTTTTATTTCACCCTTCATATACCTTATTTCACTTCTCCCAAAATTTCACAGGACATATATTCTAGTTTCCACGTATCCATCCACAATATTCCTCTATTGTGGTCCGCATATCATATCGGACATAAATGCCTCTTAAAATCATTTCATTGATTTACCAGAAAACACACATGAACCAAAAGATCTTGTCCTTTTCTTTGGTCAAACAATCTTAAGACTGATAGATCTTGTCAAAGACAAAAATCTAGGGGGCACATTAAAAACAAGTGGAATTGTAAACTCAACCTAAAATTCATAAAATGTTTTACATTTCTAATAATTGAATCACAGTAAATATAATCTCTAGGCCAAACAAATGCGAAAAACTTTCTCCAATTCAACACAGAATTGATCTAGTATTATATGTACATATTACAATTCATATATCACATGTAAACATCGATTTCAAATGCCAAATCATTGCAGAAAAAATCAAATTATGAAATCAAAAAGGAGAGAATAGAACTTTACGGCCCAGTAATACTTATTGGCAATTCTTAATACTGATAGCTAAAAGGAGGTGTCAGTATAATTTCAGAAAATAAAAGACGTGACGATGTATTGTCAAAAAAATAGAAGAGGTGTCTGTATAATTTACTCTTGATTTTTTTGTTTCAATAAACTTTTTTAAAAATATTTTTAAAAACTTTTCACTTCTAAGTCCTAAGGTAAAAAGTTCATGTTTATGAAAAAAGTAAATTAAAGACAAAAAAAGAGCCTTTTTTTTTTTCTTTTTGTCTTTAGTAATATATATTTTTTTAAACTTTTAACATTCTTTAAGATTAGAAGGACTTAAAAAGTAAAAACTTTGAACACAAATTTTAAAAAATTGCACCAAAGAGAAAAAGTTTTTTAAAAAAATGGCCTTTTTTGATTGTTTTTTCAAACCTTGTGTAAAAATTATTCAAATAAGTCCGATTTTAATTTTCAAAGTTTCATTATCTCATAACCTTAAATTATATTATTAGTTTTTGGGTCAACTACACTAACTTCTCCTAAAATTTAGAGAAAATATAATCCTATAATTTTGATATAATTATACTAATTTTTGTTTTAAAATATGGACTGAAACTAATGCAGATATTATGAAAACACAAAAATAAGTAAGGTAAAGTATACATTTTCATATAAAATAAATGACAATATTATTTTTTAATCCATGTAACTAACAAATTATTAATGAAAATTTGGTTAAGTGTTATATAAATTAAAATCACAAAAGATTTCAATATAATTATGTTAAAATTGTGTGGCTTATTATATTTTCTTCAAACTTTAAGCGAGGTCAGTGTAATTTACCCTTCTTAATTTGAATCAATATTTATTGAAATTTAAAATAAAGGTAAATTACACTGACCGCTCTTGAAGTTTGGAAAATATATAATAAATCCCACAATTTTGACATAATTACACTATCTCCCTTTTTATTAACGTTAAATTGATCAAAACTAATGCATATGGTATAAAATCACAAAGATATATACGTGAAAATATGCATTTAAATGTAAAAGATATGATATTATCATTTTTTTCATTCATACGATTAATGAATTTCTAATGAAAATGAGACAAAGTGTTATATAAATTAAAATCTTAAGAGAATCTAGCATAATTATGCCAAACTTGTGAGCTACTTGTATTTATTTTTTTTTAAATCTTAAAGGAACACGATGTAATTTACCTTTAATAGTAGGGGTGTAAATGGTTCGGTTCGGTTCGGTTGGTGTTGAGGGTACGTTTAGTACCGAACCCCATTCTTTTGGTTTTGATTGTTGAGAAACCGATACAAACTATATATTACGGTTCAGTTTTATCAGTGTGATATAGAAGAGGGATTTACTTGAATTTTTAAAGGGTTTTATAAAAGTTTGTAGAATTTTATATTAAAAATAAATAAAAAATATATGTGAAAATTGCTCTATAAATGTTTATTTCCCTAGTTTTTATCACAAAAGTATATTATATTAGTCACTTATCATATAATGCCTAAAGAACTAAAATACAAAAGTATTTAAACATAATATTCAGTTGATTTAGTTTGCATCGGTATACAAATTTTCAAAACTAAAATAGAACGTATATTATGAAAAACAGACCGAAAACTATAATTTTCGTCCGATTGGTCGATTTAGTTTCATTGATTTTTCTTGCACCCCTTGTTTGGAATGTTGGCTATTTTAATGATTTTTTGGCTATTTTATGAGATGAAAAAAAAAATGTGTTTAAGATAATTTTTTTTTTTTTTGTGTGTGTAATTGGATAGATAGTTGTGACAGAAAAAGTGATGTGTAGATGTGGCATTTTATCTTATTGACTATTTCTGATTTTTTTTTTTTTTTTATTAGTTATTTTAGCCAAAATCATTGATCCAAACACCACCTTAATATAATTACCTTTGTCGGTTGAATCATCTTTCTAAAAATTGAGTTTTTTATTTTTCGTATTTTTATTTTTATTTTTATTAATTTTTTTTGGGTTAATTACACTAATAGTCCTCATAGTTTGGACTTGTGTCACTTTGGTCCCTGACTTTTCAATGTGACACATTTGACCCTGAATTTTGAATTTGGTTCCAAATAAGGACAATTGAAAATATCATTGGATTTTTCAAGGGTAAAATCGTCAATTTGACAAAATATAAACTAATTTGACAAAAATAAATATCAAAAAAATATTTTTAATTTTTTAAAATTATTTTTATCCACCAATGATAAAATTATGTAAAATTAATAAAAATTACATGATTAATTTTTTAAAATTAATTTTACATGATCATCATCCAAACACATAATAAAAATTAATTTGGTAAAAAAAAAAATAAATGTCTAAAAGATTTATCAATTTACATAATTTTATTTTAGTAGTAGAAATAATTTTTAAAAATTCAAAAATATTTGTTTGACATTTTTTTGTCAAATTAGTTTATATTTATCAAATTGACAATTTTACTCTTGAAAAATCTAATATATATTCAATTGTCTTTATTTGGAACAAGATTCAAAATTCAGGGTCAAATGTGTCACAATTGAAAAGTCAGGGACCAAAGTGACACAAGCCCCAAACTATAGGGACTATTTGTGTAATTTGCCCATTTTTTTTAATATTTTAAATACATTTTTAAAATTTTAGATACACCTAATATAAATACAATAATATTACATCTACCAAATTTTGGCTCATCCCAATTATCCGAATTTGTGCATGCCAATCGTCCGACTAGTCATTCAGTCGGTCATCCGAATAGATATCAATTGACACATCGGATGATTAGGATGACAGCTGTAGTTGATTGTCCAATCACGTCATTCGGACGAAATTGGGCTACCTCTATTTTGGTGGATCAAGCATTTTTCATATAAACATGCCTAAAAAGTATAATATTTTTAAAATATAAAAAAATTACTAAAAACAAAAAATAAAAATTTAAGAAGGTATTTAAGAAGATCTAAATAAGTATATTTTTTATTTTTTATAAAAAAAATGTATAAAAAATAAAAAGATAATATGACCTAAATAAAATATTAATATAAAAGATGCTAAATAATACGAATCATCAAAAAATTTTGAATTCAAAAATTGGAACCAACAAATTAAAGAGGAGGTGTAGGTACTCATGTTGCCGTATACCAACAAATTACGCACCCATATCATCATTTTTAGTAATGACACATAAAACAAACAAAAATTTTACATACAAGACTATGGTTAAATATAGGCCGTTCATACCACCGACAGTGGTGGGCCAGTGATTTTTGGAGCCTTTTTCACATAAGTTGTCCGGGCTCCATACTCAGAAATGCATAAATCTTTAGATAATGCGTTATATTTTTGTTATAAAGTTTTATGATCCTTGCTGTGAAATGGGTCTGAAACTTACGGTTATTTTGGTGGGTCTCTTCTTTTTTAATTAAGTTAAATTTAGAGATTTTTATTGATAAATCTCATTTAGAAATGTTTTAATTTAAAAAGTTCATAAAATAATTTTTTAACCTACTTAGTCCTATGTATGTATATTTTTATTTCATAAAGTCATTTTTCTTAATTTACACTATTTTCTTAGCGGTGACGCTACATGCATCAATTAGTGTAGTAACTAGTGTACCAACACTAGTTATAACATTATTATTGACCCCACTCATTAATTATATTACAAATACCAAAAACCAAAAATTTTACATAAACAGAAATTTTACATAAACACTAGATTCTTATGCCTTTATATTTAATATTGATATTTAATGTCTCTAAACCCAAAACCAAAAAAGCTCCATTTTCATTAAATTTTAATGTTGATATATAATGTCCCAAAACCCTAAACCAAAAAAGTTCCCATTTCATCAAACTTATTAAAAAATTTGATAATCTTATAAAATGGACATATTTCTGAAAAGTTCTTTAAGAGCTTCAACGCCTTGAGAATTCTCTCTTATCTGATGTGAACGCTCACAATTCCTTTCCAGAAAATTCTCTCTCATCTAATGTAGTGATGTGAACGTTTACAACATGTGAACATTCTTATTTTTAAGCAATGATAATATGTTATTTTCTCCCTTTGTGATTGTGATTGCAATTGGTGTTGATTGTATTCAAAGGATGTAAAACCTCTTTTCTTTTCTTTTTTTTTAAAAAATAATGAAATGGTGGTTTGATATATTGTGAGTGTTTGGGAAGTTGCTATTTTAGTAGGCTATTTTAGTTTTTGGCTATTTTAGAAGGCTAAAATTTTTGTGTTTGGGAATATAGTTTGATTTTTTTGTAGTTGGATGTGATATTTGTAAGAGAAAAAAATAAAATGATTATGGATTTGATGTAACATTTTGTCTTATTGGCTATTTTAGCCTATTTTGTTTTTTAATACTATTTTAGCCAAAAAAGCTAAAAAAAGCTCTTCCCAATTTGTCTATGTGTGTACCTAGTGTTGTGATGTGAACATTCACATCATCTGTACATTCTTATTCACATCATGTTTGATTACCCAAAAAAATAATGGTGTGTGGTTAATATATTGTTAATGCTATCATATTTTTGTACTTTCTCTCTCATCTAATGTGAACGTTCACAATACCTTTTCGGAGAATTCTCTCTCATCTAATGTAGTGATATGAACGTTCACGACATGTGAACATTCTTATTTTTAAACAGTATAATATGTTATTTTTTCCCTTTTTGTGATTGTGGTTGCTATTGGTGTTAATGATATTCAAAGGATGTGAACCCTTTGTTTTTTATTTCTTTTTTTCAAAAAATAATGAAATGGTGGTTTAGAGACATTAAATATCAACATTAAATAACCGTTAACTGGTAGGGGTTTCAGTCCGACTATACCCTCTAAACCGTTTGAAGCTAAAAACCGGCCTATTTAGAGAGAACCGGGAAAACCGGTGTTTGAAACGGTTGACCCGGAGACGGTTCGCTAGGTCGGTGGATTTGGATTTTTTATTTTTATTTTATTTCTACTAACTTACTTTTCTTTCTTATTATATATATATATATATAAGAATATAAAAAAAATTTAATTTGAAATTCTCTTTCAAGGGTCTCTCTTATGAGGAATCCCATTAGGAGTTTAAAATTATTGTGAAAATCTCCACCTTATAAGAAAAAAAAAATCTTTTAAAAAAACTCAATAAATCCATGTAGGATTCAATCAAATATATTGGAGGGAATATTGAAATTTTGATATCCCTCCAAAATTTTTGTTCTTCTTTCAATCAAATTATTTGAATTAAAATCATATAGAGGGAATATTAAATATTTGATTTCCTCTTCCAAAATTAAAATTAATAATATTTTAAAAATATTATTATATTTTTCAGTAAAAAAATATTAGGACAAATATTTAAGATAATTTAATATTTTTAATTTTTAATTTTATTACTTATATTTTTATTTAAATATATTTATTACATTACAGTTCGATTCCGGTTCAATCCGACGGTTGAACCAGTGACCCGTCCACCTAATCCATTTTCTGGTTCGCTCACCGGTCCAGTTTTTAAAACATTATGTGTAACTAGTGTTGTGATGTGAACAGTCACATCATCTGTAAATTCTTATTCACATCATGTTTGATTACCCAACAAAAATAGTGATGTGTGGTTAATGCATTGTTGATCCTATCATATTTTTGTACTTTGTAAGCTACAATGTAAACATTAACATCATTTTTATATTCAAAACAGGGGATTGTCAATGTGAACCTCGACATTACCATTGTGGACATTAACATTTGTGTGTAGATGTAATATGAAGATTACCATTGAAAAGTATCCATTCCTACTTAATATTGTCCATTTTTTTGCCCCAATGTGAACTTTCACACATGTCACCATGATCATATTTATATAACATTGTGAACATTAACATTTGTATGTGAATATAACATGAAGATTATCATTGAAAAGTATCAATTTCTACTTAATGTTGCCCATTTTTTTGCCCCAATGCGAACTTTCACACATGTCACTATGATCATAGTGTCTTTATCTATATTCCAGAATTCATGTAAACATTCATATTAGTATGTTTTATTATGAATATTCACGTCATGTAATTGACAAAACAATGACAAAATTTTATTTCAAATTAATGTGAATATAATGACAGTCAACATCCTAATGTATGGGAACTATCAAAATATAATGACAATCAACATTAATGAGGGCAGGAGAGTTTGAGAGTGTGTTTTGGTCTTTTTACCTCAAATAGGATCTAATAGAATAGTAAAAAAATATATATAAATTAGATGAAATAAAACTCTTAGAAAGGGGATTTATTAAAAAAACTCTCCTAAATTTAAATGTCAATCGGAGTTTTTTTTCTTTTTTTTTCATTCAAAAAAAAAAAGACTAGTAATACTTTAACTATTCAACATTTTAAAAATATTATTTACAATTATTATAACAAATTTAATATTCACCACAATTTCTTATTGAATAAAATCTGAGTCCCCAAGCCTTGACCCTAGACATTTTCTATAGGGCGGGGCTTTCTTCCAATTTGATCATTGGAGGATATTATTGAGTTTGTAGGGGTTCGTTATAGATTTTGTTTTGATAATTTAAACTGTTCAATGTATAGAATTTGTTGAGTACTATATATATGTAAAAAATTACTTAATCGGATATCGATAGCTACTTCATCAGATCAGATTTCTGTTAACCGTTTGTTTTTTCACTATTTATTTTTTTATACAAAACTAATTTGATTACGTAATTATCGATATCCGATTAATTTAATTTTTTTTATAACATATAGTACTCGATAAATTCTAAACATTAAACAATTTAAATTATTAAAACAAAATTCTTAGGTTTGTTTGGTAACCATTCCGTTTTCTGTTTTCAGTTTATATTTACAAAAATTTTAAAAACTGTCATAAAAACTTGTTTGATAATTTTTTTGGTTTATAAATAGTTGTCTCAGTTTATAAATTTGAGTAAAAAATATAAACTCAAAAAATGAGTTTACGTTTTCAGTTTTTAATTTTTTTTGCAAATAATTTTTTTTTTCAAATAATTTTTTCAATTAAATTTTTTTTCAAATAATTTTTTTGGGGAAAGCACCAATAAATCCCAAATTTGGAAATGTTAACCCATTTAGTCCCGAAGGTTTTTTTTTTGGACTAATAGGTCATATTTCCCAAGAAGCTTACTATAGGCCTTTTTATGAAACATCAAACATTAAACATTATTCATCAAACATCAAACATTAGACCATCTCCAACGGTTCATCAAACCCGGCATCAAATTTAAAATTTGGTAAAAAAGTTACTGTTTGGTGCTCCAACGGATGCACCAAATCGATATCAAAATGAGATTTCACCAAACAATTCATCAAACTAAGGACAGAAAGCAGATTTCATCAAAACACTGTTTGTGACCGTTGGAGGGAGGAACCGGTCAACCAGCCGATTGCCACGCCGGTTGACCAACTGGTTGACCGATTTCCTTAGGTTCAAACCGGTCAAAAAGGTTCAAACAGGTAAAAAAAAAAATTTTTTTTTGCCTTACCGGTTGACCGCGTTGACCGCAGTCAACCGGCCGGTCAACCAACCGGTCAACCCACCACCAAACATCTGAAAGGGAATGAGTCTTGGATTGATTGAAGAGTGGTAGTAGTTCCAAGAGAAGATGGGGTTGGAGTTCCAAATTGGATTGAGCTATCTTTCATTAAAGAGAGTGAGTTCAGAAGATTATAAGTCTCCATATCTGTGACAGTAGAGTTTGAGTTGTTTGAGAAAGTTGACATGGAAGGTTGAAGTTGAAGGAGATATAGAAGGTATTGAAGATTAGCCATTTGAATAGCTTCTGTCTGCAATCTCACAGCTTGTTCTTCCCATGTATGGTGTTCCACGAGCTCTTTGAGATTAGCCAGAGCAATGAGATGAGGTAAGCTTGAGAAAATATTAGTTCGAAAATATCAGTAAGCTTGAGATTAGCCATGAAAGTAGTGGAATCATCCTTCTTGATCTTCGTTTTCAGAAGAAGTCACTGATTTGTGCACTTGACAAATTTTCCGTGGGTGGTACATCTATCAGAATGGAATAAAGCTTTATGTTTTTCTTTCTGTTTTTTGAACCGGTCGACCCACTGGTCGACCAACCGGTTGACCCCCGAGATTTGATACAGGATTTGATGCACCATTGAAGCTAGTGATATCAGATTTGGTGAAAATGGGTCATTTTTTACTCAGATTTGATGAAAAAAGAAATGCACCGTTGGAGATGCTCAACGTCAGGATTATTTATCAAACGTCAAACATTAGCAACGTCAGAATTATTCGTATAATGTCGGTGAAAACATTAGCAACGTTACAATTATTCATCCAATATCAAACATTAGCAACGTCAGGATTATTCATCAAATATCAACCATTAAACATTAGGATTATTCATCAAACATCAAACATTATTCATCAAACATCAAACACAGATTCTCAACCATTAAACATTAGGATTACTCATCAAACATCAAATATTATTCATCAAACATCAAATATTATTCATCAAATATCAAACATCAGATTTATTTTAAAAAAAAAATTGAAACTATTGCTTGAGATCCATCATCAAATTCATTAGCACATCAGATCCATCAGATTGTGTTGATCACGAATCTGTCTTCGTCTTGCATTTATAGCGAAGAGTGAGAAACTTGGCCATTAGAGGGATATGGGGATAAAGTGAGTCTTCTGAAGAGCATGAGATTTCAAGCACGAAGCCTATCGAGATTTGAGACGGTTATGGCATTGTTATTTCATCTATTTCAATCTATAAATGCCCTAGTTTTTTTAATGGGTTTTCAAATACGAAATCTATAAATGCCTTAGTTTTTTTAATGGGTTTTCAAATCTGAAATTTGTTTGCATAATCAATCTGGTGCATCTATTTACTGACAAAAAACCCAATACAATATTCAATGCAATTCAGATCTACTTTTCTATGAAATAATTAAACTTGTGTTTATCAAACATCAACTTCTCATCGTTTTCTGTGAGAGAAACACAGATTCTCAGGTGCCAAACACACAGACATAGAGAGAGAGAGAGAGAGAGAGACGAGCGAGAGAGAGCGAGAGAGAGAGAGAGAGAGAGTGTTGGGGGCAATGCAGGGAGAGCGTGAGTTTGGTGAAGGTAGAGAAAGGGATCTAATTGAGCACGTTCCATTATGGCAATGGGGAGACTGCATGTTGTTTTGATGATATTGTGATGTTTGATGTTGTTTTGATGATGATGTTTGATGTTATTTTGATAATAATGTTGTGATGTAAAAAAAGGACTAAATGGTTTACAAAAAAATACTCAGGACTAGATAGAGGAACATTTTCTAATATGGGACTTATGAGTAATTTTTTCAATTTTTTTTGCAAATAATTTTTTTCCCCAATATTTTTTTCAATTAATTTTTTTTTCAATTATTTTTTTTATCAAATAATTTTTTTCAATTAATCTTTTTTTCAATTATTTTTTTTTCAATTAAATTTTTTTTCAATTATAATGTATGTGATCCCATTGTCATAAATAACAAAAATAAATATAAATTTTTTAGGCCTGAACAAACATATTTTTTAGTTTATGTTTTAAAATTTTTTTAAATATTTTATTCAAACCAAATATATTTGTAATTTATGTTTTTTTTAAATAAATAAAAATAATTTATAAAATTTTTATAACATAAATAAAAAACATCAACGTTACCAAAAGGTATTTAGGGTTGTTTGGGATGTTCTAAATAAATGTACTTTTTAACTTTTTATGAAATATAGATTAAATTTAAAGTGATGTGATAGAACGGTGATGTAACTTAAATAAAATAATATAACTTAAATAAAATAATAATTTTTTAACTTTTTAATTTTTATTAAAAATGTCAAACTTCACCTTAATAAGTTTTCACAATAATACTCTTCAATCTGATCGTAGACTAAAGATAAGCCCACCTTTCAAATCAAAGCACTCAAAAATAAAAATAAATAAATAAATATCTATTTATTAAAATGACATTGTCAAGTTTATTCTGCCTTTGCTTTGACAGTGCAACGTCTCTGTTTTCGACATCTCTCTCTCTCTCTCTCTCTCTCTCTCGCTCGCTCCCCCATCAACTTCCAAGCGGCTGTTTGCCCCTTTTCACATGATCTCTTGTCTAATAGCAATACCCCACACCGTCTCTCCCCCCTCCTGCCTCTCTCTCTCTCGCTCTCTCTCTCTCTACATATATTCCATTCCATACACATATCGATAGATACATACATGCATATTATAGAATTGGGATATTCCTATTCCTATATATATATAGTGTACACGAACCGCCTAATCTCTCCACAAGTACATCACCACTTCTCGAAACTTCGCTCATTTCTTCCATTTTCATAACTTCATTTCTGCGCAACTTTCCCCTCTCTCTCTCTCTCTCTCTCTCTCTAGACTCCACCAATGACGATCCTAGACTCGCCGGAGAGCGTCGGCACCACGACGACCACGACGTCGACCGCGAATCCCGGCACCTGCGTTCGGCGGAGACCGAGCGCCGCCGCGGGAGGAGGAGGAGGAGAAGAGGCCATTTCTGATTCGCTCTCGAAGACGAGCTCGTTGGAAACTGATAGTTTGGTTTTTGGTTCGGAAAACAATCAGAGTCAGATCGGGGACGGTGATGGCGGCGATAAGGTTGCGAATGGAGAGGACAGGGAGAAGGACAATTTGGCGAAATTCTCGTACCGGCCGTCTGCTCCGGCTCACCGGAGAATCAGGGAGAGTCCTCTCAGCTCTGACGCTATATTCAAACAGGTTTTGATATATTCATTGTTGATTGCAATTTAGTGTTCTTTTCCATTTTAGAAGCTGATTACAAATTTGAAGTTCTGTTCTCATTGTTTTAACATGTTGTAGCTTCTTATTCACCTTAAATTGATGAACGTGAGCCTGAAATAGACTAAATTTAGATGCCGTCTTGCATTCTGGTAACTGTTGAGCTGTTGTGAATTCAGATATACTTTTTTGTACAAAAGTTTGCCCCTTTTGAAGGTTTCTTTAATATAATTTCCTGTTGACCGTGTATTTCGATGGTTGGTGAGCCTGTATTTAGGTGCTAGCTTCGAATTTAAAACCTTTTTAAGATCAGGAGACGAGACTGGAATAAAGAAAAAAGAAGTTTTGTATAACTAGAATAGAAATGGAAGAATTTTGTGAATTGATGACCAGATGCCTGAAAGTGACAGAGGTGCGGTGATTGGAGAATACATTGCTTATGGAGTTCGATTGGGAGAAGTATTCCCTTAATAATGTAAATGCATACTTAATCAAAAAGTAATCACAATTGGAGGCCCTGCATAAGGAGACTTGATCACAACTAGTGTAGAACGTGTCAAAGGGAAAGAAATTGAAAGGAAGAATTGTTGAAGATGAATGGTTGCTAGTGCTTGTATTGATTCTACTGGAGGTTTCATTGTTTTAGCTATTTGAAGTTCGAACCCCTACTTATCCAATCAAAAAAAAAATTTGAACCCCTCTTCCAAAACAAAGATTGGTCTCCATTCTTGCTTATAATATCAGAAACTAAACAGATAGAAAGCAAAAGTTCCTTTTGTGTTTTTAAGGAAAAGTAAGAGAATTGATTTCAATGATCATGAGTAAGTTTGAAACTTGAAAAGATGTCAATTTTGCAATGGTAGATGAAATTCGATGAGCCTAAGCTGGAAATATGTTAAATTTTCATTGGTGGGACCACTTGTATGCTGACATATGCTTAAATTTAGCAGATTTTAACCTGTCTCAAATGCTACTTGTGCACTAAGAACCTTCTTTTTGCAAGCATTGGCTTTCCTAGTTACTCCATGTAGAACCCGAGAGCAAGATCACTTAAACTTTTTATCTGCAAGGGAAGTGCTGTGGCCAAGCTGTTTGTGAACATTTTTTTTTGGGCATACTTGTGCTGCTAAATGAGCCGAACAATGATTCTTAGGCAGCAGTATATGTGGGTACACATGATTCTGCCTGAACAAAAAGGAAGATGGAATCATGGAAGAATGAAGGTCATACAAAGGCAACTCGGTTGACATTGAAGAGGGAGAGCTATGTTACATGGGCTTGGATATGGTAGTTGGGTGTGGATATGTGCCTATGTGCCAGATTCTTATAGTTTCTATGCTTAAGGACTCCAGGACATGGCTAGATGTCATATTTGCTATCATTTGTATTTTATTTTAGTGTAAAATTGTGTTTATAAATTAACATGGAACGTTTTATGCATAATACAGGGGTTTTATGCATTGTTATATAGGAAACATAATTACCTAGTATGCATACTGGATACATGATCAATTAGATATGCTGGACATATATGATATCTCATACCCCTATCCAAGTATTGAGAGTCCAATGCTTGTATTTTACACATTTAGAAGAGTCCATGCAACGAAGGGGGAGAACAACAAACCAGAGAGATGTGTTACAAAAAGGAAAAGCATATGGAAGATGACTGCACGGAATGGTAAAAAATTTAGAGAAGAAACCTATGGAGGGGAAATTCGCAAACAAAACTAGACTTGTGCAGAGTTCAATTTCCCAGCACTCTCCATGAGAGTGAATTCTCTTCTTGATGAAACATGAGCTTTGTAATTTGTTGTTTCTTTCTTGTGTGTATCACTATAAAGACTGTTTCGGTACTTAAAAAAACATAGAATGGTGGGTAAGTCCTTGTTATCACTAGACTGAACCATTCGTTGGGTTCTTCCAAAATTTCTTGTAACCTACATTTGGAATGGGCCAATTGGTGGAATGTTAATAGAAGTGCAATAAGGGTTGGTGGCTATGAAAAAGGGATAGATTAAGGTATTAATATGGTTTGATGGGACTGCTTTATTTGATTGGGTCGCAAGAGTGAAGCCTGTTGGTCTGTGTAAGTGCATTGGATCCATTATTTTTGTGATAAGGCCATCTTGCTAAAATCCAAATTAACATTTGAAAACAGTTGGGAGAATGGTTGCAATTCATAAAAGGACCAACAAATATTGACTGGAATCCAATAGAGTGAAAGAAGTTTGGGTTGACCTTAAATGGGTTTAGATTGTTGATGGGTGATGAAATTAACCATTAAAAGTATGGGTTGTGTAAGGGTTTCAAGGATTAGACTGATTTGTACCTAGTCACCTGTCATCTTGACACGGTTGCATCCAAAATTGGTTTAACTTGTTTAGTTAGTGCCATTTTTATGGCCTAATAATGACACATGGGAATAAATGTCTGCATAAATACCATAGGTTATGCCTATGCTTTTCTTATTTGATTTCAAAAAGTTAGTATAGATTAGTATCACTTGTATGTGAAGAAGTTGGGTTTGCTGGTTGTCAAGAGGGGATTTATTTTTGTTCATGAGTTGTCATGTCAATCCCCCATGTTGTATAATAAACAAGCTGCATGTTCATCTCATGTTACGCTTTGAATAGATAGGTCTATGTAGGTTTTAGGCTTGAGTTTATTCATATGATTAATACTAGTCTTATTTAGGTTTTATTGAATAGCTTGAACTCCATGCGACAAGAAGCTTTTGCTGCCTCTAATAGGGGCTAAAAATAAGAATTCTGGCCTAAATAATACATTTGAATAGTTAAAGAGGAAAACAACTTGATGAAATATGAAATAATAAACCTCAGAAAATGGCCAATGGGCATTGTAAAGTAGGAATAATAATTTAGCACCAAATTGGGATTGAAAAACTTTTGCAAAATGAATATTGACTTGTTTAGCCTTGCATAGCTTATTTAAGAAACCAAAGTTGTCAGTAACAAAAAAAAAATGAGTGCTGATTTCTTTCAGCAGTTTGCCTGTGGATGTGAGGCTGATATGATAATAGCTGTGAATGAAAATTGTTTGTTGAAATTCCATTAGTATAAGCTGCTGCTAGTATAAGTGTCATAGTTGGTGCAATCTTGTTCATATATACTCACAATTATCATGATCATTGGAATTGCTGTTCGAAAATTCAAATCACCAACTACATGATGGTCAAGATTATTGCTGTTTCTTTATCTATAGTTCCTTATGTGATCAGGATTTTGTTGTATATTGTCTGTTTTCTTAGTTGCCTTATGTAAATAAGTGATTGTTTTCTACATCGAATTTAAGCCATGAGACAATATATTTTTCTTTTTAAAAATAAAATAAAATGATAAGTAAGCCTGTTAGACTTAAAACTGTGTTTGGAAAAGCATAAGAAAAGCTTTTACCTCTCATGTTGTTTTCTCTTCTTGTTTATATTTATTAATCAGTCAAAATATGTCATGTGGGTGTGGGGATATAAAATATTGACATTAAATGCTGGCAAATGCTATTGCTAGACAAGTTTCTGTTCCATCATAGAATTCAAGTGAAATAAACCAATTTGGTGTTCTATGATGCTTTTGAAGCAACATGATGGGCTCAGCCTGCAACACTACACGAGATGAATTTATAGCTGGAAGCTATGTTTTCTGAATTGTTTAGCTTAACTTCTTGTTTGAATGGTTCATTCTAGAACTGTGTAGTGCTAACTACTAGTTAACATCATGTGGCAGAGTCATGCTGGTCTCTTCAACCTCTGTATAGTAGTTCTTGTTGCTGTAAACAGCCGGCTTATCATTGAAAATCTGATGAAGGTTTGTCCCTCACTACTATTATCACAATTTTCTGAATTCACATTCATTTGGACAGTTAACGCAATCTGTTGATTTTACCCGTGTGTTCATTTTTGTGAACATTTTGACTGTGAGTCTCTGTGCATTTCTGGTTACGTTTATTATAGCAGATGCCTAGAAGATCTCAATACACATTTCTGAAAGCAAATGTTTTAGCCCTACAATTACAGGTGTATGTTTGTATTACTGTGCAGTATGGCTGGTTGATTAGGTCTGGTTTCTGGTTTAGTTCGAAATCATTGAGGGATTGGCCACTTCTAATGTGCTGGTAATGCTTATTAAACCTTCTCTCTCTCTCTCTCTCTATATATATTATATAATAATAATAATAATAATAATAAAAATTGAATTGGTTGATAACTTGGTGCATCATACTTAATTTTGATATTTATGGGAAGGATTTAATTGAACTGTGGTTTGTGGAGTGCCTTACATCTTTTGGTTTTAACTGCAGTATTACTCTCCTGCTTTTCCCACTTGCTGCTTTTGTAGTCGAGAAGTTGGTGCGACAAAAGTATATATCTGAACCAGTAAGTGATTTGAGTCCAACTCTTGTAATTGGTGTCCTATTCATCAACTATTTCGGAGATAGGCAATAGAAGACTATGTTTTGCTATTTGTTACACAGGTTTTTTTTTAAGATGCGAGTAACCTTTTCCCCTCTTTTTGTATGTGGGCTGTGCTGTGCCCCCCTTGGTGCCTCTTTTAAAAAAAAATCCTCGTTTTAACAACTACTTCTATGGTTCACTGTTCTGTCATGAAATTCCTGTGAAAACAGCACATCATATTGTTGACTTGAGGTTTTCTTTATGTTTATTGTTATTATATTGATCAGTGCTTCATAGCACATTGCACATTTTGTGTCAAACTAGATCTTCGAAGTATAGGTTCGTCCCTCGGTAATGAGCAAACATCACACGTTCTGCAGGAAATCCTATGATTGAAACTGTTGGTAAATATATGAAGGCAAAATATATAATGTTGTAGTTTACAGTTGATTAGATTATTAATATGGTAAAGTCATTATTGTACTCAAAACCAGTTTATCCTTCTGTTTACATAATGCTATCTTAATTCCCAACTATCAAAACAACTTTGGACTTTCATGATTTGACAGCAAGACATTGACAAGGAAGTTTTGGACCTACCCAACCTTAGGTATATACATGCTTTGCAGAGGCCCATGCTGTACTGCCTCATTTACACAACTACACAACCTTTTCAGTGAGTTAGCTAATCAGATTTTTAATGAGTCTTTTCATTTGTTAATTTCTTCATTATTTTCCATTTTGTTTTGCTGTCATGTTTTCCTCATGGACTAAGACTAAAAGTATAATACTTCGCATTGGAATAGTAATTATGGAAACAACTATCAGATTTTGAATGTTGGGAGTAGACATGTCGAGGAACTTTTATTTGATTTTTATTGATTACAAACTCTGAAAGCTCTCTGTTGGAAGTTTGACAATTAGATAGCCAATCCTTTCATTATCCTGAAATGTACACGATATTTCACTAAGTTTTTTCATTAATGCATTTGTTTTGTAGCTTTTCTCATTATTATGGCAGGCTGACTTGTAGTGATAGAACATCCTTGGCACTGACTACTTTGCATAAATGCACACAGTTTCTTTGGTTGTTACTTGTAAACTTACCATAATAACTGGAGACAATGCATTGATGTTTTAAGCCCTTGAACTCTAGAGTTGTTCACTTCTAATCAAAATATTGCAGGTGGTTGTCAGCCTTCACATATTAATAACGACAGCTACAGTTTTGTTTCCAGTTTTTGTGATCCTCAGGTTAGTTTGTCACTTACTTTCTTGTAAATTTTCATTTGGTATTTTGTTTTATTTCTAGCATCAAAATACAAAAGCAAACAATACTTAGCAATTTGCTGCATTAAACTTTGATCGAGGCAGTGTAATTGGGTCGATGCTATTCTTTGTCTTTCATCACTGTCACCCAAGAGTGTTTGTCAGTAAATTCTAGTTGAACTTTGTTATTTGTTTGACTTAAATAGATGAGTAGTGATATGCAAACCGAAATTTTGTATGTAAAATTAATACAAAATTATGTGGCAAGTCTTGATTTTATCATTTTAAACAAAAGACTCATCAAAGTGACATATTTTCCAAAATGCTACCACATCATTCTTGTTAAAAATTCTGTAAGGATATCATTTTCCTCAAAAGATTGCATGATTTATGTAATTAAATGCAAGAATGAGCATTCCTTCCTAATTTGCAAACAATCAATATATAACAGAATTTTGATAGAAGCTTTAACTCTGAGCTTTGCTTGATTTAATGGCTTCATGCAAGCCTTTTGGTTAATGTCTTGGCATCTCAGTGGATTGATGGTTTTTGGTACAAATCTTGGCATAGATATGTCGGGCTTTTATTGTCCAATAGATCGGTGATTGCGCGGGGAGTGCAACAAAGAATGAGAAATTAGAAATAATAAAAATATATATTGTTTGTACAAGCCAGAAAACTGGCAAATTACTTCATGTGATGCCATTGAAGAGTTCATGTCTGTGGTTTGAAATCCTTCAGGTATGATTCTGCTGTTCTATCTGGCGTCACATTAATGCTCTTTGCATGCGTTGTGTGGCTGAAGTTGGTATCCTATGCACATACAAATTATGACATGAGAGCGCTTGCTAAATCACTTGATAAGGTAAGAACCGGGATCTTTTTCTTTTAAGGAACGGCAAAAGTTGGCAGTGAAACACTGATAAAGGGAAATGATCTTTCTTGTGTGGCAATTTTTGTTGTGATGTTAGGGGGAGGCCTCGTCTGTTTCTTCGAATCTTAACTACTCTTATGATGTTAGCTTCAAAAGTTTGGTTTACTTCATGGTGGCTCCCACCTTATGTTACCAGGTAAACACACTCAAACTGTTCACAAATAGACCCAGGAAATTTTTGTCCATAATTTATGGTTGTATAATGTATAAATACTTTCACTCATAAAGGTTGTTTACCTGATATACTTTGTTCAGGTGTTGTGTGAGAGATATCTTTGTTTATAATTTTCTGTGGGGAAAAAATAAACATTGTTTTTTGAGTTGGATAACCTGGAAGTTCAACTGATATGCTTTGGAAGCCATACCACAGTTGTAATGACTATAGCTCCTCTGTTCCAATTACCTCACTAAAGCAAAGCCTTGTGGCTGAAATTTAACAGCCCCACCTCCCACCATCATGTGTTCACCACAGCCAGTTCAACTTTCTCCTCTCCACCCCTATCTCCTGCTTTTGCTACTTGCTACCCCTCTGCTCCCTTGACTGCTCCTATAAGTGCTGTACTTTCACCTTTCTTGGACAAATTTGGTTTTGCTTTACAATTGCTTCTGTGATGTCAACTATTCTCTCGCTCTCTCTGTTGGTGCTTCCCCCCCCCCCCTCATTTTTTTGTTGTTTTTTTAATGTTATCCTCAGGCTTTTCTCTGCCAGATTGCAATTTTAGTCATGCGTGGGGAAACTGTATTATTTTTCAAGTACCTAGCGTAGGTTATCAGACAATTAATTAATGTGGATTTATTGAAATCAACTGGGTAACCTGCTGTGCTTCTGCATCAATTATTTCCTATCCATGGCATTTGCTCTTTTGTCTTCATATTAAGGGATTTTGTTTGTAGACGAGTTATCCCCGCACTGCATGCATTCGACAGGGTTGGGTGGTCCGTCAAGTCATCAAGTTGGTTATATTTTCAGGACTCATGCTATTTATCATAGAGCAGGTAAATTTCTTTCTATATTCAAGCTTAGCTCTCCAAGTTTGTTGTTTTCTTTTGTTTGGAAAACTGACATTTAGTTTATACCATCATGCAGTACATCAATCCAATCGTTACGAATTCACAACATCCTCTAAAAGGAAACCTTTTATATGCCGTAGAGAGGGTATTGAAGCTTTCAGTTCCAAATTTATATGTGTGGCTCTGCATGTTCTACTGCTTTTTTCATCTCTGGTATGTCCTCTGTTCGTGGTTCAGTTAAATACTGTTTTCCTAAGGAGCACGGACACTTCTAAGGTGACGTGTCCGTGTCGGACGCTGACACTCTTTGGACTCTTCCTGACACGTGTCCGACACTCTTCAAAACGTATCCTATTTTTTAACTTTTTTATAGACCCGGACACTTGGAGGACACAAGTATTTATTGCTTAAACACATGTGTCTATCAATTAGACACAGGTAAAATTAATTTTGAGTTTGAACAAAACAACTTGAGATACAATAATAAAACAAAAATCATATAAATTTATAGAAATTAGTGTCACATTGCATTTTTTACTATCTTTGAATGATATATTCATATATATAATATATAATAAATATAAAAATTATATATTTCATGCATGCCCCTCACGTGTCTTGTCCTGCATTTTTTGAAAATTGGCGTGTCGGTGTGTCTGTGTCGTATCCACATCGTGTCACGTGTCCGTGTCCATGTCCGTGCTTCTTAGCTGTTTTCTTATAGGAGTAATGTGAAAATTGTCTGAGGAATAGGATCATGAATTCTTGTGATTCATTTTGCTGTTCGCAAATTGTACTGTGTCCATAATTTTAAGTTTATTGTTATGAAGGTTCATTAAATAAATTTAAACTAAATATGTGGATTCAATTTTGCTACATACAGAAATGAAATTGAGGAATATGTCAAGATTGATCATTAAGAAATATCAGATATGAGCAATTTTCTTTAATTATCAGAGAGAGACCAATACAATGAAAAAGATAAAAATAAATAAATAAATGCATTCCTGGGAAGTTGGTGGTGGCAACTCAGGGAAACAATATGAGAGATGCTGGATTTGTGCAAAAACATTCTTCTATAATTTTTTGATACCAAATTTATGCTATTGTTTCCGAAAATTTAGCACTATTTGAGGATTTGGGGTTGTGGTTTACATTAGATTAGTTTACTTGTTAATATCATTTGTAGGAAATGTTTTGGGGACAGAATTTGGGGGTTATGAATAATTTAAAACATGCTCAGTTCAAAATAGCAAATTGGCATTGTTTGGAATAGTAGTGTGAGGAGGATAGGAAGATGATGAAGGAGAGGTAGCAAAAGAGAATAAGGAGGTAAAACACCAAATCAGCTTTGTTTCATAGACTAATAGTGTCACAGGCTCTTCCTCCTTTGCTTCGGATTTTCCATATCTATATAGGGTGACTCGGTCTCATAATTGTTTTGTTGCTTCCATGGCTTGTTCTTTTTTGGCCCTGATCTCTTGGAATTTCAATTTTTCTAGAAACCTCAATGATAGAGAGGCTGCACAACTGACATCTTTGTTGTCAAGACTTGATCACTTTTCTCTGTCTCCTCTTGTGGAAGATAAGAGAGTTTGGACTCTTCATTCGTCGGGTATCTTTTTGTGCAAGCCTTTTTTCGACAAAATCATTGATATTCCTCATGTCCCTCACTTTCCTTTTTGTAATAGAATCTGGAAAGCTTGTGTGCCTCTTAAAGTGAAGGTGTTCATGTGGTCCTTGGTTCATGGAGGCATTTTGACAAATGATGCATTGCAAAAAAGGAGACCTAATTGTTTTCCAAGTCCTTAATGGTTTATTATGTGTTGTGAGGATAGTGAATCTGTGGATCATCTATTTTTGCATTGTCAAGTTGCTTTGAGCTTGTGGTGCAAGTTGTTTCTTTTGAAGAATGTTTTGTGGGTGGCACCAAGAGGTAGTGTGCAAATGTTGCTAATTGATTTCTGTGGTTTGGGAGGATCAAAGAGGACTAAAGTGTTATGGTTTTGTGCCGTCTTTGCAACCTTTTGGGTGTTATGGTTGGAGAGGAATGCATGGGTTTTGAAGATAAATCTAGAGATGCGGATTTTCAGTGGGATAAAGTTTGTCACTTAGCTTTCTCTTAGGTCTCGATGAGTCCCCATTTTAAGGGAGTTCCACTGTTTTTGTTAGCTAGAGATTGGGTGTCGGTGTATCCCATGTAGGAGTTTGTTTGTGGATGAAGTGTTTGTGATGTCTGTGTATTTTCCTTTCTTTGTTTCTCTTATTTGTAGAGGATGCCTTATCCTCGTCTCTCTTTTTGATTAATCAATAAAAATTTTGTTGTTGATCGGAAAAGAAAAAAAAATAAAATACTGTCACGAGGATAGGAAGATAGACGGATGCAGAAGAGAGCCAGGTAGATGAGAAAGAGGAACAAGAAGGAAATCAATTAGGTAATCAATAGTGATGTAGGACAATAAGAAAGAAAGAGAATATAGGAGAAGACCTTAGGCTTCAGCACCTACGGAGTTTGGCTTTAGCACCAAACGTAGCAAGAGTCACCTTATGAGCACCTAAGGAGTTTGGCTTCAGCAGCAACTGTAGCAAAATCAAAATGACTTTTTTCCCAAGTCTTCTAAAACCTATTACACACAGGCTTATTCATAGGAATTCTAAATAAACCCTAAATAAAATGAAACACTACACTAATTGAATCCTGATGGAATATTAAAACCTAACAAATAGAAATATAAGATAATACCAAAAATGTAATAAATGCTAATCTTCAATTCATCTTTTTTGTCCCCAATCAAATAGAACTTCTATTGTGGTTCTCTTTTGTTGAAAGGAGAAGAGCAGTAATGTGAACGTTTTGCGTGCTAATGCAAGTGCCAGGGCTACTTTTCAGTTGATATGTATTTATCATGGTATAAATGCTTAGATGGCAAGCAATTAATGTAGGCTATCAAAATGATTGCTACCAGAGGTACCAAGTCTATATTCATGGGACAAATTCAATCAAGTACAAAGAATAGCCATATAAAACTATCCTGTCCATTGTTGATGTGTCATGAATCTGAATGTGTAGATCAACATGGCTTGGTCATGTATTATGCAAACTTAAAGTTACACATTGAAAAGCTAGATGACGTAAATGGAAGGTATTTAAAATATTAAGAGAAGACCTAAGATGATGTGGACTGAGGTGATTAGTAGAGATTTTTTGGCATATTCTGAGCAGAAAAATAAAGTAGGGAGAAAAAAGAATTGTTTCCAAAAGGTTGATCATGGCCCTAGATTGAGCAGAAACTTGAAACATCCTCATCTTTCCACACAATAAAGTTGGAAGAAGGCTTGGTTGAGTTCACTTTTTCACTTTCATGCATTGTAGTTTTGTAGTAAATAGATTTAAAAATTGGTGCACATGCTGTTTCCTTTTCCACTGAAATCTTTGTTTGGAGTTGATTTTCAAATTAATTAGAATGATGGCTCTTGATGAAGTTGAACAGAAAAAATGCATTACTATATGAAAATTTGTTTGTTTAGTTGAGTTGATGAAGTCACACTCTGTTACAAAATTTGCTTCTTAAATGCAAGATAATCTAGGAACTTTCTGTGTCGTTCTCTTTTCTTGACAAAACTCTGGTTGTACTTGCATGCATTGTTAAAAATATAGGTTAAACATACTTGCTGAGCTTCTCTGTTTTGGTGATCGTGAATTCTACAAAGATTGGTGGAATGCACAAACAGTGGAGGAGGTAGATCTTATATTGTTTGACATGTTGAAGGTTTTTATGTTTCCAATCATCTGTTGCTCAATTAACTTGTAGACTGACTCTGTTTGTTGAATGAACTTTGTGGCGTGGCTTCTGACATCAGTATTGGAGAATGTGGAATATGGTTTGTTCCTCCACCCAAATTTATTTTTTACGTGACTTTCTGTTTCATATTGATTAATCTTGCAGCCTTGTCATTATTTATGTACTTTCCTATTCTTGTATAGCGTTTCTTTTGTTCAGCTGGGCAAGTTTCAAAATATAGTTTTTGGAAAATGCTTAAGACCTCTAAAACATCAATCAACCCTAAATTTACCCCAATTGACGTGGATGTATGTTAGTTGTTGATTTGTTTAGAAATCAACCAACTAGGACCCAACCACTGGCCACGTCAGTGATTGCACGTCATTTGTAGTCATTTTGTCTAGGTTTTTCTTTGATTCTTAAAGCAAGAGAAATTGGAGAGGGATTGATTCAGAAGTTATAACAAGGTGTTGAAAAACTATTATTGTTTTCTGGTATCTGATAAATTAAAATCCAGAAACAGTGGATGCCAGGAGGCTGCAGTAGTCAGTTGTTTTTTATTCTGTTACATTTGCAAGTGTGTTTGCACTTGGTTGCACTCGGATTCTGTTATGGAATGAGATCAATGACTGATGAAACCAACTGAATCCACTCTTGTGACATGATTGAAATAAAATGTTACACCAATTAACCTGCTATAATAAACTACAAAATATATTGAAGGAACTCAATATATGTAGCCCTTTAAACGATTTTACTGAAGAAAGTGGTCATCGACTGTTAATATATTGACCTCTTGGTTTGCACTTTCCATTTATTTGTGTAAATCTAGTTAAATATTCCATTTATTTGTTCAGTTGTATATGAATTTATGATAGCAGTTGGAGAAACCAAATCCATACTTTTAGAACATAGGAACAAAAGTGGTTTGTTGTCAAGTGTATTACTGATTGGAAGTTGTTACTGATTACAGCCTGTTCATAAGTGGATGGTCCGCCATATTTATTTTCCTTGCTTAAGGAATGGAATACCTAAGGTAATTGACCTACCTTCTCAAATTTCTAGCTGAGCTTACTCAATTATTTTGTCATTTGTCTTTTCCCTTCTTGTTTGTTTGCCCTGAGGGGTCACTCACTAGTCTTTTTCAACCAAGCATGTGGTTGTGAGAGTGTTCTCAATATTTGTGCCTAACTTTGCAGTTTTATAAAATTTTCACTTACATTTTGTTCTGTCAATTTAGGGGGTTGCGGTAGATTGCCTTCCTTGTATCTGCTGTTTTCCATGAGGTAAAATGCTCTCTTGTTATTTATTTATTTGTATTGTTAACAAAACTCGTATTTTGCAATAAAAAGATGCCTGATATTTAGGCAATCTAGGTGTGCTGTTTTAGACTGATGTATCACATATTAACTGAATAAAATGGACCTCAGTGAACCCATTGTACATACATTTCATTAGCTTAGCTATCAGTTGATCATACGGTGCCTACTTTTCAAAGACATCACATTGCTGGTGGTCACGACAGAGTTGAATTGTATGAAGTTCAACATGAACATTGCCAAAATCATTTGTCTTAAAAAATATGGTTACCAAATTAGACCTTGACAGGATGGTCAGTGGCAATACTTTTTGTTCGGTTTTCGCCAATCAAGGTGTAATGACGATCAGAAAGGAGCATTCTGTACCAAAACTAATATGGTAAAGAAGAATTGTGAGCTCAACTATTACTGGTGGTGGCACTTTAGTGACCTAGGATTGAGTAGTGCTGTAATCTGAGGCATTATGATTTATGCTAGAAAGTAATAGTAGTTGATAAATATGAAATCTAGCCGTGTCTTGGTTCTCCTGGACATGAGAATTAGATGAGTCCAACATTTACCTGACACCCATACCTGAGTTCATGTAACATATTGCTTCCAAGGAAGACCTGATAATATTGAAGAAGCTAAAGAGTGAATTCCTTTTTAGTTGTTATTCCTAACTTATATCCTTTGATGATTTTAGCTATTCCACCTTTAAACCTTCTGTATTTTGTATTTTCAATGACATTGATGACTTGGTGTTTACATGTAAATTTGTTTAACCTTTTTGTAGCTATGCATTGCTGTTCCCTGCCACATATTCAAATTTTGGGCTTTTATTGGAATTATGTTTCAGGTAACATGATTTGGTATTTTTGGATAATTGCACCACACACACACACACACAGATCCTTTACTCAAGAGTTTTATCGGAATGTTTTTGTTTCTTGTGTCAGGTTCCCTTGGTCATGATCACAAGTTATCTGCAGAACAAGTTCAGGAATTCTATGGTACGTGCTTCTCTCAAGAATTAAAGATATTGTCACTCTAAAATCAATTTCAAAGAAGAACACTTTTAGTTTAAAGTTGTATGATTGTATACCAGTTTGAGAAATTAAAGCTATGTTTGGATCTTGGATTTGTGGTGGAATTCGTAGACAATAAGAAATAGGAAGGAGAAAGTGGAAAAATAAAATAAAAAAGGCATCATCACATTTCCTTTCTGTTAACACCCCCCCAATAAATGTCTCCACAAATTCAAAATCTAAATAAAATCTAAATATATTTATGGTTGGGAGGTGGCGGGTTATTAGGAATGGCGAAACTAATGAAAATTGGAGATAATATGGAATATTACAAATAATGATTTATAATTGATGAGATTTAAAAGGTTTAAGATGAGAAGTAAATTAGTGAAAATGAACGTTAAATGTAATATTTTAGGATTCTAATATTATTATATTTAGGAAATATAATCGATTTGGTGGTGTAGAAATTCAGGGGTGGGGGAAAAATTGCCATTCCTACTTTGGTGTAGGTCTGTCAATGAGAAAGACAAATTACTCCTAATAATCCAATCTGAATCCGATCCAAAAAATTGGAATCTGTCAGGCAGTAATGGGATTCTTATTAACTTTACTTTTGCATCATAGACCATGAAAAATCATTCTAGTAGTCCTAGGTAGTTGAAGTCATTGGTAACCAGAGTTACTTTCATCTAAATTGCTGTTTCTTGGTCTTTTTCTTCTTCTTCTTCTTCTTTTTCTTTTTCTTTTTTTTGTTTTTTATTTTATTTTATTTATTTTTTGTTTTTTCAGGTTGGCAATATGATATTCTGGTGCTTTTTCAGCATTCTGGGTCAACCGATGTGTGTTCTACTCTACTACCACGACTTGATGAATAGAATAGAGAAAATACAGTGAAACATCTCCCTCTTGAAACAAATGTATATCGTCACACCATGGCCCAAGAGAGCATTCCGAAACTCAAAAGTTGCCCAATCCTGCTGCATTGTCTGTCCCTCAGTAAGTTCCGTATTTGAAACTGCAGCATTGCAATGGGTTTGTACGAAGTGAAATTCCAATCATTCAGTGTGTTCTGAGGCGTTCTATTGCTACCCACAATTTATTTTCCTTACGCCAATCTTATTGAATTCACAATTTGGGCAATTTTGTTGAACTGATGAACTACCAGAGTTAGATCATGATTGAATCCTAGTTTAATATTGGTGGGAAATTGTATATTTTGCTCATATAAAGCTTGTGCCTATTGCTGCTTCTATCAGCCATTCCTTTTTTGCATATATCAACCGTTACATTGATTTTTTCCCCCCTCATGATTTAACGATTAAGAACAGTTTTAATAAAATAAAAAAAATTGCGCCACTGTTACTGTGCATACAAGTTTGGCAGTGTATCCAAGAAAATTTTGGCCTTTTTTTGGGTAATATTCCAACCTGTGATTATAAAGATATATTTTCATTCAACAGTTATAGCTAGAGGAGCTCAAGTAAGCGCAGACCTAAAGGAGGGACAGAAGGCAGTGAACTCCTCCCAAGGAGCTCCCCCCACAGACGGTCATAGTGATAACCGTAATTACTCTGTTGTTCCAATATGGTGGTTGTGAAATTTCCAAACATGCTTTCGATGACTGTAACATGTCACATGAACTCTTCTATTTGTTTCAAAGTACTAGGGAAGGAAGAAATGATATCTGAACTTTCTTTTAAAAAAAGCTGGAAAATGTTAATAGGATTTCTTTATGATTGCATATGAATTTTGATCCAGTATTTTTTATAGGGTAAACCATCATTGTCATGTCATGAATTTTGATATAATAGTTTACCCTTTTTGAATCTTGGAAGGAATCATTGACATATACAATTTTACTTTTGCAATTTCTTATTACATTTTCATCTTCAATTTGGTTTGATGAAGTAAACCAAGAACCAAATCATTTTATAAAATTTGAATAAAACCGAATGTAGTTCAGTTTAGTTTGAAATAGAGTTCTTACAATATGATCATAAAACATTGCTCTAACTTGCACAAACATCAACCAACTATAACATCATTTTACAAACAAGAATGGCTTAGACGATGATTACAACTAATTCTATCACTCCACAAATACAGGCTTGCAAGAGCAAATGGTCAACAATTTAGGTAAAATTGAGCGCATGCCTATGAACGGATAGGGTTTGGATCAAATTTGACAAAATTCAATCCGATCTGATTTCTTGTTAACTCGAATCCGAAATCAACTTTTCCAAAGCCTCTTCTATGTAATCCGAATCTGAATCTGAATCCGATTTCTACGGATGCCCGATTTGCAAATCCGATTCGATAAAAACAAACCAAGATGGGATGGGAAGAGGAACAAATATAAAATTTAAACAAAAAGAACAGAGCATAGGAAACACGAACCCAGATGGATCATGCAATGTAGTGCACTCCAGATCTGAGTTTGTTGTTGATTGTTGAAAATCAGTCTTGCATGGTTGGAGGAGCTAGAGAAGAAGCCTTGGCAGCACTGCAAAAAAGGCTTCAATAGTTAACTTACCTAGTTACTCATTACATGGAGAACATTTTTTGATTCAACTAAATATCTTTCATATATAGGCATTTCTCTATCTGGTTTTTTGACTGGAAGCAATTGAGTCCTGATCTCAGCATTAACATCCTTTGTACTCATTACATGGAGAACATTTTTTGATAGTTATAGTTGGCTTCTTCCGCAGAAGAGTAAGAGAAGAGATTAGGCAGGTTCGGAGCTGCTTCTACATTCACCGTCAATTTACGTTGCATTGGCTCGATGATGGAATTGGTGGTCTAAGACTGAAATCAGTGTGTTCATAATTCTAGGGCTAGTATATCAGGCAAAAATTATAACTGAATAGGATGCGTAATTGGACCAGATCAAATTTATCCAAATCTGTTCCATTTAAAATAGGATGGCGAGTCGGATTCAGTTTTAATTGGCAGTCAGATCGGATTTAAATAATCGAATCAGATGTTACAAATCAAAATCGGGCAAAACCAAAATCAGGTGAGTCAGATTCAGATTTAATTGGGCAGTCGGATTCGGATTTAAATAATTGTATTGAATCGGATGTTATGTTTCAAATTGAATTTCGGAAAATCCCAATCCACTGACAGGCCTACTTGAGCATTTACGGTTAATAAGAAATTATATATAAACATATATAACTAAATGATCCAGTTTAGTTCCAAATTAAAACAGTAATTATAAAACCACAAACTGAACCCTAAATATAATTAGCACATTTTATAAATCAAAGACCGAATTGTGCTTCAAGAGAACCAAATCAAACCATTTGGTTTGGTTTGGTTTAGATTGAACCAGTTTGTGATTTTTTAAATTTTTTGCTCAACCCTAGTTCCAAACATAAAGCCCAATCCATTTGCATGCCCTACCTAGAGAGAATGGAGGCTTTTCCATTAGGACCAATCCACTGAATTTTGAGCCTATGCTTTGCAACAGACAAAAATAACCATATTTCCAACAGTTTATCGACACCAGAAATATATAGTAGCCAGCAACCACAGCCACTCAGAGACCAAGATCAAAATCAGGAAATAATCCTACATATTAAGAAATAAAAGACCGCAAGGAAACCCTAGGAAAACCAATATAACATAATAATTGGAAAACAATTTGCATTTACTACTAATAACAAGAGGCAAATTAGACCTCAGCTCTCTATCAATGAAAGATCAATACAAATTCAAAATAACACAGGTGAGTACTCTTGACACTATTACAGTAGTAGCATAAGCATGTCCTCCAAGAGCCTACTAGTAGTATTTAGCCACACTGAAAAACTTACCAAATGCTAAAAACCCAATTTCCGTGTCAAATAGTTCATGCTTGTCATCAACACACGGGAAACAAACAAAAGTAGAACGGGAAAACATTTACAACGGAAAATTTACAGTTCCACAAGCTTAAAACCAGTAATCCCCAACACTAAGAACATACATAGATCATTAGGGGGATAGGGGGTAAATCAGAGTAAGGAAGTCGAGCAAATACGACAGCCCATATAGATAAAAAAGGCCTTACCTTGATGGGTTCAGTTGAATTGCTGCTGCTGCTTTTCGGATTCTCTCTTCATTTTATTGACTACAAGTCCTCAAGAGTGTCGTTGATCTCAACATAGAAGGTCAACTTCAAGAATCTAATAAATCCTATCTGATGTCTAGCACACAGAGTATGTAGATTTACAAGAATGCCAAAAAGAAAACAGTGAATATCTAATAATGAACCCGCTCTTCATCATCGAAATGCAGAGTCTCAATACCCTTGAGAGTGGACTCATAGTTCTTCATGCCAGAGGTATTCCTCCCGGATGATGGGCGCTTGGGGTCTGAGGATCCACCGACTGAGGAACTTCTTTGCCCGCTTGAAATTTTGGTGCGAGAGCGAACTTGGTCAGACTCGTTCCCCATGACAACTCCGTCACGACTACTAGAGACAGCAGCTCGCCTTAATGATCCGCTTGACCGTCCTAAAAAAAAGGAGCTTGACAACTGCAAGATGAATTGGACATTGAAGTTCAGATATTGTTGCTTAGGCTAAATTGAACTGCAACATAATCATCATAATATTGCATTCAAGATACATAATGCATTGTTTAGGCTGTTTTTGGATCTAGGATTTGAGTAGAGATTAGTGGGGGAGCAGGAAAAAGTGAACAAAATGTGAACAAAATGTGAATGAAATATAAATTAAATTTTCTCCATTTCACCCACATTTTCCTTTCCCTCCACAAATCCCTATGCCAATCTTAAATCCAAATATAGCGTAAGGTTGTGTTTGGATTGTGGATTTGGATAGAGATTTGGAGAGGGAAAGGAAAAAAGCAGGTGAAATGTAGCTATTTCATTCACATTCACATTCACATTCACACCTTTTCCCTTTCCCTTTCCCTTTCTAAATCCAAACACAACCTAAAGAATGGGAAACGGGAAAGAGGAAACGAAGGATCTGACAGAAAACATAAAATTAAAATCAGCAAGAAACGTTATGCTACAAAAAAAAAGTTTATAACTTGTGGATATAGTGAAGCAGTGATCGTGCCACCAAAATTCAAATCTTTGGGACAATCCACGAATGAGTATTTCATCGAGATCACATGCTCTCAAACGAACCGTTCAGCCTATTTACAAAGCTTAATTGAACCTTGAAATATCCAAGGAAAAAATGTGAATCTCAAACTAGCAAATTCTTTAACCAAATTAAACAATTATGCAAGGGAAGTTCAATTATTGAGCAAACCATGCTATTTATCAACCCAAAAAAAAAAAAAAAAAAACATGCAATCACATCAATTTATACTATCGACGGGGATCATCTTGCAAAAGGTCAATTTTCTAACTGCTTGTATGCACCTAGCACCAGCCCCAATTTGTCATAACGAATCCAAGGCAATGAGAGAAGTCTTCCACAAAAGCCATTATTATGCAATGAAACAAAATCAGCGAACTACTAGGATCATATAAATATGATTCGAACAGCTTACCATAGCTTCTTTGCTCGTTGAATCATTTGCAACTGGACCCTTCTGCTTGGATGAAGTTCCTGAATTTATTACTGGTCCAGAAAATCTCCTACGTGATGGTTCCACTCCGGACAAACCGGTTACTCTCCCTTCTTCCTCACCTGCAGTAAGTAATATAACCTAAGGAATAAGTAAAAAAGAACCCAATCTTCTTTATTGTATGGGCAATATTTTACAAAACCAATCTAAAGGGGTTTGTGAAAAAAGGACACAATAACAAAACCAAAACAAAAGATGGAGGGATTGAGGGAAGATAAGTCATTGAAAGGATACAAAACAGAAGATTAACAAGTCTGAAAAGCATGTCAGCAAGGTGGGCTAAGAGGGAACTCCACTCATTAAACCACCCCAATAGTATCAAACAAGACTAATGTTTATCTTTTCTTCCAAGACGCAGTGCAGGAAATTACCCGATTGTCGATCAGCATTCACAACAGGAGTGGCAGTCCAGAGCTTGTTCCAGCACCAGTAGCCTAACAGAAGCAATCTTCATATAAATACAGATAGCAGCAACACACAACAGAGAGGCAATTTATTCTGTCATGTCACTTACAAGAGCCCGGGAAGGCGGAGTGGCAATCTGTGATTGCTGATACTTCAAAATGGTCCAATCAAAAACATAATCGAACTGGAAGCCTGCAACAGTATTAACAGGCATAATGGCAAGATGAAACATGAACGATATCATCAGTTCTTAAGATGGAAACAACAGATAGTATAAACAATCAATCTCTTAAGCTGTGCTGCCTATCACAAAGAAATCTACACAAACCTTCACGAATAAAAAGGTCACGGAATATTCTCTTCAAATAAGAATAATCTGGCTTGTCATCAAAACGCAAAGACCGACAGTAGTGGAAGTATGATGCAAACTCTGTTGGATAACCCCGGCACAAAGCCTAAGAAGGAAGTGTATTAGTCATGATTTAGATATTAAAATAAGAGTAGACATCCGAGTGCTGTGTTACAAACAAGTTACCTACCTCAATAGATGTGGAAACCTTTCTTTCACTAATTTTTTCGTACTTCTGTTTCTTAGTTCCTGCTTTCAGTCCCTGCCAAGGAAGACTACACATACAAAGGGATGTCAAAATACACTATCAATAGAGAGTGCAAGAAAAAAAGAGAGGGAATGTAGAAAAAAAATCACCTTCCTCTTAGAAAGTACATGAGGACATATCCGAGAGATTCTAAATCATCCCTCCTGCTTTGTTCTTTGCAGCTCAAAAACAATCCAACAGAACAAAGTCAATTTTTTTTTGACAAAACTGACGTTCAATGGGTAAAAATGTGCATGCAAGTGAACCACACTACCAACAAGACAACAATAGAGAACACTTACCAATGCCGAGGTGAGTGTTCATACTTGCGTATCTTGCAGTTCCAGTCAAATTTTTGTTCTCTCTGCATTGTTCACAATCATATATGATGAAGATCTCCGTGAAGCCAAAAGGTGAAAGAAGAATTTAAAGAATTCAAAGATGCTAAACGAGATCAGTGGTAAATTCCTGAACTAATGAACAACAAACAGAGACACAGCAAGGGAATAAGAGACTATCATGCTGATAAATTGTGGGAGTTCATCACATGGCATCATCACAGCCACCATGATCACAGACACTTCTAAGGTGTTGTGTCCATGTCAGACACCAACACTTGTCAAACACTCTACGACACGTTATGCATGCATCCATGCCTGTCTTGTTACGTCTTTTTTTAGAAAACAAAAAACAAATTATCTAGATTGGCAAACAAAAACTTATTTGATATCAATTCAAAATCATGAAATGCCACAGTTCCTGAAGTAAAACTGAATAAAAAAGGGTGCCTGGAATATAGATGCTTAAAGGACCCCAAAAAAAATCCCATGTAAACAATTTAGAAAGTGACCCTACATCAACCAAAGAATATCTGAAAAGAACAGAGCTAACATGTAGTGTGTTTATGTGTTCATGAGAGCACAGATGGCAGTCAGGATCCATTAAATAATCAACTAATCAAAATCATCTCACCTGTAAGGAATGTGTTGGTGGGTCGTAGTGTCTCTATATTTTTTAGCCAGACCAAAGTCAATGATGTAGACCTAAAAAAAAGAGACATGGAAGAACTAATAAACACAGGTATCGGGGGGGGGGGGGGGGGGGGGGGGGCGAAGGGAATTTAACCAGCACGAAGATGGAAATTTTGACAGGGAACCTGGGTTGCACGCCTTGCCAAGCCCATAAGAAAATTGTCTGGCTTGATATCCCGATGTAAAAAGGATTTAGAATGGACAGACTCAACTCGATTGATCTGAAATAAATACCAGATTACAAGTGTTGACAAACTTAGAATTATCTAAATGCAATAATAGTATGCATTAAATCAAATGCAGTTACCATTTGATCTGCAAGCATAAGAACAGTCTTTAAAGAAAGTTTCCTACTGCAAAAATTGAACAAATCTTCAAGACTGGGTCCAAGCAAATCCATCACTAGAACATTGTAGTCTCCCTCCACTCCAAACCATCTCACATTTGGAATTCCAGCTGTAATATTTCAGAAGTGTTACGACCAGAAAAGAGTATCAAATCTATGAGCAAAAGAGCTCATAACAGATCAACTGTCCCACTAAAATAATAAATTAATAAAAACAGTCATTACTTCCTCCCTGTAGAATTCTGTATAACTTTGATTCGTAAAGCAACTGAGGATGTTTTGTCTTCACATTTTCCTGATGATTTGAAACAGTATTAGCAGCTTATCAACCATAAAAGGTTAAAAACCAAACCAGTACAGCAGAGAATCAAGCATGAACTTAAGACAGGATATGCAAGGATAGGCATCTCAAAGAGACTGGCTAGTGGCTGATTTTATAGGCAGCAAAAGTTTGGGGCATTGTATCAATTCCTTGCAATATAAAATCCATCCACATAAAGTGTATCACTCTTATTTGTAATTTGGCAGTGATTTCAGCCCAGATGCATTGTTGTCATTGCCAATTAAACCACAAAAAAGAGTATGTCTAGACCCATCCCCATCACTTGCTTCTTATCAGGTTCAAAATCCATATACATTTTGATGGACATACTTGGAAATCCATGCAATTATAGTTTTTTTTTTATAAGTAGAAATCTATGCAATTGTACATTAACTCAGTTACATTGAACATGGATTTGTCTAATTCATATAATGGGTGCGAGCTGGGTATGTTACATGCTCTACAACTTCACAAGATGAAGGTAAATATCACATTGTTGCAATGTGCTGAGGTGCTTCCTAATACAAAATTGATTTTCTTTGAGCAAGTAGGTGATCAATGAAACATACTACTATTAAATTGAACAAACAACAACTTTACGGAACTTATTGTATTGTTGTTGATAATATATGAAACATTGTAAGTTTAATAACCCAAAGAAATTAAACTATTGATTGGTCAAGGCACTCCACTTAGATGTTCTCTAGTAAAATTTTATCTTACTTAGAAATCTACAAAGAAAATAGGGAAAATAAAAAATTAAAATACCAAGTTTGGTGGTGTGCAACAAGCGTGCAAGTATGAAAAAGAAATAGACACGGATATGACAAGGTGAACAATAAATTCTGGGGAAAAAAGAAGAAGCATTTGAAGCCTTGTTACTTGCTAAGTTATTATCCCAAACAGCAATATCTTATTCCTAATATACTGAAATGCAGCACCTTGATGTTCAGTACATGGTGGATGCTTGTCAAGTTAAGAAACTTATTTTCAAACTACTAATATCCTTTGGAAATATCAAACACATTCCACATGTACACAAGGAGCACATGTCTGCAATATAGATAGGAGTCCTTTGTACAAGTGTCCAGCCATTTTAAGTTAGTAGAGTATTGGAATATGTATTCCAAAATGCAAATTGTTGAAACTAGCATTCCCAGAAAACATTTAAAGCAATATATTAGATTGGAGAAAGTCAGAAACATAAATAAAACAAATATCAATGTGATAAGTGTGCAAACAAATAGCTACCACAATATACCAAACATGGTCTATCTGTAAAGATAGTCCTTTTCAAACAATTACAAAAGAACTCTCCCCACTTTTTTGTCTCTTTTGTTCACAAGATCAATACCTCTACAGCATAAACCAGACTGTGTACTATCATCACCAATGATGGTTTCTTTGAACCAAATAACAGACTACTCCCTATTCCCAATCAAGAATCCCCCTCATAGAAAACCAAAAACTTCGAAAGATTAATCATACTGTACTGAACACAATTATAAACAATAACATTACGGCAATACTACCAACTCAAAAAAATCTGCATTTCAAGGTAAAGACGGGATTTTTTAACATTCTATATCCACGAAGGATCTTCAGTAAATTCCACAAACTCAGTGTACTAAACACTAGTGTAATCCAGTCCTCCATCTCGAGGTCAGATGGTTAAAAATACACTTGTACTTCAGTTACATTACACTAATTTGCTGAAAATATAAATCAAATACACCAGCAGTTACAAATTTCAGAAATTTCACCTGTTCAAAACCACACATTAATGAACTTTTCACATCGGAACAACTTCAACACAGACACATATACACACAATCTTACAAAGCAATACATGAACAAGTAAAGCACTCACAAGCTTAATTGCAACCTCTTCATTAGTCTGAATATTAGTACCTACAAAACAAAGCCCCAATCATCGTCAATTCACACTACAGCCAAAAAAAAAAAAAAAAAAGTGGGAGTAGAGAGAGTGAACAGACCGAGATAGATCTCTCCGAAGGATCCACTGCCGATTTTGCGACCGAGGCGAAACTTGTTGCCAACACGAGGCTCCATGGAAGCCAAACCCTAGCTTCAAATTCAAGCAACCAAGACCGAATTGAGCGATGAGCGAGCCCTAGAATTGTGGAGATCTAGGGAATTAGGTCACGGAGAGTGAGAAGAGAGAGAAGAGGAAGGAAAGCTTTGTCATGGTGGAGTCTTTCTCTGTGTGTGTCTCTCTCTCTCTGGAAATACATACATATACATATAGAGAGAGAGAGAGTTTCTATCTCTATTCTATTTATCTACTACTGGGACGCACACAATCTTCTTCTTCTTCTTGGTGAAGTAATATTTTGATCCAAAAGAAAGAAGGTAGAAAAAGATGGAGCTGGGAGATTATTACAATACAACAACTGGACACAATAGTGCGTATCGTTTGGCCTTTTTAGAGATAGATGCCTTAAATATTTAAATTAAAAAGTTATTAAAAGAAAATTAATTCATTAAAAAAAATCATATTCATTCTAATATTTACATTTTATTTAGTAAAATATTAAAAAGAAGTTTCCAAATATTTTTGCACATTATATTTTTGCAAGCAAACCAAAAAAATACGGATGTTTTGAGAAGTTGGTAAAAAGTTGGTTTTTTTAGTTTTTGGTTTAATATTTTTTAAAAGTGTCACATTTCTCCAAAATGACCAAAATATCCTTACTTTTTGATTTTTGAATTAATTAATTAAAATGTTTCAAAGGTTAGTTTGGTAAATTTGGATGTTACTTTTTTGGATCTTCCCAAATGAGATTTTCAGCGTTTTGGGATGGTTTGGCGTTTTTGCGCTGCACACAAAACGCAGCTTTTTGTGTGTGTTGCCAAAACGGTACTAAAGTCCTGTTTGGTAGAGCTGTGGGAAAGTGTTTATAGGTTATGCTTAAATAGCTTATAACTTATAACTATGAACATAAGCTGATTTCTGACTTATAAATTAAGCATCTACTGCCTCACTCAAAGAATAAGCTGATTTCTGATTTCTAAAAAATTATAAGTTATAAGTTATAAGCTAAACCAAACACATCAAAATAGTTTAAATCAAGCTGAAAGTTGAAATAAGCAGCTTTTAAGCTGCACCAAACAGGCACTAAGAATGTCACTTTTCAAACAAGCTCAGAAAGAAATAGAGGAAGTCTGTGATGAATGAACTAAACAATTTGAACAATCATGCTTAGCCATTAAAAATTGGTTTAAATTTGGTTCATTAAGTAAATAAATTGAACTTAAACACATTTTGAAATTCGTTAAAATTTTGAAATCAAACTTGAATGGTCAATTATTTGTTTGGCTTAATTCGATAAGTTTAAAGCTATATAAAAAACACCAACTTTTAAAAGAAGTTTCAAAATATATTAGATTTTTGCACATTATATTTTTGCAAACAAATCAAAAAAAAAAAAAAATAAGAAAGTTACTTTCCAAACAGGCTTAGAGAGAGAGAGAGAGAGAGTGTGTGCAGGTGATAAATGAACTAAGTAGTTTGAACAATTGTGTGTGGCGGTTAAAAATTGGTTTAAACTTGGTTCGTTAAGGAAATAAATTAAATTTAAACACATTTTGAAATTTATTAAAATTTTGAAAGAGATGAAGTGGAATTGGACTAATAGTGAGATAAGATCCATAAATATCATATTTGTTTTGAAAAATTGTTCTCGGATTAATTGTCTTATGAAAGAGAGGACTAGCAAATCCACATGGATTTGAGTTTGCTAATTCAGAGTGTTTTGACAACACATTAAAAAAGTTAAAAGTTAACTTTTAACCCATTTTTTGTTATATCACTTCTCACATGAAAAGTGAAAATTTAAAAAGTTCAAAAGTCAACTTTTAACCATCTTCCTAAAACCCCCCAATCTCATAGGATTGGAGGATTGAGGTGAAATGACCTCCCCTCCCATGTTATAAAACTAATATAATGAGGATTTTTATGTAATTTTGTAAATTTAATCTCAATCAACTAATGTCATCACATTATTATAAAATAAAATTTATTTTACATTTTTAATTTAATATCATTATGCTAGTAATCCTCTTACTCAATCTTATTAATAATTTTATCCAACTCAGTTCGACAAACAAATAGAGGAGAGAGAGAGAGAATTGTACATCCGTGGAGATTACACATAGAGAAAGTCTTGAATCGGAAGAACAAAAGAAGTGTATCTATCGTTTGGGGTCCATGTCACGTGACCATGTTATGTAATACGTAGTTCTTACGTGATATATTTCGCACATTCTTTTCTTCTTTTAAAATATATATATGTATATATAAAGGATAATTTCTACTTTTCACTTCTATAATGCAATTTAAAATTTACTTTAATTCTTATTAATTTAATTTGAACAATTTAATCTTTACATTTTAAATTTAATTAATTTTTGTACATGTACGTCGTAGCTTTAATTATTATTAATTTAATTTAAATAATTTAATTCTTACATTTTAAATCTAATTTTAAGTTGATCATTTTATCTAAATTTAAGTTAATTTTTCTACCTGTACATCATAGGAACTTGACAATTATCTCAAAATGGTTAATCTTAATATTGTTTGCGGATTAGCTATTTTGGTTGATTTTTTTAATTTTTATGAAAAAATATATAAAAAAAAGTAGAGAAAATAGTTGATTTTTTTGTAATGGCTTTTTAAATTTTTTATCTATTTTAATGGGGTTACCAAAACAAGCAAATTAAAATTAGATTTTAAGGCTTCATTTGAGAAAAAATGATTTTAGTCAAAAAATCACTATGAAAAGACAACTTATTATTTTTATTTTTATTTTTACATATTTTTTCATAAAAAATTAAAATTTAGTAAAAAAATTAATTCCCAGACAAACCCTAGTGTAGGGACTAAGGCCAAGTTTAGGAAGACTAAATAAGTGCACTTTTTGACTTTTCTTGTATTATGTGTAGAAAAAGTAGAGAGGAGATATTGATTGATGTGACCCAAAAAAGATAAAAAGATGAAATAAGTGCACTTTTTTAGTTTAGCCAAACTTGACCTAAATTATCAATAGAAAAAATGCTAAAAATATGTAAAAATACATTAAAATGTTATAAAATATGTGAAAAGTATATTGTAATTATAACTATTTTATATGTAATTCATCTTATTATATATGTTTTTAGAGATATAATTTGAATTCTAAAATTTATTGACAATAATTATATCATGTCAGTATTAGTCTATTTTTTTCCTTGTGTTTCTCATGCAGTTGCAATGTTTGCTTCCAATCATAAAAAATTGTAGTTTAGATAGTGCAATTTGATGAATATATAAAAGCACCAACAATTATTAAAATTGAAATCCTTCAAAGCTCTTATGAACTCCACATTTTAGCTAAGGTAGATATTGAGCAACCCTTCTTTTTGTTTTTGTTTTTTTGGCTTTGGTTGAACAACCCTTTAAGCATACACATTTTCATGCTAAAATAAATAAAAAAAAGAGTAAATAATGCTTTGAACTTTGAATGAGTTTTTAATTAAGTCTTAAATTAAATTTTAGTTCAAACAGGCCTTTCAATTTTAGTCCTCCTATTTTGTTCACTTTTGACAGTTAAATATGTTATATCAATAATGACTTGGACCCCCTTTTTTTTTCCATCCCCTTGACCCCCTCTTCACCTAATTGGTCACTTTTCTTTTTCTTTTTTTCCTTTTCCTCCAATCACCACCCGCCACGTGTGTGTGGGAGGTGGTGGGGATGGTGATTGGGGGGTCTCAATCATAATCCGGTCTCGTATAATATATTTAACAATCAAAAGGGAATGGAATGTGATAACAAAAAAAAACTACAACCAAATAGTTTTACTCTTCTTCAAATTAAGGGTTGATGAAAGAAGTGCCACATTTGCATTTCCACCCCTCAGGCTCATAATTTGCATATTGGACACCCAAATGGCCAGTGGTTTTGGGCACTTGAATGGCATTGCATGGTTTGCAACCTCCACATTTGTGCTCACAATTTGGTGGTCTTGACCCAAGTGCGCTAAGCCCTTTATATGCTTCCTCATTCCTCTGTACCCTTTCCATGTTGTCAATACCCTTTACAACACATTATATTTACCAAAATAGAATAAATCTATTATGATCCAAGAAAGAGTATTATATTACGATAATATTACAAATTCAGAGAAATTATTTAGAAAATGAATCAATAGTTTATATTCATTAGGAGTGTGACTCTCATCTCATACTTTTCAAAATAAAGCTTCATCATTCATGGCATTTTTTATTATATTATCCAAACAAGAAGTAAACATACCTGCTTTGACTCAAGGACAACTTGTGGGTTGTGGAAGATATAGCCTGTGTTTGATCAAGCACAGAATGTTAGTACAACATGAGCGACACATAATAATTGATACAGGATCGTCTGCTCTAAATTATTATGTCTCGTTTGGAAATATGTTTTTTTAGTAATTTTTAATTTTTTTGACTAAAATATGATATAAAAAAAATTAGTATGTTTGAAATGACTTTTTAACTTTTTATAAAAAGATGTACAAAAAGTTGAGAGAAAAAAGAATCTTTGACTTTTTCGTATAGGTTGGCTTTTTGATTTTTTTAATAACTTTTTGACTAAAAAAGTCACTTACCAAACGAGACCTTAGTTATAAAATTATATCTTGATATTTTTGTATGCCCTTGTTTGGAAAATTAATTATTTTAGTTACTTATTTGGATTTTTAACTATTTTAACTTAGCTAAAATAGTTGTGTTTAAAAAGATAATTGATTTTTTAAAATTAATTTGATAGTTATGAGAAAAAATGTTAAATAATTATAGATTAGATATAACATTTTGTTTTATTGACTATTTTAACCCATTTTACTTTTATTGACTATTTTAACTAAAAAAAAAACTAAAAAAACAACTTACCAAACAGGGCCCTTGAGAGTTCATATGAAAATTAATTATTTTAGTTAATTTTTTAACTTTTTACTAAAAAATATGTAAAAAATAAAGAGAGCGATGTTATTGGGAGTTTTTAGTTGTTTGCCAAAAAAACCAATATGCTAGACATTGATATTCTGACATGATCTAACGTTATAAAAGTATTGAGATAGTAAGATTTGAGAAAAAATCCATGACCCTCAAATTAACCAAAAGAAATAAATAAAAAAATGAAATATCAACTAATTTTTTTCTCGTTTTTTCCTTCTCTTTTTCTTTTCTTCTATAAATCTATTTTCAAATCTTTTATCTAAACACAACTTAAAAATTTAGAGAGAAAATTGAGGAAAACCAAACATGATGGGATCAAATCAATGTAAAAAGGGTTTAAAAGTAAAAAGCTTGTTTCTACTAAAAAAGGTGAAGCTAGAAATGAAAATGAGCTCAAGAAAAAAAAAATGTCTACAACAAGGGCTCAATCAGACCAGTTGGTGGCTATGGAACAATTTGGGTAGTGTTTGATTCATTCCAAACACTTACTATCATATTTGATACAATAAAATTTATAAATATAACTGTATGTGTGTGTGCATTTCAAATGGAATTACCACTCATCAATTTAGGAGAATGGTCATTTTATTAAGAGAAAAAAAATAGAAATTTCATGTTCAAAATCATTCAAATCAACCAAACAGTATTTTGCAACCAAAAATGAATAATGAAAAAAGGGAAGTGAATGATGTCTAACCTTCCTGATGAGCACTCTCACATACTGCAAATGGAAAGCTTGTTGCAAACACCCAACTCATTATATACAGAGTTATTACTATTGAATAAGAGTAAACTCTTCTTTTCATTTTTTATATCCAAATGTTTTGAGAGAGAGAGAGAGAGAGAGGTTTAGAACTCTAACTCACTCACACTTCAAGTTCAAGTGGCAAAGCGTGATGGTTGGTATACTCATATTTATAGAAGAATGGTGGAAAGGGCTTATATATATTGATAACAAAAAAAAGCTTTAAAGCTTAGATAAATGAGTATGTGTTGTTGGGTTTCTATCTGTGTGTTCTGTTGGAGAACTTTTTGTCTCACAGGTAAGTGATTCTGCCTTCTTGTCAAACTACTAGTCTAGAAATTTACTCTGTTTTGACCACTCATGTTACCACCTCCAATACAAATCTTACCATAAATTACATTGATCTTTTTCGAAATTTGAAAAAACTTCTGTAAATTTTATAATTTTAATATAATTATGGAGTGTTTTGAGAAGTTGGTAAAAAATTGACTTTTAGCTTTTTACCAAGCTTTTTGGCTTTTTGGAAGTGATTTGTGAAGTTGGTAAAAAGCTGGCTTTCTTGATTTTTGGTTTAATATTTTTTAAAAATGTCACATCACTCCAAAATGACAAAAATATTCTTACTTTTTGATTTTTGAATTAATTAATTAAAATGTTCCAGAGGATAATTTGGTAAATTTGGGTGTTGCTTTTTTGGGTCTTCCCAAATGAGATTTTCAACGTTTTGGGATGGTTTGACGTTTTTGAGCTGCACACAAAACGCAGTTTTTTGTGTGTGTTGCCAAAACAGCACCATATTGATATTTTTTTTTAGTAAAGTTAATTAATTTAGATGGTGCAAAAATATGAAAATAAATAACATAAAGTATACATTTTTGTATAAAAGATATGACAACATTATTTTTTTATTTGTATAATTAACAAATTATTTTTCATCCGTATAATTAACAAATTATTAATGAAAATGAGATTAAGTGTTATATGAATTAAAATCTCATAGAAGCGCAATATAGTTATGGAATAAAGATTGGAACCCCCTTTCCCCTACCCCCTTTCTTTTTTGATTGATCACTTTTTCTTTTTCTTTTTCTTTTTTTTCTCCTCCTTTAATCACCACCTGCTACGTGTGTGTGAGGTGGTGGGGGTTGAAGTTTGAGGGGGTCTAAATCACTACTGATAATTATGTTAAAATTATAAAATTTATTATATTTTTTCTAAATTTTAAAGGAGATAAGTGTAATTTATCCAAAAAAATCTTACTATAGATACAAATGCATACGACTCTTTCTCATTCTCTCTCTACCCCCATCTCTCTCTCATTTTTAAAATTTTCATTTTCGTATTATTTTATAATATATAGATAAAATTTACTTAAAAAACAAATGGTTCCTTGTAGGTTTGCAAATTATAAATATTTTCTTGTTAGAATTTTTTATTTAACAAAATTAATAAAAAATTACCTGAATTGTTAAGTGAAATATATTTATGACATTATTAAAACTATTGATTGAATTGATAATTTATTAATAAAACGAATCATTTGTTACGCAATTAGAAATTTAAAAAGACGATATGTAATTTCTAAAATTACAAGAGACAATCTATAATTTAAGCAAATTTTAGGAGGTATATTTATAATTTACCACTTATATACTTAGTGATCCTATTTCATTTTTTAATTATTTTTTTATTTTTAGATACACTTAAATGAACTTAAAAAGTAAAATATTTATGAAAATCTAAAAAGAAAAATACTAAAGATAAAAAATTTAAAGAAGAATTTTTTCATGATTTCCTTAAAAATATTTTACTTTTTACGTGTATGATGCATCTAAAAAAATTCAGTAAAATATGAAAATTTTTATTAAAGACCAAAAAAATATAAATAAAAAAACTCAAAAATATTTTTAAAATTAAACCAAGCATAGTTTACGTCTAGAGTAGGAGTAGAGACAACAAACATATGAGTTTGACCGGGTCAAAATGGGTTATCCACTCTGATTAAAAAAAAAAAAAAAAAAAAGGGTTATCCACTTACAATAATTTAGTCTAAAATTTACTCATGTAATAGATAGATTTAGGCTTCGTTTGGAAAGTGGTTAACTTTTTAGTTTTTTAGTTTTTTAACTATTTTAGTCTGGGTTAAAAAACTTAGTTTGAGAAGGATTTTTTGGCTTTTTAATTTTTTTTTAACTTTTTTTATGAGAGAAGAGCGTAATGATTATGAGTTGGATGTGATATTTTGTTTATTGTGGCTAAAATAACGTATTTTGTCTTTTATGACTAAAATAGCCTAAACCATATTCCCAAACCTAGCCTTAGGCGAGCTAAATTGAATTAAAATTAAAATGTTGGCTCACCCCCCCCCAAAAAAAAAAAAAGAAAAAGGAGAAGTAAATTGCATGCATCTTTTTTTGAGATTTGAAAAAAAATATAAATTTTTTTACAATTTTTGTATAATTATATTGACTTACATTTTAGTAATGCTAAAATAATCGAAATTAATGCAATTAATGTGAATACATAAAGATAAAGAAAGTAAAATATACATTTCATTGTAGAAGATATGATAATATTATTTTTTTGTCCATATCATTAACGAATTATTGACGAAAAAGAGATTAATTGTCATGTAAATTATAATATTAAGGAAGTCTGATATAATTATATCAAATTATTTTTTTCCTAAATATTAGAAGAGATCAATGTAATTTACCACAAAATATATGTATATATTTAAAACTCACCATTATTATTCTAAATATACAAGTGAAACACTTCAGCTCCGTTTGGTGTAGTTTTAAAATTATGATTTAAGTGTGGAGTTGTGAGCTGAGTTTTAAAAAGAAAAAATTTTATTTAGTTATGAGTTTTGAAAAGAGTTTTTAAATTTTGAATTTTGGAAGGAGTTTTGAGTTGTGTTTTGAGTTTTAAGTTTTTGAATTTTAAGTTGTATTTTCAAAATTTTTGGATTTATTTTTTTAAAATATTAAAAAATGTTTAACAAAGATTTATTTTTATTTTAAACATATAAATTTTATTTTATTTTGTAAATATTTTAAACTCAAAACACAACTCTACAATCAAATCGTAATCAAACGCATATCTCAAAACTCAATTTAAAACTGTTTTCAAAACTCATAACAAAACATATAACTCAAAATTTCACACTCAAATTGTAATCAAACACATAACCAAAAAATTAAAATATTTAAAAATATATTTACAAAATAAAATAATAAATATTTAAAATAAAATTATATATTTAAAAAAATACAACATACAAATGTATAAAATACAGTGCACATTAAAATAAATAAATAAATATTTAAAATATAAAATATTTACCTTAAAAAAATAAAATTAAGAAAATTTTTAAATATTTAAAAAAAATCCAAAAAACTAAAAAATACAACTCAATTTTTTTTTCAAAACTCATAACCAAACAAATTTTCTCTTTTCAAAACTCAACTTAAAACTCATAATTCAAAACACGACTTCATACTCAAATCATAATTCTAAAAAATAAAATAAAAATATTTATTTGATTTTTTTTTTTTAAATAGAGTTTTGAAAGGAGTTCGCTTTCCAATTTTGAAAAGATTTTAAATTATGTGTTTAGTTATGAGTTTTAAAAATAATTTTTAAATTGTGTAATTAATTATGAGTTTTAAAAAAAAATTGAAATTTTTTAATTAAAATTATGATTACAAGACAAAACCAAACGCTGCCTTCCATTTCCTATCAATTGGGACACCAACTTTGCCTATGTTAAAGGGAGTATAGGGGCTGTACATGGCCTAGATAGTAGTACTTTTTCAGTGATACATAATAGTGCAGAGGACTATGGTCAGTCAGTGTTTGGTGATCAAAGCAAAGTTACTTCTAGAAACAGAACAGATGTAAGACAAATTTCTCAGTCTCTTACAAACTCATGGTGCAGCTTACTAGCAAAATACTGTAATTGTTTTGTGCATACAAAAGGAAATTTCATTGAATGAAATACAGTAGGGCAAATTACATTGATACCCCTGAGGTTTAGTGTAATATAGATTCTCCTACTCACATTTTAAAAATTACATTGTGCTCCTTGTCAGTGTTTGTCCTTTAACATAAATACCAGAAAACATATAATGACCTTAATACCCTCAATTGCAAGGGTAAAGCTACTATATTACCCTCCACATAATTATATTCATCCACTTAATTCTCTCTCTATACACGCCCTCAATAATATTTTTCGTTTTGCTTATCACTGACCACTATGCCTTTTCTCCTTTCACTATTGAATAGAACACTCATTCAGAGAGTAAACCTTTCCACAATAAAGCAAGCCACCGTTCACCGTTAATACACCACTATAGACCTCCCACTCACTATTGAATAGACCACACAATCAACCAGCCAACAAACCCGTTGTCCACTACTACCAAAACCACCAACAATCACCACCTCTTACTCCTTAGTTGTTCATATTGAAACCTGATAGGATTTGAAGTAATTTTAAGAGCAAAGTACGATTTATTAGTAATTTTCTCTAAAAAAATATTAGATATAGAATGCATGGTTACGAAATGCAACATTCACAACTATAAATATAAATATTTTGTTCATATGAACACTTTAGATCATTTATGTATTGGGTAAATTATAAAAACACTCTTGAAATTTGTTTAAAATACAATTTTCCCCTTATGGTTTTAAAAATTACATTCCAGCCCTTAAAGTTTTTAATTTTATAACAAATGGTCATTTTATTAATAAATCATGAAATCAATTAACAATTGTTAATGATGTTAGAAATTTATTTTATTAATAATTCTGGTAATTTTATCATTGTATAGGAAAATAGTTAGGAATTTCATTTTTTCAGTTAATTCTATTAAATGAAAAATTCCGACAATGGAGTATTTGTAATTTTTCAAACCATTAGGGACAATCCGTATTTTAAATAAATCTCAAAGGGTGTATTTGTAATTTACATTTAAAATTTTAAACCTTTAATGAATATGTAATAGTTTTGTCCCCTAAAATTTAGGATAAATTACACTAATCTCCCTTGAGGTTCTGAGAAAGTATAGTAAGTTTCACATTTTTATCATAATTACATTGAGTTCCTTTGTAATTTTAATTTATATAGCACTTAGTCTTTTTTTTTATCAATAATTTGTTAGTTGTATGAATGAAAAATTATATTATAATCTCTTTTACATGAAAATATAAACTTTATGTTGTTTATTTTTGTATTTTCGCAATATCTACAACACTTCCAATTTATTTAACTTTATTAAAAAAATATTAATGTAATTATATCAAAATTATAAAATTTATTATATATTTTTAAACTTTAAGAAAAATCAGTATAATTTATCTTAAAATTTATTAGTAAGGATCCAATCTGCAAAAATCTTATTGATTTATGGGAGTGCTCAACAATGGATAAGGATTTGTCTATGGCAAAATAATACCCAAAAAGAATGTAATTTGACTCTCCTCCAAAGAAGGCAACAATTTCAGAGTTTGTTGTGCACCAATTTGATTTTGATTTTTCTTTTTCTTTTTCTTTTGCTTTTTATTTTTGTTTTGTTTTGTTTTATTTATTATTATTTTTTTTTACTTTTGTGACTTTGTCATTTGTCAAGTTGCACTTTACATAAGAGGTTGTGATTGAATGATTTGATAGTTCACTGTCCACTGTTTCACTGCACTTTTTTTTTTTGATCAGCTTTACATCTTTATTGGGAGAATAACCTGAGTGAAAGGTGAGAAAAAAAATGGAACAATTTAACGGAAGAGATTGTGATACTTTGATAAGATTTTGATATATAAATTTTGAGATTTTAAGTTTTATTTTTTTTATGATCAATCTTTAGGAGTTTAGTGTAATGGTCTTAGCACAGTGCTCCAAATGTTGGATGAATCGTATTTAGGATTTGTCAGATCCAATCTTGACAGTTATATTATTTAAATTAAATGATGTGCGTATTGTGAAGTCAGTGCACACACTTAACCGACATGAAGGTGTAGGGTCAATTTCAAAGCTAGCGGAAGATAGATTTGAAGAGTTTACTTGTTAACTAAAAATTGGGACAATTACCATCGTTGATGTTAGTAAAATTAATTATATATTAATAAAAAATATATAATTATAATTATAATTATAATTATTATTAATATTTATAATGTTTCTCAATTTTTTGTAAATATTTTCCCTACATTCACTGTCAGATTATTTTTCCAAAAAAATTAAGGGAAATTACAATTTGTTGATTTTATTAAAAATCTTTATAAAATTATGGAGGTGTAACATTTTTTTGTTAAAAAAAATACAATTTAAGTCGTATCTTAAAATGATTCTCATATTTTGATAAATTTTTCACCCGCTTCTCACTAAGAGCTATTTTGAGAAGATAGTTAAAAATTAACGTTCAACTTTTAACTCATTTTGGATAATATTATTTCTCATATTTTTTTATATTTTTTTTTAAAAAAAAAATTAAATTTTAACCATCTTCTTAATAATTTCTCTAACAAATTGCAAGTCAATGAATTTTTTTTGAAAACTATGATAGATCTGACAAGTGGCTTCGACCACTGCCATCACTTGCCGACCACCTCTAGCCTCTTTCGCCACTCTAAACCTCTCTTCCATCCATTTGTGCCACTTATTACATCATATTGTCCCCTCTGCCCACCCTACTCAACACCCTATTTGACTCAACAAAAAAATGTTTGCAAACTCTAAAACAAAAGTTTAAAGGAGTTCTAGTTTGGAGAAGGTAAAAAATTGATTTTTGACTTTTTATTAAATTTTTTGATTTTTTTGAAAGTAATTTGGGAAGTTAGTAAAAAGTTGATTTTTTGCTTTTTAATTTAATATTTATTTATGGTGTTAAATCAAATTAAAATGACCAAAATATCCTTACCCAACATAAGAGATTTATTTTTTTATTTTTTTCATAGGTCCTAATTTGTAATTTTAGGACTGCGTTTTTGACACTTCCCAAAGGGATTTTATTGCGTTTTTGGCAGCCACATTTTTGAACATTTTGTCCAAAAACGTGATTTTTTACTATGTTCCCAAAATGGTACCTAATAGGTGAGGCCTACTCCTTGATTTGATGTTTTGATTTTTTTTTTAATTTTTATCTTATCACATCATTAAAGTTCTTATTAGAGCTTTTCTTTCTCAGGCTCTGTATCATCACCATTGATTCAAATCTTTATTTATATTTATAATTTTAATAATTATATGTGTAAGTAAATTTTTTTGTGGTTACAAATAAGTAGAAAAATTATAATTTATTATTTTATCCATAAATTTTTTTTTTAATATTATTTCTGAATTATCGCATTGGACTCCTAAATTTGGGGGCCGGCCCTGGTGATGGGTACAAGTGCAGTACACGTACGGTGTATGTGATAAGTATGAGCAACCTCACAATAGTTTTACACTTGCATCGGGTTCAGTTAAATTTTGTCACATGATTCTTCCAGCTTTATTCAATTGTCATGGTTAAAGCTTCTCATGTTTGGATACTTATTATTTTTTAGTAAGTTATTTTAATTTTTAATTATTTTAATAGATTAAAATTTTTATATTTAAAAAAATAGTTGAATTTTTTTATAATTAGATGTGATATTTATGAGATAAAAAGTAAAAAAATTATAAATTTGATATGATATTTTTTTATTAATTATTTTAATTTATTTATTTTTATAAATTTTAATAAAAAACCAAAAAATAACCTTGGCAAACACCCCCAATACTCGTAAATTTATGCCCCATGTTCCACTGTTACAGTATTCTTCCTTCTCTATTCAAGTGTTTTTGCCCCCCAACTTATTTATTCAAGTGTTTCAATTTAAGTCCCCAATTGAATTCTATTAATAGATTGTTAAAACACCTTTTCTATATTAAAAATTAAATTAACACAATTTAAATATTGAGAATCAAATTAAAACACTTCTATACATTGGGGGACTAAATTAACATAATCTAAATATTACAGATCAAAATAACACAAAACTCATATTTTGAAGACTAAAAATATAATTAATCCTCATATTAATAATAGAATTTTAAAATTTAAAACTTATTCTCATTGTGTCATGTATTTTACTAAAAATCACAGACACAAGTTGATTTAATTGAAAAAAAAAATGGAGAAAAAATGATAAAATTTTAAATATTATATGAATCTATTTAATTGACTATTAAATGATTCATAATCCTCGAAGAATGAGTGATTTTATGTTTTAATCTCATTTCATGTTAGGAAGTTAAATCAGTAGAATAAATTTAAATATACAGAATGAGGTACACATGGTTTTGATTCAACACATGGTGGACTCCACATGCAAAACCTACTCACATGTGTTTTATTTTGCAAAAATCTTCCGTGTTTATAGTACAATTGAGTCAAGAATTGCATTTCATTCTTGAATACACACAAGCAGTTGAAACTTAAAAATGCAAAGATTGAGTTTAAGAATGATAAGATATTGTAACTAGGGAAATTATTGAATAATTCCGGAACATTACATGGCCATACTTCAAGCCAATTATTAATTATTTAGTCCCGTGTTGTTCTTTCATTCTCAACATAAATCGTGAGCCCCTACCCGCTCTATTAATCAAAACTTTACAAAGCACGACGTGTCCATATTTCGAGAACACTGAATAATCACCACCCTTGAAAGCTCTTTCAAATGAAAAATAAAATAATATAAAATAAAGAGAAGCATTTGTTGCTCTGCATTTGTGATAAGCCCATCAAACGTGTAAAATTCTTCAATAACACGAAATGGAACAATAATTTACAATTCACACTCTGGTCCCAAACAAGTCCAACAAAACACATATTTTCTTTGCCTAGTATCATTTCCATTCATTGAAGAGCCAACAATTTCTTTGCCAAAAAATAAAAAATAAAAAATAATTAAGAATTTCAACGGCAAACTAAATCTTATTTTTCATTGAAAATTACCAACAAGAATGAATCAATAAAAAAGGAAAAAAAGAAAAGAAAAAAAGAGAGCCAAAATTGGCTGTAAATATGATCCAGATCAATTGAACCATCTACAAAATAATGAAGAAATCAAGAAATCAAATTAGCCCCCCTTCATCCCCTAGCATATGCTGCAAAAACACGCATTCAGGGCACTTCTGGCCCTGGTGCTGCTAGTTTTGAGTTATCCCTATATTACCAATCGCCTTAGCTAGCTGTGGGAATGGGGGTCCTAGGACTTGGGAGTCCCATGTATGCTAATCTAGGAGAAACCCAGACCTTTGGGCTCGGCCGGGGAGATGGGATCGGCCCATAATTGCCGAAGGGTGAAGCAACTCGGGGTGACAGGTTTACTTGTTCAAGTGCTCGGAATTGTAGCTCTGTTGGGTAGTCCCGGACACAACCAATACGAGGACCGGCTCCTGTACTCCACTTACATGACAAGGGCTTGGTAAAGTTGAACACTGGGGCTTCAATGTTGGCATCATTGGAGCCTGTATCTTCTTGATGATCGGTCATAATTGACTGTTCCAAAGCCTGAAGGTCTACATAAGATGTGTTTGTATTTTCAGATTGTGTATTTTTAGTGAGAGTCGATACCGGCTTGGGCTGTTGCTCCTCAGAATTAACCTTAAATGAAGGATAGTCATCATCAATTGCACACCTCTGTATTAAAATGAAAATGCCGAATCAGTATTTGTAGATCATAATATCAGTTATGCAGACTCGGATTACAAAAACATCAGTTATAAACATCCAAATAACTCATATATACATGTCCATAAAATATGTAGACCTTAGAAGCCCGAACATTGAAGGTGGTGTTTATATTGTGTCCGTGCCGTACAACGACACTCGCCGGACACTTGTCCAAATATCTCCTATTATTTTTAAATTATTTTGGACTTGGACACTTGGGAGATACAATTATCCATTGCTTAGACACACATGAAACTAATTACAAATTTAAATAAAATAACTCAAAATATAAAGATAAAGAAAATCAACGTAAATTTATAAAAATTAGTATTATGTTGCATTTTTTTTTATTAGCTTTGAATGATATATATCATATATATATATGAGATAAATGGATGTCCTAAATAAGTGCGCTTTTTGATTTTTGGACTAAAAAGTTGAGGAAAAAAATATGGTTGTTTGGGTTAACTTTTTGACTTTTTATGAAAAAATGTGTATTAAAAAATTGTATAAATTAGTGTGTAGGGGAAAATTAGGATTGGAGTTGTGCAGCAGTACTTTTTGACTTTTGGTGAATAGTGATAACTTTTTAACTTTTTGAATAACTTTTTGACTTTTTGGACACATGCCAAACTTGACCTAAATATATAAAATTATATATTTTATGCGTGTCCCGATGTGTCCTATCTTGTATTTTTTGAAAATTATCACGTCAGTGTGTCCATGTCCGTGTTTCTTAGATGTAGTTCAGAACATCTACCTTAACATTAGTGAGATCTACATGGTGCTCGCCAAGGAAGCTAATGAACTCCTGGAAATTTTCTTCTGTTGGGTGATAGTGACCACTGTATGGCCATATAGCCTGGAAAAAAAAGTATGAAAAAAAGATGTATTTAGACACAAAAAGAAGTATAATTGCATAAACTAGATGCAAGGGTAGATGCATATGTACGCATCTATATATGTACCTCGAGAACCCCATCATGAGCAACTAATCTTCCAGCAGCTGTGGTCGCTCCACCGGCTAGAAAACTTGAATGCTGAAACGTCCCTTTCTTCTTCTGCCCCACATACAAAGTCCTTGACGTGCTTAGGACAAAAATCCACTTCGAACCCTCTGTGGTTTCTACGAACCACCCACTTTCTTTGTACAAAAGCCTCCCGTTTTCAACAATTACTTCATATGCTTCCCTTTCTTTCTGAAATGGAATAAAAAAAAGTAGCAATAAATTAGATACACACACCATATACGTAATTTATGCAGGGCAATGTACGTTTATTCATGTATCTGTATCGTGCTAAACTTTTAGATGATTTGAAACTTACCGGTCCTAGGTATTTGATGCATTGGCGCTGTAGCTTGATTCTTGGGCAGGCCTCAAGGTTTACTTCCTTGCCATTGCCTACATCCAACCTTCATATTTCAGAGATGAAAATGTAAGTGATAGTTAGTGGCAGAGACAGGATTTTAGTCCAGGAGAGAAAATACTTGAACAATTTTTTGGGTTAAGTCAGTTTGAAACACACTTTAGTTTGGTTTATCAAAAAAAAAAAAAAAAAAACACACACACACACACATTTGGTAAAATAATAATGAAAAAAAAATCAATTATCAATATTTTGAAACTATTCCAATCTATTCTATATGTGTGTTTGGTTTGTGAGAAAGTGGAATCAAGTAAAGAAATAAGACATGTTGTATTTCTGCTTTCTTGGGTTTGTATGAGATACATACAACAACTAAACAAATTTGTGAAGCTCAAGAATTCAAATCCTTTTCAAAGAAAACTTGATTTATATAGCCATGTTAAATCAGATTAAAGACATTGACCGTTCCTTTGTTTCCAACAAATTTCTCATCAACCAAACAGAGTAATAAGTTAAAAGCAATTACCAAGTACTCACCAGTAGAAGAAAGGCTGAGTGCTCTCACTTTGAAACCAGATATCATAATACAGATGTAAATTGTGTCCATACCGATGCCGTGGATCAATCTGTAAATAAATAAAAAAAAGGAGTATGTTCGGATCATTGAATTCTCTTAAACCTTGATGGCCTACTATACCCAAAATTGGTGATTGAATTAAGTAGATCAGCTCCTAGTAGGAGGGCATGTTTGCCACTTACAAGGAAAATTTTGTTTCCAATTCAAAGCCTAGTGAGATTGTACAAGTTCCCACAACACTTGTTGGACACACATCCAAACATGTTCTACTATTATTAAAAAATTCCTAGACTTGGACATGCTTCAGAGAACATGTGTCTATTGCTTACAAGAAACACATTACATGTTTGAATTAAATAACTTGGAATCCAATAATAAAAGAAAAACAACGTAAATTTATACTTAATTCTCCTCCTTTAAACTACAATAATTATTGTCTTTGCCAATAATTATTTATTCTTATATATACCATATTATATATTTTGCATGTCTATCACGTGTTATGTCCTACATTTTTTTTGAAATTTCCATGTTGGCGTGTCTATGTCTTATCATGGGCACGTGCCCGTGCTTCTTAGGTGGTAACCATCAGACTTAAGGTTCTGACACTTGTGACCTTAGCTTCTATTATTGCATCATGCAATAGCCCCCTTAAACTTTCTACAGTGTTTGTACTATCAAAATGGAAAATATCATGATCTTTGAAAACAAATAAATAAATAAATAAACGGACTAAAACGGTTTCAATTCGAGGACTTACCGCTTCAAGCCAATGTTGAAGGGCTAGTTTTTGAGCCTTCTCATCCTTGGACAACCCCTTTCCCACCTTCAATCATAAAAAAGATAATATTACAATCTGAAATTGTCCTAAATACGGAGAAAGGGAGGGGGAAAAACTTTTTTGGACGTTGAATACAATATGAATGAAAAGAGTACCTTGGCAGCTCTTGTCCTAGCCCTAGCCCATCGGGAAACAGCAGTTTCATGTTTCTTCTCACCCTTGAAGAATGACACAGAGCTCCGTTTGAGAGCAGCAAAGTCTAACGCTTTCCACCTACAAAATTTGAAATAAAACATTAAACAACTTGAGGAAAACAACAGATTACAAGCAAAAGCAAGATAAGAGTATATAAAGAGACAAACCAGAGCTCTTCAACCACAACTGCGCAATCCGCAAGGTTTCTCCGAGTACGGTAACTCTTATAGACTTTCTGGACCTTAACCGCTGCAGCATCAAGCTCACTAACAGGTCTTGGTGAAAACAATATTGCTGGTTCAGGAAGCGAAATTGAGGGCACTGATTTATTAATAAAGCCATCAACTTCATTGTTCAATGCGTTCAAACTCGAATTCCTTATGTCTTGAACTAAATTCTTGAATGAAAGTGTTGTTTTGAGCATTACTTTTATGGGTTCACAGTTCAAGTTTATAGAATTCTTATTACTTTTCTTATCAAACCCATTACAGTTAGCTTCTGAATCTGTTTGCTTAAAGCTATCAGCACTCAAGGTCATCTCTTGTCCTCTATAACCGAAACTGATGTTGCGGGCCAAACCGAAAAACAAGTGGCTCACAATTTCTTCCCAGGCTGATGGAAGTAAGGATAGTGATAAACCCATGCAAATTCCAAAATGTTAAGTGCAAGTGTCCACCTGCACATTATTATTAAGAGAACTATGTAAATTTACAAAGAGTCCGTTTGATTATAGCAAAAAATATGATGTGAAACTGTGAAAGAAAAGAAAGTTAAAGGAAAATTTATTTAATAATATGCATTTGGTCAAGATGAAATTTTAGTGACAAAAAATTATTTAATAATATGCATTTGATCAAGATGAAATTTTTGTGAGAAAGTTATGACAGTTGACTACTTTCACGAGAAAAAAAAAATCTAGTAATTTTTGCAAAAATTGAAAGCCGAGTTACCATGTTGATATGTTACACGGTCTTGGGTAGAACTCACCCCAAAAGCTAGCTATTAAGGTGAGGGTGCCCTCACGTTTATATGCTTAATATTACTTTAGTACTCAAGCGATGTGGGACTTCGCTTCACACCCTCCCTCACGCCCAGCGTGCTCACTCGGCAGCACCTGTGGTGTGTAGGCCAGGGAGACGCACCCTACCCATCCTTGAGTACTCTGGCTCTGATACCATGTTACACGGTCTTGGGTAGAACTCACCCCAAAAGCTAGCTATTAAGGTGAGGGTGCCCTCACGTTTATATGCTTAATATTACTTTAGTACTCAAGCGATGTGGGACTTCGCTTCACAATGGGTTGCATTGCCATTTTTACCACTCATGCTAAATAAACCCGGGAAAAAGAATTTTCAGTTTTTTCCTCTTTCTCACACTTTACCATTTTTCATACTAATCAAACTCAGCCAAAAAAAAAAAAAAAAGATAAAAAGAGGATTGAATGACTTTTGTCCTTGAAGATTTCCATAAAATGCCAATTTTCTAATCCAATTCAACAAAAATCCAAGTGAAATGTTCCAATTGCTATGTAGCTTTTCCCTTTATCCATCAAATATAGTACAAGTACTCACAACCTAGATAGATGCACCTATACATATACACTGCAATATACATCAATATTGACCTAGGAAATTCTTTAAGTTTTAAGTTCAACAAACAAATGCAGACCTTCATAATTTTTGTTTCTAATACAAGACCCTTCCTACCAAACTCAAATGATTGAAATATATTTTCCAAAAAAAATCAAAATACTACAGAACAATTTGATCCCAGTACAACAGCTTCCAACTTCTATCACCAAGAACCCAAACACTTGTTAAAAATTTAAAAAAAGAAAAAGAAAATCAGAATCCCATTATAAGCAATGAATCAAACACATTATATGCACAATGAGATATTCAATTTAAACCAATCAAACCCATAAAAATCACAAACATGGTATTGAGCAATAACATGATATGAGTCTGTTTACCTGACCAGAGCTTTCAGGCTACAAAGATGTATCTGCCTCTTACACACAATACAAGTTATAAAGATGTCTATGACTCTGACCACCTAACCTCCTTATATATATATACACAGAGAGAGAGAGAGAGAGAGAGAGAGAGAGAGAGAGAGAGAGAGAGAGAGAGAAGAAGAAGAAGAAGCTAATAGAGTCCAAATGGAGCATAAGACACGTTTTCAAGCGTGGACTGGAAAATATAGAGCAGTGTTTGAATTGTCTTTAAGAGTAAATTGTTGAGATGTTTCTTGAATGAAAATGGGAATGGAAAAGTGGGCTAGATGAGTATAAAAAACACGAGTTTGCTTTGATGAAATTTTCAAAGCTTGAAATTTTGGAAAACCCATTTGGAATGGCAAGCTTTTTATGGGTAGTTTTTGTCTCCCCACACACCAGAGAGTCAGGGACCAAAACACAGACAGACAGACAGAGGAGAGGAGAGAGGAGGGTAGACAGAGAGAGACAGAGGAGATGGGGCGGTCAAAGAAAGGAAGCTTTATATGATTTTCCACAACAACAACAACTAATCCCAAACAAGGAAAGACGCTTTTTGATATGATACTATTCTTACGTAAACTTTAGGACTTGTTTGGGTCTATTATTAAATATTATATATTTTTTTGTATAATGTATTTATTTTAATTATGTCAGTCAATATTTCTTCTCTATTTTTTTATAAATTTTTTTATTATAAAAAGTTAAAAATACATTTATTTAAAATATTCCAAATCAACCTTTAATATTATATTATTATTATTATAAATAAATTTATTTTTAATAATATTTTATTTTAAAACAGAAGATTCACAATCAATAATATTATTATATATAAAAATTATGTATATATTTTAATTGTATAATCTACTTTATTTTGATTAGAAGAAAAGTTTGCACACATGTAGAGGGCTTCTCGAGTCCATATTGGACTGGAGGGTTACTGTTAGGTTTTTGTTGGCTTAAAAATTCATATCGATAATTTGAATCATTTATTAATATATAAGTTTATTAAGTATTTCATTCCTGTAATAAATCATGTTGATTTAACATTTGTTAATGGGCGAATTACACTAACGCTATATTGGGATTGAGTGATTTGGAGAAAAAGAAAAGAAAAGAAAAGAAATTGAGAGATATGTATTTCTCTTACTTATTTGGATAACTTAAGTAGAGAGAAATGTGGAGAAATGAAGAGAAACGGAGAGAAACTCATTTCTCTTGTAACCCTCATTTTCAATCTTCTCAGAAGTGGAGAGATTGAGAGAGAAAAGAAACTAATCAATTCTTATATTTTCATAATACCAATTTTGTTCTTATAAAAATAAAAGAAATAAAATGATTGAAAATATAAAAATGTTATTTTGGTAATGTAACATAAAATAAGTTCTTTTCTTTTCTCTTATGAAATCTAACCAAACAAGAAATAAAGAAATCACAATCATTTATTTTTTTTTATTTCTTACTTATCCAAACAAGAAGGAGAGAAATTACAATAATTTTTTTTCTTTTATTTTCTCTTATTACTTAAGTAATCATTTCTTTTCTTTTCTCATCTAAGTTCCCAAACATAGTGTAAAGGTAACTATAGTTTGGGGCTCGTGTCATTTTGGTTATTGACTTTTCAATTGTGACACATTTGATCATAAATTTTGATTCTTGTTCCAAATAAGGACAATTGAATATACCATTGCTCAATCTCAAAAGCAAAGTCATCAATTTGATAAAATATAAACTAATCTGACAAAAATAAATATAAATTTTTTTTTAATTTTTAAAAATTATTTCTACCCATCAAAGATAAAATTAATAAATATTTTACACATTTATTTATTTTTTATCAAATTAATTTTTTATCTATCTATTTTGATGATGATCATGTAATATGTAGTTGTTTTTTATTTCATTAAATTAGTTTTTGTTTTTTCAAAAGTCAAATATGGCGACAACTTTGATATCATTATCAAACCAATTAATTAAATCAAAAAATCAAAAGCTAAAAACATTTTATATATTAAATATATCAATTACACATTAAAAGCTTAACAACTACCCATTACATGATCATCATTCAAATACATAGCAAAAATTAATTTGGTAAAAGCTATCGATAGTCATTTGATCAAATCATATTTGTATCAACAATAAATATGATTTTAAAAATAAATTATTAATACAAATATAATTTAATCAAGTGACTATTAATATTTAATTAATATGATTTTCTTACTGAAATAAAATACTCAATAAATCGTACATATTAAACAGTTGAAATTATTAATATAAATTTCGTGATGTGCTCAGAGTACCAACAACACCCTTAAATTAATTTTTCCAAATGAAGAGGTGGGTCTCCCTTACATTAACTACAGGTCAATTTTACAACCCCTCCATACTTCTAATTTACTCTCATATGGTCAGTCATCATGTGTCATGGACTCATGAACGCGCCTATTATCACAACACAAGATCCAACTTCTTTTTTGTTTTTTTTCTCATAAATAAATTATTTTGTATAAATTACATAACTTCTCCTCAAATTTAATGAATTTGTAAAAACTTCTATTGAGATTTTTCAAATAACAAAAAAGGAGATTTGGTTTTAAATTACACTTATCTTTGAGGTTTTAAATTACACTTAATAAAATTGTAAAAATCTCCTTTGAGATTTTTAAAATGACAAAAAACTCTCTTAAGGTTGAGTTTTAAATTACACTGACATCGTTCGAGATTTAATAAAATTATAAAACAAATTCGTTAGGTTTATGAAATAATAGAAATCTCTCTTAAAGTTTAGTTAGTTTTTTTTTTTTTTATATATTGATTTTCTTTTCTGTTGCTTTATCTTTAAAAAATAATATAAATTGTCTATATCATCAAATAATTTAATTACATTTTCAAATTTACTCTTTAAAATTGCGTTCAATTACAAAGAAATAAATTATATAAAAAAAAAAAACTACAATTTCTATGTTCTCTCTATTATGCCTGCAATTAATGTTAATTGTGTGTGCCTTCTTTATGCCTTGTTTGGGAACATGCTATTTTAGTAATTTTTTGAGACAAAACTAAAACAAGTGTCCCTATCTTAGTCTATATATATATATATTAATAACGGGATAACCAGTTAATTTGTACTCACATCAATTAATTCTAAAGCCTTAAAATTAATGACCGGATAAAATTTTAATTACCCCTTAAGTGACTAAAACTCAAAATCTTATATTTTATTTTTAAATTTTTACCGTCTAACCAACTCTTTAAACTTCTAGCCATAGTGTTATTGGTGAATTGAATACATTTCTGCTAATTAAGCTACCCTCCGTTTTCTAAAGCTTGGCATAATAGAAGAAAAATGCTTTTCAAAGAAAAGTTTTCACTAATGGATGATGTGTTACCTTTTTTTTTTTCTAAATAAAAAATAAATAATTGATCACCGATATCTTTCACTAAGTTATTTGATAGTCTTGAAATAATACTATACATTATTTATTACTTAACACTTATTAAATTATCTCTAAAAAAATAATAAAAATATTAAATTTTATAATTTTAATCAATAAATATTAAGTGGTGTCAGATAATTTTCCCCTACCACGTGACATGACAAGTCACCACCATGTCAGCTCTATGCAAGTGGCACCATGGTGTTGGTATAGAGAAGTGAAGTATGGGCCATCCGATATAGTACATGTCTCTATTGTTTCCCTTGGCAAATCAATTCTAATGTACTAATGTCTTAAACATTGATGCTCAATTACAAAAAGTACTTTGGAGCATTGTTGTGTTAAACCTATTGATAGTGTTATTATACTGATAAAGGTTAATTAACAAAATTTAAAACATTTTTTTCCCTTCCCATGTATTAAGGCACTTGTTATTGTTAGTTAGCTAAAATTGTGCTCGATCTTTTCTTAGTTTGGTGGAGTGATTCTCCAATCATGTATGTTTTTTATACTTTGTAATAACTCATCTCACTCTAATACTCGAGTAATGATATATAAATAGAAAAATTATATATAATTAAAAGTAGTAATATATAATAAAATATATATACAAAAAATACATATAAAATGATAGGTTGAGTTGTGTGTTTATCATTTTAAATTTAAAATCCATCAAGATGATTCTATTTACAAAAACATCATTGTTATGTCATTTTAATAAGTAATTCTCTAATTTTTTTTTAAAATTTATCAAATTGATAGAAAATGATAAGACAAGTTAATAATCAAATGGAATGGATGCAATAGAGAGGAAGAGAGACTAGGGATTATGACTCTTCCATTCTTTGTGCATGGATCAAAATCAACAAGGAGTATTCACCCAGAAAAATCAACAAGGAGTGGTCAAAAATCAAGACCATTGGATGGGTTATAGAAATAGACCATTGAACTTTTGGAAGATAGATAAACAGAAATGCCTTGCCAATTCCAAGACTCTCCCTACCATTTGGTCAAACATAACCAATTTATGGGTTTCTTCAATACTATTCTCAATATCCTTTTATATTCTATTTCATGTGTTTATCTTGGACTTATAATAATAATTCAAATCGTTTATCTTATAAATATAGTAGTAAACATCAGTTGTGCAAAAATTCAATTTTATCAGACATCACTAAACACAACAAATTACATTTTATTTTTTAAAATAGACAACAATTATTAGTTTAAACTTAAACCTTCTTCAATCATTTATTGATATTCAATGAAATTAATTTTTTGAATAAATAATCTTTACTTCTAAATTTATAAAATAATGATTCGAATCATGATTGTGAACCAAAAATATGACCCACAAAATAAAATATAGAGAATACTAGGAGCCATTTCGCTTTAGACCCTACTTCTAAATAAAATAAATAAAAGACAGCAAGATCTCCTATGGCTATGCTGATCATTCACCAATTTTCTAATATTATTCCAATATTGTCAAGTTGACGATTTGGCTGCTATTTGCAATTGGGCGAATTTAATAATCTAAATAAACCATATAGACCAAGGTGGTCTCAATACATTTATATGCTATGCACGAGTTTTCTATAATTTATAATAAATAATTCTAAATATAATTTTTTATTTGTGCAACTAGAAAGTTCAAGAAATTAAACAATGAAGTGAAAATTAATTAAAATTTGACCTTCCTATTGATTCATAAATATAGAGAATAAATAAAATAAAATAATGCCATAGAGGGTGCACAATATTCATTTGGCTACAAATGATTGAGTCCACTTTCAACATCATGACATGTACTTCTATTAATATATGTATATATCTATATCTAGTAAATAGAATAGAATAGTAAAACATTGGATAATAATAAATATTGAAACCCAATATAATAGTTAGTAAAATTTATTATTGAAAATTCCAAGTTGGAATAACTCAAACCACTTTATGTCCATTACTATATTTTGGCCAAAACCAAGTAGGGCCGTAGTCACAACTATACTTGCTTTGGAGGGTGAAGCTGCCTATTGAGTTGGAAGTTGATTATAGGTTGCTATAGGATTTAACTACATATTTTGTGTTTTGTTCATTAGGATAAATGTGCTATGACTACTCTACATTGGCCTTGTTTGGTAGAGTTGTGGGAAAGTGTTTATAACTTATACCTAAACAGCTTATAGCTTATAACTTTCAGCTTAAGCTGATTTCCAGCTTATTATTAAAGCATCTCCTGTCCCACTCAAAGAATAAGCTGATTTCTGACTTCCAAAAAACTATAAGCTATAAGCTATAAGCTATAAGCTATAAGCTAAACCAAACACATCAAAATAACTTAAATTAAGCTGAAAGCTGAAATAAACTGTAATTAAGCTCTGCCAAACAGACACATTGTGTAGCTAACTCTTTCTTATAAATAAATAAATTTTGCTTCTTCGATCAATAGAAAAAGAAAAGAAAAGAAAAGAAAAGGTTCATCACTTCAAAATGTTATGAATCAAGTAAAAAATTTATATATGAGTAATGTTGTGATAGCTTAAATTTTTATATCAAAAGTTACCTATCAAATGATTGTGTAATTATTATATTGATATACTAGGCCTCACCTTCAATGCATTTAGGCCTCGTTTGGTAAGTATCTATTTTAACAAAAAATTTAAAAAGTTATTAAAAAAATTAAAAAGTCAACAATTCATACTAAAAAGTCAAAGATTCCATTTTCTTTCTACTTTTTGCACATCTTTTCGTAAAAAGTCAAAAAATTATCCCAAACATATTAATTTTTTTTACATCATATTTTAGCCAAAAAGTCAAAAAGTTACTTAAAAAGCCTGTTCCCAAACGAGGCCTTAAGCTTTGTTTAGTTTTAGATTTTTGGCTAAAAAAAGTACAAAAAGACAAAATTAATTATCTAAGTTAATAAGATAAAATGTCACACCCAAGCTATAATCATTATACTTTTTCTCTCACCAAAGGCAAAAAAACCAAACCAAATGAAGCTAAAAAAGTTAGGCTAAAAAAATTTCAACACAAAAATGCCAACTAAAAAGCCAATGCCAAACAAAAACCTAAAAATAAATGGATGGCACAACATTTGATATATTCAACCATGGATATCTTTCAAAGTTTCGGCACATGAGACTTTAGGCCTGTTTGGTGTAAATTTTTTCAAAGCTAAAAGCACATTTCCTACTATTTCTAGATAATTAATTAATTTTAATTTATTTAAGTTATTTCTACCTCATAAGATATCAACAAAAGTTGTATTAAACACTAACACATATTTTAAAAAACAGAAGAAGAAGAAGAAGAAGTTATAAACAGTTTAATAAGTTTTACCAAACAAATCATCCACATGAGAAATTATAAATATTGATTAGGTGTTTTTAGATGTAACAATTTTTGCCAACTGAACTAATCCCAGTTAATTGTGCTGGTTAGGTTTTTAAAATAAAGAAAAAAATACCATAAGTAGTTGTGATTATAGACATTTTTACAAACTTTTCATCATAAAAGTCTTTGCATACATTGAACTTTCAAATAACGTGGTTTAGCGTTTAGCAATGGGCAATAACAAGTTACAATAACATGTTACCTTTGTGCAATATTGACTATTCCTTTAAGTAGTTTAGGTAACATGTATTAATTAATAAGTTAAAGCTTAATTTGATTGGTAAATGAGTCATTTTGAAATTTGAATAGCTTAAATAAAATAATTAAAAATTATATTTAAAAAATATATATATATTTAACAAATTACATCCCATAACCAATTTAATGAGTGTTTAATTGTATAGTTAAATTGTTTAAATTTAAAAATAACATTTTTAACTATCAAATACCTGTCTACTAGAACCTTTAAGAGGTGATGCTTAAATCTAAAAAAATTAGACTTCAATAGTAAACGATTTGTATAAGCTTCTCCAATTGGGCCACATGAACTAAAATAAGAAATTTAAGAATTAAATAGATGAAATTGATAGTTTAAAAATTAACAGCCCCGCTGCAGACCCCCAGTGGGGATCGTACCCCCAGTGGCCGAAACTTAAAAAAAAAAAAAAAAAAAAAAAAATAGTTTTTTTTTAACCAATCCCAGCGCGCCACCTCACTGGGGTCGACTCCCAATGGGGGTCCGAAGCATTAATCAAAAATTAAATAGATAAAATGATGATAGTTTAGGGAGATAGAAGTGAAATTAACTCAATTAATATTATCTATACTACATTATATAAAACAAAGGTTTTCTTTTTTTTTTTTTAATAGAGAAAAATAAAACAAAGTTTGGAATTGGTGTCCTGATGAAACATTTGCTTTTCTTGTATATGTGAAGTGAAATTTTGCATTCCTAACTTACCCTTCAACATTTCTTACAAATTCACCCACAATCCTAAACTAATGTGGAAATTCACAAAATAAAAATTATTAATAATTGTTGTTTAGATTTTAAATTTTTATTTATTGACATATTATAAAAATAAAATTCTATTTTATTTATTTAAATATGGATAATGCTACGGTACACACCCTCATATGCAAATTACACTATTTGTGAGTATGATTATCACAAATGACATAACTCAATATTGTAAGAGTCATAACTAAAAAATAAAAAAAGTTATAACCAAACATCATATGAGGTATAACTAAACAATTTTTTGATCATAACAAAAAATAATGTCATAACAAACATTATAATGTGTCATAACTAGTAACACAGTAGATCATAACCAAAGATAATTCGTAACCAAAGGTGCATTTAGGGTTTATGATTTAGAATTTCTCCTTATATAATACATTATATTTATATAACCCACACATTTGCGTGAGTATAAAATGCTAGTTAAATGAAGGGTAAATTACACTCACCTCTCTTGAGATTTAGAAAAAATACAGTAAGCTCTACCGTTTTAACATATTGAACTCTCTTGTGATTGTAATTTATATAACACTTAACTCTCTTTTATCAATATTTTTTTAATTATATAGATGAAAAAAATAATATTATCGTATATTTTACACGAAAATATATACATTATGTTGTTTATTTGTGTATTTTTGCAACATGTGCATTGATTTCAATCCATTAACATTACTACAATGGAGATCAGTGTAATTATGTAAAAATTATGAACTCACTGTATGCTTTCAAATTTTAGAAGATGTGTGTATAGTTTTTTATTAAATCAAAGTTGGTTGAGCCAAATTGGCGTCAATTGCGCTATGTATATTATATGATCCACTTATTATTTTAATGGTACGGCTATGTACGAGTTTACAATTTTGATCATCGATCAAGTACCAATGGATTATTAAATCAAAAAAGTAACAATGAATTAAAATTTAAGAAATAATTGTCAATATATATATTTTAATTTCTGCAAATTGAAAGTTCAAGAAATTTTAAAAATAGTTGAAAAATAATTAAAATTTGACCTTCCTATCAAATCATAACTGTAGAGAAAAAAAAAAATGTCGAATAGGGTACACATACATTCATTTTTTTGGGTGCATGTTATTGAATCCGCGTCCAACCATAACATGTACTTCTATTAAAATATGCATATTGTATTTAGTGAACAAAATAGAATATTAAAACATTAGATAATGACAAATATTAGTTGGTATTGAAATTCCAAGTTGCGTAACTCAACCACTATAGGTCCATCATTTTAAAATGTTATGAGTCAAGTACCACATGATATGCAAAAAGAAAGTACCACTTGATGTATTATCACTCAATTATTGTATTAAAAGTTGTAGGGAGTGCTCTGTATATAATTCTAATACAAAATTACGGAAATTTTTACAAATTTATATAAGTAATCTCACAAAAATGAGAATTGAATACGGTGTGCATTGCACACCAAAGAATTTTCTAAAGTTATATACCAAATGATTAAGCATTTTTTTTGGGTACATAATAGATTATAGTTTTGGAGAGAATAGTCAAACCCTTGATCTTTGGTAAAGTATAATAATTTTGGTCAATTAAATTAGTCTAACTGCTTGTGCTAGTTCGGTAAGGTGCTACAAATAAACAATACCATTACCATTTAGGAGATTATCAGCATTTTCCATAAGCTTTCTTTTAGTTTAATTACGAACACATAAACCAAATATATAAAATACACGCGAATAGATAAAATTTTACCAAATTTGGTAGAGAGATCTAGTGAAAAATCCAATTCAATAACTATGTGTTCTTAAACTTACTTATTTTCTTTTATAAAAGCTTTTGTATTTTTTTAAAATTTTTAATGACATGATTGGGGGTTTAGTTATGAGCAACATAACAAGCTACAATAAAATTTTACTTGTTTGCACATTGGCTAGTCTTTTAAGTAGTTTAGGTAGCATTTATTAATTAATTATGTTGAATCAAAGTTAGTTGATTATGCATGGTACAATCACACATTATTTTTATGGTACACTATGTACGGGCGCACAAATTTAGCGTTCAAACAAGTTCTAATGAATTATTAAACCAAAAATTAACAAAGTCAAGCATAAGCATGAATTTTTGTACCTATTAACATTAAATATTCTATCGGTCCATCCCTCTAAAATTCTCAATCCACAGGCTCATTCTAGCTCTACAATATCAGAGCATTATTATTTAAGTATACAAACATGTCCACAAATTCTAATCCTATTTTAATTATGTATGGAAAATATGTCGATCCATCCTTTTGTAATTGCAATCCGCATTCTCGTTCTACCTTTATCATATGACATACACTATTAAATAATATAAATTTAGTCTAAATCCCTATTATCTTGTGTTTTTTTACATCAAATGATATGACAGTTTAATAAATTTTTAATTTGAAATTGACACATCGTGCAATAAAAATGACACAAGACTCGGAGACATAAATTTGAAAATAAATGATTTCATATACCCATATATTTTGTTCAAGGTAAAATTGTCTCATTAATAATACTAAATTAAATAAAATTAAAGATACCCTAAATAGATAGTAGAATGTCTCCATGAAGTTTCAAAGGTGTTTTTTTTTTTTTTTTGTCTTATAAACAAATTTATAATTATCCAAACAAAATTTCTTGTACTAATAAAAAGAAGGGAAAAAAAATAAAAAATAAAGTTTCGTGTAATATACAAATTTTTTTTGGGGCATATTAAGAGCATGAATAGTATAGATTGCTCCCATGCTAGACCCAAAACATGTAGATCACGTTTGGTGCAGTTTATAAGAGTCACTTATATTTATTTATTTATTTTTATGAATTTTGAGAGTCACTGTTAGTATTTGTTGTAATGCTTGCTTACAGTTTTTTAGATATAAATACTTTTAAAGTTAAGAAAAATTGAAATACTTTTAATTATTTCTTTCTAATTATCTAGTTTCAACTTCAAAAAAAAATTATAGCAAACATATCTATATACTAGTAAAGAAAAAACAAACTAATAGAAAAAGCAAAAATGTTTCGTCCCACCAATTGAGGACCCCTAATAGCATAACTACTGACGTGGAAAGTTTCACATGAAAAGAGACTCACGCTCCATTTTCTGCCTCAAAACCCTCTCTCTCCTCTCCTCGATTGATCCAAATCAAAGCTTGCCATGATTAAAATGTTTCTTTACATGATTATATATATATATATCCTTTGTTTTCCTCCTCTCTCTATGTTAATAATTATATATATATATATGCTTTTTACAATCTAAAAAATTAGAGGGTGAAGAAGAAGAAGAAGTGGGTTTGTATAATTGAAAATTTTCTTGCTTGATTTTGTCATTCGAGTTAGTATTTTTGGGATTTACTCCTTTGTGTTATAGAAATCCTAGGTTCTGAATTTCTTGTTGTTAAATTGCTATTAAACAGTGGCGAAGTCAGAAATTCAAGATAGAGGGACACATATTCACTACAAGAAATGTCACTTTTAGCTACAAATTATTGGTCGGCAAAAGGCATAAATTTGGTCGCTGAAACGATTTGCCGACCAAAAATTTCTGTCGCCAAGTTCGTTGCCCATACCCTGTCGGCGATAGTATTGGCGACTAAACTTCATTTGGTCGCCAAAAAATGAAACTTTTCCCTTCTAAATTTCTTTTAGTAGCCAAATGGTATCTTTTCGCCACTAAAACCGTTGGTCACCGAAAGTGAACATTTAGCTACTAATCCTTCGTTAGTCGGCAAACGTGACCTTTCCGCGACTAAATTTTTAGTCACTAAAAGTTCTACCTTAGGCGTGGTGACTTTTGCCGACTAAAACTTTTCGTAGCCAAAAACCTATTAAGATTCATTTCTTTACTTTTTGCCACCAAAAGTTTTAGTCGCCAAATGATACCCTTTTTTCCGTGACTAAAAAATTTAGTGGCCAATAGTTTATTTCTCTCATTCTCAGATTTTTTAGCTACTAATTTTTTGGTGGGAAAAACATTTTGGGTTATGTTTTTGCTACTAAATTATTAGTAGCCAAAACTTTTGATTACCTATTTGGCTACCAAAACATTTGGTGGCCAAATAATTTTATGTTTTTTTAAAAAAAAAAAAAAAATTGCAAACAACCTGTATTCATTTATATTACAACTTTCATTTGTTTGTAAACAACTTTCATTTGTTTGTCTAATGTACAATGTGAGAGATCAAACAAGTTCCTTGAACATTCAAATCTACAAGTTTCATTCAATCTCAGGTAGATATAGCTATGCAAATTGGGAGCTCAAATCTCACATTTGCAAGAAGAAAACAAATTACACATTAAGCACAATTTCTAAGTTATAACTCAAAAATTAAAGTAAAATCCAATATAATGGCCAAAGGGACCATTTAGAAAATACATGTACATTAAAGTGACAAAAATTGGACCATCTACTTAAATAGCAACGTGTCTAAGTAATACAAGGCATGCTACACAACCATTACTAGCACACATTTGTTAACAGTCAACTACAAAACCAAAAGAAAGAATTGTGCTCATTTTGAGAATTGTGCTCTGTTCCCAGCAGAAGGAAAGGTGGAAATGGCAAGAAAGATAGATTCCATTGGGCATTTTGTTAAAGACCATATAATCTCAAAAGGGTTAGAATTTCAATACACAATTCATATATTTCTATACACTTTCTAATATTCGAATCTACTTTTTACACATATATCCCATTAGATGGGTGGTTAGCATTTCCTTTTTTGCGAATTACTTTTCCTAAAAGAAGACACCCTCAAAAGCTCGACGAAATGCCATTGCTTCTGCCTTCTGCCTGGATCTCCAAATTGCATCGTTTACAAGAGCAGTACCTGTTGACTCCTATAATATCTTATCAAACACAAAACAAAAGTGAAGAGCAACCAAGGTCAGTTCCCTCACACACACATATATTTCCTATTGAGATTCATAAAAATTAAAAAAGAAAAAAAAGAAAAGAAAGGAAAAGAAACAGGAAGGAGTGAGAGAGAGAATTGGCAATATTAAAAAAAAAATAGTAATAATGTTGAACAATCTTATCCATGCAAAAGAATTAAATAAATTTATATAACATGTTATATATATAAAGTTTTTATATAAAGATGTGGTTACAATATCTAAAAGCCACCAACCATAAATTATTTAAAACCCATTACATTCTTTCTGACATTAGAAAATGGACATAACAACCCTAAATAGGGTAATATAATAAATAAATAAATGAAAATCTGTCAGAAAGTTTCTAGAACACATGCATTTTACACAAATCTGTCAGACAGTTCATAAAGCACAGGTGCATCTTACATAAAGATGCATTTCAGTTCCTTGGCCCTTGACCTAAGATGAGTTTTTTAACTGATTATATTGCCCCTTCATGTTTCTCTCCTCTCATTCCTTCTGTCCACTGAAGACAGGCACAAACTGTTAATAAAGGATAGATGGATAGAAAGACAAGGATTCCAAAAATAGCCCACTTAAAGCCCATCATTAGCCAATAAAGGAGCTCTTGCATAGAAAGTCATGTTTGTTAGAAATTTAATTTTTAGGAGTTTCTACTTTGTGTAGAATTTCCCTAAATTTTAAGTAAAGCTAGAGTCCTTTCCAGGGCTACTGTCTAGCCTGTTATAGTTTATAAAATTATATTGCAAGAAATGCTATTGGTTAAATGTATAAGAGAGAGTTTGAAAAAGTAGGATATGTCTATACTTTTGACATCATGTTAAACCAATCAATCAATTTCAATCTCCCCTTCAACTATATGCAAGACTTTGTAATGAATGAGATAAAAATCAATAAAAAGGGGACTACTTACTGAGTATAGAAGTAAAATATTCAAGTTGTACAGAAACTTGGGCATTCCACAAATAACCCCAGAAGGCAAACAAGATGTAATGGTAGCTTAAGGTGCTTCCAAATCATGAGATGTAGCGATAGACCTAATACCTTCGCTCTGTTGAAGCAAGGACTAGCCCATGCACCCAGTCAATAAGAAGAACATACCAAGAAGATAACATAGAAATTACACAGCAATCCTTGGTCTTCTCCTCCACCACCTCCAGCAATCCTTAGCCATTGAAGTGTTTGCTATCTTCCCAGAGGTCCACAACCGACCACCACATATACCTAATACCTACACTAATGTATTAAACAAAATAATATATATAGTTAATAGTCAACCTGTTCCTAATTGTGCTTGTTCAACATATTGAGGAGTTTAGAAAGCAACAGGAACAAAAATACAACCTGTTCTGGATAAATTAAGACATGCACACTACAGGCTTTTAATATAAGTTAGTATTCTACAAACACTGAAATTATACTTTCAGGCCCACAAACAAGGTCTATAATATAACTCACCACTCCCATTTCCCAACCACCTTTACAAAGTACCTCATTTGAAGTTAAAACAATAACACATGTTCACAACTCATTGTAAACTCATATCTCAACAGAGTCTTTATGTTCCCCAAATCAATTTGCCGGTAATAAACTTAAGGTAGAAGCAACAAGGCTATAAACAAATAAATAAATAAATAAGTTAATTAAGTTGGAGTTCAATTAGATTTTAATCAGCAAACATGTAATTGGTTGTTAATGATCATCAAAAAATTGAGATTTTCGAGGCCATGATTTCAGCAATCCGAACATGTTCTCGTGGAAGATGAATTGGTGAATTACAAATTTGAGACCTAAAAGGGACAAAACAAAAACTTTCACATCTCTCAATTTCCCACATACCAAAAAACTAAAATTAGTAAGTAAATTTTGACAAACATTGGAGAGAGTAAACAAACCTGAGCTACAGAAAGTGCGTCCTTGGTACCTCGGATCACTTCCTGTATCTGCAAAACACCGAACACCATCACACATTTCTCAGGAAACAAACAACCAAATGAGGGGGAAAAAAGAGTAGATGAAAATGAAAATGGATGAAAAACTTAATGGATGAAAATGAAAACTTACCATCATATACATATACACATCAGTTATGATAATTTCAGAGTAAAACCAAATGTTAATGACTGAGGAACAACCAACAAGGATCAGAACAACATAAATAATTAAGAGGAAGCCACAAGGGCATTATGCTTCTGTGTTTTGTTGAACTTACCTATGATTAATAAACCTTGCAACATTTTCATAATGTGTTTGCATCTAAACAAAAAGCCCATCTACAAAGAGCCATAAATGCAAACAGTGACCACTGGTAACACCGAATGGTATATATATATAGAGAAGAGAGAGAGAGAAGAGAGAGATGAGAGAGAGATGAAGGAGAGAGAGAGAGAGAGAGAGAGAGAGAGAGAGCATACGCGAGACGGAGCATCAATGGAGCAGAGTTATTCTCAGCGATGAAGCCTCTGGATCTCGGCGGTGGCGGTGGCGGTGGATCTGTGAAGATCGGCGGAGGAGGAGGCGACAGCGTGAAAAGAGGCATCGACAGAGGTGGTAGCGGAGGCAGTGGTGGTCGCAGCAGTCACGATGGCGATGGCGGAGGAGGAGGAGGAGGAGGTGCTCCGGTTGCCGGCGAACGCAGGAGGAGCGGCGGCAGGACGGCGACGCAGCTGGACTCCTCAACCCTTCATCTCTTAAACGAAGAGATGACCCTAATATTTCATTGGAGAGGTATTGATCTCACCCATCAATTAATTTGTAAAAACCCTCCAAAATTTCAAAAATCCCTCCAAATATTTAGCCATCCAATTTATTTGTTCAACTGATCTTAGCCATCCAATTTATTTTCCATCGGGACTAAAGCCTTTGGTAGCCAAATCTCTACCTACGGCGACCAAAATGTTTTTTGTCGCTGAAAATAAACTATTGGCGACTAAAACTTAGTCGCCAAAGGTAAAAAAATAATTTTTTTATTTTACAATCGGCGACTAATCTTTTGGTAGCCAAATCTCTACATACAGCGACTAAAATTGTTTTTCGTCGCTGAAAATAAACTATTGGCGACTAAAATTTTTAGTCGCCAAAGGTAAAAATAATTTTTATTTTACAATCGGCGACTAAAGATTTTGGTAGCCAAATCTCTACCTACGGCGACTAAACTTTCCAATCGTCGCTGAAATAAACTATTGGCGACCAAAATTTTGGTCGCCAAAGATAAAAAATAAATTTTTAAAAATTTATTCGGCTACTAAACAATTTAGTAGCTAAAAGTAGCTCTACGGCTACTAAAATTTATTTTAGTCGCCAATTGTGATATGTTTAGCTACTAAAAATTTTTTTAGTCGCTAATTGTAATATTTTTAGCTACTAAATTTTTTTTGGTCACCAATAATCAACATTCCCCTACTAAAAAAAATTAGTAGCTAAAAAGTTGACTTTTTGCCGACTAAAATTAATTTTGGTAGCCAATTCCCACACTTTTGGCGACTAAATTTGTTTTGGTAGCCAAAAGTGGTCGCCAAAAATGTGTTTTCTTGTAGTGATTACTCACATCATTCAAAAGAAGAAGAAAAAAATCCACAATAAACAACAATGAGATACTAATCAGTGTGTTTGGTTTCAGTTTTCTGAATTCATTTGGAAATTGAGTTTTTTATTTTTTATTATTTTTTTGTTTTTAGTGAATATTTTTAAAATTTTAAGCAATTTCTTTTTACTTTTTTAGATGCACCTTACTTAGATGTATCTAAATAGTAAAATATTTATGAAATAATATTTTAAAAAATTAATAAATACACAAAAATATGAAAAATGTACTGAATGTTCTTTTTTTTTTTGTATTTTTGATATTTAGTGATTTTTTTTTTATAAAAAAATTCACAAATATTATACTTTTTAAGTGTATTTATGTTAGGTGTGTCTGAAAATAAAAAAAAAATTCTTAAAATATTAAAAAAAATTCAGTAAAAATAAAAAAAATACGAAAAACGAAAAAATAAAATTTTCTAAAAGTGAATTTTGAAAACTGAAACCAAATAGATGACTAATTTATATATATACATATATATTTTTGGATCCATTATTAAGATTCAATAGTAAATTATCATGATAATTACATCAATATAGCTTAGAAATTCACAATCAACAACTCAACTGGATTTATGATTAACAAAATTTAACACTATCAACTCAATAAAAAAAACCCCACAATAGAGAAAAACAATCAACTAAACAAATCTCATAATAAGAAAGAAATGTCCAATTAATTCAATTCTTACCATTAACTTCCAGTTGAAGTATAAAAGAATTACCAAAAAAAAAATATAATATAGCACTTTTAAAATTTTTAAAATACAAAGAATTTTACATGATTTAAGAAGGGATACTATTATAATTTTATAATAGACAAATAAAATAGAAATTTCATATATAAGAGAACAGTGATGCTAGGGAGCTCGAAAACGAGCTCCCCCTAATCCCCCGAATTCCATTTTTTCTTCAACAGGAAGAAGAAGACGGAGGGGCATGGCGCGGCGACGGAGGGCAAGGCCGATCGGAGCTGCGATGATGGCGGCGCTGCGATGATCGGCCGATCGGCCGGAATGCAGGGCCCCATTTGTGTGTGTGTGTCTCCCTCTCTTTCCCTCTCTCCTCTCCGCTCTCCCTCTCCCTCTCCCTCTCCCTCTTCCCCGTCTGTTTGAGCTCGAAAATGTCGAAGGGTTGGACGATGGCGATCGGCGACGGATCTGCGACGATCGGCGGCTGGCAGGGCGACGATCGGGGCTCTCTCTCCCTCCCTCCCTCTGCTTTCTCTCTCCTCTCTCTCTCTTCTCTCTTCCCCTCTGCTTCTCCCTCCCTCCCTCTGCTTCTCTCGCCGAAAATGGAAGAAAAAAGAAAAAAAAAAAAAAAAAAAGAAAAAATCCCCAAAACGACGTCGTTTTGGGGATTAGGGGATTAGGGGGAGCCAATTTCGAGCTCTCAATCATTATTCATAAGAGAAATAGTATACAAAATATGAAAAACTCAAGGAGGCATGTGGACCTCCTTACGTGGCTTGCCTCTACTGTTGAATATAGTTTTGACCATTATAATTGTAAAAATATGTATCTATGTAATCATGATGAATGAGTTTCTTTAATTTGTGATAATTTTGTATTTCTTGTATCATTTGCCATTGCCTATTCAATGTTAAATTTATTTCTGAACTTTTGGTAAAATTGGGTATGTTCTTCTTAATATCCGTTAGTGAAATTTTTGCTTGTCGCCGAGTTTATTGCAGTTCAATGAGGAAGTGTTTTGGCATTATTTATCCATGTGGAGGAGCAACCATGGATCACAGATAATATCCATAGTTTTTTTATTCTGAAATTAAGGACGGAGGAGATGAAGATCACCGGAGACAGGACACCGACGAAGAGAACTCTGAGATAAACAAAAGGTTTGTGAGGATGGGAGAGAGAGAGAGAGAGAACCAAAAGAAAAATGAGGGTTGCGATGGGTTTGCGAGGGCGATTGCAGCGCCGGTAAGTGGAGGGGAAAAGGGGAGGGAGTTGCTGATAGGGCTACAAACGAGCCGAGCTTTACTGAGTTTGAGCTCGGCTCGTTTGCTTATTGAGCTCGAGCTCTACTCGATAAGTAATTGGGCTCGAGCTCAGCTCGTTAATATTAGGGTGAGCAACGAATATACCGATCCGCCAAACCGATCGAACTGAACCGATCCGTTGCATTTTGACGAAGCGTTGATAACGAGCGGACGGTTGCAGATTGATTTTTTCCAATCCGCAATCTGGCGGACGGATGGCGGATTTGAGATTTCTTTGGCCGCAACCGAACCGCCAAACCGCGAGTACCTAGTAATTTATAAGACTTTGTGTTTTCAGTTTGTTTAAATATTCTGTTTGTGTTTTTAATTAAAAAAGAGTTTAAATATTCTGTTGAAATTTTTTTCAATTTGAATGTCTTTTTTTTAATTGAAAAAAAATAAACGTATTATTTATCTATATTTTTTGGTTTTAAATCTATCTCAAAAAATAATAAATAGAAAATATGATATATGTTGGTTGGTTTTTATTTTTAAAAACAGATATAAATGTAACAATACAAAGACATACAATCTCTACTACTGCTCTGTTCATGGTTTCGGTGGTTTGAATTGTTTTTATATTTTAAAAATCACAGACTGTAATACTTTATGTTGATGCATGCTGTGACTGTAGTATGTAGATGAGACATGCAGTGATTGTGATATTCTAAAGTTTCAAACTTTCTTGCTTTGGATGAGGCATGCAGTGATTGTAATATTTTTTTAAGTCATTGACTGTAATACTTTTTTTTTTTTTTTTGAGGAAGTGTATAAGTTGAATTATGCTGAAAATTTATAAAATTTTAAACCGTCAAACCGATTCGCATCCATCCGCCAAACCGCCAATCCACTCAATCCACATCTGTCGAATTGGCGGACGGATGCAGATTGATTTTCTCCAATCCGCCAATCTGGCGGACGGATGGCGAATTGGAGATTCTGTGACCGCAACCGACCCCGCCCACCCCTAGTTAATATTAATGAAACTCGAGTTCAGTTCGGCTCGACTTCGTTCGATAAGATTTTTTTAAAATATGATTATATTATTTAAATAAAAATATTATTAATATTATTTAATATATAAATAATATATTTATTGTATAATTTAAAAAAAAATAAATGAGTCAAGTTTGACGAGCTGAGTTTATTTGAGTTCGAACTCGACTCGTTTATTAAACAAGTCTAATATTCAAGTGCTTGTTTATGAACAATTTGATTCATTTGTAACTCTAATTGTCAAAAGGAGATGAAACAGAGGATGTAAGAGAGAGAGGATGTCGGAGAATGCCTTGCACACACTTAAGAAAAGTCCTTTTTTCTAAAGGCAGTGCATGAAATACACGCATTACTGTTGCAAAATTTCTTTGAAATGTGTTTCAAAGTCCACGTCATTAGGGATTGTGGTAGTGCGGTGGTCTATGGCACAAGTGTAGAAAAAGTGAGATAAGTGTAGTGCACATTGTGCATGGATAGTGTCACAAGAGGTTCATATTGAAAAACTCATTCATGTTACAAAATGGCTTTATTATCAAAAACAAACTCATGTACCAATGTTGTCCTCTCTAGTCCCAACATAACACTTTGTATGTGTGGATAATTTTGGGAGAGGACCTCGTATATGCGCTCGGCAGCTTTTTCGGCGGATTAGTCATGGGTCCAAAAAACCTGAGAATACCGTGAAAGACCTAAAAAAGCTAATTTTGGTTCGTTGGGGGCCAAAAATTGAGACAAAGGGTAGCCTACGTGATTAGGGCTATCTTTATCAGATGTAAGGTTTGGGTTTTCAGTTTCATTTCATCTCTTAATTTTTTCTTTTTCTTTTTCTTTTTCTCTTTTTTTTCTATGTTAGAATATTTGTGTTGTAAATAATATAATATTTCTAATCAAATAAAAAAGCAAATCAATTTTTTTTTATTAAATAAGAAAAATTTTTAAAAAAATATTTCTTATCAGTTAAAAAAAAAATGCTAATTTTTTTAGTAACTTTTTTAACTTCTAAAAAAGTTAAAAAATATCTCATTTGTGAATTGATTTTTTTTTTTAGCCTATTTGATATTTTTTTTATAATTTTTTTTTATTTAAGTATTTGAGAATGATTGTTTTAGTTGAATTGAAAAATGTGAATTAATGAGATGTAAAACTTTTTTTAGTGAATTTTTAATTTTTTTGTAATTTTTAAAATATTTTAACCAAAAAATTAAATTGCCAAACGGACCTAAAAAAACTAATCCCAACACCATTTGGCCTCATATGAACAGGGTAATTTTGTCATTTGGTGAAACTTGAAAGAGCCAAATGAAAGAAAAATATATTCTATTTAGCTTGATTTTTCAAATTTTGTTTCTGGACGAATTTTTAATTGTTTTAGTGAATTTTTTTCTCATATTTTGGTTAATTTTGTTTGGGGTAATTATAAAAAAATTTGAACTTTATAATAAAATAAACTAAGTTTTTAATTTTGTCAATTTAAATTTTAAAATTTTGATTTGTTTTCAATTTAAATCACTCGCCTATTTTCCTTAAAGTAAAACCAAACGAAAAATAATATTTTAATCATTAAACTCAATGTAAGTATATATAAAATGTTTAATGTAATATTTTTATGAATTTAATGACTAAAATATTTATTTTTTTATTGATTTTATTTAACAAAAATAGACAAAAATAACTTAGATTAAAAATAAATTCAAAATATAAGATTTAAATTGATAAATTAAAAACTTATGATTTATTTTGTTACATATCTCAAATTTTGGATTTTTTTTTTGTTAAAACTTTTAAAATGCATTGATGTACCTAAAAAGTTCTTTTTTTTTTTTTTGACTAAAATATAAAATTAAAAAAATCACTGAAAGACAAATAAAAACCGTATGAAAAAAAATCAAACCAAATAAAGTGTAAAAAAATTCAGTGCCTCCACGTAAGGGACAGTTTGGCATTGAAAGAATTCAATGAATGTGAATTAACTTCCTTTGTCTGCCACCCATTCATCTGTCACGGTGGTTTGACCGCCTGCAATATCGACCTTGACTTTTGCATGCTCCCACACTCTAGTGGTGGAGTTGAAATAGTGGAATTTTGCCTTCATTTGGGAAGCCCAAACTTGGATTTTTTTTGGTTAGTTTACTCACAAAAAAAATAAATTTTTGAGTTTAATGAGATAAAATATTATATTTAATTCATAATTATTACATTTTTTTTTATAAAAAAATTTAAAAAATCAAAAAAATTAAAAGTCCTTTCCAAACTAAGTTTTTTAGCCCCAAACTAAAATAATAATAAAAAATAAAAAAATCAACCCACTTTCCAAACGAAGGCTTTGGAAACTTGGGTTAAAAGTTACGTTTGGAATTTGGGGGTTAAAAAAGCTAGATGGCTGGTGTTTTGGGAACTTTTTAAAAAAGTTAGGCTCTGTTTGGTTGTGTTTTGAAAATGTGATTATACACCTACACTTGAGCATGACGTTTTCCAAAACTCTGCAGAGAACTCTGAGACAGGCGCACGTTTCAGAGATTTTTTTTTTTGTAAATTTTGGCAGACGTTCGGCCGATCGTCCAGAATAGTGATTTTTTTTTTTTTACAATTTTTTTTTTTTGCAACTGATGTATAATCGAAAAAAACAATTTTTTAAATTTTTAAATTTTTTTATGTGCTTTAAAATAATTTTGAGTTGTGTGAATTGTAAATTTTTGTATCAAATATCAAATGTCACATCAACAATTTCCCACTCTTTTCAAAACTCTTTACCAAACAAATTTTCTACACTCACATCATAATTTCAAACCCCACAAACTCAAAATACAACTCATACTCTCAAATCATAATTACAAAACACAACCAAACGCAACCTTAATTTTTTGATTTTTTAATTTTTATATATAAAAAAAAAGTCAGTTTTTTAACACAAAACAAAAAAGCTAAAAAGTCCCCGTTTGGCACAACTCTCAAATTATAATTTCACCCATTGATTTGAGTGTGTTGTTTGTTTTGAGCTTTTAAATCATAATTCTACACCTATTTCTCAAAACTCAATTCAAAAACATAATCATTACTTTTCAAAACTTATAACCAAACACATAACTCAAAACTCTTTTTAAAAACTCAATTCAAATCAATATTTTAATATTTTAAATATTTAAATATTAAATATTCTGTCACGATTTTTTAATTTTTTAAATATTTTAATTTCAAAATATTACGATTTTAATTTTTTAAATTTTAAAATATTTATAAAAATAAATTCAAACTCTATTTTATGAAAATATTTTTAAATATTTTAATTTTTTTTTGTTATGTATTTGGTTACGATTTGAATGTAGAGTTGTAAAAGTAATATGGAGTTTCGAGTCATGTGTTTGATTATGAGTTTTATAAATAATTTATTAATTGAGTTTTGTTTTATGTGTTTGGTTACGATTTGAGTGTAGAGTTGTTATTAAATTTAAAATATTAACATTTTAAATTATTTATTTTTTGAATATTTAAATTATTTAAATTTTTGATTATTTATTTTAATTTTTTACTTATTAAATTTTTTAGATTATTTAAATTATTTAAATATTTATGATTTAAATTTTTTGAATATTTATTTTGGAAAAAAAAATTATTTCCTTTGTAGTATTTTCAATTAAAAAATGATTAATGTATTTTCTGTTTAATAATAAATTTTTTAATTGAATTTTAAAAAGAGTTTGGTTATGAGTGTTGATCAGAATTTTTAATAGTGCGAAAGTAGTGTGTTTTGTTATGAGTTACAACAATTTGAATTAAGTTTTGAAAATTGTTTTCAAAACTCATAACCAAACAAACTTTCTTACTTCACATGTCAAATCAAACTTTCAAAACTCAATTACACACTCAATTCAACACTCTATTCAAAAATCATAACCAAACAAATTTTCTATACTCAAATTATAATTCCACAACTCACAAACTTAAAATACAACTCATACTCTCAAATTATATTTACAAAACTCTACCAAACACAAGTTTTTTTACCAACTTTTCAAAACACCACAGAGTCATTTGGGAAGTCTAAACAAGCTAGGTATGAAATTACAATTATACTTTTTATATTATTTAGGTTATATATGGGTGACAATGTAAATTTACTAAATTGGGTGAGAATAGTTTAGTCATTCTATTGTGATGTGACATTATAAATAAATATTAACAAAAAAAAGTTTAAAACAATTTTTTACTAACTTTCCAAATTACTTTCCAAAAAAGCCAAACAATTTGGTAAAAAGTCAAAAGTCAACTTTTTACTATCTTCCCAAAACACTCATATGTGCGTTAAAGTGTATTATATGATATAAAAGGTTATTTTGGAAAGATGATTAAAAGTCATTTTTTTAACTTTTAACTCATTTTGAGTCACATTATTTCTCATATTTATTTATGTATTTTTTAAAAAATTTAAAAGTCAAATTTTAACCATTTTATCAAAATAAGTCAAGGTGGCTTGTTGGATTTTAACCAAACTTTTGACCTTTTTAGACAAATGATTTGGAAAGTTGGTAAAAAATTACTTTTGATTTTTTTGATTAATATTTGTTTATAATGTCAAATCATAATAAAATTACCAAACTATCCGCATTCAATTTAAAATATTTACAACTTTATTCATGTAGTACATTTTGACCCATGAATGATAGAATTGTAATTTCATTAGTGACTAAAAATCAACTTCTCAAATGAAAAAAATATATAAAAAAGTCAACTTTTAACTTTTGCTACAAACCTAAAAAAGTGACTAAAAATCAAGTTTCCAAAACCCCCAAAAAATGAGATCTAATTATCTCTATTAAGGCCTGGTTTGGGATCTTTGAAAAAAGATAAAAAGACAAAAAGTTATTAAAAAAGTTAAAAAGTTATCACTATTCACCAAAAAAAAATTATAAAAAAATTATTTTTATACAAAAAAGGTACAAATCATGTTGACGTGAGTTGCCTTTTGCTAACTTTGGTGAGAACAAATTACACAGGCGGAGGCAAACTTAAGGGCGGTGCTGTTCGGCCCATGAGGGCCATCCCGAGTCTCATTTTGATAATCTGAACCGTTCAATGTTTGTAAAAAATCACGTTGATCAGATATTGCTAACTACATGATCAAATCAGTTTTGTATAAAAAAATGATGGTTTTATAGTTAACGGCTGACAAAAAAATTAATTCGATCAAATAGCTATTGATATCCGATTAACGTAATTTTTTACAAACATATAGTACTCGATGAATTTTACACATTGTTGATCGGTTCCAATTACCAAAACGAGACCCGTGGTGGCCCCCACGGGCCGAACATCACCATCCAAATCAATGCTTGAAAAGGAGGCAAGCATATCTTATATGCTAGTCTGCCACGGCTCTGCCCCAGCGTACGGCCTATTTCTCTCTCCCTTTTCTTATACACTAAATTATACAATTTTTTAATATATATTTTTTCATAAAAAGTCAAAAAATTATCCCAAATAACTATATTTTTTTCCTCAACTTTTTAGTCCAAAAAGTCAAAAAGTACACTTATTTAGGACATTCCAAACAACCTCTAAATGTTTGTTAATTTATATGTGTGTTAAATGCTTGTTAATTTAGTGGTGTTTTAGGAAATTGGTAAAAAGTTAATTTTGACTTTTTTAACCAAAAAAGATAATTTTTGAGATAGGAAAATGTCTCGTAGCTCAAATTTTGTGGCTTAAAAGTGGCTCAAATGGCCAAAATCGTTTTGGCCATTTGAGCCACTTTTGAGCCACAAAATTTGAGCTACGTAGCATTGCCGTTTGAGATAGTAATTTTGGTAAAAAAATTAACTTTTTTGACTAAAAAAATTAAAAGTTAACTTTTTGCTAACCTCCCAAAGTAAGGGTTGGTTTGGGATATTCTAAAAAAATGTACTTTTTGACTTATTGGCTTATATGGGTTGGGTTTGGGTTAAATTTGGTGTAATATGTTAGAAAGGTAGTGTGACTTAAATAAAATAGGCCACAGCTTCTCTCCAGTCCAAATCTGGATTGGACTGTGCTGTCCGGCCCTTTGGGGCCCACTACGGGTCATGTTTCGATAATCTAAACCGTTAAATATGTAGAACTCGTCGAGTACTATATGCCTGTAAAAAATCACGTATCGGATATCGATAGCTATATGATCAAATCAGTTTTTTATAAAAAAAAATGGACGGTGAAAAATAAACGGCTTACAAAAAACTGATTTGATCATATAGCTATTAATATCCGATCAACGTGATTTTTTACAGGCATATAGTACTCGACGAGTTCTACACATTAAACGGTTTAGATTATCGAAACACAACCCGTAGTGGGTCCCAAAAGGCCGGACAGCACCGTCTAGTCTAAATTTAAACTGGAGAGAAGCTGAGCCCAATAAAATAATGTAACTTAAATAAGATAAAGATTTTTTAACTTTTTTATATTATTTAATAGATGCCAAACTCAATTTTAAGTCTTAAAAAGTGAATGCGTACGTAAAGGTCAATTGTCAAAAAGTTAGAAAATCAGCAAAAGAAGAGGGAGAGAGAGCAGCAAGGACACGCCTGTGCCTGCCTGTCCGCTTTCCCCTCATTCGCCTCTCTCCCTGTGTCTCTCCTACCCTGCCCTTGCTAAACATCGTTTCTTCCGTTTTAAAATATTAATTTTTTATTTTATTTTTTTATTCTAAAATATTAATTACTTTTCAAAAATTAAATATAAAAATAATATAAATTTCTCATTTTATTCTTCTTTTAAATTGATTAATAATATAAAAAGTACAATTATAACATTGATATTTTAAAAAAATACTATTAAAGGGTATTTTTAGAAAATTAATTTTTTTTAAATATAATAATTATACTATCAAAAAAATTAAATTCTCCAAGGATTATTATTTTGAGACAGAGGGATTAGTTAACTACAATGTTATACCATTGGAGAAGGAAAAAAAAATCATTACAAAAAGTTAGGATTTTAGAGATTAAATTTTTGATATAAAATTAATTTTTAGGGATTAAAATTTTTTTATTATATTTTTAATAACGAGAATTAGAAATTAGTGATGAGTTATTATCTTTTTGGTATCAAATTTTTTGTCTACAAAGTAAACTATTTTGAGATCAAATTATTTTGTTCCTAAAAGTTTATTTATTAGTGATATTTTCAAAATTTTATTTCTAAAAGCCTTATTTTTGACTTTTCAGGATTAGTTTTAGCGACTATCTCCACGACGATATAAATTGATTTTTAAATGTCTTTTGTAATAAAATTTTTACTTTTAGATACTCAAAAATTTAATCTCTAAAACTCTTATATATTGTAGTGATAATTTGTTTGCTAAATCAGTTAATGGCTGACACTAATAGCTCTTTAATAGAGCTGTTGGAGATGCTCTTACTAACTTAAGAGCTAAAAGAACAAAAATGATTTTATAAGTTATAAGAGGAAATAAAATAAAAGATTATGAATTCTATTTATTTTGTTTGGATAGATAAGAGAAAAAATAAAAGAAATAATATTGATTTCTCTCATATCTCGTTTGGTTATGCTAAATAAAGAAAAAAGAAATGAAATGAAATGATATGATGTTATATTACTAAATTAACTTTTTATAGGTGTTAGTCGTTTTAAAAATGATACATCACTTTAATTTTTGAAATCTTAACAGAGCTCTAATGACTTGATAATGAAAAAAAAAAAAAAAATCACAAACATCACATTATTATGGGGCCCACACACCATTAGAGCTCTCAAGAGCTTTTATTTTAGAGCTCCTAATGTTTTTTCTAGTCTTTTTATTTGTTCCATATCTAAAAGGATAATTTTGGTATTATAACAAAATAATATTTGGTTGGTTTCATTTCTTTCCATTTCTCTCTACTTTTGAAAAAATTGAAAATAGGAGTTATGAAATAAATATGTTTATCTCCATTTCTTTCAATTTCTCTCATATTTGGTAATCCAAACAAGGGATTAAAATCCATTTCTCTCCATTTTTTTTTTTTTTTTTCCTCTTCAAATCACTCAAATCAAACAAAGTGTCAATATTTTTTCTTTAAAAAACACTGGTCACCTCAAATGCTTTTTTTTCTTCACAAATATATATATATATATTAAAAGCAATTCCAATGATTCATGCTATAATAGCATTGTCACAACTATCATTTAGCATGTTATAGTATAAAAATGTCAAATTATAGTAATATTGCCACAGTGATGATATGCTATTTTTTATTAATCTTTTTTTGTCTTTTGTGATTTTTTTTAAATTAATTTTTTTTTATTTTATGTTCTATATGATTAGATAAACCAAAAAAATTTAAAAACTGAAAAAAAATAAAATTATATCCTTCTATGTCATCCATCATTTACATACCATTAAAAAAAAAAACTAATTGGCAATTCTCATATACTATTTTGACATATTAAAACTTGCCATTTTTGAAGACCTGCCTACCATTCTCATATACTATTCTGACCTAGGGAGTTCAAGACTTTGTTTCAACTAATTTCTCGAGTATATATAGACTTTGATCTTACATATATTAAGTAATTATCGAGCCTAAATCTTGAGATAGCCTCAAGGGATAGTCAAAAATATAACCATTGTTTTATCAACATTTTTTTGAAGCCCAAACTATCAATATGTAAAATGGTCAAAAAATAAAGAAGGTTAATCGGATTCATTTTGAATTAAATTAAAATTAAAATCATAAATTTCATTTTTTGATATTTTTATTTTTATTTTTTTAAATTCGGAACCAAACTCTCCTCTTGAAAGCCCAATTCCTTAGTAAGCCCATTTCGCTCTGGCAATTTTTGGCCCTCCTCTGGCAACTTTCCGACAAACTTTCAACAAGATGTAAAAATATTTTTTAAGTATAGATTTGAATATTTGATGCCTAGGAAGCAGGGTTAGAGCTTCTCTCCCGATTTGTAACATAGATTTTTTAATTTTTGACATCCACAATAGTTCTTGCTTCTTTCAATCCTTATCCTTATTATTGTGGGTGTTTTTCTTCTTCAACTCTGGTTTCCGATGGTGATTGATGTACAAGAGGCAGTAGTAGTAGCGATGGAGTTGAGCAGCGACCGCAAGGACAATGATGATAGCGACAATGGAGTTGAGTTTTATTTAGATGTAGATCTTATTTTTCAAATTATATTTATGAGAAGATTGGTGGTTTTTCTAGATCCTCGCTGGTTTTTTGACGAATTTTGTAGTTTGTTGTTGTAATTTCAGTAGGTTTTTTGTTTGGCCCTTTGTTGTTTTCTTTTTTATTGTTTTGTATAATGTTAACTTTATTTTAATATAATTTTAATTCATCAATAATATTACCATTATCAAAATTTTATATTATATTTAGTTTGTCATAATAACCATTGAATATTAGCACAGTTCATGTGTAACACTTTGCACTATAATGGTGAATGTGTTACATGAAATGATAAATTAAATATTATACAAAGATATTTATCAATTCATTCAATTTTAACCCTATAGTGTTATCCTTTTTGTATTGTTTATAATTTTAAAAAACTTCAGAATATAAAAATTGATCATAAAATCGTCCATTATCCTCTCATATGAAATGGATCCACTACAAGAAAAAACAGATTTCGCGACTAAAAATGGAATTTTCGTCGTTGAAAGTATGAGAATTGGCAACTAAAATGGAATTAGTTGCCAAAATTGAATACTTTTGGCGACTGAAACAGTTTAGTAGCCAAATGTATAGTTATTGGCAACTAAAAGTCAATTTAGTCGCCGATTATATGGGTTTTAGCGACTAAAAGAATTTTAGTAGCCAAAAGTGAAGGTTTTTGGTGACTAAAAACATTTAGTAGCCAAAAGTATAGGTTTTGGCGACTAAAAAATAGTTTGGTCGCCGATTATACGTGTTTTACCAACAAAAAAAAATTTTGTAGCCAAAAGTGAAGGTTTTTGGCTACTAAAAAAAATTTAGTAGCTAAAAGTGTACAATTGGCGACTAAATTTCAGTTTAGTAGCCAAAAGTGGACGTTTTTGCCGACTAAAAACAAGTTTAGTCGCCAAAACTAGTTATTTTTAGGCGGAACTTATTTTTTTAGCGACTAAAAAATATTTAGTAGCCCAAAATTACATTATTGGCGACTAAATGCCTCAATTTTTTTTAGTAAATAATTTATTTTTTACATAAATTATATTGCTTAAAAATAATTATATTTATATATATAGTTTTATATTAATACGGGTCAATATACTATATAAATAATATATATTGCATATATATTCATAGGATGTTGTAGTGGTATAGTGGAGGGAGTGTGTTGTTAAAGGTTTAGAAAGTAGAAGGTTGGTGATTCGAATCTCAGAAAAAGCAGAAAAGTTAGCCCTTTTTTTTTTTTTTCACCGAACAACCTTTGGCGATTAAACAGTTTGGTCAGCGTTCCATCAACTATTGGCGACTGAAAGATTAGTCGCCAAATGTATAATTTTAAACAGTGGAATTGAGTATTGGCGACCAAAACTTTGGTCGCTAAAGACCTGTCTTTTTGCCGACTAAAACCTTTTTAGTCGCCAAAACCTTCGGCGACCACGTATTCGCGGCAAAACCGGTGACGAAAAAATTTAGTTGGGGAAGGTAAAAATGCAACTTTTGGCGACTAAAAATAGACCTTTGGCGACTAAAAATTTAGTCGCTAAAGGTGATTTTTCTTGTAGTGATCCTTCTTTTTTGTGAGTTACACACCGATGTGATTTGATTCTGTAATTAATTTCTGTACAAATAAAATAATTATTATAATTTTGAGCATTCAATGAATCAGTAGCTCATGATTTGTGTGTGCTAAGAATTATTATATTTAATCATATCAAAGATAGTAGTCTATGGCCATATTTGATTCACAAAAATAATAGTAAAAGTATTAATAATTCCATCAAATATCAAATTAGTGTGGTATTCTCTATCCAATTGGATTAGTAGGATAAATTATCCCCATGTCCATTGTTTGATTTGCATTGGATTAGTAGATAAAAGAGTCTTTTATTTATTTTCCAACTCAGGATATATAATCTCACCTCTACCCTATTACTAATAATCTTACAAATTTGTTAGATTAATTATCCATTGGATTAATAATCCTGAAACAAAATTTCACAACAAACACAGGATTATTAGGCCCACTGATTAATAATCTCAATTCCATACTTTAATCCTGTCAATCAAACATAACCTTTACGAATTGTGAAACTAATTTTGCTTATGAAAGTGATTGTTAAAAAGTAAGCATTACATTGTTAAAATACCATTACACATTGCACAAATACAGCTTGTTTGGTTCCTATTTTCAGAATTCATTTTTTAGAAAATTGAAATTTTTTATTTTTTGTATTTTTTTTGTTTTCATTGTTTTTTTTTTAATATTCTAAGCAATTTTTAAAAATTTTTTAGATACACCTAACATAAATACACTTAAAAATATAATATTTGTGAAAAAAATCTTTAGAACATTCACTAAATACCAAAAATATAAATTAAAAAAATTACGAGAATTTAATACATTTTTGTATTCTTGTGTATTTATTATTTTTTATAAATATTTTACTTTTTAGATATGTCTAAATAAGGTGCAAATAAAAAAGTAAAAATATTGCTTAAATTTTAAAAATATTCACTAAAAGTAAAAAAAAACGAAAAATAAAATATTTAATTTTTAAAAACTTAAATCCAAAAAATTAAAACCAAACACATTTAGAGGTTATTATCATGTTGTTCAAGGTCAAAGTAGACAAGTAATGCAAGAATTCAGCATTAAAATTACTCCAATGTATGATTTAAGCCCGGATAATAGCATTTTAGTCGGCACATAATTTTGTGTTATAGATGTTTTTATCTCCATAATCTGATTATTATGACTCAAAATTTTGGCCGGAACAAGAGAACCAAAATATTTAAGAATTGAGAGTCACCTTATAAACCTCAAATTTATATACACATGTATAAATACTTGATAATGAAACATTTGCACAGATATGATTATTTATTATCTTACCCTATACTCTTCTTTTAATTCTTGTTTCATGCTTGAAGCTTGGAAACACATTTTACTCTTACCTAATAAATGGGCAGACATGTGCACAAATATGATTATTTATTATCTTCCCCCAATCTCTTCTTTTAATTCTTATTTCATGTATAACTTTTCTTTACATGTTTGAAGCTTGGAAACACATTTTACACTTACCTAATAAATGGGCAGACATGACTACAATTCAACTTTGTATGTTGCTCCAAAGATGAATGATTTTATATAGAATGACTGGAAATTTTATGGTGTGTGCATCTTATTTTTGTGATGCATGTTGTGTATTTTTTGTGGTAAATATTATATTTTTTTGTTGTTCATAAATGAAATTATGCATTTTTGTGTTAATATTGCGTATTTTTGTGGTATTGTTACACATTTTGTAGTTAGAAAATGTTTGGATAAAAAAATATGTAATATTACCACAAAAATACGTAACACTATCACAAAATGGATAATTTCATTTTTAAACCACAAATTATTGCAACTCCTACCAAAAAAATAAGTAACATTTATTACAAAAATATATAATATTTATTATAAAAATATGTAACAAGATGCATATAGTACATCTCCGTAAAATGACATGTATATAACTTCAAAGAGCAACATGGCATGGGCTACACATGGATCCAAACAGAGCTTATGGTGACACCTTAATGGCCTATCTCTCAATATATTAACAGGGATGGGCAATTCTTAAAGGTTCATACTACCCTTAATCAGCTCATGGTAGGCTTCTGTATTTGTTTGACCGGTTTTGATACAGACTTTCATAAAATTCAACCCTCACAAAACTTACACCTGAAAGAGAGAGAAAAGAAGAAAAAAAAATACATAATAAGTGATCATCCATCAATTAGAGGTCATAAGAGTCATTTATTTTAAGAGTTTCAAGTATTAATCTTGTTTGACCCTAGACCCTTTTGTCTTTTGTGTTAAGCAAATGGTTGTCATTAGCATGGCACGATACCTAAGACTTGACAAATCTTTATTTAGTATATGGATGCTTTATCGAATTGACTTTTTATGTAATTATGTGTTTGTCTAATACCACAGGACACATGACCATTATTGTATGATTATTTATCTATTTAATAATAGGGGTACGTGATCACCTTATCTTGAGAGGACATCTAATAACTTAACTAATTTTCACTTTTTTTTTTTTTTTAAATGATAGGTTAGTGTATGAAGTTCTACCAAATTCCCTCATTCATCAACATTGGAGGGTTACTAACAGGGGGTTAGTTCAATGGATAAGACCTTCGAATTCCTCGCTCAAGGCTTAGGTTTGAGTCTCCATAGCCCCTTGTTGGGGTTAAACATACTCCTTAGCGCTTGGAGCACGCAAGAGGCCTAAGTTTCAGCCCCGATGTAGGTGCAGTGGGGTTCCCTGCAGATATGTTGTTAGTATTAAAGGACAATACTTCCTGACGGATATGTTAGAATAACGTATCTGTATATCCATTTTCATAAATCAAAAAAAAAAAAAATCAACATTGGAGGGTTGATGGGTTCGGCAAAGTTATAAATAAATAAATAAAAAGGTGTGAAGTGTCAAATGAAAGCTGAGTTTGTGGGCAAATTTTAACTGCAACCTATTTATTTGACAAAGTGTTTATTTAGGACACATGTATTGTACATTATTAGACTATATTTGAATCATAATATATATAAATAAATAAAAAATATCAATAAATTGATGATTCAAACACTGTCATACCACACAAAAATCTCCTTTTTTTTTTTCTTTTTTATTGTTTGAGCAGCACAAAAATCTCTCTTCAAATAGCTTTTGTTTGAATCACATGCGATATCTTTATAGATCCAATGTAGGGAAGCCTTTATCGGACAGCCCAAAATGAGGACTCACTCATTGGTCTTACCATATGGGCCCAATGGATTGGTTGGTCTTATCATGACATCCCTCTTCTAAGGCTAATAAAAGTTAGCAATTATTTTATTTTAATTTATTTTTTAGTGCATTAATAAATTAGGCCAGGATGATTGTGTGTTCGACTCTTTTCTATAAGCTCAACCACTTGAATTACACTAAAGTTCAATATTATCAGTACTGGTAGAGCCAATTAGCTTGGATTTGGTTAAGTTTAACCACGAATAAACAATTTGTTAATAACAAGATATAGTGAAGAGGTATTTGATTAGGCTCTTTCGCATGGATGAAGTTAATTGTCACGATCCAAATCCGTCCTAAGTTTAGTATCGTAACCGGTCAGTTTTCGGTTTACCACCCCCATAGCAAAGATAATCCGGCCATTTCAAACGGGTTCCTTCATCACAAAATCATAGCAAAACAAAAATGATTCACTTCATCTATAACACGTATATTTTCAATCAATTGAAGGTAAATCTTCCAAAAGTACTTATAGTCAGGGTAATCTGTTATTGATAGTCTACATACAGTTTTGTCATTAAAGTGATGTCCAAGGAAGATTCAAGTTTTCTTTTTTTTTTTTTAGCATAAGGTAAACGGTCAAGCAATTCAATCTCTCTTCGCTGTAGATCATTCATTCTAACTAGTTCATAAACCCTTGTAATGAAATAAACCCAGATAAGGATTCTTTTTACCTCAAAGCAATAAAGGCTGAATCATATCAAATCAAATAGTGATCTTATAAAGTCAAATTTAGATGGTGGGTCTATCCCGTCAATCTCAATCAAAGTTTTAGTTAACAAATAGTTGGTAGTTTCACAATGGTTTTAAGGTCATCAGTTCTCACAAATATATCAAAATTGTTATTTTTTTATTCTTGGCAATCCCGTTTGACAAAACTCTTTTGAGTTGTAATTTTATTCGCATTTTTATTTCAGTGCGGCTATGAGTTTATTAGATGCAAATCCAAACCCGAATCGAGCCATGCAGAGAAGTTTGTGATGTTAATGCTTTCAAGATTGCCACTTCGCTGATTATTACGGGGGTCGAGCTGCCCGGTCAGCTCGCGGCCGAAGCAAAATGCAAAATTGCATTCAAAATTGCATTCAAAATTGCATGTCTGCCATTGGTCGCTCGAGCCAAGAAGAGCTCGCTCGAGCGAAGGTTTGCTCGCTCGATCCAAGGAGTTCTCGCTCGAGCCAAGGATTGCGTCCATACAAAAACCTGAAAGAGTGTATTCCTCGCTCGAGCCAAGGATCCGTCGCTCAAGCCAAGGCACTAGTAGAAATCATGAAAATTACTCTCCTCGCTCGAGCCAGCAAAGATTCGCTCGAGCGAGCCTCAGAATCCGGATTTCTCAATAAGTTTGTTTTCTTCCCAATCTAGGATTACTTTTGGTTCTCTATAAATACTTGGTTTTCTCCCAAAACTAAGTAATTGATTGAAGTCCTCCAGATCTTCTTTTTGGTTCTTAAAGGTTTATATCTGGGGATATTTTGTTATTTTTTCTTTGATGTTTTATTGAGTATTCAACTCATGGTTTAAAGAGAGTACATCAAAGGTTTGTTTGTTATACACAAAAGAGAGAGTTGTTCTTCAGTTGTGAATTCTGAAGAATTCGAGCCTGAAGCTTTGGTGGAATCCGGAGTGGCTCATCAGAAAGACAATTCCGTGCTGAAGATGGGGTTGGAAGAGGCACATAGAGGTTGGTTCAATTAGGCGTTGTGAATTCGCTAGATAATTGAGAGTATACCTGTGTAATTCCTTTAAATCTTCTTAGTGGATTGTTCTTGTGGCAGTTGCCCGTGGTTTTTTGATCACAATTGGAAGGTGTCCAATTGTGGTTTTTCCACGTAAAATCTTTGTGTCTCTTTCTTTTGATTGTTTGATTGGGATTGTTATATTTTGTTTATTATTGATACATAATCACAAATTAACATCTAGGGTTTTTAGATTTTTCAAAAATCATGTCAAAGTCATATCAATTAGTATCATGTCACATGTAGGCATATAGATTCACAGTTATGTATGTTAGACGATTCACTTATCAAGGTGGTCGACCAGATTACAAACAGATCATATAATCACAAATCCATAGTTTGTTCGATAGGAATTAGTCATATAATATTCATTTCAAGCACAGATGTACGTACATGTCCGCATATAAAGTCAGAAACCAAATTCATATTAGATCAGTTTCAAAATCATACCCAGAATTGTAAGCAGTCATATGCTAGATGTTTTTTTAGAGTATTCGTAATTCTTTCCTTGAGAAGCAGTTTCTTTTAATTAGTTTTAGTCCTATTTAACATTCCAGTTTTCAATTATAGCATCCAAGGTCAACCACATTTTCTTTTCTTCATTTTATTTATTTGTTTATTTATTTTTTCCAGATTCAAAACTCATGATCACAGTCATTCAATAGACAAACGAGAAGTTTCTTATCTTTTCCACAATTTCTTTGCATAAAGTAGTCCAGGTAAATATGTCCCGAATGTCTTACATACACCAATCATTCATGCAATTTAGTCACTTAGTGTCATTTACTGTAACATAAGTTCCATTAAGTGAGTCGTACCCAACCATAGCGGTGTCCAACCGGATTCCATAAGCTAAAGTCGTAGTTCATTACTGTAACAAATAGATTCTCAGCCTTACTACTAAGCATTTTTTTTATCAGTTGATCCCATAGCTCCAAGCAAGGGGTCATACACATCTATATTTGCATTTACTAGGAGATACGTTCACTTCATATCAAAGATTCCACAAACAATTCACAGCAAGGATCATTAACCCATCACAAAAATTTCACTGAAGTCATAGTCCCAGACATACATGACAGTCCCATAACACAATCTATTATAGGATGCTTCATGGTCCACTCATTTCAGCATAGTTTAACACGTTATGCACGGTGTAAGGAACTAATCCAACAAAATTCGTCTATATGCATGGAAACATGTGATAGAAAAGATTTTCCAATCATGAGTCAATTCTATAGCACCGTTAGAATTTTGTTTCTTACAGTAGATTATCAGATTACCAGTCATTTAGTTCGTTCACATGCAATTCAGAAGCAGTCAATAGTTACATTGTTCCCACGGGTGTCACACAAGTGAATAATTCATTATAGGTGGAGTCATTCATGCCATTTAACCATTCCTTTAAGCAAATAATATTAAACACGATTGTGATCACAAATCCCCATAACCAATTATCAGTCGACCATGAACAATACTTGGCCGCAATTCATCTTAAGAATTACCTACACACACACACACCGTGATGAAAAATTCGATAAATTCCTTTCAACCATAATCTATACGGACAATCATATAACTCGATGTCATGTACACATTTGGCCATGGTATTATTATCCCCAGGCGAGGGCCACGTGCACATAAGCCTTGGTATTGTTACCCTCGAGTAAGGGCCACGTGAATATAAACCACGGTATTATTACCCCCGAGTAAGAGCCACGTGAACGTAGACCGCGGTATTGTTACCCCCGGGTATGGGCCACATGAGTATATTGCATGAAATGGGATATTCATTCATTTAGTAAATCATGTCATTATAGAAACAATTCTTAACAATAACAATCACAGTCAAATACGCATTCATTCAGTAAATCATATCACTGTAGAAACAATTCTTAACAATAACAATAACAGCCAGAAAGAATAACTCAAACATATCTTTACAACATTGTTACTCACAGTTCATTTTGTGGGGCACGTGGCTAGGGTGTGGCATCTAATCTATATAAACACAGACAAACACAATGGTTTAATATATAGGCCCCCATTTGGTAGAGCTGTGGGAAAGTGATTATAGATTATAGCTTATAACTGTGAGTATAAGCTGGTAACCTGTTTGGTGTAGCTGTAGGATTATAGATTTAAGCAGTAGAGTAGTGTTTGGTAAATAAGCTGTAAAATAGCTTTTTGCTGTGTAATGGTCATTTTTGCCCTTATGAACAGGAAATTTGTAATTTTTGTCATTTTTTTCTCTTTAAATTTTGAAAAAGTTATTTCATTAATGGAAGTTGATTAATTAGTACCTAATTTGGTATATTTCATTACCTCAAATTTTTATTTATTTATTTATTTATTTATTTTTTGTAATAATATTGAGTTGAGAAGAAAACAAAAAAATGTCATTGCAATAAAAATACAATAAATTACTATTAAGGCAAAAAAAATAAAACTTCATAGATATTTATAGAACTCCTAATTTCGTCTACAAATTGACATACAAATATTATGTCTCCTCACTTTCATCCCGTTGTCATCACATGTAACATCATTTCCATGGCGTGCTTGTTGAGACGAAGATCCTTCCTCTTCATTAGGCACATAATCCGTGAATCTATCATAAGAGTCAAATGCAATATTGCAGAGCTTACTTTGTCTGATGAAATTATGAATTGCCATTGTTGCACAAACAAGTTTGACTTGGGTCGGCCACTTGTAGTTTAGTGGGATATCCTTTATCATCGGCCATCTTGCTTTTCAAACCCCGAACGTTCTTTCTATTACACTTCTAAGTGATGAATGTGCTTGGTTGAATTTTTCTTGTGCATTTTGGGGGGGTTGACCATGTTCAAATTGAGCTAGATGGTATCTCTCTCCTTTGTAAGGTGCAAGATATCCTTTCATGTTTGGATAACCAGCATCCACCAAGTAAAACTCATATATTTTAAAATTCCAAAATGAAATTAAAGTAAGCAATTATAAATGTAAAAATAAATATGAAGATGTGAGTGTGGTGCATCTATTGTAGCAATCAAATATAAAACAGTTACCTCATTGTGGTTTTGGAAAATTAAAACTAGGATTCCTAATTGCATCTAAGAAGATCCGAGTATCGTGTGCACTTCCTTCCCATCCTGGTAAGCAAAATATGAAACATATATCAAAGTCACATGCAGCCATTATGTTTTGAGTCGCATATACCTTTCTACCTATTAGACGAGCTTGCTTATCTGGAGATATATATGCTTTGATGTGTATTTCGTCAATTGCTCCAATGCAATCCTATTACATAATAACGAATAAAAATATTTTTAGCCACAAATTAGTAGAAATATCCTACCAACATTAATTATATGTAACACCTAAGTTGCGCTTGTAGTTAATTATTTACCTTGAAATGAGGATAATATTTGCAGTTGCGTCGGATATATGGATGCACACCATTAGTCGGTTGAGGCCTTACCCAATCAATGGACATCATTGTAACAACCTTTAACACCTTCTTGAAATATTTTGAAATAGTCTCGCCAGAATGTTGAAATCTTTCTTGGACATTTCTGTTTCGAATGTCACCGCCAACAATAAACAAAAATATTGCAACTTGCTCTTGAATCGAGACTTGTCGTCCAGTTTGAAGGCCATAATTTGTCTGTAACAAATTACACAATTGATAAAATACCTCTCTTTCCATTCAAAAATTTTTAAATTTTCTTGTCCGATTCCCTTCTTGTAATTCTACCATCCACATCCCTCCTGTTAAACAAGATGTCCTACACGGTTCTTTTATCAAATAATTTGTTGCATATGTCGCTGCAACTGAAGCCGCCGTAGCTAAGAGCATATTATTATTTTGTTGGGTTTGCGATGTGCTGTCTTCATCGTCAGTATCTTCATCATCATGGTCATCATTCCATTGTTCTTTATCACTGTTACTTATCTTTAAAATACCTACTCATTTAAAAGGTTTAGTTACTATTCAATTCAAACAAAAATAGGGTGAGATAAAGAGTTAATATAAATTCAGAATTGGCAATTTAAATTGTTAAATCAAACCCACTATATTCACAACAAGATTCAAAACAATGTGAACAAATAAAAGTTACTAAGAGATAAAGTAAAGTTATTTGATAGTGTTTCTATTAAGAACAACCTTGTTTCTATTTGAGCAAATGTTTTTTCCTTGAGTAACGACAGATTATTGTTCCTCACTATCATACATGGTTACACTTGTTATGGTTGATACTTGATGTCATTGAGACTAGTTACATTGCTAAGATCTGTGGGCTTTTGCATTGATGTTATAGAGAATGCCATAGATGATGCAGACATGTAGATTCAATTGCTACTGATCTTTGTTGTTCAATCTTTTTACTAACCTTTTTTTTTTTTAAATGATGATGGCTGTGATTAATGAAAATCAATCAAATTAGAGAGAGTAGGATTAATCATCAAAATATTTAGTGACAAATTGAAATGAGTTTCTATATTAGTCATCTCCTTTTTTCTGTATTTTTTATAAGTAACCGTAAGGTTTCAAAAAAAGACACATGAAGAGAACGGCACCATTGGGCAAGAGTTAAACATCATTGTAAATACCAAAATGAAGAAATATGTAAATATCATTCAGGATACCTGGACAGATAAACATCATTCATATAAAGAAATATGTAAATACAAAAATGAAATAGGTGAAAGATTAAAATGTAAAGCAAGAAAATTATACCTTCAACTTCAAAAAGTTATACCTGGAGAGCTTCAAATGTAAAGGAAAAAAATGTAAAGCACAAAAATGAATTGAGTAAACCATTCACCTACATATACATATATATAATCTTCACCATTCACCTACCATTCATATTAAACTAACATTCAACAAGTCAACCATTCACCTACCATTCAACTGAAAAAATGTCACCTACCCACCAACCATTCAACCATTTAACTAACAAAGTCCAACATAATATTAATAAAATTCAAAATAATGAGTCCACAATTAAAAGCCCAACATAGTCAATATTAATAAAAGGAAAAATTAGGAAAATATTGCAACAGTCCACAATTAGTAAAATAAAAAGTCCAACAGAACAGTCCATAATTACTAATAAAAGTCTTAAGAACAACCGGGCAGTCCACAATTAGCCGCGATAACCTGTGGTGGTCTTCTCCATCTCAATCTCCAACTTTAGAAACCTAAGCCGAACTTCATCCGTAAGAAGAGTCATGAAGCACTCACGACGCTTGTCTCGTAAGAATAATCGGGCGGCCCATACATACAGCCCATCATCCGGGGACACACCAAGGATGTTTTCCAACTTCGCCAAACATTCTGCAATTGAAGGATATCTTGATGAGGTCTGTGTTAAAGTTGCTGAAGATGACTCAACCACATTGACTATACAATCAAGTGTCTTGTTAATTAGAGCTGCACCAGTAAATTTTTTCTTTGTCTTGCTCTTGGTTGATGAACCATCAATGTTTGATGAATGCTTTTTGTTTAACTCAGAAGGATAAACCACCTCCAAATCATCATCATCATATTCAGCATCATGTGGGGTATGAAATTCCTCCACATTCTCATCAGTGTCAGGCATAACCCCTGAGCTAGGAGTGTATGCCCATTCTCCTGTAGCAGCTGCATCTGAGAATAATATGTCTAAGTCTTCACTAAATTGCAACGGCATACGCCGGAATTTAGCAGCATCAGGATACCTCTGCAACAATTACAAAGAAAAAATTTAATATTTACAAGTATCAAAATTTGATGTGTTTAAACAAAAAAAAAAAAAAAACAAATAGAATATGTACATTAAGCAATTTAAATACCTCAAATTTCTTGGTCCACTACTCATCAGATACAGATATAGCTCTAGTCAATGTATCACGGCCTAAGCCTGTCTCACCTCTTAACAGATTGTTCCACAAAAGCCAATCTTTTTTCAACACATCCCAATGGTTTTTCATTTGTAGTTGTTGGTATGCTTTTCTAGTCATAGTTTTAAATGTAGTTATGACATTTTCCCACCCGACTCTGTCTAAGTGTTGTACTAGGTCTGTGTCCGACCTTCACTTGCTCAACACAAAGCTTAATAAAGATTTCATTTGATTTTGCATCCCAATGAGCCTTAACAGATGGTACTTGAGAGGATTTTCCCTTATTCTTCCTATTTTCAGATTGTGTTTCCTCTTGGGTACTCATTCTATGAAAGAAAAAAAATTGTTTAACACATACTCATTCATCATTGGTTGCATTAAAACATAAGATTAGTACAAAATAACCATACATGGCAACTACAATAGACGTCTCATCATTGGGTACACAACTTAGCAAAAAAACACATGATCTAAAAGCCACCTAAAATCATTTGAAGAGTAATGCAACTGACAGAACAATACAAATTGTGAGCAAACCCACAACAAGCTGCTTCAAAAATGTTACGGATTGCTCAAGCATTTGGTTCTTCACTTTTAGTCTTACAGTCTCGATGTTTTGATTTTGATAAAGATTTGTCTCGTTCATCCGCCTCTCTACCATCGTCACAGATTTTGGGGTACACCACCTCCAAAATTGACAATTTCTCTTCTCACAAATTACATACAGTCTTCCTTTTGATGGCTTCTCAGATTCGGTAACCCTTATGGTAGCTTTTACACCACACTTACATTTCAAAGCCTCGTACCTCAAATCCAAGGTCTCAGCATTGGAAGAATAGTTACTAGAGGATGACATGCCTCTGCAGTAATTAGGAAGAATTGAATCCAAATCCTCTAAAATTGATTGGGAACTTAAAGATGTTATACATGACTAACACTATTGTCCATGACCAACTATGTAAACAGAAAGAGTTTTCATGGATTGGATTGAGTAACCCTTATTGATACTAAAATGAAAATATTTGCACACTTTGGCCTTGCAAAGACAAAAAAAAAACAATTTGAAACTGTTTTTGGTTCAGCTACACTTTAGACACTTTGGATTCAGTAACTGTCACGACCCAAACCCGCCCCGAAAAGGTTGGCATCGTAACCGGCCAGTAATCCTAGATTACCACAGGCCTTACTGTACACAACATAATTAAACGGGGCTCGCGGAAGCGGAAACACATAACTATAGTCCGAAGAGCTGTGCATTTATATGAACATACATTTACATGCCAAAAGTGTTAATTTACCCACTAACTTTACATAACATGTATCATGATAAGATCATACATATAACATACATCATAGGCTCACGCCACATATACAGTCAAAACGTAACTCATACGGCCTTCCAGGCCTAGCCCCAACTCGGAGGCACAAAAAACTCTGGTTAGGCTTCAAAACGGCGGCTCAGCTTGAACTCCGCCTAGGCTTGACTCCCTGAAGGCTCACCTATAAATACATAAATACAAACAATGAGCTAAAGCTCAGCAAGTAACATTAACGTAAAGGGGTTAGTGAACGAACTCCAACATTTCATATAAATCCTTAAAACGTAACATTCATAAACATAATCATAATCATAATCATCTCATAAGAACATACATAATGGCATACTCCATAGAACATAACATAACATAACATTTGTCGTCCAACGACTAGAATAACCGGTCCCGGACACCGATTAAACACATACCGAGATCTCGTAACTAGTCATGGGCCTACATTTCCATGCCGTCCCCCATGACTTAAGCGTATGGGCCTGCACTTCTATGTCGTCCCCCACGACTTCAACTAACCATGGGTGCCATACTAGGTTCGCAAATAGGACATTCGTTCACAGAAAACATTATCATTTCAAAACATATCATAACGTATCACTTTTGAACATACTTCATAAGAACATACCATTTACAGAAATGTTACTTACAGTGGGTTTCCAAAACCGGTTGCACGGTCTTCACCTCGTGACCTGCAATTAACATTATAATACACTTCTTATCATTCATCATTACATTCACATAATTCATGCCATTTCCTTTCCTCTTTTACATTCTTTCATATTCATCACATGCTCATTCTCTTCGTATTCATTTCATGCTCATTCTAATCTCTCTTTACTTTAATTCATGCTCATGAGATGCTAAAAGATGCAATTAACATGTTAAAATCGCGTAAAACATCTTCCCAAACTTTTCCTGAAATTTCTGAAAAATAGCTTCCCCGCTCGAGCGGCCAATCCCCCGCTCGAGCGGACTGTGGACGAGGTAGAGATACTGGTTGCCTGAATTTCCCGCTCGAGCGGCCAATCCCCCGCTCGAGCGGACTGTGAAAATTCTGGGTTTCCAGGTTGCAGATTCAAGCTTCAAACCGACATTCAACCCTCCCAATCTCATTTTCTGGGCATGCAACCTTGAAAATCACTATCTCAACTCATTATTCCTTAAGCAAAATTCACATGCATTGTGTATACAAGATCAACTTGAAACAAAATGGAGAAAACCATACACATGCACTTAAAAGCTTCATTCATGGAGGTTCTACCTCAATATGCCAGATAATCACAAATGCATGACATGCATGCACCAATTACACATACATTCTCCTTTTCAATCCTCTTGTTTAACATGAAACGTGCATGCATCAACCTTACCTCAAGTAATTAGAGAAGATCCTTACCTTAAGCACTTAAATGGAGAGGATTTAGACTTGATTTCCCTTCCTTTCTTCTATCTTCTTCCCTTTCTTTCCCTTTCCCTCGAATTCTCTCTCTCTCTCTCTCTCTCTCTCTCTCTCTCTCTCTCTCAGATGTTTCTTTCCTCTTAGTTGAGTCAAATGATCAAATAAAGCCCCACATCCTTATCTCATATATCATATAACACATTGATGCCAAGAATCTCTTTGCCAAACAAGGCCCTTACACTTGATTATAAACAATTATAACAAAACATTTGAGCCAAACAAGACTTAGCGATTCAGACGAAATTCAGTCTTCAATTAAATGTCCCAAATGGTTCTAAAAATTTCCGGTATCACATAGGCGTGTTCAATTTCGTTTTCTGAACCCATTATGGTCATCAATCTCAGTCCCAAGGTTGTAATTCCAACAGATATGTTTCTAGTTCAAACAGATAATCTTCAATTAAATCATATTAGCACATAATTAATTACCGAGAAATATGACACTTGTTTCGGGGTCATTACAGTAACCTTTAGTGATACAACATGTTTTTGGTTCAGCTACAACTTCCTAACCCAAACCTAATTGACCAATCAGTTTAACAAAATGTGCAAAGAGAGATGATATTCAAAGTTGCAGTAACCCTTATTGACCAATCAGTTTAACAAAATCCTAAATACTACAAGGACTTTTGTTGAATAGAGGAAAAGTACATTGGTTTCAATTTATAAGAATAGAGGTGATATTCAAAGTCGCACTGATTATCATGGCATTATACTAAGTTATAACTTGTAAGACGTCATATAGTGAAATTTTAGAATAGAGTAATGAGCAGAGATAAACCATAAAACAATAGTTTCAAATTAAAAATATGGATAGTTCTGATAACAAGAGTAAAGAAGATAACAACAGTTCTTTTTGATAGAATTATTCAACAACAGTTCTGATAGAAAGGGAGCTTTGTACTATAATTGATAATTGTTCAACAAGAGTTCTGATAGAGTTGTAGTAAAGAAGATAACAAAACTCCCTAAAAATAAAAAAGGGATACACAGATTTATTTATTTTTTTTTATATTTTTTTGGGTGAAGATAACAAAACTGAATGATAGAAAAATAAAATCAATATATAAATAAGATAACAAAACTGATAGAGTTCTGATAGTGTGAACTGAATTGTTCAACAACAGTTCTGATAGAAAGGCAGCTTTTATTTTGTTTTTTGGGTATTCAACACTTGAACACAATAATGACATCAAATAGAACCTAAATGACAGTTCAATTTTAGAGAAAAATAAAAGTTCAGAGAAAATAGAACCTAAACACAATAATTTCAAAGAAAAATAACATTAATTTACGAAAATTAATATATAAATAACATTCTTGAACTTCAGTTCACACTTCACATACAGACACACAAATTTCAGAGAAAAAAAGGGGGGCAAATAAGAAGAAGTTCCACATCTATATATTCAGTCATAATGCAATAACAAAATCAGGATATTAATATAATAAAAAATAGAAAATGCATTTGGTATGAATTAGAAAATGATACCTACTTTTAAAGATCATAATGCAATCCGACAAAATTCTTGCAACAACATCAGGATATTAATAAAATAAAATAAAAAATAGACATTGTATTTGGTATGAATCAGAAAATAACATCTATTCAGTTATATACCACTAGAGTTCCTCCAGTAAGAAGAATCGTACAAAACAAGTAGAACTTCATATCACAAAAGACAGTTGCTACTTATTTTTATAAACCAATTCCGCTTCAGAAACAGAGCATACATTTATTTGAAAGAGAGAGATGACAGATAAGGAGAAGGCAAAGCCCAAGGGCAAGATGGAAAGAAATTCAGCAGAGGCCCTTCAACTCGAAACCAGAGGGTGAAGCGAAGGAAGAAGAGGAGAGTATGATCTGATTTTGGTCTTAAACCCTGCTCATGTGTGTGTGGTATATATATCACAAACAAAAGCATGAACTCTTACTTTTTGGTGTAGATCTTGGAAATCTTCGACTTCGATCAGCTAATCTTGGAGAGATGTGGATGATCGTCTTTCGTCGCCAAGGAAATGAGAAGAGGAGTGTGAAGAGAGAGTAGCTACGCAACGAAAGAGGGCTTATATAGTGGCATAACCGTAATTGTTGAAGTTTTGGAGGGGCATTTAAGTCATTTCATGCCCCACCAAACAGCTGCGCGCTTAAGCAGAAATCTGTAAGCACCTCTGGAGCAACTTTTCCAAATTAGCAGAAAATGGCTTTTTTTAAGCTATAATCCGGTGCTTTAAGCTATGCCAAACACATCATTCTAGCTTAAATTAAGTCATAAGCTGAAATAATCAGCTTATAAGTTTCACCAAACAGGCACATAGTCTCACTGGTTCAATTACTCGTTACTGATCTTTCCGTTTCGTTCATTAATTTCCTTCATGTTTATAAGATGCGAATGCACATGAAACCATATTAAAAACCACACAAACGGAGGCCCAATAATCTGAGACATAGCTAGAAAAACAATTGGATTGCCCTGTAGTCGTACGTGTGGTGCCTTGGCCGCACGAGCAATGGTGAACAGTAGGCATTTTTGGGCAAATGAAGGTTGCCACTCGAGCGATGGCCCAGCCACTCGAGCAGTCGGGTCTATTTGCAGCCCGAAAATCTGCTCTTGAATGGAATCTCATTCTTTTCATATCATACTTCATTTCCATGTATTTCAAGGTCAAAAACTCATAAAAACATGTTCAATGCAACACATCTAGTTTAAACAAAATAATAACTTCAAAATGGAGCTTAAATTTTATACAAACATTCAAACCCTTGAGTTGAAATACAAAAACCATCATTTATGCAAATTGAGCTCCCATCCTTGAAATTCATGGAGTTTATTCTTTAAATCTCAAGAAGCATGCAAAGACAAATTTATGAACATGATTTCCATGAATCTATGCCATACATGAGGATACAACATGTGTTCTTACAGTTTCGTTATTACATAAATCACGGATGCCACATAACTGAGTAGGTCATGCAATTTAACCATTTCATATAAACAGATGAGAACAAATACATTCACATTATTACAGGTTCCTATAAGCAATTGTCAGTCATTCATTACCAGTACCCATCCAAAATTCATATTCTAAGAAACACACTATGATGACAAGCCATTTCACTCCCATCTATTCCGTAGGTTAATTCTTAGGAGCATTCAAAATCAAAGTGTAAGTTCATAATATATACATCTTCAGTCAAAAGTGTACAATTTCCAATTCTACGTAAATATTTTGCACACAATCTATGTCAGTTGTTTCCTTAGTTCAATTAAAACTTTCACCATTCTTTCTAATTGCTCACTTCTAACCTCTGATGATTTAGTTTTATCTAGGTAGAGACCATCGTAAGCACATGCAATAGTTCCCATAGTTGTTGTTCTCACTTCAGTTCATTCAAACATATTCACACAGTCCACATCATTTGGCTTTTCCATTGACCGTTCTTTCTAGCACGCATAATCATAGGCCGATAATTCTTTTTCATAGATTTCAGTTCAGTTTCAATATATTCCTTTCAATTCACATGCGTTCAGTTCATTTTAGTTTCAGATGTATTCACAAAATTCATCTTCATTTCCTTGTCAGTCATGTTCATAATAGTTCATACACTCACACATGCTAATGCAATGTCCCTAATTCTTTGCTAGAACACCCTACAACTCATATGGACACGTGTGTGGGTAAATTAACTCGTGCTCTGATACCATTCTGTCACGACCCAAACCCGTCCCTATAGGTTTAGTGTCGTAACCGGCCAGTAATCCGAGATTACCAAAGGCCTTCCTGCACAATCGAAAATAATCGGGGCTGGCGGAAGCAAAATACAAAAATACCAATAGTCCAATGAGCTATGCATCTAAATGAACAAACATGTACACATGTAAATGTTAACTTACCCACATAGCGATACATAACTTATAACATAATATCTTATACAAAACATGTGCACGTGTTGAACATGTACATCATGACCAAAAGCTTGACAATGGCCATCTAGGCCTAGCCTGAACTCGGAGGCACTCAAAACAATGGCTTGGCTAAAGACCCCTTCTAAAATTATCCTTCAGGGCGCTCACCTATACAGATACATAAAAAAAATAGTGAGCTAAAACCTAGTAAATAACATTAAAGTACAGAGGTTAGTAATAATGTCTACGGGTGAGCATGGTCCGGATTGGGAGAAAACCAGGACCAATCCGTTATCTACAGTTCTTGAAAATTAAAACTAATCCAATTCGTTTAAATTGTGGAACCAATCCGAACCAATCCGTTAAAACACGGATTGGATGGGTTTAGGACCACGAATTTAAATAATTAAATAACAAAAAAAATATACAGCACAATATGGATGGACAGCCTCTTATTTTGCCATATGTCGTTACAGAAGCTTATATATGTACTAATAGCTAATATCTATACACATACACAAATGACTGATTATCTTCATCATTGAACAAGTAGAACAAACAGTAATGCTAGAACACTCAAAAATATACCAACAAACAAACCAACTAAGATACAAGAATCGTATATTGACATAGGGTTCACATTCACCAAATAGTCTAGTTAATATGCTTGTTAGTGTCCCGAACATTATTGGTAAAACAAATTATGATGCTCTCTCCTATAAATCAAAAACTGACCATTGCCATGAGCAGACACCTTGGTAGTAATACCAGCAACCCAGCATAAACCTTCTACATATCTCAAAACATCTATTCTAAGCAAACAACATCCATTCCAAGAAAACATCACATCAAAACATAGTAGATAACAACCACCAAATTCAATAATATAGACAATCACATTTCCCTTTCACAAATTGTAAGCAAACAGATATAAAGTAGTTTTTAGACAAAAACAAATAAACAAACAAAAGCATGTTGACAGCGACACAGCTTAATGATGACAAACGAAAGCACCACAGCAGCGCAGCGGCAGCAGTAATAGCAAATTCCACATCACAGCAAACCAAATCACTTTCCAGCAGCTATGTTAACATTGGTTAGAGCTGCAAAAAAATTAATTTCAGTTTAAAATAAAAAATAACACAATACATGAATGGAATTTAAATGATAAATTGAATATTAAAATTCTATTACCTCTTTCTTTGTCCTCCAAATCTGCAAAGTTTTCTTCCATCTGAAGTGGCAATGGCGAAGCACGCAACCAATCTTGTGTACAAATTAAACTTTCAACAAGTTTTGGAGTAAGAGAACTATGAAATTGGTAAAGGATACGACCTCCTGTGCTGAAAGTAGACTCGAAAGCAACAGTAGAGACAGGAATGGCCAAAATATCCCTTGCAACTTGGGAAAGAACTTTATATCTTGAAGAATTTGTCTTCCACCAACTTAAGATGTCAAAGTTAACAACTTCTTTTTCACAAGATTCTTCCAAATACCTATCTACTTCTAACTTTCCTCCATCACATACTTCTTCCTCCAAAAGCTTTTGAAATTTTGTCGTAAGAGACACTTGGTGCTCACTTGCACCACTGTTTACTTGATCAACAATGTCTATCTCATGAACCATTTCATTGGAAGATGAAACAACTGTCTCAAACTGTTTATACTCATCAAAAATGATATTCAAAGTCTCTCTTACTTTTTGAGTGAGCTCACTCACCATAGCAGGTTGATAAACTTCAAAATAACAAAACCTCACATACTTCAACTTATAACGAGGATCTAACACAACAGCAATCAATAACATCATATTTATTTTTTCAATTTTTCTCCAATACTTGTCAAATTTAGTGTTCATTTTTATTGCCATGGCTTTTAAAGAAGGATCTAAACTCTTTCCCCATTCAGTTAAGGCACTTTCTATAGCACAGACTTCAGTCAAGTACAAGTTGGAAGTGACATACAAAGAACCAGACAAGCTACAGTTGCATCATAAAACTTTTGCAAAAATCATGTAAAAACATGAGCATCTTCCCAATCTTGAGTAGTAGGAGGTCCATGATTAAGTTCTAGTTTGAAATGTGGATCCTCATCCTCTAATCTCTCAAATACTTTTTGAAACTTTGTTGCAACATCTAGCATTAGATATGTGGAGTTCCACCTAGTTTGAACATCTAGACACAACAAGCTTTTACATATTACCCTCTCTGTTTCAGTACATGTCCTGAAAAATTGCTCTCGTTGTAGAGAACTCCTTACATACTTCACCACATCACGAATTCGAGTTATTGAATATTTGATTTTACTTAACCCATCCTTGACAATTAAATTAATTATATGGGCACAACACCTCATATGCAAGTACTCACCCCTTAAAATCAAAGAGTCACTGTTTTTTGAAAACTTCTTTTTCACATATGCAATAGCTACATCATTTACACTTGCATTATCCACAGTGATTGTACTAATCTTCTCTATACCTCAATCAACTAAACATGATTCCACTACCTTACCAATTGCCTCCCCTTTGTGACTAGAAATCACACTAAAGTTAAGAATTCTTTTTTGCAAATTCCAATCTTTATCAATAAAGTGGGCCGTTAGGCACATGTATGAAACATTTTGTAGAGATGTCCATGAATCCGTAGTGAGACAAAGTCTATAGTTTGCATTCTTCAACACATTTTTTAATTTTTTCTTCTCACTACAATATAAATCCACAATATCCCTTGTCACTGTAAAGCGTGAAAACTTTTTGAAATTAGTTATCACTACAAAATTGATAGAATCCTTCACGCTTTACAAACCTAAATGGCAACTCATCAGTGATTACCATTTTTAACAAGTGAATCCCTACATGCTTGTTGATCAAATTTCCAAACTCCAAGAGTTTTTCACCTTCGGTTACAGATTGAAATGCCAAAGTCTTTTGTTTTTTATTTTCTTTATTCTGAGGGGACTTAGGACAATTTACAATATGTTTTTTCTCAAAGTGCTAGTTCCATTTGCACTAATCCAAGCATAAGAAGCTTTACAATAGTTACATTTAACACATGCAGCAGTCTTACTCCCTTCTTTAAAAATTTTGGTAAATGCTCCCAAACTTCAGAATATTGTCTAGCTTTTGGCTTAGGAGGAGGGGGCATACCTTTGAACCTGAAGGAGTTTCAGGCTGAGGATCATGTTCTTTATTAGATTTGAGACTGAAGAGGTCAATTACATCATTTGTATCTCGGTACTTGACATCTATCAAACAAGAGAAAGAAATAAATAAATAAATAAAAAAAAATACATATATGCATATATACAGCCTGAATCATTACTGGGTAATAGCATGCTTTCATGGCTGTAATTTCTCCATGGTTAGAGGAAACAAAGCTAAAATGGTACATGATTGATGATTAACAAAATAGGGCTCTTCATAATTGCTCTTCTTGTTAATGGTTCTGAATTTTGTTAATACATATATACATAAGTCTATTCATTTATCAATTCAAACAATACCTAGATAGATTGCCTCAAACTCTACCAAGCTTAATCAGTAAAGTCAAGACTCGGGAGCTCACAATGGATTCACAATCTTCACCAGCTAACACTAACAAAAGCCCATTTCCTTCACTTCACAAATAAACAAACTTAGGAATAATGGGTTGAAATAGGACTTTTTGCCGCCAAAGCTCATTTAAAAAATGAGGGTCCAATCTGTTTTCTGATGTATTGCAAAGTAAAACAAATATGCCTAGTCACTGCACTATTGAGAAAAGAAGATTTTTCACTTTGGACATTCTAGACCAAGTATAAAACTCGACAAGCATGGATTACATAAGAATCATTGAATAACAAATGCACAAAGAAATGCATATCATCATGATGAAAATATCTTACAATAGAAAATATCACTTTAAAGCTTACTGCACTTAGCAAATAAAAATACAAAATTCAAGTACTCTCAAATTAAATACTATCTAGTTCAAGAATGAGAGGAATGCTTACTGTGGATTCTTAGTTACATACAAAAATCAAAGAAAAAACGTACACTGTGGATTAATTTTTTTACTTACTTTTAAAAATAAAACAAACAACAGAAAATAGAGATAAAATTAGAAAAAATAAATAAAAACAGAAAACAGAAAATAGAACAAAAAAAAAAGGATAAAAAAAAATGAAAACAGAAAACAGAAAAAAAATAAAAATAAAAACAGAAAAATAAAAATAATATCTCTTACTTACATTTACCGAATCCATTGTGGATGACATGAACAATCGATTTGAGATTAAATCCACCAATCTGAGATGAAATCACAGCAGTGTATTGTGTATGTTTTTTCTTTAAGATTAAACCCATTTCAGAGTGTTAGAGAAAGAGAGAGAGAGAGAGAGAGAGAGAGAGAGACAGAGAAAGAGAGAGAGGAGCTCACCGAGAGAGAGAGACAACAGCTATAGCTACCGATTTGATTTGAGATGGATGATCTGGGAACAAAGGAACAAAAATAGTGTCACCGAGAGAGAGAGAGAGAGACGAGCAGCACACCGTCGCCGATCTGATCTGAGATGGATGAGAGTGTGAGAGAGAACTCAGTCTGAAATGAGAAAGAGAAGAGAAAGAGACACCATCGACAGAGAGATGAGATGAGGTGTGAATGAGAAAGGCATAAATTAGGTCACATTTTAGTTTTTATATGAGAGAAGAAATTATATTGTGTGGGAAGGTATATAGTATATAATAGATTATTTTTAGATGGTCCAGATCGGTTCCATTCCGGAACTGTGGGGTTCAATTCGGAACCGATCCGTGGCCTACGGATTTTGAAATTTTCAATCCGGAACCGAACCACGGATTCAAAAAACCAATCCAAACCTATCGGATTGGACTGGACCGGATCGGATTACGGATTTTACGGATTCATTGCTTAGCCCTAATAATGTCCCCTTAAACATTAAAAGCAATTCACATGCTCGTTAAGGAAAAGCATAGCAATCATAAGGACCCACGTGCATATATAGCAGTCTTTCAAACCATAATCTATACGGACAATCATATAACTCGATGTCTTGTACATATTTGGCTATAGTATTATTACCCCCATACGAGGGCCACGTGCATATAGGCCTCGATATCGTTACCCTCGGGTAAGGGCCACGTAAATATAAACTACGATATTATTGTCCCTGAGTAAAGGCCATGTGAACGTTGACTGCGGTATTATTACCCCCGGGTATGGGCCACATTAACATAACCACGGTATTGTTACCCCCAGGTATGGGCCACTTGAGTATATTGCATGAAGTGGGATACTCATTCATTCAGTAAATCATGTCACTGTAGAAACAATTCTTAACAATAACAATCACAGTCAGATATGCATTCATTCAGTAAATCATATCACTGTAGAAACAATTCTTAACAATAACAATAACAGTTAGAAAGAATAACTCAAACATATCTTTACAACATTGTTACTCACAGTTTATTTCGTAGGGCACGTAGCTAGGGTGTGGCGTCTGACCTTTATAAACACAGACAAGCACAATGGTTTAATATACAGTCTCACTGGTTCAATTACTCGTTACTAATCTTTCCGTTTCATTCCTTAATTTCCTTCATGTTTATAAAATGCGAATGCACATGGAAACCATATGAAAACCACGCAAATGGAGGCCCAACAGTTCGAGACATAGCCAGAAAAACAGGTTGGATCTGCTCTGTTGGTTGCACGTGCGGTGGTCTGGCTGCTCGTGCGGTGGCCTTGGCCGCACGAGCGGTGGTGAAACAGTAGGCATTTTTGAGCAAATGAAGGTTGGCTGTTTGAGCGGTGGCCCAGGCCGCTCGAGCAGTTTGGGTCTATTTGGAGCCCGAAAATCTGCTCTTGAATGGAATCTCATTCTTTCCAATATCATACTTCATTTCCATATATTTCAAGGTCAAAAACTCATAAAACATGTTCAATGCAACACATCTAGTTTAAACAAAATCATAACTTCAAAATGGAGCTTAAATTTTATACAAAACATTTAAACCCTTGAATTGAAATACAAAACCATCATTTATGCAAATTGAGCTCCCATCCTTAAAATTCATGGAGTTTATTCTTCAAATCTCAAGAAGCATGCAAGAAAACAAATTTATGAACATGATTTCCATGAATCTACGTCATACATGAGGATACAACATGTTCTTAACAATATATGGCAAAATATATGCAAAACTCACACATAAATCATAAATTCAACTCTACAACACTTAATCTTCAAGAATTAGGAGTTAGATTCTTACCTAGGGCCTTTATAGGTACTTAATCTTGCATAATCTTGTTGAATACAAGCTATCTTGAGCCTCTCCTTCAAGTTCCATGCCTTCCTTTTGGTTTCCCTCTTTCTCTAGACCTCTCTCTCTTTCTCCAGATTTTTCTTCTTCTTTTGTTGACTCTAAGCAATGTATATATATATATATATATATCTAATATTAATTAAATCCAATTTAATTCATTCTGAGTCAAATTTTTACAAAACTTCATATTAGGTCTAAAAAATTACACTGATCACAAATATGTATTCCGTTCTGGTTTTTGAAGCCTCTAAGGTTTTCAATTTCAGTGTAAAATTGCAATGAAACCAGCTAAACACACCTTAACGAATCAGACAAAATCAGTTTTCAATTAAACTTTCCAAATGGTTCTAAAAATTCTCATTAGCATATCCATGCACTCAATTTCCATTTTTGAACCCATTAAGGTCATCAATTTCAGTTCCAAAATAGTAGCTCCAACAGATATTCCTCCAATTTCGACAGATATTCTCAAATTAATTCATATTAACGCATGATTAAGAAAAAAAAATTGTGACACGTATTTCGGGCTGTTACATTAATTATCTGCATAGACATTACTTGAGGATATTCTTAAACATTTTGAATTTAGATTAATACTTTAAGAAATACACTAATTTATATAAAACTGAAAGGGTCATACTGAATGCACAAGAGTCTCGTTTACATACGAGAGATAGCAATTAGGTTGACAGCCTTACACCTTTTTCATTTTTCTTTTTTCTTTTTTTGTGTGGAGAGGTTTATTTTACTTATTAGTGACACTTTATCAAAGTTTTATTAAGAAAACGACACTCCATCTACATTCACTTAATCAAAATTAAAAGTATAACTTTTTAATTGTCTATCTAAAAGAAAAAAAAACTTTCTTAATATTGTTTGATTATTATTTTTTAACTTATCAAAACTTTTGCATCATAAAAGGTTAGAATTTGACTTCTCTATCTACGTGTTCATGTTTTAGAGTAATTTTAACCATACCTTTTATTTTTCATTATAGTTAAAATTCAAAAACATGTATACTCTTTATTTTATCTAATTATTTTTTAATCTATGTGCTCCAATGTTACTATTTATTTTACTTATCAATTCTCGCAAATTATATAAAAAACATTTTATGACTCTTTAAATGTAGTTAGCATGGAGAGAAAATGTTAAAATAACTATTATAATAACTAATCCGTTGAAAAAAGTAAAATATGTTATAACTAGTTATAATAACTAACATATTTTTTTAAAGGGCCCATAATTTTTTAAATAACCATTGGAAATGCTCTTATATTCCGTTTATTTGTTTGGGAGGGAAGGAGTGGTTTTCTTATTTTGGTTTCCCATGAGGGTAGGACCATTGACTATATAAGCGACATCTAAATATAAATATCTTTTGTACCAATCATTTTTATTTCTCTATCTAAAGATTCATCTTCATTAAACCATCAGATCTTTCTCTATCTAAAGATTCATCTTCATTAAACAATCAGATCACAGATACTCATTGTATAATAGAAAGGTACCCTTGAAGAAAAACATGAGATTTCAAATAGTGATCCGACCTACTTAAATACCTAATATGAAAAGAAAAAAAAAATGATAAATCTATTCCAAATATATGTGGGAGAGATTTTATTTGCACTTAAAAAATTATTAACGCTGTGTTTAGTTGTGAGATTTAAGAAGGAATTTAAAATAGAAAAGGAAAAAATATGTAAAATTAGGTGAAATGTAGATATATTTTATTCACATTTCATATACCTTTTTTATTTTTCTTTTCAAATCCATCCTCAAATTCCCCGGCCAAACACGACATAAGTATTTTCAATTTCTCAATACACTCTATTTAAATTATTTAGTGTTATAATTTATTCTCAATACATTATTTTTTTTTTCCAAATTACCTTCAAGATAACATTCAAAGAATAAACAAATCAAAATCCTAAATTACACTACTTTTAAAAAATCTTTTTAAAAGTTCTGTGTGGGTGAAAATCTGACCACACTGCAATCTTAGTATCCAGCTGGAGAGTACCAGCAGAATAGATGACACCTGACTAACCTGCAACAAAAAGAGAAGACTCCGGTGGTGGTTCGCCACCCGGGGGTACTCCGACGATCAAGTCAGTACTCAATATCTCTCAAAGATAATCAATAGTACTAAACTCACTAGCTTGAGCATAAAAAGCATACCTTAGACCCATGGGGGTGCCTCTCTTTTATAGCCAACATAAATCTAGTTCTAATAGAAGCCTAACTTCTATGGACTCAGGATTACTGCTAATCTTGGACTCCCAGTAAGATCAGGATAAACTCTCTAAGAGTCTTATCTTAATATAAACTGAAGTCTTCTCTCATTCTAGGACTCTTGTCCCTCATCCAGGTTGAGTTCCCTTTTCATTCTAGGACTCTTGTCCCTTATCCACTTATCTCGGATTCCGATATCTTCGGAGATAACATCGGCCTTGCCGAGATCACCTCGGCGTCACGACCAGGACACGTGGCACCTCGGCTGACACGTCGACGTCACCTTGCCACGTGTTGGTACTCAGAAAATATATCCCCACAACTGCCCCTAGGTTCTATTACCTCGGCATTCTGAGGTGATGGAACCTACACTGTCGTTCATCTGTGCCCCTCTATCCGAGACCAAACTTGCCGACCTCAAAGTTCCCTGGACTTTACTCTCCACTGGTGTCAAGAATCAAGTTTCATGCTTTCCAAGCTGCTTGAAATCGCACCTCCTAGCCGAGGTTCTGGTTCCATTAATTCATAAACTCCAAGAGCTTTGCAACTGCGTCACTCACACTCTCTGGTGAGTTCCCAATTTCCAGTCATCTATTTGACTCCGGCGATTTTCATATCGGCGTTCATTTCACTTGGTAGGTTCACAAACTCTTTACTTGCTATTAAGCTCAATCTTTTATAACTCTTCTAAATCTGTTTACTTGCCATCTGTTGCCTTCTATTTTCGTCTGTCTTCAAGTTTTGAATTGTTTGAATGCCTGGCACTGTTCTTGTCATATCCGCTTTCTGTTGCTAACATCGTGTCTGGGTCATTACTTTCTTGTTCTTCACATACTTACTTAGTGCCTGTGCACTTCGCTTTATTCTTGAACTTTGTCGTCTTCTTGACTATTTTTCTCTTTTTTCATTCAATCCTCTGGCTTTTTCTCTTTTCAACTCTTTTGCTTAAATCCGTCATTGTTCCAAGCTTTCAAGCTTCTGCAACTGTCTTCGTTCCTCTCCTCCGGTGAAGCTTACGTCATTCTGTCATTGTCGTCAGACTTCCGCAATTCTCATTCCGGCTTCCCTCTTTTTGGTAAGCCACTGTTCCTCCTGGTTTTATTTCTTGTTGCTTTCCAAGAAGCTCTGCTTCATTGTTAATCACCATTGCTGTTTTACCCGTTGTTTCCAAATCATCTTCTTGAATACACACTGTTCACACATCTGTTGATTTCTGCCACTGTTCTTGGCTTGACACACCTGTGCAATCTTTTTGTCTTGATTTCCTGATAGCTTCATCACCATTCTTGATTACGAATTACATTCTTGCTTCTGTTTTCTGTGTCTTTTTCTAGATTCTTGCTTTTAATCCTTGTCTTCAAACTCCGAGGTGCCAATCGCCGAGAAGAGCCTTGATCAAACTCTTCGGGAGATCGATGTTGAGCTCGAGGCCGAGAAGGCTGCTGAGAAGTCTCCCCAACTGTCTTCTATATCCTGCCATTGATGCCGAGTAGTTTTGTTTCATTCTTTTACTCCTTGTACCTTGTACTTTGTACCTTGTACTTTGTCCGTCTTTGTATGCTTTTAATCCGGCTGACGTGCCATTTTTGTAGTCTGAATATTTATTTTCAATATTCAGGCCGAAGTGCCTTCTTTCTTCTTTAAATGCATTTCTTTGATTTCTTCTTTGAATGTATATTTTCTTTTTTCTGCTCTTGTATGATTCTATACTTAGAATAATTTGCATGTCTTCAAAGTACACCTTGACTGTGCAATCTCTTCGGGTAAAATACTCTGTCACAACTTCTAATCTTGCTCATCTCGACCTTGTCCTAACACTTGAAAATATTGAACAAATATTTTCACAAGTGTTGCTTAGGACTTGTCACTTTCTCAATGTCTTCTATCAAGACTTCAGTTTTCCATATTTCAAGTTTTGACAACCTGGTAGTCTCGGCAAGTACGCAGATATTGCTTGAGCTTGACTTTAACTTGTAAATTTTTTCAAAAATTTCAACAAGTGTTTAACCATCATCCTTTATCATAACCTCGGCTTAACTTCAGCTTGTAAATTTTTCTCAAAATTTCAACAAGTGTTAAACCATCTTCCTTTATCAAAACCTCGGTTTAACTATAACTTGTAAATTCACACAGAATTTCAACAAGTGTTTAAACCAATCTTCTTCCGATACGACCTCGATTTAACTTCAACTTGTAAATTCACACAGAATTTCAACAAGTGTTAAATATGACCTCGGTTTAACATCAACTTGTAAATTCACACAGAATTTCAACAAGTGTTAAACATGACCTCGATTTAACTTCAACTTGTAAATTCACACAGAATTTCAACAAGTGTTTAATTATCACATCGGTTTAACTTAACTTGTAAATTCACACAGAATTTCAATAAGTGTTAAACATGACCTCGGTTTAACTTCAACTTGTAAATTCACACAGAATTTCAACAAGTGTTAAACATGACCTCAGTTTAACTTCAACTTGTAAATTCATACAGAATTTCAACAAGTGTTTAAATATCACATCAGTTTAATTTCAACTTGTAAATTCACACAGAATTTCAACAAGTGTTAAATATGACCTCGGTTTAACTTCAACTTGTAAATTCACACAGAATTTCAACAAGTGTTTAAATATCACATCGGTTTTAACTTCAACTTGTAAATTCACACAGAATTTCAACAAGTGTTTAAATATCACATCGGTTTAACTTCAACTTGTAAATTCACATAGAATTTCAACAAATGTTAAACATCATCTCGGTTTAACTTTAACTTGTAAATTCACACAGAATTTCAACAAGTGTTAAATATCACATCGGTTTAACTTCAACTTGTAAATTCACACAGAATTTCAACAAGTGTTAAACATGACCTCGATTTAACTTCAACTTGTAAATTCACACAAAATCTCAAAAAGTGTTAAACATCATCTCGGTTTAACCAACTTGTAAATTGCTAAAAATTTTAACAAGTGGTAAACATCATATTGGTTTAACCAACTTGTAAATTGCTACAAATTTCAACAAGTGGTAAACATCATCTCGGTTAACCAACTTATAAATTGCTACAAATTTCAACAAGTGGTAAATATCATCTCGGTTTAACCAACTTGTAAATTGCTACAAATTTCAACAAGTGGTAAACATTATCTCGGTTTAATCAACTTGTAAATTGCTACAAATTTTAACAAGTGGTAAACATCATATCGGTTTAACCAACTTGTAAATTGCTACAAATTTCAACAAGTGGTAAACATATTCTTCTTCTCTCTGCCCCCTGCATGGCTTCCACATACTCCTTTGCGAACCTTATAAAAGGTCTTCAACCTGGCTAACTGCAGTCCAACCTTGTGTGTTTTTCTTTTTATTTTGGATCTGAGATTTGCTCACTGAGCTTTTCTCTTTTTGGACTTAAGTGCCGAGATCTAGTCTGTTAGAATCTTGGATCTGCTCACTCAGGTTGAGCTTTTCTCTATCGGACCTACTCATCTAGGCCGAGATCATGTCTTCTAGGATCCGGGATCTGGAATCCGGGATCTGCTCACTTAGGCTGCGCTTCGTCTTCTCGGGCCTACTATCCAGGATCTGGAATCCGGGATTTTGCAAACTCAGGATGAGTTCGTCTATACTTGAATGTTATCTCCTTGGGAGTGCTCATGCCCCCCTGTCTTGCATCCTTTCTGGAAGGGTCTTCGTTCCTCCGCAGGTATTATCCTTCTATACCTGGAGGTCATCTTCGTTGTAATATCCGCTTCGATCTGTTGTCCTTGGTGCGTCACCTTCCTGGCCGGCGTCTTTTACTCCGTGACTTTGGTCACGAGTTTCTGTGTTGCGGTTGTCCCTTTCAACGTCGAGGTTGATAGGTCTCCCATTCCCAGCAGGAGCGTTGTCTCCAGTCTGATCCTTATGTCCGTCATTGGCCATCTATTCTTCTTTCTTTCCCACAGACGGCGCCAAATTGTGTGGGTGAAAATCTGACCACACTGTAATCTTAGTATCCAGCTGGAGAGCACCGGCAGAATAGATGGCACCTGACTAACCTACAACAGAAAGAGAAGACTCCGGTGGTGGTTCGCCACCCAGGGGTACTCCGACGATCAAGTCAGTCCTCAATATCTCTCAAAGATAATCAATAGTGCTAAACTCACTAGCTTGAGCATAAAAAGCATACCTTAGACCCATGGGGGTGCCTCTCTTTTATAGCCAACATAAACCTGGTCCCAATAGAAGCCTAACTTTTATGGACTCAGGATTACTGCTAATCTTGGACTCCTAGTAAGATTAGGATAAACTCTCTAAGAGTCTTATCTTAATACAAACTGAAGTCTTCTCTCATTCTAGGACTCTTGTCCCTCATCCAGGTTGAGTTCCCTTTTAATTCTAGGACTCTTGTCCCTTATCCACTTATCTCGGATTCCGATATCTTCGGAGATAACATCGGCCTTGCCGAGATCACCTCGGCATCACGACCAGGACACGTGGCACCTCGGCTGACACGTCGGCGTCACCTTGCCACGTGTTGGTACTCAGAAAATATATCCCCACAAGTTCTTAAACAAATTTCTCAGTTGAAGGAAAACGACGACACACACATCTCCTTTCATTTCTACCTCCTTTTTTTCTAATCTGATAATATTAATATATAATAATATTAAATAAATAAATATACATATACATTCATAGAGATGATTGTCAGAGGCAATTAGCCCAAGTTGAAGAGGTTGTGGTCCAAGATATTTTTCTTCAGTTGGTGGGTGGTTTTGATGCTTGTTTATTTTGGGGTGTTTGGTAAAAGCATGTTTTTGGCTTTTTGGTTAAAATTCACAAAATCAGAAAATAAGTTAAAATAGTCAATAAAATAAAATGTCACATTAAATTCATAATCCTTTCACTTTTTCTCTCACAAACATCACATCCAACTATAAAAAAATTCAACTATCTTGCCAAAATAAAAATTTTAATCTATTAAAATAGTCAAAAATTAAAATAGCCTACTAGAGGTGTTCGCGGATTGGATTTGTGCAGTTTGTGGTTCGGTTTTGACCCGCCCACATCTATGCAGTTTGAGAAAAAGTCAACCCACAACTGCCCGCAGTGCGGTTTGTGCGGATAGGGTTTGCGGATGTGCGGGCGGTTGTGAGCGGTTTGCGATTTGAATTTTTTTCTTTAAAAATTAACATAGATATTGTTTAATTTTAACTTCACACATCTAAAACCTGGCACTGAGACTGCCTACAGATTGAATGGAATTGTCACTTATGTCACCCATCAGTTTAACATCCATGATTTGCATAGTTTATATTTTCTAATATGAGAGCATCGTGTTGATCAAACATAAAAATCAATTAAAAAAAAAGGTACTCTTTTTCTTATTTTTTGGGAATAAATAAGTTTAAAAAAAAAGTACTTTGAATCATTTAAATCATTAACTAAAGTGCAACTTATGTAAGACTAGAAGTCAATTAAGTGGGCGTTTGAGAAGAAGGTTTCCAGGCTTTTTTGGCTATTTTAGCCACAAAAAACAAAATAGGCTATTTTAGTCACAACAAACAAAACATCACATCCAACTCATAATCATTACACTCTTCTCTCACAAAAAAAGTCAAAAAGTCAAAAAGTCCTTCCCAAACTAAGCTTTTTAGCCCATGCTAAAATAGCCAAAAAGCCAAAAAGCCAATCCACTTCTCAAACGGAGGCTTAGTAAAACAAGTTGTAAATTCTTCCAAGTAAATGAACGGCTAGGTTTTTCCAAAAATATATATATATATATATATAGTGCGGGCAGTTATAGCGGGTTGCGTTCGCAATCGCAAAATTGAATTATTTCAAACTGCACCTACCTTATTGTATTTGCAAAAACGCCTATACATGTGCGGATAGGGGAGATTGTGCGGATCGAATAACCTATGCCCAGCCGTATAGCCTACTCAAAATAACAACTTTCAAACACCTACTTTGTTCCACGTGCTTTGAATGGCGCTGCACATGCAGTGGCGCAAATGGGTGGTGTGGCGGCTGGGCTGGGTGTGAAACCTGGGTATTTATTATTCCCCTTTTGGTTAGTTGATCCTCTTAGAAAGGATGACGCCATATTTTTGTTTAAATTCTAGTTTGTCAATATATTTCTACTGTTAACAAATATGTATATATATATATATATAAAAGATATTGATAATAATAGTGAGTTTTGATAGGAAGAATTAAAGTTTTGAAATGAGAAAGGAGATGAAGAGAAAATAATTAAAATTTTGAAAAAAAGATAGAGATAGTTCAATATAAAAAATACATTGTTTGGATATACCATAAAAAAAAAAATATATATTTTAGAATTTGATTGTGCATTGTTCTTATTAAGAAATTTACCTAGTTAGGCGTACTAAATTATTATTTAGTTGCAAAGAGAATCACCTCTATATGTGTCAATTCAAACCTAACTCAGTTAGACATCGGGCCTAATTTTATCATTCCAAATTCGTCTCTAAAAGAATTTTTAAATCACAAACCTAAAAGTTAACCTAATAAATATCGGCTATTAATTTTATTTTTTTAATTTTTATTTCCAAAAGAATTATTAAATTATTTAAACCTTTTAATAATTATTTAAATTTGCATTAACAAAATTCAATTATAAAATAAACATTGTCTTTTAATGAATAATTTAATTTAAGCCCTAGAAAAAAAAGCATATATACTTTTCTTATCTTTTATTAATTTTTTTAGTTTATTTTATAACTAATTATATAAAAATTAAAATTAATATTTTATAAATAAACTTGCTGGGTCAAGCTAAAACTAATAATCTCAATTCTACCTTAAAAATTCAATAGCTCAAAATTTTAGTCCAACCCAGTTGTATGAGTTAAATTTATTTTTTTTAACCCGAAAAATATCCAAATCTAAAAAAAATAGAAAAATTGTACAGTTTATCATTAATTTGAATTTTTTTTTTTCAAAACACATTGATTTGTTATTCTCCCTAAAATAAGCTTCACTCTCTGTATTTTGTGGTCAATTTTCTTAATTTTATTCTTTTAGCGTAAATATTTATTTATTTACTTTAATGTGCATTGTATCTCATACATTTGTGTGTTATATTTTTTAAATTTTTTAAAATTTAAAAAAATATTATTTTTTATTTTAAATGTATAATTTTTATTTTATAAATATATTTTTAAATATTTTAACTATTTTTTTCAATATTTGATTTTTTAAAATTAAAAAAAAAAATCGATGGCCATATATATCTAAATCATAACAAATTATTTAGCCAATACTTAAAAAAATAACAAAAATATTTTTTGAAAAAATAAAAAATATTTTCTTCAAAAATAAAAATAAACAAAATATTTTTTCACAAAAATATTTTTTCAAAAAAATATAAAATAATTTTAAAATAAAAAATAAAAATATTTTTTGAAATTTTTTTAATAGAATTTTGAAAAGAGTTTGAGTGTGGAGTTGCGTTTTGAGTTTAAAACATTAAAAAAAAATTAAAATATTTACAAAACAAAATAAAACATTTAAAATAAAAAATAAAATTTTCTTAAACATTTTAAAATATTTTTAAAAAAATAAATCTAAAAAATTGCAAAGTATAACTCAAAATTCAAAAATTTAAAACTCAAAATATAAACTCCTTTCAAAACTCAAAACTTTTTTCAACATTCAAAATTCAAAAACTTTTTTCAAAACTCATAACCAAACAAATTTTATTTTTTCAATACTCAACTCACAACTCTACACTTAAATCACAACTCCATACTCAAACCATAATTCTAAAATAAAAAATGCTTCATACCACTAATTTTAGACCACTGAACAGATCACCAGGGACGTGGCGCCCACGTGGAAAGACATTGCTAACTCGTCATTTTCTCTCTCTTTTTCACTTATTTCAAATTTAAATTCATTTTCATTTCAGACATTTATTTTCATACTCTCTCCTCGCTCATTTCTTCGAGTTCTCTCTCTCTCTCTCTCTTCGCTAAGCTCCCGACGATCGCAGCTCTTCAACCCCAACGACGATGAGTCTGTCGCCGATGGAGCCTCCCCAGTCACAACGATTGGCGGACTAAGTCACTGACGACGACCATTGAATCACTCACGACGACCATTGAATCACTTACGTCTTCCCGCCAGACTTGCTTCTCTCAACTCTTTGTCTTTTGTGGATAGATCTGTCTTCTCAGCAGGTTAGTTCTCTCTCTCTCTCTCTCTCTCTCTCTCTATATATATATATATATATAGATCTGTCTTGAGATTTTTGTGACTTTGATTTTGATTTTATCTATTTAGGAGGATTTTGATTTTGATTTTGATTTTGATTTGCTTGAATTTTACATTGGATTAGTTGTAGCAGTAGGTGCTGTGACTGATGATACTAGGGTTTATGAGGGTACTGAAATTTGGGCTGAAATTTGTGCTGAAAAATTTGTTTTAATGTTAACTATTAGGCTGTGACAAATAATGCCCTATGAATTGTTAGGTAATTGAGGATAAATGTATATAATTTTTTTTTGTAAATGTATGAAATTTGGGGATATTGATTTGGAATTCAATTCAAACATCACATTTGGTAAATGCATGAAATTTGGGGATATTGATAAGGAGCTAGAGATAAGAATTCCTCAATTAGAAGAATGTCATACTGAACTCATTCTAGTTTTGATGGTACTAAAAAAAATTTCCTAGTTTGCAGATAATATGAAAAACAACACCAAGCATTTGCAAACAATGACCCTTGAAGAAGTTATTACAATTCCAGTCCAAAACAAGAGCTTAGTGCAAGTGAATAGACTCAAACTAAATCACAGATCAAGATGACTCACGCATAGAAAAATATCAATTATGTTCTTGTGTAGGCATTCCCATTGAAACCAAAGGAAAGAGTCGAGGAGGGTAGGATATCAATAATGGAGAAGAGGCTAGCAAACTTAACCATAATCTTGACTGACTATGTCCATTTTATACTATTTACTTCAAGGTTTCTACGTGGGCTAAAAATATATAGAAATAAACAAATTTTGTGAAACTCAATGATTGAGTTCAATTTTTTTTATAGCATGAAATCACATTTGGCAAAAAAATAGGTGGAAACAAACAAAATACTCTAAAGAAAGAGAAAAACCATTTGGTTCCTTGTAACATATCCTGAACAAAATCAATGGGTAGTTCAGTTAGTTTCAACAACCACCTCCTCGATCGACACCTCTATTCAAAGAGCTCCTAATCTCAATAAGTAAAACAATTTTCTTGATTCAGTGTTCTTGAATTTCAATGTTCTTGAATTGGTTTGTCGTTTCTGTGCTTAGAGAACTTGATACTTTGTAGAACAATGAGCTCATCGATTTTGATAGAGAGTTTGGAGGCATGTGTTGATATCGATAGATGTTGCCAATAGAACCTTGTGCTTAAGCACAAACACAGTTGTATAGACAGGTTTAGGAGGCAAGCTGGATTTTGAAAAACTGCCACCTATGTTCAGTTCTGCCCTTGTGAACATCCTTGATTGCTTATCAGTAATTGGCTAGTGTTGGACTATATGTATTTTGATTTCAAGTTATTAATAAATCTTAGGATTCTGGTGGAAATTTGTATGTAGAGCGAGTAGTACTATATGTTAGCATACTATAATCTATGGGTGTTGTGTGCACTTATCTTCTACTTTCCATTTATGTGATTGTAAGTGCTTTAATACATTCCAAGATTGTATTTGATACAAATCTACCTAGTCATACCATGTTTATAAGCACATTGTACTCCATGTTCCTCTTTTTGTTTTGCATATTGAGACAATCTCTAACTGATTAAGATTTGTTTTCATATTTTTATAGATGTCAACTTCAAGTGTTAGCGGCAGTACCTCCGATCATTTGATATATTTGAACAAAAATTGTCATAAATGTCCGAAAAAAACAACTATTTGAATTTTTGAGACGGAGCGAAACAAAAACAAGTTATTTTATTGTTGTCATGATTACAATGCTTTTCTTGGATGGTGCTTGCCTACAAATTTACAATGTAGACATGAAAGACAAGTGCAAATAGAGAATATAGCAACTGTCACCGAACAATTTCAAAGTATGGGCAAACATCTTCGATTTCAATCCGAACAACTTCAATTTCAGAACGCACATATGCCAAAATTGCAGACAAACATAAATTGAAGTTAGTGTTGTATTTATAGGATCTTTTTCTTCTTCGTAATTTGTGTTGTATTAATTATGAAGATGTAATAATTTATATGACAGTTAGAAGTTGAAATAAATGATATGTATGGAGATTTATGATATATGACAGTTATTTTTGAAAAGTATGAAGATGTAATCTGTTATCTGTTTGTCTGTTTGAAGAATGTTTGAACACAGGTTGTTATCTGTTTGTGTGTTTGTCTGTTTAAAGAATGATTGAACAAAGGTTATTATCTGTTTGTCTGTTTGAAGAATGATTGAACATAGGTTGTTAACACTTTATTTTGAACACAGAATTTTCAGCACAGATTTTTTGACACAAGTTTTTGAACACAGTTTTTGAAGATAGATTTTTAGACGTAAGTTTTTCCAGACAGTTTCTCAAGACAGATTTCTAGACATATATTTTGAACACAGATTTTTCAAGATAGATTTGTGAACAGATATTTTGAACATAACTTTTTGAAAACAAATTTTTTGACATAGGTTTTTCAACACAGTTTTTTAAGACAGATTTTTGGACACAGATTTTTTCATCACAGTTTTTGAAGACAAATTTTTGGACATAGGTTTTTTAAGACAGTTTCTGAAGACAGATTTTTGGACACAGGTTTTGAACACATATTTTTTAACACAGATTTGTGAACATATATTTTGAACACAGATTTTTGGACACAAGTTTTTCGACACAAGTTTTTCAACACAGTTTTTTAAGACAGATTTTTGGACACAGATTTTTTCATCACAGTTTTTGAAGACAGATTTTTGGACACACAGATTTTCATCACATTTTTTTAACATAGATTTTTGCACACAGGTTTTGACACACAGATTTTGTAGATGATATCGAAAACTACAAAGCAAGGAACAATGTTCCTTTGTTCTCAACCATGGTACCATGAATAAAGAAACTGAATAATGCAAGGAACAATAGCCAGCCAGGGCCTGTACATAGCAAAACAAAATTATGAAACAATGAGTTTTCATATCCTAGTAAACACCATTAAGAGAGATGGTACATTGACTTAAATAAACCAAATTATCAAAACAACCAGAAAGTAAATAATCCAAAAAAACATAACATAAATTATCCAAAACAAAATAATCTCCAAGTTCAGTCACATAAAATGCATTACAATCACAAGTTTCCAACTAACGAAAACTACCACGGTCATTGCGGTCCATTTGTACATTCAAGTTAACAAATGAAGACGGTATGGCTCTATAAATTTGATGCATAGCAGTCATGGATTATTGAGTTCTCATAATTCTCGGTGTGCCTCCAATATAGTCCGACGGGGTAAGAGATGTGTCGACTCTATAAGTTTGAGTTGAGACATTCATGAAACTTTGTCTTCTCATAATGTTCACACTTGTTGGGGTGAGAGATGTGCCTTCAATAGCATTGACCATGTGTCCTTATTCAATTAAAATGAAATGTTAACAACAATTTACTAAACATTATTAAAAAATAACATAAAATTGCTCGATGTAAATTCCTATGATGTACACGTACAGGCACACACATACTATTTTCCATACCAACCATATAAAGATAAAGTTATCTACGTGCACTACGTTCAGGTTAAGATTGACATTGACTTTCACCTTCATCTCTAAGCACCTTAGTACCCTATATTGATCAAGGTTAGTGATTGCCTCAAATGTCTGACATGATTACAATAAAATATGAGTTAAATAGAGAGTAATGATACAAAACAGATGCATATGTATGAATACCAATCAATTTACCTTTGATTTGTTATGTTTTCTTTTGTTTGCCTTCAACCGATTGACTATTTGATCTACTTTGGTGACCTTTCTTTTCGTAACTGGATGACCTTTTCAGTGAGCAACCAAAGGACTAAGCAACTTGGTGTAACAGATTGTCTTTCTATTAATGCTGCCAATCGGGGAAGATGGTATATTACTAGTAATAGGTAGTACATTACTAGTCGAAGGTGCTACGTTACTCCCACCACCTTCATCATCTTTCATCACTCTTGTCTTGATTTCATCCAACCCACAGTCGATAATTTTTATTTTCCCTTCAGAGTTCTAAGCAAATTGTATAATGCCAATCAATTTGTGTTCATCTTATCATAGACCTTTGTATTGAAATCATCTCCAAAGCCAGTGTATGTGGTTTTTATACATGTGTAACCTCTATTCAAATCTTTTCTCTATCGTGGTAGAATGTATTTATTTGGAACATTATTTATGCATCTTGCAATGAGCACAACGAGTGAGTGAGCACACATAATGTCCCTAAATTCAAACACCCGACACATACATTGCACATCAAATTCTGTCGAATTATAATAGACAACAAAGTCCATATGCTTCATCTTCCTAAAAACTACCACAGTTTTCTTCACAAAATATGTACAAATTGAACCCTCTTCTTTCACAAGAAACGGCTGACAATAAACTAGTCTCTTCATCTCTGCTTGAACTTCTTTGAATTTTGTATTGGTGTAGGCATCCTGAAATTGCTTTTCAAAACCATACACAATTAGGCAATCAAACACTTTGTGTCAAGACTTGAAGTCAGCTTTCTTCTCTTTTTCTACCTTACTTCTCAAGGCATTGTCATATTATTCAACAAATTGTTTTAATGTAGTCTTTGGATTGGCATATCTATCAAAAAAGGCATTCATGCTCTCACTTAGTTGTGTCGTTGACATGCTAGCCTAAAAAATATCTTTGACATAGACAGGAACCCATCGATGTTGCTCATCATATAACACCGCCAACCACTGATTCTCATAAAGATTGAATTTTACAATTATCTCTTTCCATTTCATCTTAAATTTATCTTTTGTGAAAGTGTCATACACTACATTTTGCAAATCCAACTTAATGGATTCATATTGGGAATACTCTTTCAATTTCTCCGGAATTTTCTTCATTATATGTCATAAACACCATCAATGTCGAGTATTTGGGAAGACATTTCTATAGCATTTTGCATAGCTTTGCACTAATCAGTTATTATAGCTTTTGGGAGATGATCTGACATGCAATTTAACCATGATTTGAATAGCCAAACAAATGTATTAGTGTCTTCACTAGATAACAACCCACAACCAAGCAAAATCGGCTAGGGCTGGGCATAGAACCCACCCACCCGCACAAACCGCCCGACCCTACCTTACCCGCACCCTTTTGGGCGGTTTCGATGTAGGTAGGTGGGCGGGTGCGGGTCAAAAATTCTGCTAAAAATCGAGTTCGGGTCGGGTTGCGGTTTTGACCCTACCCGAACCGCAACCCACGACCCGCGTATTACTGAATTTTTTTTTTTTTTTTTTTTATACTTATTAGGTTTAGTTGTTTAGGGCAGCTCATTTTTTGCCCAGCCGCCCGTCCCTTTCTCTCCTCTTCCCCTTTTCATTACCTTCCTTTCCTTCTAGCAGCAGCCAGCCGCTAACCCTAGCAGTGCACAGCAGCAGCAGCGGCGGCGAGGCGAGACCGGCGATCGGCAGCAAAGCAGCACATATACGGTTCTCTCTCTCTCTCTCTCTCTCTCTCTCTCTCTCTTTTTCATTCGATTTTTTTTTTGATCGGCCTCTTTTTCATTCGATTGATGGCTCTCTATTTGATTTGGCAAGCTGATCTATTAGTATTTGTAACATGTCTCTGCTTGCTTGATGTTGATCTGATCTGTTTGATGTTGATCTTAACATATCTCTTTGTTCTCAAGATTTTTCTCTTTGAGCAATGGATTCAACCACAAAAATTATGTTGAGTAAATTAGACCAACAAAGTAACAGAAAATATGTGGCAATTAGCTGTTATTTTGGAAAATCCGAACAGTTTCTGATGAAAAGAGAATCATCTAATCAGTGGACAAAATTTTCTTACGATGATCAACAAATTATTGTCCGTTAAATAGGGTGAATTAGGAGCTAAATTATCTTCACACTTGAACTTATACTGGCCTATGTGATATGGGTTCCAATTCCTAACCTTAATACAGTAAAGCAACAGCAGTAAAGGGATGCTGCAACATATATTTAGAAATATGGGTGTGCCTTACACATGGAAGCTTCGTTCTTGAAAAATTGAAAGCATCCAATTTTGCAATCTGATTTTCAAACAGGATTAATTTATAATCATGCAAAACTTGTGTTCATGAAGAGATTTACTTCACCTGTTAAATTTCACTAAATCAACCCACTTTATTTTTTTTAAAAAAATTTGAATTATTCATTTGTTTTATTTCTTTCTTCATTTGTTTTATTTTCGTTTTTCATGACAAAAGAGTGAGCTGCTTAATTATTTTTTTTTTCTTTTTTGTATTTTTTTTGCCAGAGTAATAATGTGCTCTATATATGCTTTCTTCTTGTATTAATGATGAATTTTCTTGTATGCAAAAAGGGACATAAATGAATTTACTTTAAAATAAATAATTAATTATTATGTTTCCCTTGTTGGATGTGAAATCCCTCTACCTCTTGAAAGCTCCAAGGGGAGACAAAAACATCTTTTCAATAGTGATAAAGTTAGACATGTTATTTGACTATTTATCCATAAATTTAATCAAAATGGTATTGGTATGGTATTGTATATGGTTTAGATTCAATTATTATACCATCCATGACTTAATTGTTATCTCATACATTTTTAATTTTTTATTACCAGTTTGAATGGATAAAGATAACAATGCTAGTGTTGAATCTACCGGAAGTCCTATTGTTCCACCCGAATTATCTAATTCTCAAACTAATGTTTTCCCATGTGAATCTAAGCCTCCTAAACCCCCGAACAAAAGAAAGAGTGAGAGTAGTGGTGGAAAAGCACCATCTTCAGTTTGGGTCATTGGAATTTATTTATTTATATCTATTTATTTATATTTATTAATTTGGCTCATTGGAATTTTTTTTGGCAGATTGTTGGATGAGATTGGACATTGGACATTGGACCTAAAGAGTTTAGTGAAGCCTTGGATGGATACCACCTTTTGAAATTATTTTGGATGAAGTTTGTAGACATTGTTATTTTAGTTTGTAACTAATGTTTATTATATTATTTTTTATTTTGGATGAATGTAAAATTAATTGGAGCACTAAATTTTAGGTAAGCTTGCTTTAGATTTTGGATGGATGGATGGATGAAAACTAATTTATTTTAGTTTTTAACTAGTTATTATTATTTTTGCATTTTGGATTAATAGGTAAGCTTTGGATTATGGATGGATGGAGATAACTAGTTATTATTATTATTTTTACATTTTGGATGAATGTAAAATTTAGGTAAACTTTGGATTATGGATGGATGGAGATAACTAGTTATTATTATTATTTTTGCATTTTGGATGAATGTAAAATTTGTAAGCTTTGGATTATAGATGGATGGAGATTGATTTTAGTGTGAATTTTAATGTTTTAGTTTGTAATTAGTTTTATCAATTATTTTTGTATTTTGGAAGAATGTAAAATTTATTATATCATTATATATATGGGCATTTATGTTATCATGAAATTTAATTTATAACTTTTTCATAAATAATAAAAAAATGCTTAAAAAGTAGCCCAACAACATGTCAAATTTGTTCAAATTAATATCATAACTAAGCCCAATTTTAAAAAAAGCCCAAACCGCAAACCGAACCGCACCCGCCCGCACAACCAACTGACCCACCCGCACAAACCGCGAACCGCATCGCGGGCGGTTGCGGGTCTGTTTTCTTCAACCCGCATGTGTGCGGGTCGGGTCGGTTTTGACCCGCACCCGGTCAAAACCGACCCGCGATCAGCCCTAAAATCGGCTGTCCATGGTGGTTAACTCCTACAAACGGAGCAAATGACATATCATATTTGTTAGTGAGGTAAGTTGTGTCAAATGAAATAACATCTCCAAATTCTTTATAAGCCGCCCGACTCATTGCATCCGCCCAAAACAAGTTTCTTATGTGATAGTCAGTATCAACATGAATCATATAATAGAAACTCGAATTTTGTGCATGCATCCTCAAAAAATATTTTTGAAGTGCATCGGAATCTTTTTCTCCAAGCCTTAATTTTCTAGCTCTGTCAATGTAATTTCGTACATCTCTCTCATCAAATGTTAATGACTCATAACTCTCAGCTTCAACAACCATTGAGTAATAATTCCTAGACACCACCAATCCTTGCTTGATCATTAATTTCTAATCTTCTCTTCATAGGAGTAAGAATTTTCTTATTCATTGCAAAATGACGTGATTCGGTAGGAATCAAGTCATGATTATGGTCAAGGTTAACTGTGGTTAACATAAATCTCTCATCTTTTTGTAGGCTCGCTCGTACCCTTGCTTTACAATCAATTTTTGTGGAAAGAGATGGCTTTAGAGGGTTTACTTCTAATTTTTTGATTCTCTTCCCCGATCAAGAACATCCAATCCCAAAGTATCTTAATTCCCCATCATCGCTAAAAACTTGTGTTTTATAAGCTATAGAAAATCCAACATGTTTAGCATATTTGGCATAAAATGTGTACACTTCTTGCTTTGAGCTAAAATACATGCTCCTCTTAGGTTTCTCAATTTCTTCACTATCATTTAATAAAGGATTCTCACCACTATTTAATTCAATCTCCATTTCTTTTCATTCAAATTTTAAACTGAAATCAAAAGACTTAAATTCAATTACAGTCAAACATATCAAAATATTCATCAATATGATTAACTATAAATTTATCAATTCATCATCGATTAAAAAGATTAACTATACATTTATCAATTCATCATTCTCAATATATAAATATATAAATGTTTATAAGTTCATCATTGACCTAGAGCCAAGCACTGTCAAATATATATACAAAGTAGGAACAAGCACTTCCACATTTATAAATTTATCAATTCATCATTCCAGTTTATGTATATATATATTTTGAGAGCCAAATTCCAATTTATTCTCAAATTTCCAGTTTATGTATATATACATTGAGAGCCAAAACCAGAGTGAAAATTCCAGCTTATGCTCAAATCAGAGCCATATATATTATTAAATGTATACATATATATACATATCAATCCAGCATTACTGATTAAAAAAAGGACATATATAAATGTCTATATATAAATATATATAGAGGACAGCTGTCACGACCCAAACCCGCCCCTGTCGGTTTAGCATCGTAACCGGCCAGTAATCCATGGATTACCAAAGGCCTCTGAATACTTTAACAAATAATAAGGGTGCGGAAGCAATATGTAATATAAACGGGGTCCAATGAGCTGTGACGACGTACATGGAACAGAACATTTCCAAAAACTTATTTATATACATAACATGCTAGTCAACATACCAATATTTACAAAGTGTACGTCCCAAGATCTAACTTTACAAAACATTTACAAGACTAGCATGAACACAAACAGCCATAGAACTTGACTTTGAGTGGAACCTCCTCGGGAGGCGCAAGGGTTGGCTGACAAAAACCATGGCATAGGCCGTCAACTCTGGGCCTGGTCACCAGCTTGCTCACCTACATACATAATATAAACAGTGAGCTAAAGCCCAGTGAATAATAACAGAGTAAAGGGGTTTAATGAATGATGTCATTCTCAGAGTTAAAAATCAGATTCATATACTTGTTCATAAATATTCCCATATTCAGGTTTGTAACATAATCATACGTGGTACATCCAATAGCGTTCACAAATCTGATAACCTATAAAGGGACAGCCTTGAAGGCTTTCTGATGACTCATGTGCACAGAGACGTTCTGATGACCCATAAAGGGACCTGATGACCTATAAAGGGACGCATATCATGTAATGCTAAGGATGCCACGGTTAACCTTCAGAATCTTAGACAATCATTCATTCGTTTCCAACATGTCATAATATTTCAAAGGATCAATCATTTTGTATCATAATATTCCGAAAATACATAACATTGAACATAACTTTACAAAGTTACTACTCATAGATGATTGATAGCTCTAACTAGATGGTAAGGCGGCACTCCACTTGTTTCGAGGTGCGTGACCTACATAAACACACACATACAACACACACACTTGAACATCATTTCGAGTTACACACAACTTCTTTCGTTTTCCCTTGATGTGTTTCTACCCTTTAATTTCCATTAAGGAGTCTTAAACATGGCCTAGGAATGCCTAGGATGGAATGAGGATGTAAAAATGCCCTAGAAAACATTTTTCATAATTTTCAGAAAACAGGGTTCCCGCTCGAGCGTGGTTTTCCTCGCTCGAGCGGACATACAAACAAAAGTCTCCGCTCGAGCGTAAAACTTCCCGCTCGAGCGGTTTGCAAAACGTGACAAAAGTACTGGATGGGTGAAAATCACGCTCGACGAGCGCTCAACCCACGCTCGAGTGTGTGACTCAGGTCCCCGCTCGAGCGTGAATTACCCAGCTCGAGCGGAATGCAAAACAGTGCAAAGTACTGGATGGTCGAATTCTACGCTCGAACGCCACTTTCTCCGCTCGAGCGTGAGTCTAAATTCTGGAAATTCCAGATTGAACCTTCAAGCTCAAAACCAAGTTTTAATGTGTCAAATTCAATCCTTTTGGGCTAATTTTCTGGAAAACACTTTTAAATTCATAGAATAACATGTTTTGAAGGTCAATTTGAGAAATCAAAGCCCAAAGGTAGTTCAATTAAATACAATTTCAACAATACTTTAAAGAACATGATGTGTGTGAAACATGCAAGTGTTTATTTGAAATCTAATGCTCTAAAACATGTTCAAATGCAAGATTAAACTCCAATTCATGATGAATTCATGGACTATAACTTGAATATGGCCTTGCATGCAAAGGATTCTCATGAAAACACTTTCAAATGCTATGTTATGAACATGCATGCATGAATCTCTATCCAAATCAACATTATAAACCAATTTCTAGCTCTAGTCACCAATCTATCATGAACCAAGAATGAAGTGACTTAACTTCATAACTAAAAAGATGAATTCCCCTACCTTAAACCTTGAATGCAAGATGTACAAGTTCGAATATGCAAGACTCCTTTAATCCTCCTAAATTCCAAGCAATTCTTTGAAGACCACAAGATTTCTTCTATTCCTCTCTCTCTAGTCGGTTAGGACAACAAAAATGAGCTGAGGAAATGTGTTCGAATGGGGTGTGCTAAGGCTTCAACATGTTTAGACAAAGTGGCCTACTATCTTGGCAAAATTGTAATTAAGACCAACTATGTAATTTTAGCTCATTTGATCTAATTTAATCATACCAAACACATCTCAATTAAACATGCCATAAAATCATATAAATTCCGACGATCATAAAACATTAATCAATTTCTGGTTCGGTCGCCGATAAGGCCTTCAATTCTCAATTTAAAATATGAAACGCAAACAGATAATTTAACACTGGACAGATAAAAACACAAAATGATGCAATACATATGCAAATTAAATTCTAGATTTCTTCTAAATCACTATTAGGCATACTTAATTGTGACTTAACGTTAATTAGGAATCGAGGTTATTACAACAGCATTACTAATCGGTTACATGTTTAGAGTAGAGCATCATTGACCTGGTAATGCTTTCAGAGCGACAGAGGGACGAAGATTGGAGACGGAGAAGACGCCGGATAGTGGATGACGAAGAAGACGTTGGACGATGGAGAAGATGTAGTGAACAGATTTGCAAATGCTTGTAGAGCAAGAGAGAGAAGCCTCAGAGGGAGAAGAAGATAGAGACGGAGAGGGAGACAGTGAATACCGGATGGTGGATGAGGGACAAGACACCGTACGGTGGAGATGAGGGACGACGGAGGAGAGATAGATCTGGAATAAAGTTGCAATACCTCTGTTTTACCGTTGTTTTACATTTGCGCGGGATTTTAATATTTTATTTATTTTATTTTTTAACACAGTGCGTAAAACACACGCACTGTATGTGCAACTATCCTTCATCGTCCCTGGTTGGGTGCCACATGTTTAAAGCTACTTTTAGAGCCTCTAAATTAGAGGTCTGAATTGGGGCTCTTCTATAATTAAACCAAACTGAGTCTAAGTTATTTGTCAAATCCTGATTGGTCACACCTCAGCGTCTAAAAAAGAATTACAAGTCTTCCAGTTGCAGAGAACCAAACCCCTTCAAAGTGCCAACGTTGCCAAAGTTGGCACTTTCAAACCGGGTGGCGTATATCAAACCTTTGATTCTAATATATTATTCTCTCTACTTTCTCTGCGTGCTCTGAACGGTCATCTAGTCTAATCCCAGATCGCATCAACCAAATCAAAACTCAACTCTGAAGAAACCTCCAACAGATCTCCAATGGCTGAATCTAAATCAGACCCATCAATCACTATATCAGGTAAGACTTTTCTTATTTCTTTTTTCATTTATTCAAATCTTTTGATCTCATACCCATGTCACTTTTTTTTATCATTTCTTGAACAAATCAGAGATTACATTGCCAATAATTGCTTTTTCAATTATTAATAGTTTTAATCAAGAACAACCCTTTTTGTGTTATTTGATTGATCATCCTTCTATGTGTTAGAGAGAGAGAGAGAGAGAGACAGAGAGTCTTCTTTTCTTTGCAATGCTGTTTGTAATCATCCCATTAAAGCATAGAGGGCCAAATTAAGCATATAATTTATAAATTAGCAGGCTGAAAGCTGCAAGAAGTTACAAAATTTTGATATAAATTTGATTTTTTAGTTACATGAGGCAAGAAGTTACATACAGTTACAGCTATTTTGAGAAAATCAGAAAAACATGACAGTCTACACTGATCACTCTGGTGGATGCTTTATATTAATATAGATAATCCTAGTGCATGTGTATCTCCTTATACTTGGTGTGTATCTTTGTGGATTTAGATGTTGATGTGATAAGAAACAACTCATAAAAATTTAAGTTTTTAGAGAGGTAGAGACAACTTTATTATGTGTGCACACGCGATGCGTTTGGTTTGAAATCTATAACTAAAGCAGTTGAGAGGAGATGGGAGGAGGGCAATTGAAGCAGTTAGCTATGTAGGGTAAATTTGGCATAAAAAATAGTGTGATTTGGCTTCGAGTTCACACCAAATGGGTGTTCCTTTTATAATATACTACCAATGGGTGCAAATGTCAAGCGTTTGCAATTTGAGAAAACTTGATCAACAGTTTTGAACGGTTTGATTGAGGAGAAAAAGTGTTCAAACATTTAGTGGATATGATGTGACAATTACTAAATGTGAAGGGTATTCTTGAAGGGAAAAAAAAAAAAAGTGTGACCGCATTCACACCAACTAAGTCATATGCTTTATATAATAGAATATATATACACATCCTTCATGTTGCGGTAAGGCTATTTTTCATAACAGATCAAACATGTTGCAAGTACTATAATTATTAACTAGGCAGTGAGGTTTGAACGTACCTATTGATACCATGTTGAATTGTTGTTCGTTTTGGTGCCAGATAAAGATGTAAAAACACATAATCGCCATCACAATGAAAGTCATGGATTGCGCAATGACATTGATGAGGACACCCCAATGAATGATGTCAAAGCTCCCAATGTTTTTGAGAGAATGCAGGAAGAGATTGAGGCACTTGTTCAAACAATTCATCCAAAGAAAGAAACAAAGACCAGTCATGACTCAGTTTTGAATAAAACTGAAACAAGGTTTGGAAACACTCTTTCCTTGGGTTAAAATTGAGCTGCAAGGTCTGGATTTTGATTTCTTATTGTTTTTTATGATTAATTGCAGGGATGAAACTATAAAGGCAGAGTCAAAATTTGAGAAACCAGATTCTGTGTCACAAGGTATCGTTTTGATTACCTCTTCTTTGCAATGTTCATATATATATATATATATACACTAGCGGTGGGTGCAGTTTGTGATTGTACATCTGAACATTTGGACAGTTTAACGAATGAGGATTGAATTTGGAAACTGTTTAGCAGTTACGGGATGTGCAGTTTTAGCGGTTACCGATTTTATGGATATTTTCAGAAAACAAAAAGCATAATAAAGCTTCTAAGTTGTGCGCTTTATCCAATAGAATAGATATATTTGTAGGAGGGGAATAGGGCAAAGAAAAAGTTGCATCGCACAAAAGAGAGACTCTAACCTAGGTATCATGCCTCGTAAGAGAAGCATCTCATCGCAATGTTCATATAGGCTCCGGATAATTAGACTTTAGTTTTGGTTGTGAACTTGTGATGGTCTGTGATTGATTGTTTCCTCATATTCAACAACCTATCTTGTATAGTAAATACTTAAACTACGAATTTGTTTATACATGTAATGACAATTCTCAGTAGGAACTAGGGTTTAATCTCCCACAACCAAGACAAAATGAAAGAAGAAAAAAGCTGCACGACACGCCAAAATTTAAAGTGAAAATTCATCTTAGAAGGAAAAAACCAATACACAAATGTGTCTATGAGCTTTATTGAGCCGAAGTTGAGGTTACCTCCAATTAGAGTAACTTTCCCACTTGGTTCTAACTTGGAAAATTGTGTAGAAACTTCTGTTGGAGGATTTTGTGCCCTTGCTCAATCTAGTGCACAAGGTGAAAAAATTGGTGATCTAATGTAGGAGGCTCCTACTAAAGCGGGGTTTGGGAAAACTTAGCCTTATGTTTTCTTGTAGAACTTAGGAAACTCAAACTGCTTTGGCTTCTGCATTGTTCCATGCACTCATTGGTTATTGAATTATCCGTGCTTGAGCATTTGATTTGAAGAAAATTTCAAAATATTCATTGATATTTTGGTTTTGATTTTTGTAGAAAAGGATGCAAAGGCACCCAATCTAATAGAAAGAGCTAAGGAAGAACTTGAAGCAATCATGCACAAGGGGAAGTCACTGCGCCATCATCACAAAGAAACTCATGGAACGAGTGATGACATTAATGAGAACACCCCAATTAGTGAAGTGAAAGGTCCGAACGTGTTTGAAAGAGCAAAAGAAGAGATTGAGGCCCTCGTTCAAACAATTCATCCTAAGAAAGAATCCGACGACAATGTTGTTCACTCACCAAAGAAGGAAGGTGGATTTCGGATGTCCGTTGGAAAGGGTTTGGAAAAAGTATGCTCTCCTTGGGGTCACAAGAGAGATTGAAGGTAAATTTCTTTTCAAGTGTTGATTACTTTTGCATTATTAATTTTGCAAGAAAACTAGATCTGTGAAATTTTTCTTAATTATTGACGGTTTAAATACTCATTCGGCTTTGTTAAAAGATGTAAATTCATTGCTTGTTCTTTCCAGTTTTCTTGGTGAATTTGTTTATCAGTTATCAAATTGAGAAAGTTGCATACATATTGGCTTTCTTTGATATGTTGATTCCATGTATACAATTATAAACTCAATTGATAAAAAGATAGTTTGGATTTTGGATTGCTAGTTCAAGTCTGTCCTCATATTTTTCTGTTATTTTGCAATTGCATGCAGCCCTTCTCTGTTTTTGACGTACTTAGTCCTTACATGTTGCCCCTTGTATCATTTTAGTCCATACATTTTCATTTTACTTGATTTTGACACTCGTTTTGGATTTTGTGTCCATTAAATCCAATTGATGACATTAGTTAGGATTTTTTAGTCACTGAGTTGGTTGAGTTTAACTCACTGAGTTGAATAAATGTATAATTTTGGTTCTAAAAATATGACATATGACATTCTCGTACGCATTTTCCATCAAAAACAGTAATGGGTGCAATTAATTGAGCCAAATTAAAGATAAAATTGAACCAATTGAAACTATAAGGACCAAAATGACACAATGATGAAACTATAGGGACTTTTTTTGGGGTAAGTAGGAGAAAGTATAGGGACTACCTATGTAATTTGTCCAATTATAAATATGTTTTTGGGATGAAACTGAAAACATGAGCTTTCACTATGATTGCCTTGAAATTTTGTTTTGTTTTTTTCTTTTTGCTTTTTTCTGAGCCAATTCAGTAGTTATATGCATCATGGGAAGGTCACAAATATGAGAGATCAGTATTCATAGAGATTGCACTCTGTTTGGGTTCAGGGAATGAAATCCAGAATTAAATTTTAGAAAATTTTCATTGTTGCTTGTTACCATTGACACTATCATCTGTTTGTTTTGGCAAAAAATATATATATATATATTTTTCATAAATATTTTTTTTCTTTTTTGTGTTTGATTACAACCCAAAAAGTATTGGTGTTGGTGGTTGGTTTTGGTAAAGTGAATGGTGGCAGGGTAGTGATAGTAGGATGGTGGCGGTGACTGCAACAATGGTGGTAGAGCGGTGACAGTTATAGTGTTCTTGGAAAGATTAAACTGGTATTTTTCTTTAAATTTGAAAAATATTTTTCACCTTCAAAAAAATATATATACAATTTGTTGTGGAGGGAAAAGATATGAGTCCAGGTCCAAATCCCCTTACACCAGCCCAAAGAAAAGGCAAGGCCCTAAAACCAGCTCCTTAAGCCCATTAAAGATAGTTGGATACAGATTTGAGCATGTGTGCAGATATCCTTCTAGAAGGAAGATTTACAAAATAAGGAGTGTCGTTGGATTACCGATGAGAATACCCGTCAAGAAGAGCATAAGTATAGGTTGGGCCTAGTAGAAGGTAAAACGGTCCGATCATCCTCATCTCATGGTTGTGATACTCAACAAGTTGACCATTAACATCTGATGTGATCTTAGCCATTCATACAATAAGGATCTAACAATCAAGGATATAAGCATTTTGACAATTGATTTGGTTATTGTTAGACAAAGGCAGAACCCTCCTACCAAAAGATAAAAGGACGAATAAGATTTATGCCAAACAATTATAAAAGGATCAACAGATAAAACATTAAGGTAGAGGAGGTAATTCAAGAAACCCATTTAATATATTCATTGCATATTTCTCATAATGGCCGATCAATATACTGATTTGATTGTCAAAAGGTATTGACGACCAACCCTGGTCGAGGTTGATCATTGATATTTGGTTTCTCTTCACAAAAGTCAAGGAGAGGACATGTCATTTTATTTTTCTTATAGAAATAATTTCACATTTCACCGTTGCCAAAAAAAAAAAACATTGTTTAGACCTAGATATCTTAGTTGCAGACTGTTAGGTAGCTTCACATATTGCATTCATCACATCGCATTTCTATCCCAGTAGGCCCTGAAATGCAAAAGCTCTATGCTGCCATTAATAAATTCATCTTAGGTTGCAGAAGACATGTTTGGAAATGAGCAAAAGTTCACATTTCCGCACCGGATTCTGTCAACCAAAATTTTCACGTCTCTCTGTTTAAGTGACTTACAATGACATAATGGCTCTATTTAATATTATTTATAAATTAGTTTTTATGATTTTAATATTTTAAATTATTAATTTAAAATAATTAAAATAAGTTATAAACCAGTAAAGAAGTTAAAATCTATTTAATTAATTTTTTAAATAAATAAACTAAATAATTGACTTATAAATACTATCAAAGTGAGCTGAATTGTTCCTTAAGGAAGAAAAATAAAGAAAGAGTAATGTTAGAAATTATGAAAAAAATATTATGAAATATTTCATAAAATTTTTCATTTTTAAATTAGTGTGTGGTATATATAAGAATATTTGAAAAGTTTTTAACTTATTTTGGGTCACATCATCTCTCATATTTTTTCTTACAAAAAGGTAAAAAAAACTAAAAAAAATCAAAATTTTAATTTTTAACTAATTTCCTAAACCACTTCATAATTCAAAAATAAAACTTTTTTATAAAATATTTCATAATTCCTATCATAGAAACATCATTATAATAGTCCCTTTTTTTTGTTTTTTTAATTTAACTTCAACTTGTATCAAAGAAAGAATAGGCATGTCATCCTTTGACTTTGACCACCGCCATTTTCAAGGTAATATTTATTATTACTACATAAGACTTTTTCAAATGCCACCAATTATCTCTCTAATTAGTAATCCAAAATTCTTCAGATATTATCTACCATGGACTAATTTTATTTTTATTTTTAAAAAAAAGTATATTGTACCCCCTAATTAGATTAAATAAATAAATAAACTAAAAACTTCAGCCTGTATTTTTGTTTTAAATTTTTCAAAAACATGTTTTACTAACTGTTCTGGCACAAAAATAAAACATAGAAATATAATGGGCACTTTTGAATTTTTCATTATTTTTGTTTTTAAAGATATTAAAATAAAAAATAAAACAAGATACAACCAAGGAGAGTCCTGTCTTCTCAATTCAACAGGAAAATAATTCTAGTAGTGTGAATTAAAATTTAGAAATAACTAATATATGCAATTTTATATATCCAAGTGATATTTGGTTGGATTTTTAGAATTCACTTTTCAAAATATTAAAAAATTTTATTTTTTCATATTCTTTTGTTTTTACTGAATTTTTTAATATTTTAAGTGATTTTTTTAATTTTAGATACACCAAACATAAATACACTTAAAAAATATAATATTTGTGAAAAAAATCTTTAGAAAATTCATTAAATACCAAAAATATATAATAATAAAAATATGAAAATTCAATACATTTTTGTATTCTTGTATATTTATTGATTTTTAAAACTATTTTTTACAAATATTTTACTTTTTAGATACATCTAAATAAAGTGCATTTAAAAAAGTAAAAACATATTGCTTAAAATTTAAAAAATATTTACTAAAAACAAAAAATAAAAATTTAATTGTTAAAAAATTGAATCTAGAAAATTGAAACCAAACATACTAAATAGTTTGAATTAAAATTTGGTAATTTAGAAGAGTAACGTTAGAGACCCAAAAGTTTTATCAATTTTTTTTACTAAAAGTTTTATATAAATGTGAGACTCATACCATATAAGTCTTATACAAATTCTATATCTATATGAAATATTTGATAAAAAAATTAATATAACTTAGAAAATTTCTAACGTTTTTCAATTGAGAAAGGTAATTTTTGAGTCTCAGATCTTTGATGAAATTTTTGTTTTTTCATTGGTTATGTTAATTGTTAGTCATTTGGTGTATCGAAATTAGTGAATGTCCGTGTTAAAGGATTTCCAATGGTTTAGTAAAATTTTCACTAAATATGAGTAAAAAAAAGTTGATTTTCTCAATCTGATACGAATAGCTCTAATGGTTATGGTTACACTGTACTGTACATCAAAAGCGAAGGGGATGTCTTGTGAGTCAACCGTCCGGTCGACCGGTTAGGCATTTTTTTTACCCAGTTCACAGGCTAATTGAAGCAGATTTTTGCATGAGCCGGTTGACCAGTGGGTCAACTGGTCAGACATCCAGCCAGTTGATTGGTGAGCCCACCTCCAACATTACAGAACAGTGAAATGGTGAAATCTCATGCGGATCCTCAGTTTGATGAAACTTTTACTCCGTTCTCAGTTTGACACAACTTTGGTGAAACTATTGGAGATAGAAAAAGTGAATTTTTTTTATCAAATTTAAATTTGATATTGAATTTGGTGTAACATTAGAGATGATCTTATAAAAGCAAATTACAATATTAGTTGTTAGTCTGTGTCTAAGAAAAAAAAAAAATAATAAAATAATAATGTCACATCTATAATTCAACTTTAGATACACCCCACCTGGACATACAGGGTCACATGACAACTTAATATTTTAATTCTTATTTGGTTTTTCATTAATATTAAAAAAATACAAAAAAAATAAATAAATATAACTATATAAGTCAATAAGATAAAATATTATTTTTTATTTATATTCATTATACTTTTTCTTTTATAAAAGTTAAAAAAGTTTTAAAACAAAAACCAAATGAGACTAAAAAAGGTTAAGCTAAAAAAGTCTCAATACAAAAAAATTGACTATATTAACCAATACCTAATGAACCCTTAGTATAAAAATTAAAAAATTAATAATTTATAAAAACAATTAAAAATTCTATTTTATCTATACTTTTTATACATTTTTCAATAAAAATTAAAAGGTCATTCTAAAATGTAGAGTAGTTTTGGAGATAAAAAGTACGAAAACTTGTTTGATTTGCCTTTTTACAGAAATAATTTTGGAAAATTATTTTGGGAAATAGTTTTAAAAAAAGTGATTGATTTGATGTGTATGAGAAAGAGAGAGTGATTTTAGAAAGTAGGTAATCAAACAAAATTTTAAGATTATTTTTAGCCCCCAAAAATGTAGACAACATTAAAATTAAAAAATGAGCTCACAAATATTTAGTTGCTGTTTGAGCCCCCCAAAAAAAAAGGTTGATTTTTTAGAATTTGAACTTTTTAAATTTGGAACCAAAAAATTAGTTTGGTAATTTTTTTTTAAATTTTTGTGAGAGAAAAACTAAAATAATTATGATTTAAATATAATATGTTTGGCTTGTTTGGGCAAGTGGATAAAAAGCCACTTTTTGGCTTGTTTTGGAAAGTGGGTAAAAAATCACTTTTTTTTTTTTTCTTTTAACTTATTTTAGATTACATTATATTTTTTTACACATTTAAAAAAAAAAAAAGTCAAAAAGTCAGCTTTTAATCAGCTTCCCAAAACATTTGTCTTATTAATTTATTTAACTTATTTATCTTTTGTACTTTTTTAATCCAACTCAAATAGCCAAATGAAATCTTTTAGTAATTATTTAATCTCTTAGATAAATTAAAGTTAAAAATAATACAAACAATTTTATTTGTGATTGTTGTTATGAAATATTTGTTTTTCTCCCCTCTTAGTTATGAGACCAATATATATATATATATATATATATTTTACTATTTGAAAAATTAGATTAATTAAAAATTTTACACACCCTTAAAAAAAGGGTGGAAAATGAAAAAAACAAGGTAGTTTGTTCTCATGAAAAGAAAATTTATCTTTGGCATGATACATTTTTTGCCTTTGTTAGTTACTTTCAATATATTTTTATAATAATTAGACACATTTTTCTTAGAAATGAAAGAATCAAAATTAAACACATTTTGGTTGAAAATTCTTTGTAAAGCCTCTTTTTATGGCATAAGTCAAAATCAGAAAATTTGATCACTTGGTCAAAATGAAAGGAAAAAAAAAATTTATACCCGCCGGTGAATTTTTAAGTTTTTATCAATCGAATCCTTGTCAAGAAAAAATAATAATTTAATATATAAATAAGAATTATTTTACGAATAGCTTTTAAGAATTATTTTACGAATAGCTTTTAAATTACTTTCTTTAATTCAACTTGAATTAAAAAAAGTAATACTATATATCACTTGTAATTTATCATGATAAAACTTGTGATTTATCATGTTAACAATCTAAAATGAATATATTTTGAAGTTCATTATTTTTTAAATTCAATTTGAACTCACTCGATAAATTAATACTATATATATTTGTTTATCGATTCAATTGAAACTTGTTTGAAACAAATTAAAATAAAATAAAATAAAAACTAAACTTAATTACATTTTAATGTAAAATTTAGAAATTCTATTACTAAATATTAGGGTAAATTATAAATATACTCTCTGAAATTTATTTAAAATACAAATTGTTTTTTTAGTTTGAAAAATTACAGATAATTTCTTATCAGAATTTTTATTTAATAAAATTAATTGAAAAAATAAAATTCCTAACTGAATTCTTATACAATAATAAAATTATCTAAATTATTAATTAAAATAAAATTTTAACATCATTAAAAATTATTAATTAATTTGATAATTTATTAATAAAATAAAGTATTTATTATAAAATTAAAAATTTTAAGGGAGGGAGACGGAATTTATCCTAAACTTCCTATGACAATTTTATTATGAGGAATGACTTGTATTTAGTTGAGGTATTCGACTGGTTAAAATCATTAAATAGAAAATTCTAATTGGTAAAAGTTATTAAACGAAAATTCTTATATATAAGAATCTTAGAAAAAATTTAAATAAATTATGTTTTTATAAATTCTTACCAATAAAAAATTTCTATTTAATAACTCTTACCCATATTTTTTTTAACTGTCTGATGTAAATAAAAATTTAACTGTAAAGAAGCCAAATTCTTCCGTCGGATGTAATTAAAAATTCTACTGCAAAGAAGCCAAATCCTTTATTAAGGTATGGTTTGGAAAGTGGGTTGGTTTTTTAATTTTTTGACTTTTTTTAATTATTTTAGTCTAGAGTTAAAAAGTTTGGTTTAGAAATGACTTTTGACTTTTTTAGGCCAAGTTTGGGAACTTGTAAAAAAGTCAAAAGTTACTCAAAAATTAAAAAGTTAACACTATTTACCAAAAGTCAACAATTACGGTTGCACAACTCCCAATTCGAATTTTTCTCTACAAATCAATTTTTACAATTTTTTATTATACATTTTTTCATAAAAAGTCAAAAAGTTAACCCAAACATCCATATTTTCAACCTCAATTTTTTAGTCCAAAAAGACAAAAAGTACACTTAGGCCAAGTTTGGCTACCCAAAATAAGTACATACTTTTTATCTTTTTATCTTTTTTTCATCACATCACCTCTTTACTTTTCTGCACATCTTTTCATAAAAAGACAAAAAGTACACTTATTTAGGTCATCTCAAACAACCCCTAAGGACACTCCAAACAACCCCTTAATTTTTTTTGTAAAAGAAAAAATGTAATGATTATAGGTTTACATGTAATATTTTATTTTATTAGATTAAAAAATTTATTTTATTTTTGTGACTATTTTAATTAAAAAAAAAAAAAAACCTTCACTTTTTTCTTCCCAAACCGCGCCTAAGAATCAACAGGGAAGAGAGCCCGTGATAGAGAGGTGAGATTGTCCTCATGTTATAACTAACCCAAAAAAATTAAAATAAAAAGTAAAAATTAGAGATATTTTGTCTCATTTGGAAAAAAAATTTAATGAAGTGGATTATAAAACTTTCATATACAACTGTCAGCCTAATTTTTATCCAAAATATATTTAAAAATTTAAAATAAAAGTTGTTTCAATACCTCTCTCTGTGGAACTCAGCTTACGACGATGATGCACAAGCCAACCCAACCTCTCTCTCTCTCTTCTGACTTCATCTTCCCCCTCTAATTCAATGCCTATCTCCTCCTCTAAAACCTCTCTCCCTCTCTTCTCCCAATCTCCATGGCCATCTTCTCTCTCTGATTGATTTCTCCAAATCCATGCCCTTTTTCCTCACTTTTAGCCCCCTCTCCTCTCTCTTTCTCTCTCTCTCCACTTCCCCTACTTTTTCTCTCTAAAACTTCCATGGATACTCGCGCTGGTTTCTCAGATTCCAACGACCTCAGTGGCGGGAACAGCAGCAGCATATGCTATGTCGCCAACACCGAATCTCTCTCTCCCGAACCCCCCTTCCCTCCCGACATCGCCGCCATGAGACGACTCTCCGAAAACCTCGAGTCGATCTTCGATTCCTCGCCGCCTCCGGAGTTTGACTTCTTCGCCGACGCTAGCATCTCCGTCGCCGGCGGCCGAGAAGTCGCCGTTCACCGGTGCATTTTGTCGGCGAGGAGTCCGTTTCTGAAAACTGTGTTTTGCGGCAAAGAGAGAGGAGTGAAGTTGGAATTGAAGGAGTTAGCGAAGGATTTCGAGGTGAGTTTCGATGCGTTGGTCGTTGTTTTGGTGTATTTGTATAGTGGAAAGGTGAGATCGTTGCCGGAAGGTGTTTGTGTTTGCGTCGATGACGAGTGTTCTCACGCCGCCTGCCGGCCGGCCGTGGATTTCATGGTGGAGGTGCTATACGCTTCCTTCATTTTCCAGATATCTGAATTGGTTGCTCTGTATCAGGTACTGAGTGATTCTTTGTGTTTTCTCATCTTCAATTTTGAATAAGTTGTGTGTTCTTCATTTCATGTTGCAAGTGTTGTTGTATTCGTTGATTAGTTACTGTATAATCATGAACCTTAGTTTTATCAACCTGCTACTAATGTCCAAAAATGCTATTTTTCACCAATTTCAGGAGAATCTTATACTGCCTTTTGAAATTCTGTTTGACTCTTATTTGGTAGTGATCGCTTATGGTACCTTCGTTTCGCTTATGCCAGGTGGAGTGAGATAGAGGATGTGTGCAGATAGTAGTAGTACTTAGCAATCTTTATAAAAAGAAAGCAATCCTTATCAAATTGTTTCGAGTTTCTTATAAACTAATGGGCAAATTATATCCATGGTCCTTGCAATTTGCCTTTTTGTGTCAATTTGGTTAATAAATGTATTTCCAATTGTATCAATCTTACCCCTTAATTTTTCACATTGTATCGATTTAGTCAAATTGATAAAATCCTTTAAGAAGAAATTGGACAGAAATCAGGAGCAAAATGGACTACTTGAGCCATTGATTTTAGTCCAATTTTGTAAAGGGATGTTATTAATTAGATTAAATTGGCATAATATGAAAATTTAATAGTAAAATTGATGCAATTAGAACTATAAGAATCAAATTGACACAAGGCAAACTACAAGCATCATTTGCCCTAAATTAAACAAAATTGAGGCCATATTTTGCAATGCATGTGACAAAATTATTAAAATGAACCTGAAAATTGGAAATAATCCCCTGCTTAATTGGTGAATGATTTCACTGTTGTCAATTTCTTCCTTTCATCTTGAAATTGTTCACAAGTTTCTCAAAACTATATTTGATATGTATGTCTAATGCCATAAAATATTGTAATTCAAATTTATCTCCATGAGTTAAAACATGCATTACGACCAAACAAGCTTTTGCTTGGACCTATTTGAAGTCAGTTTGGCACCTTTGATATGGTGGAAGGGAGCTTTATTAATCTTTATGATGAGAGAAATGCTTATATATGGTAAGATCATAGAAGTTATACCATGTTAAGAGATAATCTCATAGTGCTACAATTTTGTAAAAGGTGAAATTATTAAATTTCAATATGTTAAGAGCATGGTGCATTTGGAAACTCCTAAGATTCTCTTCTTGTGATAGAGTATGCTACCAGACCTGCTTGTAATTGTTCCCAGTTGTCGCATGCACATGAGAAAAGAATGCTATTTGTGTTGACAGTTTGGATTGACGGAAACCAGTGAAAGCACACATTGGGGCTTTCTTCCTTAAATTAATATTAAGATCTTCGTACTTAATATTAATTGATGGCCCAACTGTTTCTACTAAAATGTCAGAATCCCAATTTCCATTACTTAAATTAGGCAAGTCTATAGTACGCAATTGTAGATACTTTTCATTTATATGTGTCTGTATCTGCATACCATGGATGCATTTATCAGCTTTTGTAGCAGTGTGCACACCGTCACTGGTTGCTTTTCTGAATTTCTTTTTATCTCTATCCTTGCAGAGGCACCTATTAGATATTCTTGAAAAGGTTGCAGCAGATGATGTTTTGGTGGTTTTATCTCTTGCAAATATTTGTGGTAAAGCATGTGAGAAACTGCTTACGAGGTGCATTGAGAATATTATTAGGTCCGATGTTGACATCATAACTCTTGAAAAAACCTTGCCCCAACCTATTGCCAAACAAATTGTTGATTCACGCAAGGAACTTGGCTTGCATTGGCCTGAAAGTAGTGGTTTCCCTGATAAACATGTGAAAAGAATACTTCGGGCTTTAGATTCAGATGATGTTGAATTGGTCAGAATGCTTCTGAAAGAGGGTCATACTACTCTAGACGATGCATATGCACTACATTATGCTGTCGCATATTGCGATGCAAAGACCACAACGGAGCTTCTTGATCTTGCGATTGCTGATGTTAACTACAAGAATCCAAGGGGTTACACTGTGCTGCATGTTGCTGCAATGCGAAAAGAGCCTAAAATTATAGTATCTCTTCTAACAAAAGGAGCCCAACCATCTGATCTCACATCAGATGGTAGAAAAGCACTTCAGATTTCAAAGAGGCTCACCAAGGCTGCGGATTACTATAAGTCTACCGAGGAAGGAAAAGCCTCTCCCAAGGATCGGTTGTGCATAGAGATATTGGAGCAAGCAGAAGGAAGAGATCCATTGCTAGGAGAAGCTTCTGTTTCACTTGCTATGGCAGGTGATGATCTGCGAATGAAGTTGTTGTACCTCGAAAATAGAGGTAAATTTTTCTATTGTCTCAAAAATTTCCTTCTTCTATCCTTTGGATAATACATGTTACCTTTCCTGGTTATGCGAATCGTAGCTTATTTTGAGTGACGATGGTGCTTTCCATTCGAGCTTTTGATATTTGACATATTAATAGTTTCTGTCTAATACTACCATGATTAGAATCTTCAAACCGTTTCATTTCCTTTAATGCACTTATATTACTATGTAGCATATTTATGTTATTTACCGATTACCGCTACTGCAACTTGAACTGTGACCAACTCTAGTAATGCAAATGAAGGTTGAAATTGTTATAAAAAATTCTTAATTTGATGACATACAAAGAGGATTGCAGTATGATGTAACATGAATGTTCGTCATGGAGATCAAGAGGTTCTGCATGGCTACAAGCTTTACCAGATGGGAAAAGAGAACAAAAGAAAAAGGGGTTTCCACTAGAGAGAGAGAGAGAATTGCCTGTTTATAACAATTTTTCAGATATTCATTGAAGGATGTATTTCTGTTATCTGCATCTGGAAAACTGTTTTTCTCCTCTCTCTCTCTCTCTCTCTCTCTCTCTCTCTCCCCGTGTCTCTGTCTCTCTCAGAAGTAAGTTTTGCATTAGGACTTGCAAATTTAGTCCAACTTTTATCAGTTTTACTCCATTCTCGCAATTAATCTCTCTCTCTCTCTCTCTATGTGAGAAGTAAGTTTTGCACTATGACTTGCAAATTTAGTCCAACTTTTATCAGTTTTACACCATTCTCGCAATTAATCTGCCTATTGAGTGAAGATATATAAAGTCTTCAATTTATATTTGGTTTCAATCTCTTGGACAATCATTATGGTATTCTTCTTATTTCTGGTTAAATTGGATATGTATTGCTAGACCAGCTTATTATGATGATTACTGTATTAATTAAATGCCCTTTTTCTCAGTTGGATTAGCAAAACTTCTTTTCCCCATGGAAGCAAAAGTGGCAATGGATATTGCTCAAGTGGATGGCACTTCTGAGTTTCCATTGTACAGCATCAACTCTAAGAACATGCCTGGTGTCCAGAGGACAACTGTGGACTTGAATGACGCACCTTTCAAGATCAAAGACGAGCATCTGAATAGGCTAAAAGCACTCTCCAAAACTGGTAATGATACTTTTTTTATTTTCAGATTTAAAAGTGCACAAATAAATGGTAATTTGAATTTTAAATGTTGGCAATTGCTTTTTTGAGTAGCTTTTTTGTTTTCTTTTTTTCTATCTTTAGTGGAAAAAAAAAATTCCCAAAAAGTTTTACATTTTTAGGTTCTACGAGACTAGGCGGTCCTGAAAAATAAAAAGAACTACTAATTTTTTTTGGAAAAAGTGTTTTTTTGAACTCTTTTGTCATTTAATGGACCTGAAAAGTACAAAACATTTGACACAAATCTAAAAGAAGTTCACTAAAGACCAAACAGAGTAGAGGTTTTTTTTTCTTCTATTTTATTTATTATGATATGAGTATAAATACCTGACAGGTTAATATTATCCGGTATGGACAAATAATGGTTCCGTTGAACAAGTTTGATGTCCAAATTACCCACCCAAAAAAAGTTTGATGTCCAAATGTGCAATTTTATTTCAGAATTCTATAGAATATTTTTTTTTCCACTAAATTGACTCTATGGACATTGCAATACAAATACTGATATTATGAGACAAATTCTGAACTAGCCTCATAGTTGATTGCTCCTCCAATATATATTCAACTTAATTAAAATATGAACGGTGAAAATATTATACAGTGATCTGCATAAATATCCACATATACGCGTTTATAAACAAGAAAACAAAAAACAAAAATCTAAGAAAAAACAGTTTTCAAAAATTAAACCAAATTGTGTTTAGCATCCCGACATTTGGAAAAAAGCCTCATACTTTCTGTGTTTTGTATGTGGACAGTGGAACTAGGGAAACGTTTCTTCCCCCGTTGTTCAGAAGTACTCAATAAGATCATGGACGCTGATGACTTGTCTGAGCTAGCTTACTTAGACAATGAAACTCACGAGGAGCGACAACTGAAGAAGCAGCGGTATATGGAACTACAAGAAGTTCTAACTAAGGCATTCACTGAGGATAAACGGGAATTTGATAAGTCCAACATATCATCATCGTCGTCATCGACATCCATGGGGGTCAGCAGGGCTAACGGTAAACTCACTTTCAAGAAATAGATTACACATGATTAAGATGCAAAAAAATCATCTTGTTGTTGTGCAATGATTTTGATGGTTATTAAGGATTTGGTGTATAAGTCTATTTGGCCAATGTTTTGACAGAAAATTATAGGACAAAATCACTTCAACAGTTGATATTTGTACATATTCCCAGATTCAAATCATTGAATTTCTGTTGGTTGTGTTTGGGTGTGCTTGGTTTTTGTTTTTAGAGGACTAGCATTCGTGGTCTTTTTGAATGGCATTAACATTTTGTTTGTTTCGGCTTTCAAAATATTTTTCATCTTTCAAAATAAAAAATTATTTTCTACTTAAACAATTTTATTTTTTTAAATTTTGGTATGACAAAAAACTGATTTTCTGTCAAAAAAATATCAAAAAATAAAAAAATCAAAAAAATAATTTTTAATTATCTTTTGAAAACACTCCTGACTAATCTTGGTTGAAATTGCTAAGAAGCTCTAGTCAAAGAGCTTTTTATTGCAGTAAACTAATTATTATTCTTTCTTGTTTGTTATTGCTTTCATTTGGCCAACAAAATCCAATCTGAAACCCCTTTAGTCACATCTTTGCTTTACTCAAAAGACCCACAAACTAGACAAAATTAGGTTAATTTGTTTGAACTTTCTAGTTAAACAAACATATTTTATCTAGAAAGTGACACATACATCCCGGAAGCACACACATCAATCTTGTCTGTCACAAGAGGGATAGTTTTAGGGATAGTTTCTGAAAAATGCTACGTATCTTAAATGAATTATTAAATTTTTTATATAAATGTGAGATTCACACAAACTCACAAATGTATAAATTTCATACTTATATAAAAGATTTGATAAAAAAATTAATAAATCATTTAAAACTCTAATATTACTCATAATTTTTTAGAACTCAAATGTATAACATTTGATTATTTGATAACCAGTGTCATATCATAACATTAATTTCAAGAACACTAGTTTGCAATGATTAAAGCATGTTTTTTTAATGAAAGGAAAAGACACTTTTGCTCTTTGTTTTGGTGCTTTGAAAAATAAAGATAATAAAAATTTCAAAAACATGAAGAGATGTGAGATTCCTAAAATATCTCTTTAAATTTATTTATAATGACATGAAATTATTTGAAATGATTTAAATAAATATATTTTTTTTATGAAAAAATATACAGAAAAATAAAAAAATGATATGACAAAAAAATAAAAAGATAAAAAAGTATACTTTTTTAATACACCCCAAACCAAAGTCTGTCTTAATTAATTCTTAAGCAAATTAACAAATGATATTTGACAATTTATGTCATTGGGTTAAATTTAAGAATGATGTTTTAGAGGTCTTAATCATTTTCTTAAGAAAACACCTATTGTTTCATTTTTGTACTCAAAACAATTTTGAAAAATTTAAAAATAAAACCTTTTTCGTATTTCCTAAAAAGTTGGTTATTTTTTAAAAATTTCTTGCAAATAATTTTTGGACATAAGTTTCTTTCAGAAAATGAAATCGCAACCAAACAGGCCATAAAGATGAACCAAATAGCAACTTCAAACCTCATGGAATCAACCACATATGAAATGAAAGTACCTAAGTTGAGAGAGTGTATCACAGCATTTATAGCAATATTAATTACAAAATAACAACTTTAAACATCAATGTTTTTTTCAACCAAATATATAATGAAAAGTACCTAAGGTAAAGAGAAATTGTGTCATAAATTCTTAAATATCAACACCAATTTGTTGCTGCTGTTTGTCAAAGAAAACCCAAAAAGCCTATCAATTGGGTGATCCATCTACACCTTATACTTTCCTTTTCACCTGTTGTAGCAAAAGAAGCCCAGTAAGTATGTGACTATACTTTGTGTAACATTAACAACAAAACTTCCATTTTAGGTATTGTTTGGTAACGTTTATTATTTATAAAAATAATAAATATATTTGGTATATAAGTATTTTAAAGAAAATATATATTTTAAAACAAGTGAAAAGTCAAAAGAGGCAAGTGGGTTGCCTATGTTTTCTATTTTTAAAAATTGTAAAACTGGAAACAGAAACATGTTTGAGAACTTATTTTTTGTTTCTTTAAAAGAAAAATGACAAACAGTTTCAAAATTCCCAAAATTTAAAGGAAACAAATTTCCATTCCTTCTAGCAACCATTCTCTGCCACTCTCCTACCCGTGTCCGGTAACCAGCCAAACATGTTTTTTTTGTTTTTGTTTTGAAATATATGCGTCCGAAACATTTTTTCTTTTTCTATTTTGCAAAAACAAATAAAACAAAACCATGTTTTTTTATTTTATTTTCTGCAGCTACAAACCAAATGACAATGCTTAATAAAATTGAAGAATGAACAAGAAGATCATATACCTCAAACACCATTGACATCAATGCTTGGATGATTCAACACAATCCACTTCCACTTCTTCAACCAGTGGCTTCGCAATCATCTTGGAATGGCCTTGCTTCAACTCTGCCTCATCTTGAGCTTCAAATTCATCTTCCATCAATTTCTGCAAGAAAGTATAATTCTCCGAGTTCAAATCCAGACTAACCGATCCGGGATTCACAACATTGGAAGCCTTTTGAACCAGACTAGGACTTCCCTCATCATCCATTGAAGCATGAAACAGTGTTTTCTCTTCTGATTTAATTATTGCCAACTCCTCCCGATCATTATCCATGGCTTCCACCGAGTTGTTTTCGCGCTGTGGGCTCCCCAATGTCTGTTTCTTCTCAATTTGGCCATTGCAAAGCTCTCTTTTCAGTGTTTTTTCCACTTCTGATTCAATGATTGTCAACTCCTCCTCATTGTGCTCCCTCTCATTACTATCCATGGCTTCATTGCTTCGTTGTGGGCTCGCCAATCTCTGTTTCTTTGCAATTTGGGCATTGAAGATCTCTCTTTTCTGCCTCAGATTGATCAATTTGTTCATTGCAGGGTTGTCTAATGCTTTGGCTACGAAAGCAAATATTTGTTGTTGCCTGCATTTGGTTATCTTTTCTATCTTCTCTTTCACAGCAACCAAACAGCTCTCTGTGATCTCTTGTTGTTTTTTCAATTTTTGGATTTCCATTTTTATTTTGTTCCAATCATTCCTGAGTTTCTCTAGCTCAGTTTCGATGCCGAGTTGTGGAGAATCAGAGCAAAGCTTCACGGTTCCTTCTTGTTGCAAGTTTTGGGGATTTCGTTTTCTCCTCTTGATGGTTTTCAACAAATGTCTTTTGCCTCCTTGAAACCCTTCATTTGCAAATTCCCATGTGTCTAAACCAATCTTCTTGAAACCCTTTAACAATTATAACCCAAAAAAATAAAAATAAAAAATTTAGATCCAATGCATGATTAGACATAGAAACAGCAAAACCTAGGTATAGTAATGTACAAAATCAATTCAAGAGAAAAAAAATTATTGTTAGATTTATTGGAGGAATTCAACCCAAAACAATAGGGGTAATGGGTGGAACTAAACTTGGATGGCATAAATAAGCAAACATGAGACAAGATTCTAGCACTCTTTATATGTGGCAAAATCAAATGCAGAGGTGATAATGAAATGAACTTGAGTAAAGATTTGACTCACTGGAGGCCACCGTTCAAGACCGAACTCTAATATTATGTTAAATTTGTTGAAAGTACTCTATTTAAAATTTATTGTCAATTGATTTTTGAGTTGAATGACTCCAATATTTACCCAACAAGTATATACAAATTCAAATAGCCATTAAAATAAAATAGAACCCATTATGAAGAGAAATTATACAAACAAAACCCACCAAAATTATTCCCCATATAACCCCATTGCAAAACCCAAAAATTTAAAACAGATTATAATTTTTTTTTGTTGTTGAACTAACCAGTAAACTAAACAAAACCCATTAGGAAGAGAGATTATAGAAACAAAATTCACAAAAAATAAATCCGAAATTCAGAAAATAACCCATCAAAAGACTTCAAAAAAGGGTTGATCCACAAATACAAACATTAAGCAAAACCCATATAATACAGACATCAAATTTATCAGAATACAAAACTAAAGGTAGATTATATATATATACAGAGAGAGAGAGAGAGGAGAGAGAGAGAGAGAGAGAGAGATTTCTCTCACATAGCTGTTGAGCGGCGAATGAAGCTTGAGAAGTGCTGGCTTGAAGTATTTGGGCAAAAGATTGGCAGAGAATTGGGGAGGTTGAGACAATGAAGCTTTTCCTAAATTTAGTCCATGATATGATCTCATTTGATGAGGGGTCTTCCACCATTTCAAATATCTTCTTCAGAAATGGAGGTGGTCCTCCTACTTCAAAGGGTCTCTCCGTAGAACTTGGCACCAATGTTGGTGAAATTGGTAAACCACAACCACCACCACCACCACTTCCACATTCACAATCATCATCATCAAGCACTATCACTAGTGGTTCTTCTTTAACTACCATAACTTTCAATGCCTTCTCCTCCTCCTCCTCAAGAAAAGCTTCTCTCCACCACCACCACCACCAACACCACTTCCATTTCCACAGTCATTATCAAGCAATTTCACTGGTGGTTCTTCCGGAACAGCCACAACTTTCAATGCCTTTTCTTCCGCAAGAAAAGCTCCTCCACCAGCAACAGCAGCAGGAATATCATCTTCAATCAACACAATTTTCTCCTCCTTTATTGTTTGCATTTCAATCACTGGTGAGAGAGAGAGAGAGAGAGTTGTGGATTGAGATTTCCGAAATTGGTTATTATCTCTCTGTTTCTACTGGTGACTGAGAAATGTGAAAAAAGTAAATGGAAACACATATATATAGGGGGGGTGGTTTTGGCGCAGGGATGGCCAAAAGTGCAAAAAGAGTTGCTAGGTTGATTGTTTTGCCATTTGTAGCTCTCTTACAAATCTCGTGTCTCCACCTCATTCAGCTCCCTAACTTTTTTGATACTTCACTTTGTCCCACCCTAAAAGCATCAAAATTGCTGTTATAAAAAAGAGGTAAATTGCACTAACCTCCCACAAAAGTTTGGAAAAAATATAGTAAGTCTCATAATTTGAACGTAATTACATTGAGACCTATTAACATTTTGGAATTGACCTCCCTTCAGTCCGTGATCAGACTAGAGGGTGTTGTTGGACTCATAGGGGCTCACCACGAGTCCCATTTCGATAATCTGAACTGTTCAATGTGTAGAACTCGTCGAGTACTATATGCTGTAAAACATCACGTTGATCGGATATCGATAGATATTTTATCGGATCAGATTTCTATCAACCGTTTATTTTTTCACCGTCCATTATTTTTATACAAAACTAATTTCATCACATAACTATCGATTTCCGATCAACATGATTTATTACAAGTATATAGTATTCAACGAGTTTTAGACATTAAACGGTTCAGATTATCCCAACGGGATCCATGATGAGCCCCCACGAGCCCAACAACACCCTCCAGTCTGACTGAAGGGAAGCCAAACCTTAAGATTTTAGGAAAATGCCCCAAACCCCCTTTCTCCCCCACCCCCACCCCCATGTGGGGGTCGGTGATTGGAAAAAAAAAAAAAGGCTGACCAATGAAATGCCAGTGGAGGTCGTGGGGGTGACTCCCACTGGAGTCTCTATCATTGCCGAAGATTTTAATTTATATAACACTTTGTTCCATTTTTATCAATATTTCATTACTCATTTGGATGAAAATTTGTTGTCATTTTTTTTACACTGAATTTATTTTATTTTATTTTGTTTATTATTGTGTATTCATACTGTTTTAATTAATTTTTATCAGTTTACCTTTAATAAAAGAAAGGCTAATGTAATTATTTCAAAATTGAAAGATTATTTGTATTACTTCCAAATCTCAGGGATGGCCAAAAGTGCAAAATGAGTTGCTGGGTTGATTGTTTTGCCATTTGTAGCTCTCTTACAAACCTCGTGTCTGCACCTCATTCAGCTCCCCAACTTTTTTGATACTTCACTTTGTCCCTCCCTAAAAGCATCAAAATTGCTGCTATAAAAAAGTGGTAAATTGCACTAACCTCCCACAAAGTTTGGAAAAAATATAGTAAGTCTCATAATTTGAACGTAATTACATTGAGACCTATTAACATTTGGGATTGGCCTCCCTTCAGTCTGTGATCAGATTGGAGGGTGTTGTTGGGCTCATAGGGGCTCACAAATTTCTATCAACCGTTTATTTTTTCACCGTCCATTTTTTTTTTATACAAAACTAATTTGATCACATAACTATCGATATCCAATCAACATGATTTATTACAAGTATATAGTATTCAACGAGTTTTACACATTGAACGGTTCAGATTATCACAACGGGATCCATGGTGAGCCCCCACGAGCCCAACAACACTTTCCAGTCTGACTGAATGGATGCTAAACCTGAAGATTTTAGGAAAATGCCCCAAACCCCTTTCTCCCCCACCCCCACCCCCACCCTACCCCTACCCCCCACGTGGGGGTCGGTGACTGAAAGAAAAAAAAAAAAAAAAAAAGAAAGGCTGACCAATGAAATGCCAGTGAAGGTCGTGGGGGTGACCCCACTGGGGGTCTCCATCATTGACCTCCCTTCAGTCCGTGATCAGACTGGAGGGTGTTGTTGGGCTCATAGGGGCTCACCACGAGTCCTATTTCAATAATCTGAACTGTTCAATGTGTAGAACTTGTCGAGTACTATATGCCTGTAAAACATCACGTTGATCGGATATTGATAGATATTTCATCGGATCAAATTTCTATCAAACGTTTATTTTTTCACCGTCCATTTTTTTTTTGTAATAAACTAAATTGATCACATAACTATCGATATCCGATCAACATGATTTATTGCAAGTACATAGTATTCAACGAGTTTTACACATTACGGTTCAGATTATCACAACGGATCCATGGTGAGCCCCCACGAGTCCAACAACACCCTCCAGTTTGACTGAAGGGAAGCCAAACCTTAATATTTTAGGAAAATGCCCCAAACCCCCTTTCTCCCCCACCCCCACCCCCACCCCCACGTGGGGGTCGGTGATTGAAAAAAAAAAAAAAAAAAAGGCTGACCAATGAAATGCCAGTGGAGGTCGTGGGGGTGACCCCCACTGGGGGTCTCCATCATTGCCGAAGATTTTAATTTACATAACACTTAGTCCCATTTTTATTAATATTTCAATAATCATTTGGATGAAAATTTGTTGTCATTTTTTTTACACTGAATTTATTTTATTTTATTTTGTTTATTATTGTGTATTCATACTGTTTTAATTAATTTTTATCATTTTACCTTTAATAAAAGAAAGGCTAATGTAATTATTTCAAAATTGTAAGATTATTTGTATTACTTCCAAATCTCAGGGATGGCCAAAAGTGCAAAATGAGTTGCTGGGCTGATTGTTTTGCCATTTGTAGCTCTCTTACAAATCTCATCTCTCCACCTCATTCAACTCCCCAACTTTTTTGATACTTCACTTTGTCCCACCCTAAAAGCATCAAAATTGCTGCTATAAAAAAGTGGTAAATTGCACTAACCTCCCACAAAGTTTGGAAAAAATATAGTAAGTCTCATGATTTGAACGTAATTACATTGAAACCTATTAACATTTTGGGATTGACCTCCCTTCAGTCCGTGATCAGACTAGAGGGTGTTGTTGGGCTCATAGGGGCTCACCACGAGTTCTATTTCGATAATCTGAACCGTTCAATGTGTAGACCTCGTCGAGTACTATATGCGTGTAAAACATCACGTTGATCGGATATCGATAGATATTTCATCGGATCTGATTTCTATTAATCGTTTATTTTTTCACAGTCCATTTTTTTTGTACAAAACTAATTTGATCACATAACTATCGATATCCGATCAACATGATTTATTGCAAGTATATAGTATTCAACGAGTTTTACACGTTGAACGGTTCAGATTATCACAACGGGATCCATGGTGAGCCCCCACGAGCCCAACAACACCTTCCAGTCTGACTGAAGGGAAGCCAAACCTTATGATTTTAGGAAAATGCCCGAAACCCCCTTTCTTTCCCACCCCACCCCCACCCCCACCCCCACGTGGGTGTCGGTGAAAAAAAAAAAAAAAAGGCTGACCAATGAAATGCCAGTGGAGGTCGTGGCGGTGACCCCCACTGGGGGTCTCCATCACTGCCGAAGATTTTAATTTATATAACAATTAGTCCCATTTTTATCAATATTTCATTAATAATTTGGATGAAAATTTGTTGTCATTTTTTTTACACTGAATTTGATTTATTTATTTTTTTATTATTGTGTATTCATACTGTTTTAATGAATTTTTATCATTTTACCTTTAATAAAAAAAAGGCTAATGTAATTATTTCAAAATTGTAAGATTATTTGTATTACTTCCAAATCTCAGGGATGGCCAAAAGTGCAAAATGAGTTGCTGGGCTGATTGTTTTGCCATTTGTAGCTCTCTTACAAATCTCGTGTCTCCACCTCATTCAGCTCCCCAACTTTTTTGATACTTCACTTTGTCCCACCCTAAAAGCATCAAAATTGCTGCTATAAAAAAGAGGTAAATTGCACTAACCTCTCACAAAGATTGGAAAAAATATAGTAAGTCTCATAATTTGAACGTAATTACTCTGAGACCTATTAACATTTTGGGATTGACCTCCCTTCAGTCCGTGATCAGACTGGAGGGTGTTGTTGGGCTCATAGGGGCTCACCACGAGTCCGATTTCGATAATCTGAACCGTTCAATGTGTAGAACTCGTCGCGTACTATATGCCTATAAAACATCACGATGATCGGATTTCGATAGATATTTCATCGAATCAGATTTCTATCAACCGTTTATTTTTTCACCGTCCTTTTTTTTATACAAAACTAATTTGATCCCATAACTATCGATATCCGATCAACATGATTTATTACAAGCATATAGTATTCAACGAGGTTTACATATTCAACGGTTTAGATTATCACAGCGGGATCCATGGTGAGCCCCCACGAGCCCAACAACTCCCTCCAGTCTGACTGAAGGGAAGCCAAACCTTAGGATTTTAGGAAAATGCCCCAAACCCCCTTTCTCCCCACCCCACCCCCACCCCCACGTTGGGATCGGTGATTGAAAAATAAAAAAAAAAAAAAAATAAAAAAGAAAACTGACCAATGAAATGCCAGTGGAGGTCGTGGGGGTGACCCCCACTAGGGGTCTCCATCATTGCCGAAGATTTTAATTTATATGACACTTAGTCCTATTTTTATCAATATTTCATTAATCATTTGGATGAAAATTTGTTGTCATTTTTTTTATACTGAATTTATTTTATTTTATTTTGTTTATTATTGTGTATTCATACTGTTTTAAGCAATTTTTTATCATTTTACCTTTAATAAAAGAAAGGCTAATGTAATTATTTCAAAATTGTAAGATTATTTGTATTACTTCCAAATCTCAGGGATGGCCAAAAGTGAAAAATGAGTTGCTGGGCTTATTGTTTTGCCATTTGTAGCTCTCTTACAAATCTCGTGTCTCCACCTCATTCAGCTCCCCAACTTTTTTGATACTTCACTTTCTCCCACCCTAAAAGCATCAAAATTACTGCTATAAAAAAGAGGTAGATTGCACTAACCTCTCACAAAGTTTGGAAAAAATATAGTAAGTCTCATAATTTGAACGTAATTACATTGAGACCTATTAACATTTTGGGATTGATCTCCCTTCAGTTCGTGATCAAATTGGAGGGTATTGTTGGGCTCATAGGGGCTCACCACGAGTCCCATTTCGATAATCTGAACCGTTCAATATGTAGAACTCGTCGAGTACTATATGCCTGTAAAACATTACGTTGATCTGATATCGATAGATATTTCATCGGATCAGATTTCTATCAACCATTTATTTTTTCACCGTCCATTTTTTTTTTATACAAAACTAATTTGATCACATAACTATCGATATCCGATCAACATGATTTATTACAAATATATAGTATTCAACGAGTTTTACACATTGTACGGTTCAGATTATCACAACGGGATCCATGGTGAGCACCCAAGAGCCCGACAACACCCTCCAGTCTGACTGTAGGGAAGCCAAACCTTAAGATTTTAGGAAAATGCCCCAAACCCCCTTTCTCCCCCACCCCCACCCCCCACGTGGGTGTCGGAGATTGAAAAAAAAAAAAAAATGGGGCTGACCAATGAAATGCCAGTGGAGGTCGTGGGAGTGACCCCCACTGGGGGTCTCCATCATTGCCGAAGATTTTAATTTATATAACACTTAGTCCCATTTTTATCAATATCTCATTAATCATTTGGATGAAAATTTGTTGTCATTTGTTTTACACTGAATTTATTTTATTTTATTTTGTTTATTATTGTGTATTCATACTGTTTTAATTAATTTTTATCATTTTACCTTTAATAAAAGAAAGGCTAATGTAATTATTTCAAAATTGTAAGATTATTTGTATTACTTCCAAATCTCAGGGATGGCCAAAAGTGCAAAATGAGTTGCTGGACTGATTGTTTTGCCATTTGTAGCTCTCTTACAAATCTCATCTCTTCACCTCATTCAGCTCCCCAACTTTTTTGATACTTCACTTTGTCCCACCCTAAAAGCATCAAAATTGCTGCTATAAAAAAGTGGTAAATTGCACTAACCTCCCACAAAGTTTGGAAAAAATATAGTAAGTCTCATGATTTGAACGTAATTACATTGAGATCTATTAACATTTGGGGATTGATCTCCCTTCAGTCCGTGATAAGACTGGAGGGTGTTGTTGGGCTCATAGGGGCTCACCACGAGTCCTATTTCGATAATCTGAACCGTTCAATGTGTAGAACTCGTCAAGTACTATATGCCTGTAAAACATCACGTTGATCGGATATCAATAGATATTTCATCGGATCAGATTTCTATCAATCGTTTATTTTTTCACCGTCCTTTTTTTTTATACAAAACTAATTTGATCACATAACTATCGATATCCGATCAACATGATTTATTGCAAGTATATAGTGTTCAACGAGTTTTACACATTGAACGGTTCAGATTATCACAACGGGATCCATGGTGAGCCCCCACGAGCCCAACAACACTTTCCAGTCTGACTGAATGGATGCTAAACCTGAAGATTTTAGGAAAATGCCCCAAACCCCCTTTCTCCCCCACCCCCACCCCACCCCTACCCCCCACGTGGGGGTCGGTGACTGAAAGAAAAAAGAAAAAAAAGAAAAAAGAAAAGGCTGACCAATGAAATGCCAGTGAAGGTCGTGGGGGTGACCCCCACTGGGGGTCTCCATCATTGCCGAAGATTTTTAATTTATATAACACTTAGTCCCTTTTTATCAATATTTCATTAATCATTGGATGAAAATTTGTTGTCATTTTTTTTACACCTGAATTTATTTTATTTTATTTTGTTTATTATTGTGTATTCATACTGTTTTAATTAATTTTATCAGTTTACCTTTAATAAAAGAAAGGCTAATGTAATTATTTCAAAATTGTAAGATTATTTGTATTACTTCCAAATCTCAGGGATGGCCAAAAGTGCAAAATGAGTTGCTGGGCTGATTGTTTTGCCATTTGTAGCTCTCTTACAAATCTCGTGTCTCTACCTCATTCAGCTCCCCAACTTTTTTGATACTTCACTTTGTCCCACCCTAAAAGCATCAAAATTGCTGCTATAAAAAAGTGGTAAATTGCACTAACCTCCCACAAAGTTTGGAAAAAATATAGTAAGTCTCATGATTTGAACGTAATTACATTGAGACCTATTAATATTTTGGGATTGACCTCCCTTCAGTCCGTGATCAGAATGGAGGGTGTTGTTGGGCTCATAGGGGCTCACCACGAGTCCTATTTTGATAATCTGAACCGTTCAATGTGTAGAACTCGTCGAGTACTAGATGCCTATAAAACATCACGTTGATCGGATATCGATAGATATTTCATCGGATCAGATTTTCTCAATCGTTTATTTTTTCATCCACGTCCATTTTTTTGTACAAAACTAATTTGATCACATAACTATCGATATCCGATCAACATGATTTATTGCAAGTATATAGTATTCAACGAGTTTTACACATTGACGGTTCAGATTATCACAACGGGATCCATGGTGAGCCCCCACGAGCCCAACAACACCTTCTAGTCTGACTGAATGGATGCTAAACCTTAAGGTTTTAGGAAAATGCCCCAAACCCCCTTTCTCCCCCACCCCCCCCCAGTGGCGGAGCCAGGAAATTAAAGCAGAGGGGGCACTTATTAATTACAATATTAAATTTTTTTATAAAAATATTTAACATAAATTTTTACCATTAACTTCAAGAAAGTGAAAAAAAAAATTAATCAGTGTGTTTGGTTTTAATTTTCTAAATTTAGGTTTTTGAAAACTAAGTTTTTTTATTTTTCGTATTTTTTTTGGTTTTAGTGAATATTTTTTAAATTTTAAACAATTTTTTTTACTTTTTTAATGCACATTACTTAGATATGTATCCAAATAATAAAATATTTGTGAAAAAATATTTTTTTTAAAAATTAATAAATACACAAAAATACGAAACATGTACTGAATTTTCATATTATTTTTAATTTTTTTTGTATTTAGTGTATTTTTTAAAGATTTTTTTCACAAATATTATACTTTTTAAGTATATTTATGTTAGGTGTGTCTAAAATTTTTTAAAAATTGCTTAAAATATTAAAAAAATTATTGAAAACATTAAAATACGAAAAATAAAAATATAGAATTTTTTAAAAACTGTTTTTTGAAAACTAGAACTAAATAAGCTAAATATTATTTGTAATTAGTGTATCGTAGACAATATTAAAAAAGTCATGGATATAAAGTTTTAAAATAAATAATATAATAAAAAGTAATTTTTTTTTATACAAAATATGCGTAAACAATATAATAGTTATACTACGTCATCATTAACATGTGATATCACCAATCAATAGTAAAAAATACATAGAGAATGAACGCTACATGTCAAATGTAACTAATAATTCAATAAATTCCATATTTCATTAAATTAATTATATTTGCATGTCAATAGTGATAGACATCACCATTACATTGAAATTTCTATAGATAATAATATCATAATCACTTTATTTTAATCAAAATAACCATTATTATTTTAAAAATGTCATTGACATTTAAAATAATATTTTTATAATTTTTTTTATTTAAAATATTTTCTTTATGTTTGCTTGAAAAAAAAAAAATTGCAAAACCCAGGGGGGCACGTGACCCCCCTGGCCCCATAGTAGCTCCGCCCCTGCCCACCCCCCACGTGGGGTCGGTGACTGAAAGAAAAAAAAAGAAAAAAAAGAAAAGGCTGACCAATGAAATGCCAGTGGAGGTCGTGGGGGTCTCCATCATTGCCGAAGATTTTAATTTATATAACACTTAGTCCCATTTTTATCAATATTTCATTAATCATTTGGATGAAAATTTGTTGTCATTTTTTTTACACTGAATTTATTTTATTTTATTTTGTTTATTATTGTGTATTCATACTGTTTTAATTAATTTTTATCATTTTACCTTTAATAAAAGAAAGGCTAATGTAATTATTTCAAAATTGTAAGATTATTTGTATTACTTCCAAATCTCATGGATGGCCAAAAGTGCAAAATGAGTTGCTAGGCTGATTGTTTTGCCATTTGTAGCTCTCTTACAAATCTCGTGTCTCCACCTCATTCAGCTCCCCAACTTTTTTGATACTTCACTTTGTCCCACCCTAAAAGCATCAAAATTGCTGCTATAAAAAAGTGGTAAATTGCACTAACCTCCCACAAAGTTTGGAAAAAATATAGTAAGTCTCATGATTTGAACGTAATTACATTGAGACCTATTAACATTTTGGGATTGATCTCCCTTCAGTCCGTGATCAGACTGGAGGGTGTTGTTGGGCTCATAGGGGCTCACCACGAGTCCTATTTCGATAATCTGAACCGTTCAATGTGTAGAACTCGTCGAGTACTATATGCCTGTAAAACATCACGTTGATCGGATATCGATATATATTTCATTGGATCTGATTTCTATCAATCGTTTATTTTTTCACCGTTTATTTTTTTATTACAAAACTAATTTGATCACATAACTATCGATATCCGATCAACATGATTTATTGCAAGTATATAGTATTTAACGAGTTTTACACATTGACGGTTCAGATTATCACAACGGGATCCATGGTAAGCCCCCACGACCCCAACAACACCTTCCAGTCTGACTGAATGGATGCTAAACCTTAAGATTTTAGGAAAATACCCCAAACCCCCTTTCTCCCCCACCCCCACCCCCACCCCCCGTGGGGGTCGGTGACTGAAAGAAAAAAAAAAAAAAAAAAAAAGGCTGACCAATGAAATGCCAGTGGAGGTCGTGGGGGTGACCCCCACTGGGGGTCTCCATCATTGCTAAAGCTTTTAATTTATATAACACTTAGTCCCATTTTTATCAATATTTCATTAATCATTTGGATGAAAATTTGTTGTCATTTTTTTTACACTGAATTTATTTTATTTTATTTTGTTTATTATTGTGTATTCATACTGTTTTAATTAATTTTTATCATTTTACCTTTAATAAAAGAAAGGCTAATGTAATTATTTCAAAATTGTAAGATTATTTGTATTACTTCCAAATCTCAGGGATGGCCAAAAGTGCAAAATGAGTTGCTGGGCTGATTGTTTTGCCATTTGTAGCTCTCTTACAAATCTCGTGTCTCCACCTCATTCAGCTCCCTAACTTTTTTGATACTTCACTTTGTCCCACCCTAAAAGCATCAAAATTGCTGCTATAAAAAAGAGGTAAATTGCACTAACCTCCCACAAAGTTTGGAAAAAATATAGTAAGTCTCATAATTTGAACGTAATTACATTGAGACCTATTAACATTTTGGGATTGACCTCCCTTCAATCCGTGATCAGACTGGAGGGTGTTGTTGGGCTCATAGGGGCTCACCACGAGTCCGATTTCGATAATCTGAACTGTTCAATATATAGAACTCGTCGAGTACTATATGTCTGTAAAATATCACGTTGATCGGATATTGATAGATATTTCATCGGATCAGATTTCTATCAACCGTTTATTTTTTCACCGTCCATTTTTTTTTTTATACAAAACTAATTTGATCCCATAACTATCGATTTCCAATCAACATGATTTATTACAAGCATATAGTATTCAACGAGTTTTACACATTGAACGGTTCAGATTATCACAACGAGATCCATGGTGAGCCCTTACGTGCCCAACAACACCCTCCAGTCTAACTGAAGGGAAGCCAAACCTTAAGATTTTAGGAAAATGCCCCAAACCCTTTCTCCCCCACCCACACGTGGGGTCGGTGATTAAAAAAAAAAAAAAAAAAAAAAAAAAAAAAAAGGGGCTGACCAATGAAATGGCAGTAGAGGTCGTGGGTGACCCCCACTGGGGGTCTTCATCATTGCCGAAGATTTTAATTTATATAACACTTAGTCCCATTTTTATCAATATTTCATTAATCATTTGGATGAAAATTTGTTGTCATTTTTTTTACACTGAATTTATTTTATTTTTTTTTGTTTATTATTGTGTATTCATACTATTTTAATTAATTTTTATCATTTTACCTTTAATAAAAGAAAGGCTAATGTAATTATTTCAAAATTGTAAGATTATTTGTATTACTTCCAAATCTCAGGAATGGTCAAAAAGTGCAAAATGAGTTGCTGGGCTGATTGTTTTGCCATTTGTAGCTCTCTTACAAATCTCGTCTCTCCACCTCATTCAGCTCCCCAACTTTTTTGATACTTCACTTTGTCCCACCCTAAAAGCATCAAAATTGCTGCTATAAAAAAGTGGTAAATTGCACTAACCTCCCACAAAGTTTGGAAAAAATATAGTAAGTCTCATGATTTGAACGTAATTACATTGAGACTTATTAACATTTTATAATAAATATAATACGGCTGGGATTTGTCTCCAGTCTACCATTTAGACTGGAGGGTCCAGTTCGGCCCATTTTCGATAATCCAGTCATTCACATTTTAGGGTTTGTTAAGTACATTATTCCTGTAAAAAATCACATCGATTGGATAACGGATACTATATATTTGGATTACTTTTTTATTAACCGTTTTCAGACTGTCCATTTTTTTCCAGGAAAAAATTATCCGAATACATAGTATCCGTTATCTGATTGATGTAATTTTTTACAAGAATAATGTACTTAACAAATTCAAAAATATGAACGGTTTTAATTATTGAAAATGGACTCAAAAGTGAGCCCAATGGACCGAATTGAACCAAATTATCCCAGATTTGAATTGGAGACCGTCCGAACCCTTAAAAACAATGGCCAAATTGAAACTCCACAGTTTGGCATTGTTCAAATTAGTAACCAAAGTAAAAAGAATCAAATTATGAGTTAAAAGTGTAATTTATTATTATTATTATCCATCATATCAAGAACTATTTAGGACTAAACAATGTAGAATTAATTTTAGAGACTAGACCCTTTCTAGTTTGGTATCACAACAGCATCCTGCAATCTGATCGAATTAGAGATATGCCACTGAACAATTTTATGAGGACTATTAATAATGTATTATTAATTTTATAAAATTCGAGCAATGAATTTGTGCCATATCAACATATTTTTATAAGGGTCTGGCTTTGGTCCAGTTCACCATCGGACTGGACCGTGCTGTTCGGCCTGTGGGAGTCCACCATGGGTCCCGTTTTGAAAATCTGAACCGTTCAATGTGTAGAACTCGTCGAGTATTATACATTTGTAAAAAATCACATTGATCGGATATCGATAGCTATGTGATCAAATCAGTTTTTTTGTCAACCGTTAATTTATTCACCGTCTATTTTTTTTTATACAAAATGGATTTAATCACATAGCTATCGATATCCGATCAACGTGATTTTTTATAACCACATAGTACTCAACGAGTTCTACACATTGAACGGTTTATGTTTTCCAAAATGGGACCCGTGGTGGGCTTCCACGGGCCCAACAGCACGGTCCAGTCCGGTGGTGGACTGGACCAAAGCTAGGCCCTTTTTATAAAGAGGCTAAAATGCCAAATTTCAATATATATATATATATATATAAGGTCAAATAAATTGTTTGTCATCAATTTAAAAAGTTAAATGTCACATTAAATTTTTACTCAAAAAAAAAAAAAAAAATTAGCAACTTTTCAAACGCATTAACTAAGTAGGGATTGGATTTTCTAAAGTTGACCATCCAACTTGAAAGAGCGATTGGATTTGATAGATCCATTTTGAGGCTAACCTCAATAATAAAGATGAGCAATGTCAGTAAAAGATAAAGATGATAGTTGTTGATGGTAAATCTGAGATAGCGACAAATGAGGGTGATGATGAGTAACGTCGACTAATGGTGAAGATGATGGAGGTGATGAGAAAGGATCAATGAAGACAGTGAAGATTTGTGTGAGAGATATTTCATCGAATTAGATTTCTATCAATCGTTTATTTTTTCACCGTCCATTTTTTTTTTATACAAAACTAATTTGATCACATAACTATCGATATCCGATTAACATGATTTTTTGCAAGTATATTGTATTCAACGAGTTCTACACATTGAACGGTTTAGATTATCACAACGGGACCCATGGTGAGCCCCCACGAGCCCAATAACACCCTCCAGTCTGACTGAAGGGACGCCAAACTTTAAGATTTTAGGAAAATGCCCCAGATCCCCTTTCTCCCCCACCCCCACGTGGGGGTCGGTGATTGGAAAAAAAAAAAAAAAAAAAAAAAAGGCTGACCAATGAAATGCCAGTGGAGGTCGTGGGGGTGACCCCTACTGGGGGTCTCCATCATTGCCGAAGATTTTAATTTACATAACACTTAGTCCCATTTTTATCAATATTTCATTAATCATTTGGATGAAAATTTGTTGTCATTTTTTTTTATACTGAATTTATTTTATTTTATTTTATTTTGTTTATTATTGTGTATTCATACTGTTTTAATTAATTTTTATCATTTTACCTTTGATAAAAGAAAGGCTAATGTAATTGTTTCAAAATTGTAAGATTATTTGTATTACTTCCAAATCTCAGGAGTGGTCAGTGTAATTTTCTAAAAAACTAAAAATAAAAAGCCAAACTTTGTCTATCATACTAGGGGTTTGCTCAGCGCAATTCGGTGTGATTTGAGGATAAAATTAAAATCAAACTGTAAATGGCGAATTGATAAATTTGACATCTGTAACCAAATCATGGTTTGGATAGTTCCAACTTATTAGCTGATAGAAAAATAATTTTAAATAATTATCAAACATTTATATAATATTTTTCATATATAACGCTAATTAATTTTATATAATATATTTCATATAAATAACTCTAAGTTACATCCAATTTTACATCTCAATTCTATTTCATACTGATTTTTATTTCGATATTTTATTGGGAGAAAAATATATATATCAACTATGATAGGACGATACAATTTCGAAAGTAAATTATAAATTTTAAATCACAAATCAAACTAATTCCTAATTAATAGGCAAATCAGTACAAATTGAACAATTTTAACGCATCAAGTGATATTTTGCACAATCCTTTGTCCTTCTACTGATATTATATACTTGGTAAAATCACAACCATGACTTCAAAAAAGCAAATCACAATGGACGAAATTGGGTCTTGAAAACCATCATCCAAACACCTCATGCAAAGCATGAATATTGTCCTTCTGTATCGAGCAACAAATATGTAATAATTGATATGTATATATGGAATATCATTGGAAAATTGAAAATTAGTGAAAAGAAATAAAATAAAAAAATAATTGTAAACGTAAACTTAGGGCTTGTTTGTTATAATCTAAAAAAGTCAAAAAATCAAAAAATCACTATCCTATTTAAGTTACATTATCTTATTTAAGTCACTATCCAACTTACATTTTTATATTTTTATAATTATTTTTATTTTTTTCTACAAATTTACAATTCCACCGATATTATCTTATAGGCACTGTCCTCTGTACTCTAATATTCTCTTGTTGGTGGTTTTGCTTCTAAATTATTTTGATGCATTGTCCTCTATCCTGCAATATTCTCTTAATTGTTCTTCTTTTTTTTTTAAAAAAAAAATATCTGATAACAAATGTACTTTTATACAAGTTAACAAAACGCAATTTTAATGATATGATAAATATCAAATCAGTAACTAACTAAATCAGTATAAAATTACTTTTAAAAAAAAAACAATATATGGTTGAGATACAAAAAAGCAATCCCCAATATTTGCTTCACTCCCATGTTGTAGACAATCCTTAACTTGGGCTTTGTTTGGATATTTTTCTTACACAAATTTAAAATTCAAATACAATTTTAAATTTTTTTATTTTTGTTATTAAAAGTGTAAAATTAATTATATTTTTTTCAAGTTTCAAATAGATGAGTGCAATTTACCCTATTAAAATCAAGAGAGAAAATGTGTTTGTGGCATTGAATAATTTTCGATATTACTTATTAGAGAATATATGGAACAATTAATTGTTATTGTCTTCGTTTGGGATGTGGATTGATTTTTTAGTTTTTTAGTTTTTTAGTTATTCTAGCTTGATGTTAAAAAGCTCGTTTAAGATAGTTTTTTGATTTTTTTTTTTACTTTTGTAAGAGAAAAAATGAAATAATTATGATTTGAATATGACATTTTATCTTATTAACTTTTTAACATATTTTGGATTGTTTTGAGAAGATGGTTAAAAACTGACTTTTTAGCTTTTTTTGTAGATTTTTTTGAAAAAATATACAAAAAATATGAAAGATGATGTGATTTAAAATAAATTAAAAGTTGAGAAATGATTTTTTGACTCATTTGCTAAAAAAACCTATAACTAAAATAACTAAATAGCCTATACCAAACATAGCCCATATAGGCCATCTCTTATTAGTGATTATGGCCTTTATTTGGTTTGATTTTGGGAGAAATTTTTTGGAAATATATTATACAATCACTTTTTTAAGAGTAATCAAATCAAACAGATTTTTTCAAAAAACTTTCAGAAATGTGTTTGGTTATCCAATTTTCAGGATTACTTTTGAAACATGTTTGCAAAAAAGGTAAACCAAACAAGTTTTTGTACTTTTTATCTTAAAAATTACTCTACAAAAAGACAAACCAATCAAGTTTTTGTATTTTTTTTATCTCAAAAGCTACTCTACAAAAAAAACCTAAGTTATTTTAGAGAGAATATTTGGAAAATGACAAACCAAACAATTTTTATACTTTTTATCTCAAAATCTACCCTACAAAAAAAAAATTAAAATTATTTTAAAGAGAATATTTAAAAAAATGCAAACCAAACAAATTTTTATACTTTTTTATCTCAAAAACTATTCTACCAACATAAACCAAACACACCCTATATGCTTCTAAGCCGTTTAATGTCGATTGGACAAACGCATTGATGACGGTTGAGATCGCTTGGTCCTTTTCTGTCAAGTGTGTTTGTTTATTTGGTTTATTTATTTTTTATACCAAAATCCAAATCATTACAAAATTAATAATATTATCAATTCAGACTTATCAATTTAAAAATTATTTAACATTATGATCTTGTACTTAGATTTATTCTACCTATAGATCTCATATTTTACAAATTTAATTTTCACCACACAGCCACCTATCAAAAAAATTTGGGTAATTAAGTCTAGGATAGCAAACATATTCTTACAAAAATTATTTTCTAAATATTAACACCTTGTTTAGAATTTTTATTTTTCCATATTTTTCTAAACATAAACACTCTAAAAATTGATTTTTTATTTTTTCATATATATTTTTTTTGTTTGAAGTTAATTTTTTAAGTATTTTATGTAATTTTTATTTTATTTTAGATACAGTTCAAAAATATAATATTTACAAAAAAACTTTAAAATTTTCACCAAATACAAAATATATAATTATATTTTCGTATTTTTTAAATAAATTTTTTAATTTTTTTTTTTTGTACAAATTATATACTTTTAAGTATATCAAAATTAAGTGGATCTAAAAAGTATATCAAAATTACAAGAATAATGTACTCAATAAATTCTAAAATATGAACGGTTTTGATTATTGAAAATGGACTCAAAAGTGAACCCAATGGACTGAACTAAACCAAATTATCCCAAATTTGAACTGGAGAGCGTCTGAACCCTTAAATACAATGGCCAAATTGAAATTCCACAGTTTGGCATTGTTCAAATTAGGAACCAAAGTAAAAAGAATCAAATTATGAGTTAAAAGTGTAATTTATTATTATTATTATCCATCATATCAAGAACTATTTAGTACTAAACAATGTAGTATTAGTTTAATCATTCAATCCGATCGAATTGAGATATGCCACTGAATAATTTTATGAGGACTATGAATAATGTACTATTAATTTTATGATATCCGAGCAATGAATTTGTGCCATATCAACATATTTTTATAAATAGGCTAAAATGCCAACTTTCAGTATATATATATTATATATATATATAAGGTCAAAGAAATTGTTTGTCATCAATTAAAAAAGTTAAATGTCACATTAAATTTTTACTCAAAAAAAAAAAAAAAAAAAAATTTAGCAACTTTTCAAATGCATTAACTAAGTAGGGATTGGATTTTCTTAAGTTGACCATCCAATTTGAAAGAGCGATTGGATTTGATAGATTCATTTTGAGGCTAACCTCAATAATAAAGATGAGCAATGTCAGTAAAAGATAAAGACGATAGTTGTCGATGGTAAATCTGAGATAGCGACAAATGAGGGTTGTACGGGAAAGAAATACACCTTCTCGTATAATCCTGTTGACCAAGTCTGCGCTCCTCCGTACGACGTCGTTCAACCACCTGAAAATACACACGTGAGCTAGCCGGCGGTGTGTGCCGGAAACCTCTCGATGCCTAAGTCAGAAAGCTTGACAAATAGACAAAAGCTCTATGAATTCAGGAAGTAAAGTTGCATTACCTCTCCAAAGGTGATATTGGTGAGCTTATATAGGTTTCGCGTGGCACAATCCTGGTAGGACTCTCACTCCTCCATTTGCAGAGTCCTTCTAGGATTACTCCTCCTTACGTAGAGTCCTTCTAGGATTACTCCTCCTTACGTAGAGTCCTTCTAGGATTCATACTCCTAGAAGATAATGCTTATCCTCTAACACCCTCCTCACTGCTTAAGCCAAGTGAGATGGCTGTACTTCGGCCGAACTCCTTTATGGCCGAAGTAACCACTAGTTCGGTCCTAACTTCCTTCTCTTACCTCGGCTTTCCTATGCTAGGACCGAGCTTATCCATAAGAGAAACGCGCCGAACTATCTTCAGAACAAGTCCTCTCCAGGACTTAACATACCTCGGTCCACATGTTCCGACCGAACTAACAACTTGAGACCGGACTAGCATGCAAGGCCGATATAACCTCAAAACTGGTCTATGCCCTCGAAGTACCTGGACCGGCCTAACTTAGCCCATTCTCAGACCGGACTAACTTCCAAGCTGTTGATGAGACCGAAGTAACATGAATGGCCACTTCATTCGGCCCATTTCGGCTGTGGCCCACTACGGCCCAATGCCTAGCTCGGCCCATTTATCCATATAAATTACCCTCTCAAGGGTGATGATGAGTAACGTCGACTAATGGTGAAGATGATGGAGGTGATGAGAGAGGATCAATGAAGACAGTGAAGATTTGTGTGAGAGATATTTCATCGGATTAGATTTCTAAATTCTATCAATCGTTTATTTTTTCACCGTCCATTTTTTTTTATACAAAACTAATTTGATAACATAACTATCGATATCTGATCAACATAATTTTTTACAAGTATATTGTATTCAACGAGTTCTACACATTGAACGGCTCAGATTATCACAACGGGACCCATGGTGAGCCCCTCACGAGCCCAATAACATCCTTCAGTCTGACTGAAGGGAAGCCAAACCTTAAGATTTAGGAAAATGCCCCAGACCCCCTTTCTCCCCACCCCCACGTGGGGGTCGGTGATTGGAAAAAGAAAAAAAAAAAGAGGCTGACCAATGAAATGCCAGTGGAGGTCGTGGGGGTGACCCCCATTGGGGGTCTCCATCATTGGCGAAGATTTTAATTTACATAACACTTAGTCCCATTTTTATCAATATTTCATTAATCATTTGGATGAAAATTTGTTGTCATTTTTTTTACACTGAATTTATTTTATTTTATTTTGTTTATTATTGTGTATTCATACTGTTTTAATTAATTTTTATCATTTTACCTTTAATAAAAGAAAGGCTAATGTAATTATTTCAAAATTGTAAGATTATTTATATTACTTCCAAATCTCAGGAGTGGTCAGTGTAATTTTCTAAAAAACTAAAAATAAAAAGCCAAACTTTATCGGTCATACTAGGGGTTTGCTCGGCGCAATTCGGTGTGATTTGAGGATAAAATTAAAATCAAACTGTAAATGGCGAATTGATAAATTTGACATTTGTAACCAAATCATGGTTTGGATAGTTCCAACTTATTAGTTGATAGAAAAATAATTTTAAATAATTATCAAACATTTATATAATATTTTTCATATATAACGCTAATTAATTTTATATAATATTTTTATATAAATAACTCTAAGTTACATCCAATTTTACATCTCAGATATATATAAAATAGTTAATATATATATATTTAACTATGATAGGACGATACAATTTCGAAAATAAATTATAAATTTTAAATCACAAATCAAACTAATTCCTAATTAATAGGCAAATCAGTACAAATTGAACAATTTTAACGCATCGAGTAATATTTTGCACAATCCTTTGTCCCCTACTGATATTATATACTTGGTAAAATCACAACCATGAATTCATAAAAGCAAATCACAATGGACGAAATTGGGTCTTGAAAACCATCATCCAAACACCTCATGCAAAGCATGAATATTGTCCTTCTGTATAGAGCAACAAATATGTAATAATTGATGTGTACATATGGAATATCATTGGAAAATTGAAAATTGGTGAAAAGAAATAAAATAAAAAAATAATTGTAAACGTAAACTTAGGGCTTGTTTGTTATTACCTAAAAAAGTCAAAAAATCAAAAAGTTATTATCCTATTTAAGTTACATCATCTTATTTAAGTCACTATCCAACTTACATTTTTATATTTTTATAATTATTTTTATTTTTTTCTACAAATTTACAATTCCACCGATATTATCTTATAGGCACTGTCCTCTCTGTACTCTAATATTCTGTTATTGGTGGTGTTGCTTCTAAATTATTTTGATGCATTGTCCTCTATCCAATATTCTCTTAATTGTTCTTCTTTTTCTTTTTTTTTTCTTTTTTTTTAAAAAATATATCTGATAACAAATGTACTTTTATACAAGTTAATAAATTTTATTTTATTGTAATAATAAAATTTTAAATTTATAACAAAACGCAATTTTAATGATATGATAAATATCAAATCAGTAACTAACTAAATCAGTATAAAATTACTTTAAAAAAAAACAATATATGGTTGAGATACAAAAAAGCAAGCCCCAAATATTTGCTTCACTCCATGTTGTAGACAATCCTTTACTTGGGCTTTGTTTGGATATTTTTCTTACACAAATTTAAAATTCAAATACAATTTTAAATTTTTTTATTTTTGTTATTAAAAGTGTAAAATTAATTATATTTTTTTTCAAGTTTCAATAGATGAGTGTAATTTATCCTATTAAAATCAAGAGAGAAAATATGTTTGTGGCATTGAATAATTTTCGATATTACTTATTAGAGAACATATGGAACAATATATTGTTATTGTCTTCGTTTGAGATGTGGATTGATTTTTTAATTTTTTGGTTATTTTAGCTTGATGTTAAAAAGCCTCGTTTAGGATAGTTTTCTGATTTTTTTTTTTTAACTTTTGTGAGAGAAAAAAATGAAATAATTATGATTTGAATATGACATTTTATCTTATTGACTTTTTAACATATTTTGGATTGTTTTGAGAAAATGATTAAAAACTGACTTTTTAGCTTCTTTTTTTTTTGTAGCTTTTTTTGAAAAAATGTACAAAAAATATGAAAAATGATGTGACTCAAAATAAATTAAAAGTTGAGAAATGATTTTTTGACTCATTTTCTAAAAAAACCTATATCTTTTTGTAACTAAAATAACTAAATAGCCTATACCAAACATAGCCTATATAGGCCATCTCTTATTAGTGATTATGGCCATCTCTTTGACTTTGGGAAAATTTTTTTGGAAATATACTCTTCAAACATTTTTTTAATCAAATCAAATAGATTTTTTCAAAAAACTCTCAGAAATGTATTTGGTTATTCAATTTTCGGGATTACTTTTGAAATATGTTTGCAAAAAAGACAAACCAAACAAGTTTTTATACTTTTTATCTCAAAAATTACTCTACAAATAGGCAAATCAATCAAGTTTTTGTATTTTTTTATCTCAAAAATTACTCTACAAAAAAAACCCAAGTTATTTTAGAGAGAATATTTGGAAAATGACAAACCAAACAAGTTTTTGTACTTTTTATCTCAAAACCTACCCTACAAAAAAAAACTAAAATTATTTTAGAGAGAATATTTAAAAGAATGCAAATCAAACAAATTTTTATGCTTTTTTATCTCAAAAATTACTCTACGAACACAAACCAAACACACCTATATGCTTCTAAGCCGTTTAATGTCGATTGGACAAATGCATTGATGACGGTTGAGATCGTTTGGTCCTTTTCTGTCAAGTTTGTTTGTTTATTTGGTTTATTTATTTTTTATACCAAAATCCAAATCATTACAAAATTACTAATATTATGAATTCAGACTTATCAATTTAGAAATTATTCAAAATTATGATCTTGTATTTAGATTTATTCTACCTATAGATCTCACATTTCACAAATTTAATTTTCACCACACAACCACCTATCAAAAAAATCTGGGTAATTAAGTCTAGGATAGCAAACATATTCTTACAAAAATTATTTTCTAAATATTAACACCTTGTTTAGAATTTTTTATTTTTCCATATTTTCTAAACATAAACACTCTAAAAATTGAATTTTTTATTTTTTCATATTTTTTTTTTGTTTGAAGTGAATTTTTTTAGTATTTTATGTAATTTTTATTTTATTTTAGATACAGTTCAAAAATATAATATTTACAAAAAAAAACTTTAAAAATTTCACCAAATACAAAAATATAAAAATATAATATATTTTCGTATTTTTTAAATAATTTTTTTAATTTTTTTTTGGGTACAAATTATATACTTTTAAGTATATCAAAATTAAGTGGATCTAAAAAGTAAAAAAAAATAATTAAAATATTTAAAAAATACTAAAAATATAAAAACACGAATTAAAATTTTATAAAATTATTTTTCAAAACTCAAAATCAAGCAGAGTTGTTTTTAATTTATTTTAAAAACTTAAGTTGTTTTTTGAAGTCTTGAAATCACGATTTTAAAAAAATTTGCAATAAATTCAAAATATAATAATAATAAATATAATACGGTTGGGATTTGCCTCCAGTCCACCATCTGGACTGGAGGGTCCAGTTCGGCCCATTAGGCCCCTTTTCGATAATCCGAGTCATTCACATTTTAGGGTTTGTTAAGTACATTATTCCTGTAAAAAATCACGTCGATTGGATAACGAATACTATGTATTTGGATCACTTTTTTATGAACTGTTTTCAGACTGTCCATTTTTTCCTAGGAAAAAGTTATCCGAATACATAGTATCCATTATCTGATTGACGTAATTTTTTACAAGAATAATGTACTCAACAAATTCTAAAATATAAACGGTTTTGATTATTGAAAATGGACTCAAAAGTGAGCCCAATGGACCAAACTGAACCAAATTATCCCAAATTTGAACTGGAGAGCGTCCGAACCCTTAAATACAATGGCCAAATTGAAATTCCACAGTTTGGCATTGTTCAAATTAGGAACCAAAGTAAAAAGAATCAAATTATGAGTTAAAAGTGTAATTTATTATTATTATTATCCATCATATCAAGAACTATTTACTAAACAATGTAGTATTAATTTTAGAGACTAGACCCTCTCTAGTTTGGCATCACAACAGCATCCTTCAATCCGATCAAATTAGAGATATGCCACTGAATAATTTTATGAGGACTATTAATAATGTACTATTAATTTTATGATATCCGAGCAATGAATTTGTACCATATCAACATATTTTTATAAAGAGGCTAAAATGCCAACTTTCAGTATATATATATATATAAGGTCAAAGAAATTGTTTGTCATCAATTAAAAAAGTTAAATGTCACATTAAATTTTTACTCAAAAAAAAAAAATATTTTTTAGCAACTTTTCAAACGCATTAACTAACTAGGGATTGGATTTTCTCAAGTTGACCATCTAACTTGGAAAAGAGATTGGATTTGATAGATTTATTTTAGGGCTGACCTCAATAATAAAGATGAGCAGTGTCAGTAAAGAACAAAGATGGTAGTTGTCGATGGTAAATCTGAGATAGCGACAAATGAGGGTGATGATGAGTAAATGAGGGTTATGATGAGCAACTTCGACTAATGGTGAAGATGATGGAGGTGGTGAGAGAGGATCAATGGAGGCAGTGAAGATTTGTGTGAGAGATAGTGAAAGTGATGTAGAAAATAGAAATACAAAAATAGATATAATAGTGAAATTGGTTCTTAAATGAAGAATAAAATTGTTCATTAATTTAATGCACTATATTTTTTGGTTCTTTAAATCTATAAGAAATTAAACCAATGACTTTTCTGAATAAGATTAATTAGTGTGTCATTTTGCCAATAGAAGTGAGTAATAAGGGTGTTTTGACCAAATATCTCAAAATAAAAAATAAAAAATAAAAACTATAAACAGTTGAGAAAAAAATTGCGCCAATAGTCCCACTATTTAAAATGGGTGCAATTTGGAATGTCCTAACCCAAACAACCCGAAATATTTTAAATTGGGTAAGGTTATACATTTTTCTTTTTCTTTTTTTTGTAAATAATGATTTGATTTTTTGTGATATTTCTTTCATTTTCAATCGAAGCACCAACTATTATTCTTTATGATTCTGAAACTGAGATAGAAAATAATAATTGGGAAATTATAAAAACAAAAATGGGTGTATTCATTAAAAAAAATAAAGGCTACAATAACTTATATGTGTTTAAAAAATTCGAGAACTTAAGTTTCAAGAAATTGTTGACACTTAAAAAAGTTTTAAACTTGAAACTCTTGAGAGATCACACCTTTCAGCCTCAGGCTTTTACCACCAGATCAACCCTGGTAATGCTACTTATAATTTTATAAGACAAAAATAACTGAAAGAATTAATTATTATAAATTTTTAAATAAGTGTTGCTAACTTCTAGTTTCTACCCATCTAAAAATAATTATAGTTTCTAATTATTAATTTTAAAATTTTAAAAACTTGCACCAAATAAGCTTATGAGCAGCACTCTAAATAACTTGAATTTTTTTTTTTTTTTTGCAGTCAAAGTAAATCGCATTATAATGTCATCAATTTTGCTCAAATAAAAAATAATAATTTGAGGCATTTTTCTTTTAAATTTTGAGAACAAATAATTGTTTTATTCAATTTGGACAATTTGATCCTAATTATTTGAAAGGGTAAATTACACTTTGTCCTTTTTATGTTTGGTCACTTTTTTATTTTGGTCCTTAAAATTTATTTTTATTTTCACTTTGGCCCTTCATATTTTAAGTTTTTCTCAATATACTCCTAAAGTTCATTTCTGTTAAAATTATATAGAAAATGATACATAGAAAGTCACGTGATATAAAAATATTTTATTATATATAATTCGCACTTTTAATATATACTTAAATCCTAATTTAATAATAATTTTTTTATGTTATGTAATAGTATTGTGGCATTTTTTTTTTATTTAATTTTAAACGAGAGTTAACTTTAATTTTGAGTTTTTTAACTTCTCAAACCTTATATGAAACATCATTTTTAACCGTACTTGGCTCAACAACATGCTCTTTAGCCATGTTATTTTCATAAATAGACTCTTTAAAAATAGGTTTTTCGACACCCCAAGCTATTGATGAAGTTGACTTTTTTCCACTTTTAACCATGAATGACTTGGAAAAAGTCTAAAAAAATTCACAGATTCCAACCATTAAAGACTCAATTATAGACTTGGTAGTGAGAGTTATAGACTCGTTTCTCCATTGGTGAATTTTCATTCCAACCATTAAAGACTCAATTATAGACTTGGTAGTGAGAGTTATAAACTCGTTTCTCCATTGGTGAATTTTCATATCAAATTAATGAATTTTTCTAATTAAATTGTGTCTTTTTTATTCCAACAAATAATATTGCAATGGATGAAAAATTGTTTCATCAAGAAAATAGACATCTTCTTAAAAATTCAAATTTTTTTATTTGCGCCAAATAATTTCATCTAAGCTATTTGGAATGAATAAATCTAATTTATTTTTTATTTTTCACACTTGACAATCCACCTAGTGTACCAAAAAATATTGGCTATTTTTGGCTTATTTTTCCTATGAAGAAAAATATCATAAATGTGAGTGTACCGACAAAGATTGAAAAATCTTTACAGATTAAATTCAAGTCAAGTATCAAGCGATTGCGTTTTTGCCTTAATGAAAAGAACTTCAAAATTGCCAAGTGTGAAGAAACAAAAAATTAAAAGAAGAATAGAGAGAGGCGGAGAAAGTTGATTGAGTGAACAATCAAAACAATCATTAATTTACCTCTACTTTAATGCTTCAAAAATAAAGTGTTGAAAATAAATCTATATTAAACTATTCCTAAGATAAGAGGAATGACAAGAAAAATAAAAATGTCTTTGATTTGGGTTGTATGGTCTTACAAATGTAGCCATGAATGACTATTTATAGGCAAAAAACTTGTAAGAAAAAAAGCAAATTACACTAAAGGTCCCTATAGTTTGGGACTTATGTCACTTTGGTCCCTGACTTTTCAATTGTGACAAATTTGACTCAGAATTTTGAATCTTATTTCAAATAAGGGCAATTGAATATACCATTGCTCAATTTCTACCCACCAAAAATAAAATTATGTAAAATTGATAAATTTTTTACACAATTTGTTTTCTTACCAAATTAATTTTTATTATGTGTTTTGATGAGATCATGTAATGGATATATGACGACAACTTTGACATCATTATTAAACAAATCCATTAAATCAAAAAATTCAAAACTAAAAATATTTCATATATTAAATATATCGATTACACATTAAAAGCCTAATAATCACCCGTTACATGACGATTATCCAAACACATAATAAAAATTAATTTAGTAAAATAAATAAATAAATGTGTAAAAGATTTATCAATTTTACATAATTGCATGTAAAATTGATCAATGGTATCTTCAATTGTCTTTATTTGGAACAAAATTCAAAATTTAGGATCAAATGTGTCACAATTGAAAAATTAGGGATCAAAATGATACGAGCCCAAACTATAAGACTGTTAGTGTAATTTCCCCTAAGAAAAAACAATCTAATAATTACTCTATTTCTTTATCTTCATCATTGTCTTGCCATGTGTCTCTTTAACTTCTCTACTTTATTCCATGTCTTTCCACTTCTCCACTTTAGGCTCCGTAATCCTCCACATTCTTCATCGTCTTTTCACATGTGCTTAATGATTTATAATTTCTCATAACTTCCAAGTGAATAGGAGAGTGCCACGTGGCTAACAATTTATAAATAAAAAATAATAATAAAAATTACAAATTTATGATGTTAACATATACATATAGTTCAAAAATCTTATTTTGAAAACAAATAAGAAGAAATAGGCAGAGGTGGTTGCTAGAGAAAGGGGGTTGCTGGAATTCTTGTTTTATATTTTTTTGAACTTTTAAAAACAGGAAACAAAATATTGGTTGATAACTTTTTTTCCTATCTTAAAAATGACAACAATTTATCAAAATTTCCAAAATTTAAACAAACAGTAAAAAGATGTTTTCACAACAAAATTTCACTCCCTCTCTAGCAACCAACCTCTGTCCACTATCCTGATTTGGCAACTAAATAAACATTTTTTTTCATTTTTTATTTGTTTGGAAACCTTATCTATGTAGCGAAATTTTTCTGTTTTGTTTTAGCAAAAACAAATAAACAAAACCGTGTTTTTTTTTTTTTCTTCTTTTTTCTTTTTCCTCTCAATTTCACAAACAAAAGGTAATGCCAAGGTTCTGAAAAGCGGTTGTGATCGCCATAACAGTGGTGGTGGCGCGATTACGGTTGCGGGGTATAAAGGCCGCATTATAACGGTTGCGGTTACCGGAACTGTGAATTTTTTTATTTTTCGTACAATTTTTAAAAAATTTACTGATACGTATTTATTTTTTTTCAGAATCATATTTATTGGATTTTAAAATAAACTTTGATAATTTTTAAGTATGATCCAATATATTTGATATTTTTAAATCACTACAAAATAATTTTTTTTTGCATTTTATTTCAACAAGTAATGACTTTATATGTCATAAATCCATATTACACTTATGGTAAAAATTTCTTTTATTGGACTTAGATGTATAAAATTATTTTTAATTATTATACTTGTGGAAACATATGTAAATTTTAACTCAAATAGTTTTTAAAAAGTATACATCCTTAATGGAAGAACTTGACTAAGTACATAACATCATAGCACAAATCACAAATAATAGAAAGTACATTTTACATAATGTTACTACTAAAATTACATAATGTCACCATCAAAATGAGTGACGTGGTGCATCTTGGGATTCAGATTGTTGAGCTTGATTGTTGCTGCTACCTTCACCCCACCAAAATGAGTGATGTAGTGCATCTTGGGATTCAGATTGTTAAGCTTGATTACTGCTACCTTCACCCCATCCAGTAGGAAATATATAAGTAAATGTGCTCATCATGTCATCCCTTTCTGTTTGGTGCATTGGGGGAGAAAATGGATTCCTTGGCTGAAAAGGATCAACATACTCTTCTTGGGCTTGTAGATAATTTGGCAAACCGTATCGTAGAAGACCATGTTGTTGAGGGGGCTAAGGGTAATTTTGTTGAGGTGGGTAAGAATAGTTCTGGCTATCACTACTACAGGATGGGTAAGGGTGATATGGATAACTCTGACTACTATCAGATGAATCAAGCTGTTGTTCTCTGCTTCTTAATCTTCTTTCATCCCTATGTGTATCACTACAACGAAACCTCTTGGGTAGTTGGGGTATAGTTGGGGTATAGTTGGGGTAAAGGTGCAACAAGTTCTCCAATATCACATAATCCAAATCCTCCAATAAAATCTTCACTTCCTGCACCAAAACTAGTACCATCACCACCATTGTCGCCGCCGCCACCACCATCGTCATCGTGAGAAGTGCCTTCACCATTACCATCATCACCTCCTCCATCAAATGGTGTTAAACCACCACTATTATCACTTTGAGTTGGAGTAAGAGTTCAGCTTTGAGAAGTGCGTCGAGCTTGATATCTATGGGCGTCCTCACCATCGTTTCTATCGCTGCCATCGCCATGGCCATCATCGCCACTATCACCATCATCATTTGAGACCAAATCTAGCCATTCAAAATTATCTACACTATCTAGTAAAGGATTTTCTCTTTCTTCTATCCATGGACTTATTGGATCATCTTCTTCAAATATGTAATCCAAGTTAATAGGATTAAAACTCCTATCAATCTCCTCTTGGTTGCTTCTTTTAACGTGTCTTAATTTTAATCTCATGTTGTAGGTGATGAAGACTAATCTTTGAATTTTCTTATATTTCAATCTATTCCTCATCTTTGTATGGATGAGACTAAAAGTACTCCAATTACGTTCACAGTGAGATGATGTAGTGGTTTGACTTAACACTTTCACTGCTTTTGAAGTTCAAGAGCATAACTACCATGAATAATCCACCACTTAGCTACACAAAATTACATTACATTAGACATAAGTCAAAATATGATAGAAAATTATCTAAGTATTCATATATTGTAAATTTGTAATTTTGAAAATAAAACCTGGATTTGATTGTTTCCATACTCTTTGTGCTAAAGAAGTGCCAAAAATTTCCTGTTTATTTCGAAACAGCAACAACTACAATTTGGACAATCATTACAAGTAACATTTGCAAAAGTAGATTATTACTATTAAAATTTAAATAATTGGTACGTACTTGATTTGTTGCTTTCACTTAAGCATCCATATTAGGCTCCAATCTGGTAATTACTTTTTTAAGTCCATCCATCACTTCTCTTATTATTTCATTGGATGAGGTAACACTATATTGGAATTGAGGATTTAAAAAATATTCTTCAAAAATAAAAAGACAATTAATAATTGTAAGTAAATATACATTTTATAATTGAAATCGTAACACTTATCAGCCACATGCAAATCTTGATATAATTGAAAAGACCATTGAATATCAATAATTTTCCAATACTCGGTATAGTAGTGACAATCTCTTTTAATTGCCAACTTTGCTCTATCTATAGCTTCATATATGAAACCCATTGTTGGCTTCTCATCCCCATCAACCAAACTCAATACTCTGACTGGTGGCTCATAAACTTTACAAAGTTTTGTTACTTTCTGCCAAAACTCCTTTCCCAAAATAATTTTTTTCACCTTATAAGACTGCCCAGTCTTTGCCTTCCCCCATCTAGAATTCTTCCACTCATCATTATTAAACATAGCTCTCAATTGTTGTTTATATCTAACAATACTCTCAATGGAAATAAAATTTGTAGCAAATCGAGTGATGGCAGGTCGAATTAATTCTCTATTTCCTGTGAATTTTCTCATTAAATCCAACACCCATCCACTATTATAAATGAAATTGGTGATGGTTTTACCATCTTCAATCACCTTTGCTACACTTTTTTTATTGGCTATGTCTTTTAGCATAAGATTGATACAATGTGCCGAACAAGCTGTCCAATATAAATGTTTCTTTTTTCTCATTAACATTTTGTCGGCAACTTTCAAGACAGGTTCATTATCAGTCACCACTTGAACAACGTATTGCTCTCTAATTTCATTAACAACTTTATCTAACAATCCAAAATAATATTCAACAGTCCTATTAATAATATTAGAGGTATCAATTGATTTGTGAAATATAGTATCTCTATTGCAGTACACTAAGAAATTAATGATGTGTTGTCGAGTTAGATTGCTCCAAACATCACACATGATCTTTACACCTCTCTCTGCCCAAATTCCCTTGAATTATCCTATTCATTCTATCATTTCATTATGCTCCATGTCCAAATATACTTCAAAAACTTCATAACCACTAGAACCCTTTACTCTTGGCCCTATTTCAGCAGCAACATCAAATATGGGTTGTGTATACTCTGAATCAATTGTATTGAATGGAATACAATTATAGAATATAAATTTGGACACTGCCCATCCTCCCAATCTCTCCCCTTACTTTCTGTGTAAATTCATTTAAGATTTTTGTCGTTGCTTTGTGCTCTTACTCTTTTGGAGTTCTACATCTATTGCTCTCAAACCTTGCTTCAGGAGCATTGGGCTTAATCCAATTACGTCCACTCCCACCAGTTTTCACGCATGGATTGTGATCGACAAAAAACATTGGCAATACCTAACCCTTTTGGCATTCTTTGACCACTATCCCCTACACCAGAACTACCACCTGCATCATATTGTGATCCATGACCTGTAGTACCTTGTCTAAATTGTTGCATTTCCTCCCAGTGTTGTTGTGAACAAATACTTGTTTGTTTAGCCCTAGTCATCTCTGGATCAGAGTCAGAGTCATCATCTCGTAGATTTACAAAATCTCCTCCTTCATCCTCATCATAGAAATCATCTCCCTTAATATGTGCTTCCAATTCAGCTTTTCTCTTTTGTTTGTCTGCTTTACTCATTTTCTTATCTTGTAAATATTTCATCATTTCTTGCATCACACCTCTACTAACACTAGGACAAGAATGCACTTGCCCCGTTTGATGTGCTAAGTGTTGTTTGAAACGCATAATCGCACCTTTAATGAGATGTCCACAAAATTTGCAAATAATATAATGCCTAGTACCTTCAACTGGAGTTCCAAATTTCCAACCAATATCATCACTTGGGGGTTCATCATTGGCACCCTTTTGTTGTGGCATTTTTGAATTTGAATTCTGCATCATTGATACAATTTTTTATTTATTTTAAATGTTTACAAAAAAAAAATTCTACAAAATTTGAACTAACTAAATAAAAAATATTTACATTTATTAAATGAAATAATTGTAAAGAAAATGTAACCACTATTTATACATTTGATTTTACATGCTAATGTAATCATATAAAAATTAAAAATAAATTATAAAGATATTTTTAAAAAAAGAAAATATTGCCATAAAAATTGTTGTCACAACAAATTTTGTCATAAAAAAAATTTTTTTTTGTCACAACACATTACAATAACAAAATTAAAAAATATTTATAATTAAATATTAAATGAAATGATTATAAAAAAAAATTCAACCGCTATTACTACATTTGGATTTTACATGCTAATGTAATTAGGAATAAAGACATTTTTCATGGAATTGTTTGAGCTATTGTTTATTTTTATTTTTATTTTTTTTTTATTTTTATTTTTTTATTTTATAGAAAAGGATTTTTTATTTTTTTTTTAAAAAAATTGTGCCATCAAAATTGTTGTCACAACACATTACAATAACAAAATAAAAAAATTTAAAATTAAATACTAATAAAATAGTTATAAAAAAATGCAACCACTATTTATACATTTTGATTTTACATGCTAATGTAATCATATAAAAATTAAAAAATAAATTATAAAGAATTTTTTTTAGGTGTTGATTTTTTTTTTTTTTAAAAAGATTTTTTTTTTTTTAAAATTGTGCCAAAAAATTGTTGTCACAACACATTACAATAACAAAATAAAAAAAATATTTATAATTAATATTAATGAAATAATTATAAAAAAAATTTAACCACTATTTATACATTTAAATTTTACATGCTATTGTAATCAGGATTAAAGACATTTTTCATGGCATTGTTTGACCTATTATTTTATAGAAAAGACATTTACTTTAAATAAAATTGTGCCATTAAAATTGTTGTGACAGCACATTACAATAACAAAATAAAAACATATTTAAAATTAAATACTAAATAAAATAGTAATAAAAAATGCAACCACTATTTATACATTTTGATTTTACATAATATGTAATCATATAAAAACTAAAAAATAAATTATAAAGAATTTTTTTTGAGATATTGATTTTTTTTTAAAAGATATTTTTAAAATAAAATTGTGCCTTTAACATTGTTGTCTCAACACATTACAATAACAAAATAAAAATATTTATAATTAAATATTAAATGAAATTATTATAAATAAAAAAATAAAACCACTATTTATATATTTGGAGTTTACATGCTAATGTAATCAGATAAAAATTAAAAAATAAATTATAAAGAATTTTTTTTGAGGTATTGATTTTTTTTTTTCTTTTAAAAAGATATTTTTTTTAAAAAAAATTGTGCCTTCAATATTGTTGTCACAACACATTACAATACAAAATAAAAAATATTTATAATTAAATATTAAATGAAATGATTATAAAAAAATATAACCACTATTTATACATTTGGAGTTTACATCCTAATGTAAAAATTAAAAAATAAATTAAAAAAAAAATTCATACATAGTTGTTTTTTGGGTTTCAATCACTTGAATATTTGTTATCTTTTTGAATAACCTGCAAGAAAAAAAAATTCAATAAAAATTGACATATATAAAATGTATTAATATAATTGTAGGTGTTATGATTTTTAGATATTATATATAAAAAAAAAATCATTCACTAATTATTATATATAAAATGCTAAAAGTAAGTGCATAGCTCTCTATATATATTTTAAATTAAAATTGCTAAAGATATCACCGTAAATTTTTTAGGCTTTATACCAGCTGGAGATCATTGTTCACAAAAATACAAAAACAAAAACAAAAACAAAATCAAAATGCCAGTTGGAGACCACCCAAGAAAGTCAATTGATTATATATGTTCCCAAGAGCTATAGCCGAAGAGGCAGCCAAACAAACAAAATAATAAAAAAAAAGGCAATAGATCAAATGTTCTTCGTCTTCAACACAAAGTCACAGCGTCACTTACAGATTTCACAAATGTTCTTCGTCTTCAACACAGAGGCAGCCTTGAATATTCATTTCCTTCTTCATCTTCAACACAGGTTCATCTCTTCCTTCTTCTCTTTTATCTCTATCTATCTCTCGCTTATCCGTATTTCCTCTTCTCTCTGTCTTCATCTTCCCATGAACCACTCTTCTTTATTTTTTTATCAGAAACTTAGTTAAAGATGGTTGAAAATTTGTAAATTTGAAGATCTGAATCAATTGCAGTTGCAAAGTATTTGAAGATCTGAAAATTTGTGGATGTATTCTAAATATTATGAAATCTCACCTGAAAGTGGTTCACAGACTGTAAAGAGGAAAGACAAAATATGTTCAATCATAATAAAAGTATGTACAACAGCATCCATAGTTTTTCAGCCTTTTCTTTTGCTTTTTTTTTTTTATTTAAAAGAATCACCTTAAAAAAAGAGTGTAACGATGCGTAACGGTGCGTAACAGGCCGTTACGGCCGTCACAACACGTAGTGGCCGTAACGGCCGATACACCTGTGAATCTCAATCACACCACAAAAGCGAGGGTAACGCGTGGTGCCTACCGCCGCAAACGTTATGTAACAGCCGCAACCGTTACGTAACACCACATTTTGAAACTGAAAAATCTAGAAACCCCCTAGATGTTGATTTGTGATTATGTAACAATTTTAAGCAGAATATAACAATCCCAATCAAACAATCAAGAGAAAGAGACACAAAGATTTAACGTGGAAAAACCACAATTGGACACCTTCCAATTGTGATTAAAAAACCACGGGCAACAGCCACAAGAACAATCCACTAAGAAGATTCAAAGGAATTACACATGTATACTCTCAATTATCTAGCGAATTCACAACGCCTAATTGAACCAACCTCTATGTGCCTCTTCCAACCCTATCTTCAACACGGAATTGTCTTTCTGATGAGCCACTCCGGATTCCACCAAAGCTTCAGGCTCGAATTCTTCAGAATTCACAACTGAAGAACAACCCTCTCTTTTGTGTATAACAAACAAATCTTTGATGTACTCTCTTTAAACCATGAGTTGAATACTCAATAAAACATCAAAGAAAAAATCAAAATATCCCCAGATATAAACCTTTAAGAACCAAAAAGAAGATCTAGAGGACTTCAATGAATTACTTAGTTTGGGAGAAAACCAAGTCTTTATAGAGAACCAAAAGTAATCCAAGATTGGGAAGAAAACAAACTCCTTGAGAAATCCGGATTCTGAGGCTCGCTCGAGCGAAGCTTTCCTGGCTCGAGCGAGGAGAGTAATTTTCATGATTTCTACTAGTGCCTTGGCTCGAGCGACGGATCCTTGGCTCGAGCGAGGAATACACTTCTTCAGGTTTTTGTATGGACGCAATCCTTGGCTCGAGCGAGCATTCCTTGGCTCGAGCGAGAAAGTCTTAGCTCGAGCGAGCACTCCTTGGCTCGAGCGAGCAACGGCTGATATGCAATTTTGAATGCAATTTTGAATTTTGCTTTGGCCGCGAGCTGACCGGGCAGCTCGACCCCCGTAATAATCAGCGAAGTGGCAATCTTGAAAGCATTAACATCACAAACTTCTCTGCATGGCTCGATTCGGGTTTGGATTTGCATCTAATAAACTCATAGCCTCACTAAAATAAAAGTGCGAAATAAATACATTTGAAAGGAGTTTTGTCAAACGGGGTTGCCAAGAATAAAAACCTAACAGAAACCTTGGGTAATGCTTAATGAAATGGAAGAATCAAATAAAATAAAAATAAAAATGAAAACAAGAAGATCATACCTCATACACTATTGTCATCAAGGGTTGGATTCAACACAATCCACTTTCTCCAGTCCTTCACAAAAAAATTTAAAAAATAAATAAATTGTTTTCACCTGTTCTCATAATTTTTGATCCCTCTAGCAACCATCCTCTACCACTCTCCCACCCTTCCTGCCACCTCCCTCCAGCCACTATCCCACCCATGATCCAGGAACTAGTTAAGCATGCTTTTTTTTGTTTTTATTAATAATTTATTTTAAAAACATAAGTGTACCAAGTAGCTTTTGTGTTTTTGATTTTGTTTTTAGCAAAAACAAATAAACAAACTTAAAACCGTATTTTGTTTTCTAAAATTGAAGAATGAACAAGAAGATCATCATACACCTCATACACCATTGACATTAAGGCTTGGATGATTCAACACAATCTACCTCCACTTCCTCAACCAGTAGCTTTGCAATCAAACTCTCTCATTCAAGAACAATCTCAGAATGGTGTTGCTTCAACTTTGCCCCTGCTTGAGCTTCAAACTCATCATCCATCAATTTCTACAAGAAAATATAGTTCTCCAAGCTCAAATCCAGACTAGCCGATCCAGGATTCACAACATTGGATTCCTTCTGATCCAGACTAGGTCTTCCATCATCATCCATTGAAGCATAAAACAGTGTTTTCTCTTCTGATTCAATTGTTGCCAACTCCTCCCAATTATCATCTGTGGCTTCCACTGAGTTCTTGTCACTTTGTGGGCATCCCAATCTTCGCTTCTTCACAATTTGGTCATTACAGAGCTCTCTTTTCAGTGTTTTTTCCACTTCTGATTCAATTCTTGTCAACTCCTCCTCATTTTGCTCCATTCCATTACTATTCATGGCTTCGTTGCTCCGTTGTGGGCTCACTAATATCTGTTTCTTTGCAATTTGGGCATTAAAGATCTCTCTTTTCTACGTCAGAAGATTGATCAATTTGGCTATTGCAGGGTTAGATAATGCTTTGGCTACAAAAAGAAATATTTGTTGTTGCCTACATTTGGTTATGTTTTCTATCTTCTCTTTCACAACACCCAAACAACTCTCTGTGATCTCTTGTTGTTTTTTTCAGTTTTTGGATTTCCATTTTATTTTGTTCCAATCATTCCTGAGTTTCTCTAACTCAGTTTTGATGCCGAGTTGTGGTCAATCAGAGCAAAGCTTCATGGTTTCTTGATGTTGCAAGTTTTGGGGATTTTATTTTCTCCTCTTGATGGTTTTCAGCAAATGTTTCTTACCTCCTTGAAACCCTTCATTTGCAAATTCCCATCTATCTAAACCAATATTCTTAAAACCCTTTAACAATTATAACCCAAAAAAATTATAAAAAAAAATTAGATGCAATGCATGATTAGATATACAAACAGCAAAACCTAGGTATAGTAATGTACAAAATCAATTCAAGAGGGGAAAAAAAAATTATTGTTAGATTTATTGCAGGAATTCAACCCAAAACCAATAGGTAATGGGTGGAACTGAACTTGGATGGCATAAATAAGCAAACATGAGACAAGTTTCTAACACTCACTATTTGTGATGAAATCTTATGTGAAGGAGATAAAGAAATGAACTTGAGCAAAAATCTGATTCACTAGAGACCACCGTTCAAGACCAAGCCGTAATACTATATTAAATTTGTTGAAAGCATCCAATCTAAAACTTATCGTTAATTGATTTTTGGGTTGAATGACTCCAATATTAATCCCAACAAGTATAAAAATTCAAATAGCCATTAAAATAAAATAGAACCCATTATCAAGAGAGATTATACAAACAAAACCTCCAAAAAATATTCCACATATAACCCCATTATAAACTCAAGCAAGACCCAAAAATTTAAAAGTGAATATTTTTTTTTTTTTTAACTAACCATTGAATTAAACAAAACCCATTAGTAAAAGAGATTATAGAAACAAAACCCACAAAAATAAATCCCTAATTTAGAAAATAACCATCAAAGACTTCAAAAAAGGGTTGATCCACAAATACAAACATTAAGCAATATAATACAAATATCAAATTTATCAGAATAGAAAACAAGAGGTAGTATTTGGGCAAAAGATTAGCAGAGAAGTGGTGAGGGTTCAAGCCTATGAAGTTTCTCCTTGAGTTAGTCCATGATATGATCTCATTTGTGAGAGGGTCTTCCACCACTATAAATGTCTTCTTCAGAAATGGAGGTGCCCCCTTTCTGCCTCATAGATGTTGGGTATACCTCCTTAGTGGAGTATCGGATCCAATTGATTTATTAAAATTATTTAATGTGGTTTGGGGTTGGTTATAATATATTTTTAATATATTATATTTGACTGTTGGAGACCCAATAGGTATTTAATAATCTGTTTGGTAACAACTAGGGTTTTGATAAAAAGTCTAAGAATCAACAATATTTTTTGTATTGTTTTATCTTTGAAGGGGTGCGGTAGCAAATAAAGTTTTTGGTGTAATAGTCCTATCGATGGGTTTATTTCAGCTATTTTTGCTTTGTTTCACTTTTGTTTTGTTGCTTGGAAGACGTGTGTGGCTGTGTGCACTGGGTGTATTCCAAGTCCAAGACGTGTGATTGGTTTGTTACTGTTGCTGTTTCTTATTCGAAACTGATTTGGGTTATTATTTTGGGTATTCTTCAACTCTGTTTCGAAGATTTTTGTTCATCTATTTGGTGAGATCTTTTCTGTTGATTATTTTGTGATTATTTGAAATTCACCTAAGGATGGTTTGTAAGACAATTTGTGTCTCGTTTGTAATCATTTGAAAACTCTTCATTGATAGTAGAATCAGATTTCGGTCCTTTGAACATATCTCACATTGAGGGAATTATGTAAAAAAATTTGTGTCATTGTAGATTTAATTTTTTCACATTATTTTTATTTCCATCGATTGATTTACTTGTGGAAAATCATATATTTTCCCTAACAATTGGTATCATAGCATACGGTTTATTTGGATTTATTTATTTGTGTAAATCAATTAAGGGAAATGTGGGTCGTATGTCTAGTTTCAATGGAAGCAATTGGATAACTTGAAAAACTAAAATAGAGGACCTATTATTTTGTAAAGATTTATATAGACCCATTAAGGGTGATAGTGGCAAACCCGAGGGTATGAAAGATGATGGATGGAAAAGGCGTAATCAAAAAGTTGTGTTATTCGTCAATGGATTGATGACAGTGTATTTCATCATGTTGCTACTGAAACTTCGGCACATGATTTATGGAAAAAAATTAGAAGGTCTTTATGATAGAAAATCAACCATAAATAAAGCTTTTCTGTTTCGAAAATTGGTTAATTTAAAATATAATGATGATAGCCTCATTTAGGAATATTTGAATGAAATAAAGAGTATTGTTAACCAACTTGCTTCTATGAAAATTATTTTTGATGATACGTTGCAGGCTTTTATGTTACTTAGTTCTTTGCCCGAAAGTTATAAGACTTTGGTTGTGACGGTTAGTAATTCGGCGCCCGATGGAGTTGTCACAATAAGCTAAGTCACCAGCAGCTTTTCGAATGAAGAAACTAAAAGAAAATCAGCTAATTTTTCTCATTCGGAGGCATTTGTTGTGAGAAGCTGAAGCAAAACAAGAGGGAGGAGTAAGACTTCTCATAGTCGTGATCAAAGCCGTAACAAATTAAGAGATGGTTCTTTTTCAAAAAAAAAGACATTGAGTGTCATTATTGCCATGAGAAAGGGCACATGAAGCGGGAATGCCGAAAACTCAAGAACAAGGAGAAAATGCATGAAAAAAGTGTGGATAAGAAGTAAGAAGACACAATAACAGTTACTACCGATGGTGATCTCATGGTTGTTTGTGAAGATAATTGTGTCAATTTTGTGAGCCAAGAGAGCAATTGCGTGATTGATTTTGGTGCTTCTTTTCATGTGACTTCTCGTATCGATTTCTTCACTACCTACACCAAAGGAGATTATGGTTGTGTTTGCATGGGTAATGAAAGTTTGTCCAAGATTGTTGGCATAGGTAATGTTTGCTTGAAAACAAGTTTAGGTGCAAGTTGTTGCTTAAAAATGTAAGGCATGTTCCTGATATTCGCCTCAATTTGATCTCTATCAAGAAGCTAGATGATGAAAGCTACAACAACAAATTTGGTGATAGAATATGGAAGCTCACAAAAGATTCTTTGGTGGTGGCTAAGTGCAAGAAGACTCGCACACTTTATTTGATGCAAGAAAAAATTTGCAAATGTGTTGTTAATGCACTTGAGAATGATGCTTCTACCGAATTATGGAATGAACGGCTTGGACACATGAGTGAAAAGAAGCTACAAGTTTTGTTCAAGAAATAGTTTCTACCTAGTTTGAAAGGTACGCATCTTAAAACTTATGTTCATTGTCTAGTGGGTAAATAACATAGAGTTTTTTTTTCATAAAAATGTTGTTTCTAGAATTAAAAAAATGTTTTGGAGTTGATTCATTCGAATGTTTGAGGTCCTTTAAAAGTTAGAACGCATGGTGGTGCACTTTATTTTGTTACTTTTATTGATGATTATTCAAGGAAAGTTTGGGTTTTTGCACTAAAAACTAAATATCAAGTTCTAGATATGGTGGTGAATATGTTACTTTATTTTGTTACATATGTTTAAGCATTTTCAGGCTATGGTTGAAAGAGAAAAATGATGAAAATTGAAGTGCATCCGAACAGACAATGGTGGTGAATACATTGGGCCATTTGATAAATATTGTCATAATCAACGTATTCAACACCAAAAGACAATTAAGAAGACTCCTCAACAAAATGGCGTTGCCAAGAGGACGAACCGCACTATTATAGAAAGAACAAGGTGTTTGTTTTCACATGTTAAATTGTCTAGATCCTTTTGGGGTGAGGCAATGAGGACAACAGTTGACATGATCAATTTGTCTCCTTCCTATCCTTTGAATGGTGATGTTCTTGAAAGAGTTTAGACTAACAAATATGTGTCTTATGAGCACTTGAGACTATTTGGTTGTTGAGCCTTTGCTCATATTCCAAAGGATGAAAGGTCCAAGCTTGATAGCAAGTCCAGACAATGCATTTCTCATGGCTATGGGTGTGATGAATTTGGTTATAGATTATGGGATTCGGTTGACAATAAAGTTATTTGAAACCGTGATGTTGTGTTTTTTGAAGACCAAACAATTAAAGACATTGGCAAAGGTGATCTGTTAGATAATGTCTCAATGGGACCACATAATTAAATGTGGTGTTATCATTTATAAGAAGCCTACAATTTAAGTGATTCAATTTAGTTAATAGGCTTAAGGGTATATGTGTTATGGACCTAATGTGTAGATACTAGTTGTATAATTTCTATTTCTATGAGGGGCAGAAATAGAAATTAAAACATATTGGTTAAAGTTGGTTTTCATTCCTTTTGAACTTCCACAACCTTTCAGTTTTGAAAACCAATAAATAGAAATTAAAACCAATAATGGTTAAAGTTGGTTTTCATTCCTTTTGAACTTCCACAACCTTTCAGTTTTGAAAACCAATTACAACCTTTAAAAGGTTATGGTCCCTATTCCTTCCCAAGTGGAAAAAAAAAGAACACTGCCATTTTTCTAAATCCTCTCAAGGAGAAACATAAGGCACCAAAGGGGAAAGGATTAGAAGGCAATAACATAATCAATAACAAAGAGTTTATTGATAATCACGCTTTCGTTTAACCGTTCATCAATGAATTCAGGTATGTCATATGTCTTGATTTCTTGATAATACACATGGTAAATGATCCGAAGTATAAGGTTTATGTTCTGAAATTTATGTTTACAATTGATATCAGAGCATGCATATCATGTGTCTTATCAGAATTGATATGCTTTATTCATTCTATTAGTTTCCTGGAATCAGATTCTGAATTTTCTTATGGATGTAAATTCTGTTTTTTCCTATTTTGTTCTGTGAAAATGGCAATCTGTTTTCTGGAATTGTAAAATGATTCGGTGGGCAGTTTTTTTTTTTTTTTTTTTCTCTCAAATGGATGAACATCATGTATTTATATATATAGATATATCTTGCGGTTGATCGGTTTAATTTTGAACATCATAAAAAAAAAAAACTATTTGTTTTTGGACCCGTCAATTCTATTTATATATGTATGTATATAATTGGGATTGCTGCAGATTATATAACATATACGGGTTACAAATTTAGAAATCTTTAAATTTAATGTAATTCATACAACGTCTACAGAAATTTAATTTTCTAACATTCTCAATATAAGTCAATTCAAACAAGATGTCACAAAAGTGATCTCTCTTGTCTAGATTGTTTTATATGGAATGTTTTGATGTTCATGTCTGTGTATCTCATGCGGGTATTTATCGGTCCAAAGACATGATTAAGACTTGGCAGAATTACACACACATTTTGTGGTGATAAACATGTGCCAATTGTCAAGAAAACCTAATGTGAATAATAAATTCATCAAAAGATAGATTTGTTATTTGACGTAACTTATTGTCAATGTTTGATCATTACAACAAGAATACCACTTACAGTTAATATCACTACCCAAAGGCTTGGTATTAATGTTGTGCTAGGTATCTTGAGATGTTGTCATTAAATTAATTTATTTAGAGATTATCTGTTTGGTAACTTAATGTGAGCATAATTGTTTATTCCTTTTATTTTCTTTTCTATTCAGCTTTAATGTCGACTACTTCAATCTCTGCCAACATGAACAATGTTCCAATGTTAAATGGAACAAACTTTAAGGACTGGAAAAAAGAACACTGCCATTTTTCTAAATCCTCTCAAGGAAAAACATAAGGCACCAAAGGGGAAAGGACTAGAAGGCAATAACATAATCAATAACAAAGAGTTTATTGATAATCACGCTTCCGTTTAACCGTTCATCAATGGATTCAGGTATGTCATTTTGTCTTGATTTCTTGATAATACACATGGTAAATGATTCGAAGTGTAAGGTTTATGTTCTGAAATTTATGTTTACAAAATATGTGTTATGGACCTAATGTGTAGATACTAGTTGTATAATTTCTATTTCTATGAGGGGCAGAAATAGAAATTAAAACATATTGGTTAAAGTTGGTTTTCATTCCTTTTGAACTTCCACAACCTTTCAGTTTTGAAAACCAATAAATAGAAATTAAAACCAATAATGGTTAAAGTTGGTTTTCATTCCTTTTGAACTTCCACAACCTTTCAGTTTTGAAAACCAATTACAACCTTTAAAAGGTTATGGTCCCTATTCCTTCCCAAGTGGAAAAAAAAAGAACACTGCCATTTTTCTAAATCCTCTCAAGGAGAAACATAAGGCACCAAAGGGGAAAGGATTAGAAGGCAATAACATAATCAATAACAAAGAGTTTATTGATAATCACGCTTTCGTTTAACCGTTCATCAATGGATTCAGGTATGTCATATTGTCTTGATTTCTTGATAATACACATGGTAAATGATCCGAAGTGTAAGGTTTATGTTCTGAAATTTATGTTTACATGATCAACTAGAACAAAAAACTAGTGATCTCATTGACATTGATCTATCTCCTTTATCTTTGGTGGATGATGAAAATGGGAGAAATGTGCAGCCGTTTATTGAGGATGTGGAGAATGATCCTAATCCTAATGAAGTCGCGCCCAAAATTGAGAAAGAACATCTAACTCAAGAAGTGGCACCACAACTTGAGTTGAGAAAATCTACAAAGAAATGACAACCTTTGAAAAAGTATATTCCTAATGAATTTGTGTTGATATCCGATCAAGGGGAGCTCGAGAGCTATCAAAAAGCAATTGAGCATGCAAAGAAAGGTGATTGGAAAAAGGCCATAGAAGAAGAAATAAATTCCTTAGTTGAAAATCACACTTACGATTTGGTGAAATTGCCTAAGGGAAGGAAAATTCTGAAAAATAAGTGGGTTTTCAAATTGAAGAATGATGGCAAGAATCTAAAGTACAAGACGCCCTTGTTGTGAAAGGTTTTGGGCAAAAGAAAAGTGTTGACTTTGATGAAATTTTCTCGCCATTCGTAAAATGTTTTCTATTCAGGTTTTACTTGGCATGGCCGCAAGTATGAATCTTGAAGTTAAGCAACTTAATGTGAAGACCGCATTTCTTCATGGGGACCCTGAAGAATAAATTTACATGGAGTAACCGAAGGGTTTTGTAAAGAAAGGGAAAGAGAAATTTGTTTGCAAATTAAAAAAAAGTTTGTATGGCCTCAAGCAAGCACTGCGGCAATGGTACAAAAAATTTGACTCTTTCATGATGAATAATGGTTTTTCTAAAACCACTTTAGATCATTATGTGTTTGTGAAAAAAAAATTGGAATGATAAATTTATTATTATTTTTCTTTATGTTGATGACATGTTAATTGTGGGTCAAAATTCTACCATGATTAACAAGTTGAAGTTAGAATTGTGCAAGTCTTTCGCTATGAAAGATTTGGGGTCGGCAAAACAAATACTTGATACGAAAATTGTTCGTGATCGCAAAAAGGGATTGATTTGGATGTCTCAAGAAAGCTACATTGAGAAAGTTCTTAAAAGGTTCAATATGGATAAAGTAAAGGTGGTTGGTTGTCCACTTGCGGGTCATTTCAAGCTTAGTTCAAATCAATGTCCTATAAGTAAGAAAGACAAGGAAAAGATGCTGAAAATTCTTTATCCTTCAACGGTTGGTTCTTTGATGTACGCCATGGTTTTTACAAGGCTGGATATTGCTCATGCTGTTAGTGTGGTGAGTCGTTTTCTCTCTAATCTGGGTAAAAAACATTAGATAGTGGTGAAATGGATTCTAAGGTATCTTCGAGAGATTTCGAAAGTGTGTTTGTGTTTTTGGAATGGTAAGTCGATGCTTGATGGGTTCACGGATTTCAACATGGCCGGTGATATTGATTCTAGGAGATTTACTTCGGGGTATTTGATGACTTTTGTAGGAAAAGCTGTGGCATAGCAATTTAAATTACAAAAATGTGTTGCTTTCTCAAATACCGAAGCTGAATTTATCGCCATTACGGAAGTTTGCAAAAAAGAGTTATGGTTGAAGAAATTTTTGCAAGAGTTGGGTTTGAAGCAAGAAATCTATATGCTTTATTGTAATAGTCAAAGTGCTATTCATTTAAGTAAAAATTCTACTTTTCATTTGAGATCGAAACACATTGATGTAAGATACCATTGGATTTGTGATGTGCTAGATTCGAAGTTATTGCAACTCGAAAAGGTTCACATGGATAATAATATTTCAAATATGTTGACTAAGACTTTGTCAAGAGACAAACATTCGAAATGTTGAACTTTGGCGGGTATAGTTGATGTCTCCACCTGAGTTGGTAGGGGGAGAATTGTTGGGTATACTTCCTTAGTGGAATATCGGACCCAATTGGTTTATTAAAAATATTTAATTTGGTTTGGTGTTGGTTATAATATATTTTTAATATATTATATTTGACTTTTGGAGACCTAATAAGTATTTAATAATCTGTTTGGTAACAGCTTGGGCTTTGATAAAAAGTCCAAGAATCAACAATATGTTTTTGTATTGTTTTATCTTTGAAGGGGTGCGACATCAGATATAGTTTTTGGTGTAATAGTCCTATCAGTGGATTTATTTCGGCTATTTTTGCTTTGTTTCACTTTTGTTTTGTTACTTGGAAGACGTGTGTGACTGTGTACACTGGGTGTATTCCAAGTCCAAGACGTGTGATTGGTTGGTTGCTATTGCTATCTCTTATTCGAAGCTAATTTGGGTTATTATTTTGGGTCTTTTTCAACTCTATTTCAAAATTTTTTGTTCATCTATTTGGTGAGGTCTTTCCTCTTGATTATTTTGTGATTATTTGGAATTCACCTAAGAGTGATTTGTGAGACCATTCGTGTCTTGTTTATAACCGTTTGAAAACTCTTAGTTAATAGTGGAATCAGATTTCAATCCTATGGACGTATCTCACATTGAGGGAACTACGTAAAAATTCTTATGTCGTTGCTGATTTAATTTTTCGGCATTATATTTATTTCCATCGATTGATTTACTTGTGGGAAATCATTTATTTTCCCTAACAATAGAGTCCCTCCATTGGAGTTGGCACCAAGGATAAACAACCACCACCATCACCACTTCCACGTTCACAATCATCATCAAGCATTGTCACTGCTGTTATTGTTGCTGGTGATTCTTCTTCAACTGCCACAACTTTACCACTGACATTATTGCTTGATGATGATAGTAGAAATGAAAGTGGTGGTGGTGGTGGTTCTTCTTTAGCTGCTATAACTTTCAATTCATTTTCCTCCTCCTCAAGAATCCACAACTCTCTCTCTTTCCTCTTTCTTAAAAGTGATTGAAACCTTTTTGATTGTTTGCATTTCAATCATCATTCTTGATTGTTTGCATTTCAATCACTTTTAAGAAAAATGAGAGAGAGAGAGAAAGGGTTATGGATTGAAATTTCCAAGTTGGTTATTATCTCTTTGTTTCTACTAGAGATTGATAAAGGTTAGAAAAGGGCATTGCATAAAAAGGAACTTTTATATATGGATATATATATATAGAGAGAGAGAGGGGTTGGCTTAGGGATAGGATTGCAAATGACCTAAACTGTTTACTAACAGGTTTGACTCGACTCAACTCGTTAAGTGCTCATTTAGTAAACGAATCAAGCTCGAACTCGAATATTAAGCTTGTTTAATGGCCTCATTTGGTAGAGTTGTGGGAAAGTGATTATAGATTATAACTTAACAGATTATAACTTATAGCTATGAGCATAAATTAGTAACCTATTTGGTGTAACTGTGGGATTATAGATTTAAGCCGCAAGTGTTTGGTAAATAAGTTGTAAAATAATTTTTTGCTGTGTAATTGTCATTTTTGCCCTTATGAACATAAAAATTGTAATTTTATCATTTTCTTCACTTTAAATTTTGAAAAAGTTATTTCATTAATTAATTTGATACATTTTTACATTACCTCAAATTTATTTATTTATTTTTATTTTTATTTTTTTAATAATATTGAGTTCACAAGAGAACAAAAAAACGTCATTGCAATAAAAATACAACAAATTACAATTAAGGAAATAAAAATAAAACTTCCTAGATACTTAAAGAACTTCTAATTTCGTCTGCAAATTGACATACAAATATTATGTCTCCTCACTTTTATCTCGTTGTCATAACATGCAACATCATTTCCATGGCGTGCTTGTTGAGACGGAGATCTTTCCTCTTCATTAGGCACATAATCCGTGAATCTATCATAAGAGTCAAATGCAATATCACGGAACTCACTTCGTCGGATGAAATTATGAATTGTCATTGTTGCACAAATAAGTTTGACTTGGGTCAGCCACTTATAGTTTGGTGGGATATCCTTTATCATTGGCCATCTTGCTTTCCAAACCCAAACGTTCTTTCTATTATACTTCTAAGTGATGAATGTACTTGGTTAAATTTTTCTTGTGCATTTTTTGGGGGTTGACCATGTTCAAATTTAGCTAGATGGTATCTCTCTCCTTTGTAAGGTGCAAGATATCCTTTCATGTTTGGACACCCAGCATCTACCAAGTAAAACTAATCTATTTTAAAATTCCAAAATGAAATTAAAGTAAGCAATTATAAATGTAAAAATAAATATGGAGATGTGAGTATGGTGCATCTACTATAGCAATCAAATATAAAACAGTTACCTCATTGTGATTTTGGAAAATTATAACTAAGATTCTTAATTGTATCCAAGAAGATCCGAATATCGTATGCACTTCTTTGCCATCCTGGTAAGCAAAATGTGAAACACATATCAAAGTCACATGCGGCCATTATGTTTTGAGTTGCATACCTCTTTCTACCTATTAAACGAGGTTGCTTATCTGGAGTTATATATGTTTTGATGTATGTTCCGTCAATTGCTCTAATACAATCTTATTACAAAATAGTTAATAAAAATATTTTTAATCACAGATTATTAAAAATATTCTACCAACATTATTATATAAAACACCCAAGTTCCACTTGTAATTATTTTTTTACCTTGAAATGAGGATAATATTTGCGCTTGCTTCGAATATATGGATGTATACCATTTCTCGGTTAAGGCCTTACCCAATCAATAGACATCATTGTAACAACTTTTAACACCTTCTTAAAGTATTTTGAAATAGTCTCGCCAAAATGTTGAAATCTTTCTTGGACATTTTTGTTTCGAATGTCATCACCAACAATATACAAAAATATTGCAACCTGCTCTTGAACCGAGACTTTTCGTCTAGTTTCAAGGCCATACTTTTTTTGTAACAAATCACACAATTGATAAAATACCTCTCTTTCCATTCGAAAATTTTCAAATATTCTTGTAATTTTACCATCCACTTCCCTCCTGTTAAACGAGATGTCCTACATGATTCTTTTATCAAATAATTTGTTGCATATGTCACTGCAACTGTTGTCGCCGTAACTAAGAGCATATTATTATGTTGTTGGATTTGCGATATGCTGCCTTCATCTTCAGTATCTTTATCACGGTCTCATCTCCAAAATACCTACTCATTTAAAGACTTAGTTACTATTACAAGAATGACCTTACTTTCTTCTAATTAGATTTTAGTCCAAATTAAGCATTATAAATCATCATGACTTCAAGTAAAATTAATCTTATAGTTTAACTCAAATTTCATTTTCAATTTTAATAATTTAGTCCATACAATTTTAGTCCAATTTTAATTAGGTTATTTTGTTCAAATTAAACATTAAACTTAATGCACTAATGAATTAGAAATGCTTTTAGCCCAAAATGTATAATGCACTAATGAATCCTCATATTCACCTCTAGCCAAAAATAATACAGCCAGTTTCATATCATTTCATTTCTATGAGAGAATATATTTTTTTAAAATTAAAAAAATAATTGAAAATCTCAACTCATTTTTTTTTTATTTATTTGGGTTCTCTGTATATCATCATTATGAGACTTCCTAAAATTTGACTTGTCAAGTAAATAGAAAATTATAATCATACTAAATAGTTGAGTAGAACCAACAACAACAACATTTATGATTCATGCAAATTTAATCATACTAAATTTAATCAACAACATGAAATTTATAATCATACTAAATAGTTGACTTGTCAGTATTTTTGTAAGATATATAAATTAGAACCAATAACAACATGCAAATTTAACTTCCTAAAATTATACCATCAAAGAACATTGCAATATAGCAGCAACAGATTGAAATTCAAACCAGAAACATATCCAAATTCAGCACAGCAACAGCAACAGATGGAAATTCAACACAGCAATAGATGTAAATTTAGCACAAAAAATAAATACATCCGAACAAGCAGAAGGCAATTCAACCTTTCTCACAGCCAACTAGACAATATCTACATACATATAAAAGTCTTCACTATTCACCTACCATTCATATTCAAGATTGAAACCAACCATTCAACCAGTTAACTATTCACTTACCATTCAACTGAGAAAATGCCACCTACCATTCAATCATTCAACTAACAAAGTCCAATATAATCAAAGTCCAACAAAATATTAATAAAAGTCCAAATAATGAGTCCAACATAAAAGTCCAACATAGTCAATATTAATAAAAGAAAAAAAATAATGAGTCCAACACAACAGTCTACAATTAATAATAAAAGTCTTGATAAAGGTCTTAAACATGAAATAATTAGTAAATTCAAAAACATTTAACTTCAGAAACAATTAGCCGCGATAACCTGTGGTGGTCTTCTCCATCTCAATCTCCAACTTTAGAAACCTCAGTCGAACTTCATTCGTAGGAAGAGTCATGAAGCACTTACGACGCTTGTCTCGTAAGAACAATCTGGCAGCCCATACATACAGCTTATCATCTAGGGACATACAGCTTATCATCTAGGGACACACTAGGGATGCTTTCCAACTTCACCAAACATTTTGCAATTGAAGCACATCTTGATGAGGTCTGTGTTGAAGTTGCTGAAGATGACTCAACCACATTAACTATGCTATCAAGTGTCTTGTTAAGTAGAGCTGCACCAGTAAATTTCTTCTTTGTCTTGCTCTTGGTTGATGAACCATCAATGTTTGATGGACATTTTTTGTTTAACTCGGAAGAATGAACCATCTCTAAATCAGCATCATCTTGAAATTCAGTATCATGTGGTGTATGAAATTCCTCCAGAGTCTCATCAGTGTGAGGCATAACCCCTGAGCTAGGAATGTATGCCCATTCTCCTGTAGCAGCTATATCTGAGAATAGTATGTCTAAGTCTTCAGTGAATTACAACGGCATACGCCGGAATTTAGTAGCATCAGGATACCTTTGTAACAATTACAAAGGAAAATTTAACAATTTCAAGTAACAAAATTTGGTCTGTTTAAACAAAAAACAAACAGAATATGTACATTAAGCAATTCACTTACCTCCAATTTCTTGGTCCACCACTCATCAAATGTAGATATAGCTCTAGTCAATGTATCACGGCTTGAGCCTGTCTCACCCCTTAACAGATTATTCCATAAAAGCCAATCTTTTTTCAAAACATCCCAATGATTTTTCATTTGTATTCATTGGTATGTTTTTCCAATCATACTTTTAAACTTAGTTATCACATTTTCCCACCCGACTTTATCTAAGTGTGTACCAGGTCTGTGTCCAACCTTCACTTGCTCAACATAAAGCTTAATAAAAATTTCATTTGATTTTGCATCCCAGTGAGCTTTAATGGATGGTACTTGACTTGATTTTCCCTTGTTTTTCCTATTTTCAGATTGTGTTTTCTCTTGGGTACTCATTTTATGAAAGATTTTTTTAAAAAAAACAAACTCATTCATCAGTGCTTGCATTACAAGAGCTAGATCAGTACAAAATAACCATATAAGTACGCCAACATTCCTTGGGTACAAAGCTTAATACAATATGTTAATCATATTGTTTAATTTTGATGATGTCCAAAAAAGTTATTTGAAAATTTCAAATTTTTTTTTTATACATATTCTATATTATTTGACACAAAATATTATCTGTTTAAAATATAGGTTGTATGATATATTTGTTAAAAATATTATTTAAATGGAAACATTTTGAAAATATCACTATTTACTTTTTGACAAATTTAAAATTGATTAGTTGTATTATTTTGACAAAATTGATTGATTGGTTGGTTGGTCACTATTCACTTTTTGACAAAATTAAACTTGATTAATTTTTTTTGACAAATGTGATATTAATGAATTATTCATTTTTGATATGTTGGAACAATCTTCTGTGAAAATAAATAACTTGAAATAAATTCAAACAAAATAAATAAATAACATACCAGATTTATTCTGTCGAACCAAATAAAAATTACAAGACCAAGTCGAGTGTGTGACACTTTGTCCTTAAGACAGATTCGCCCTGCTACGGTACTTACGGTTGAGTGGCGTCTATCTCCCAGGATACAATGATCTTCACAAATTGTAGTAGTACTCCAAACAATTTGTTCGGCGAACCAAACCTGTGTTCTAACTCTCTGAAATTTATACTAAAACTAATATGAAGAATAATGAAAAAATGCAGAATTTTTGGATAGCAAAAAGACCACAAACAGACTCAATTTTTTCATACCCAAGACTGTTGGAAATACCATGTATTTAAAGGCAACTACACAGGACCGTAAAGGTGCAATAAGGAAATGAAGAGGTGCCCAAGTTGTAACCAAAAAATTCTAACGGTTGTACCAAAATTCAAACATATTGTCTAACCGTTGGCACTAAGAAAGCCAATGTTCAAACAATTTGAAAAGAGTCAAATCTGTTGGAACATTTATTTAATCAAACTATTTCAAATATATATATATATATATATATATAACTAAATATTATATATATATAACAATTGAAATAGTTAAATAAATAAATAAAGAGGTACAAACTTTAGGAAACTTAGGAACTAAAATTTGAATTTAGAATTAAATTAAATTCCACAATTACAAATTTTAGGAAACCACTTAGGAACCCAAAATTTGAATTTAGAATTAAATTAAATTCCCACAATAATTTTTATTGAAAAAATTCAAAGAATTTTATCTAAAAAATTAATGTTAGACCCGAAAACGACGTCAACTTCCCATTCACTCATAAATGGTTTTGACGTTCCGTCTTCACCGTGTGACTTGCCACGCGGCAAGGAACACTTCACCTCTTCGGACCCACCCCAAAAGACGTTTGGGGCCCACTCTTTTGGGCTAAAAAATATGCCTATATTAAACCATTTTTCCAACAATCCCCCACATGAATGGAATTTGACGGAGAGAAAATGCAACAACATGATCTAATACAGAGAGTACAGAAATTGGAAATATTCTGCAAAGGATAGGTAGCTTTTGGCTTTGAACCTTCCCTTGTGAGACACTATCGGATTTACTAGCTAACCAGTGAACATGATGTCTTGAACTGTTCAGCCGTTTGTGTAAACCAAGACAATAGAACTCACACAGTATATTCCCAGACACAGTTTAGTTCTCACTATTGTGTTCATTTTGGCCCTGAACAACCTGGTCTTCATGAGTGCTCTAGAGAATTGTAGCCCTTCACAAATCTCATAGAACCGGCCCAGTTCACACTCACATAGGTGATTCTTATGAAGAGTATCCTGCCATACTCCACTAGGTTTACCTAGATATAAGAATCATTAAAATTTTACTTAACCTAAACGCTGCAGACATCACTATTTCATCAAGAAATGGGTAGGAGTTAGACTCCCCAGTGATCCTTCTGAGTCATTCACAACTCGGTTGTCCCTTTGAACCTAGATCTTGGGATCTCCAGTCAACTAGGTTGGGTTGCCGTTGTGGTAACTCTTATTTAATAGGCTTAAGTCCCATTCCCCTCGATGAATTCTCAACTAACTCTCTTGCTAACCCTTTGGTTAGTGGATCCGCTATGTTGTCTTTAGACTTAACATATTCTATGGAAATAATTCCATTAGAGAGTAGTTGTCTTACGGTGTTATGTCGACGACGAATGTGTCGTGACTTACCGTTATACATATGACTCTGTGCTCTACCTTGCTGATTGACTATCACAATGTATGCATATAGCAGGCACCGGTTTTGGCCAATTGGAATATCTTCAAGGAAGTGGCGAAGCCATTCTGCCTCTTCCCCTGCTTTGTCTAAGCTATGAATTCAGATTCCATAGTAGACCTAGCAATACAAGTCTGTTTGGAAGATTTCCAAGATACAGCCGCCCCACCAAGAGTAAAGACATACCCACTGGTGGACTTCGAGTCTCTAGTATCCGATATCCAATTTGCATCACAGTATCCTTCAAGTACTGCTGGATATCTAGTATTAAGCCCAATGTTACGAGTAAATCGGAGATATCTTAGAACCCTTATAATTGCTTTCCAGTGTTCTACTCCCGGATTACTCGTATATCTACTTAATTTACTTACTGCATAAGCTATATCTGGGCGAGTGCAGTTCATCAAGTACATTAAGCTTCCAATAATTTGGGCATACTCTAATTGAGAAATACTTTCCTGTACATTCTTAGAAAGATACAAATTAACATCTACAGGAGTTCTAGCAAGATGATCATCATCTTTGCTGAATTTGTCAAGTATTTTCTCAATGTAATGAGATTGTGACAAAGCATAACCTTCTGATGTTTTGGTAATTTTCATACCAAGAATTACATCAGCAATGCCCATGTCCTTCATGTCAAAATGTTTATTCAACATTTTCTTGGTAGTTTAATCATATCATTATTACTACCTATGATGAGCATATCATCTACATATAGACATACAATGACATAACCTTTATCTGTGTTTTAATATAAACACATTTGTCACACTCATTAATTTTAAAACCATTTGACATCATTCTTGTCAAATTTCTCATGCCATTGTTTTGGCGCTTGTTTTAAACCATATAATGATTTAACCAATTTACATACTTTCTTTCTTTTCCTGGAACAGAAAAACCTTCTGGTTGTTCCATGTAAATTTCTTCATTTAACTCACCATTTAAAAAGCGGTTTTTACATCCATTTGATGAATTTCTAGATTGTATAAAGATGCAATGGAAATTAACATTCTAATGATGTTATTCTAGTAACCGGTGAGTATGTGTCAAAGTAATCTAGACCTTCTTTCTGTCTAAAACCTTTGACTACAAGTCTTGCCTTGTATTTGTCAATTGATCCATCTGCTTTTAATTTTCTTTGAAAATCCACTTGTACCCAAGAGGTTTACAACCTGGTGGCAAATCCACCAATCCCAAGTGTGATTTTGCAAGATGATTCAACTTCACTGTTGACAGCTTCTTTCCATAAAGGAGCTTCAAGACTGGACATAGCATCTTTAAAAGTTAAAGGCTCATTTTCTAACAAATATGTTAGAAAATCTGGACCAAACGATTTTGAGGTTCTAGCACATTTACTACGCCTAAGTTCCTCTTCCTCATTTTGATCTAACTCTTGTTCTTGATCATGTTCTTGATCCTGACTAGTAATAGCATCAAAAGATCTTTTATTAGTACTAGTCTCTTGTCCAGTCTTCTTTGGAAATACATGTTCAAAGAAAGATGCATTCCGAGATTCAATAATAGTATTTACATGCATTTCGGTATGTTCTGATTTATGAATCAAAAACCGATATGCACTACTATTTTGGCATAACCAATGAAATGCAATCAATAGTCTTAGAACCTATCTTAGTCTTTTTAGGACTAGGAATAGCCACTTTAGCCAAACACCCCACACTTTTAAGTATTTGTAGGATGGTACTCTTCAATGCCACAATTCATAAGGTGTTTGATTCACTTCTTCGGGGTATTTTATTTAAAATATAATTAGCAGAAAGTATTGCTTCCCCCCACAAGTTTTGAGGTAATCCAGAACTGATCAACATGGCATTCATCATTTCTTTTAAAGTCCTATTTTTCCTTTCAGCAATTCCATTTTGCTGAGGTGAGTAAGGAGCAGTGGTTTGATGAATTATTTCATGTTCTTTACAAAATTCACCAAAAGGTGATTTATATTCACCACCTCTATCACTTCTAAGTTTCTTGATTTTCTTACCAAGTTGATTTTCCACTTCATTCTTATATTGAATGAAAGTTTCCAAAGCTTCATCCTTGGTTCGAATTAAATAAAAATACTAATATTAGTATAGTCATATAGTATATGATTACATACTTTTTCCCACCTCTGGTTTGAATTGATTTAAAATCACAAATGTCACTATGAATTAATTCAAGTGATTCCGTACTTCTTTCAATTGAATGAAAAGGAGTTTTAGATAATTTTGCCTCAACACAAATTTCACATTTATGATTTGAATCAATGTCAAATTTAGGTAAACATTCCATATTAATTAATCTACGCAAAGATCCATAATTAACATGTTCTAGTCTACCATGCCATAAATTTGAAGACTCAAACAAGTAAGAAGAAGATGTAGTATTATTAATAACAGAGGGTACAACAGTCATTACATTTAACTTGAAAAGGCCATCAGACATGTAATCTTTTCCTACATACATCCCATTCTTAGTAAGTACAAATTTATCACTCTCAAATACTAGTCTAAACCCATTCTTACTCAACAAAGATCCGGAAACAAGATTCTTGCGAATGTCCGGTACATGCAGCACATTGTTGAGATTGAGTTCCTTTCCTGATGTCATCTTGAGAACAATCTTTCCTTGTCCTTCAATTTTGGAAGTTGAGGAGTTGCCCATAAAAAGTTGTTCACCATTGTCCACTATAGAGTAAGATGTGAACATCTTTTTGTCGGCACAAATATGGCGAGTAGCACCAGTGTCCACCCACCATTCTTTAGGATTTCCGACAAGATTTGCCTCGGAAACAACTGCAGAAAGATTGATGTCATCTACACCATTGGAAATCTTGTCCACTTCGGTTATATGGGCTTGAGCAGGCTTCTTGCTTGTTCTTTTCTTACTTTTGCCTTTGCTACGGCAATCTTTGGCCCGATGTCCCTCTTGTCACAGATGTAACATTTGCCATTAAACTTGTACTTTTTATTATTTCCCCCTTTAGAGCCTTGTGATGAACTTTCTCCAGAAGACTTACGTTTCTTGGTTTTTGAAGCATGTTCCACCACATTTGCCTTAGACTCCATAGGAAGCTTACCAGCCCGCTTTTCAGAATTGCGGTTGTCCTCCTCAATCCTCAAACGCACAATTAACTCGTCCATAGAAATTTCTTTGCGCTTGTGTTTGAGGTAGTTCTTGAAATTTCCTTCAGCTTTTGGTAATTTTCAATTAAGGCTGCAACTTGGAAGGATTCACTGAAAGACATGCCTTCTGTGTGAATGTCATGCAGAATGAGTTGGAAATCTTGAGCTTGGCTAATCACAGTTTTTGAATCAACCATTACAAAATCCAGGAATCTGCCAACCACAAATTTCTTTGAGCCGGCATCTTCTGTTTGTACTTTTTCTCCAACGATTCCCAAAGTTCCTTTGCTGTCTTGATTGGACTGTAGACGTTGTATAATGTGTTGTCAAGTCCGTTCAAGACGTAATTCCGGCAAAGGAAATCGGCATGTTTCCAAGCATCAACCGCAGCAATCACTTGCCGGTCGGTTTCATCCTCTTTCAGGATAGGAGCATCTTCACGGAGGAAAGAGCCAGGTTCAGAGTTGTAAGATAGAACAACATTTTCTGTTGCCATCTTTTAAAGTCAGTTCCTGAGAACTTTCTGGCTTTTCACCGTGATTTACCGGTACTGTCATCACAGGAGAGGGGGTTGGTGCAATCGCAGCCACACAGTAGTACTTGTTTGGGCATTTGTTTCAGTAGCCATCAATTCTAATTTATAAACAAATTATAATTAGAATTTACACTACACAGAAAATTAAACCAAATGCACAGAATTAAATTCTGTAAAAATAAAGAAACAAGAATGTAACTTTTATTTCCAATTAATTTGAAAATAAAATAAAATTTTATTTAAACAAATTAATTCCACACAGAAAATAAAAGAAATAAAAACTATAACTTTTATTTTTCAATTAATTTGGAAATAAAATAAAAATTTTATTTAAACAAATTAATTCCATACAGAAAATAAAAGAAATAAAAACTATAACTTTTATTTTTCAATTAATTTGGAAATAAAATAAAATTTTATTTAACCAAAGTAATTCCACACAGAAAATAAAATTCTGTAAAATAAAGAATAAGAATATAACTTTTATTTTTCAATTAATTTGGAAATAAAATAAAATTTTATTTAACCAAATTAATTCCACACAAGAAATTAAATTCTGTAAAATAAAAGAAATAAAAATATAACTTTATTTTGCAATTAATTGGAAATAAAATAAAATTTTATTTAACCAAATTAATTTCACACAGAAATTTAAATCTCTTGTTACACTCCAATAATTAAAATACTGAAAATAGAATTTTAATTAATGAAAACTCAGAAAATAATTTCTAAAACCCAAAATTAATTTCTGAAAAAATTCCATAAAAATATATTCTGAATTGTTAATGACACCAGTATCGTACTACTAGTTGTTGTCAAAGAAAAGACAGTATATTACTACTATCTGTCAAATAGCATATAATACTATTTATTTTTCCAACCAGAATATTATTTTGTAAATCCACAGAAAATAATTCTCTTTCGAAATTATTTACGAAGAATGAAAAAAGGAAGAAAAATTCTGTAAACAGAATAATTCGAATCTGTCTTAAGATTGTTGGAACAATCTTCTGTGAAAATAAAATAACTTGAAATAAATTCAAACAAAATAAATAAATAACATACCAATTTATTCTGTCGAACCAAATAAAAATTACAAGACCAAGTCGAGTGTGTGACACTTTGTCCTTAACAGATTCGCCCCGCTACGGTACTTACGGTTGAGTGGCGTCTATCTCCAGGATACAATGATCTTCACAAATTGTAGTAGTACTCCAAACAATTTGTTCGGCGAACCAAACCTGTGTTCTAACTCTCTGAAATTTATACTAAAACTAATATGAAGAATAATGAAAAAATGCAGAATTTTTGGACAGCAAAAAGACCACAAACAGACTCAATTTTTTTTATACCCAAGACTGTTGGAAATACCATGTATTTAAAGGCAACTACAAAGGACCCGAAAAGGTGCAATAAGGAAATGAAGAGGTGCCCAAGTTGTAACCAAAAATTCTAACGGTTGTACCAAAATTTAAACATATTGTCTAACCGTTGGCACTAAGAAAGCCAATGTTCAAACAATTTGAAAAGGTCAAATCTGTTGGAACATTTATTTAATCAAACTATTTCAAATATATATATATATATATATATATTACACTAAATGAATATATATATTTAATCAATTGAAATAGTTAAATAAATAATAAAGAGGTACAAACATTAGGAAATTTCTTAGAAACTTAAAATTTAAATTTAGAATTAAATTAAATTCCCATAATTACAAATTTAGGAAACCACTTAGGAATCCAAAATTTGAATTAGAATTAAATTAAATTCCCACAATAATTTTTTATTTAAAATTCAAAAGAATTTTATCTAAAAAATTAATGTAAAATTCGAAAACGACGTCAACTTCCCATTCACTCATAAATGGTTTTGACGTTCCGTCTTCACCGTGTGACTTGCCACGCGGCAAGGAACACGTCACCTCTTCGAACCCATCCCAAAAAACGTTTGGGGCCCACTCTATTTTGGGCTACAAAAATGCCTGTAGTTAAACCTTTTTTTTTTTCAACATGATATACTCACATGGGATAATTGGTTATTTTTATTTTATTTGAGTGTATTTATAATCTTTTTAACAATTACAAAACTTTTAAGACGGGCATATATATATTTTATCTGATATGTATATATATATGAGTGTGAATTGAATTTTATACTCAAAATTATGATGACTTGCCTGCAAAAGTGGACAAAGAAAAGGTGTAATGTTCGACAAAGAAAAAAGTGGACAAAAAAAAAGGTGTAAAAGTTGGACAAAGGAAAAGTGGACAAAGAAAAAAAAAGATATGCTGTCGAGGAGTGTATTCTCTTCCAACGGGTATATTTTTTGGTATAAATAGAAGTGTTATGTATGGAGAAAAATCAAGAACTTGAAGAGAAAAATTTATGTGTGCTCCAAAATTTTGAGTATATTGTATTTTGCTCTTTCACTTTCAGATCTAAGTGTAGCCTTTGTTCTTACACTTTCATATCTACTCTTTGTGAGAGAATTATTGTAAAAGATGGTTTAAGTACCACTTATTTTAATTCATTATTTTTGTGAGAGATTTTTGTAAGGGTGAGGCATTTATTGTTGAATGAGGTTCAATAAATAAGAGTAAGTCCTATGCCAAATCCACAAGCTTGGTGGTGTATTTATTCAGTTGAAAGTAAAGAAATTCTCAAGGAAGTTTCTTGGGGAGTGGACGTAGGCCTAGCATGTCGAACCAGTATAAATCTCAGTGTTTGATTTTTTCTCCCTATCTCTCTTACTTTTATATTGATAATTATTATTATGTTTTTTTTTGTTTGTTAAAATTTTGAATATTTTGTTAATTTTAATATTGTAAATTTTTTTTAATAACCCAATTCACCCCCCTTTTGAGTTGCCTACATGGGATAATAATTGGTATCAGAACCTAGACTCTAGTTTGTGTGACTTAACCGTCTTAGAGTAGATCATGGCAACTCCTAATTATTCCTTACTTGAGAGACAAGCATCCAATAGGCCACCATTATTTAGCGGCACAAATTTTAGCTATTGAAAAACTAAGATGACCGTACATGTTCAATCTAATGATTATGAATGCTGAAAAATTATTTGCAATGGTCCAAAAATTCCTATCAAAATCGTAGATGGACTTAAGGTACCAAATCCTGAAGATGAGTGGAATGAATCAGATACTAGAATGGCCCAAATTAATGTCAAAGCCCCAAACATGTTGTACTGAGCCTTAGATGCCAACGAGTTCAACAGAATTTCCACATGTAAAACTGCAAAAGAAATTTGGGATAAACTTATAGTGACTCATGAGGGAACAGAACAAGTTAAAGAATCTAGAGTCAGTTTGCTAGTCGATAATTATGAACTCTTTAAAATGAAGCCTGATGAAACTATTCTTCAAATGTTTAGTCGCTTTACTGATATTATTAATGGTTTAACTTCTTTTAGCAAAATATATACTAATGCTGAAATTGTAAGAAAAGTGCTTAGGTAATTGCCAAAAAATTGGGAGACAAAAGTCATTGCCATTACTGAAGCCAAAGATTTATCAAAGCTAAGTCTAGATGAGTTAATGGGATCTCTCTTAACTCATGAGCTCATAATGCAAGAAGGAAAAGAGGAAGAGAACAACAACAAGAAGAAGGGAATAGCCTTCAAATCCACCTCGAAACATCAAAAGGATGAGGAAGATGATTCAAATGATGATGAGGAAATGACATTCATTACTAGGAAGTTCAAAAAGGTTTGTGAAAAAGAAACAAAGTGTGCAAAATTTTTTTAGAAAATATTTCAATAATAGGGATTTTCAAAAGGAAGAAAATCACAAAAAATTTGAAGTTACCTGCTACGAGTGTAACAAACCTGGACACTACAAATCAGAATGTCCGGAACTTAAGAAATAATTCAAGAAGGACAAGAAGAAAGCCATGATTGCAGCATGGGGAGAAAATAGTGATGAAAGCGACTCAGAAACCGAAGTTTGCAAAAATGAGGTTGCTAACCTATACTTAATGGCATTTGGAAACGAAGATGATGCAAATGACGAATCTTTTACGTTTAATGAATTACAATAAGCTTTTGATGAATTATATGCTGAATTTATAAAACTTAGGTTGAAAAGTAACTGTCAAAAGAAAGTGATTTCAAGTTTATCAAAAGAAAATGAATGTGATTTTTGAACATGCCACAAAAATAAAAATAAAAATAAAAAAAGAATCTATTAGAATTCCATCTAACTCATTACTGATAAAAGCCCAAAAAGGAATTGAGAACAAAGACCATTAATCACATGCTAAACAACCTTACAAAACGAGAAGCCTTGGCAGGCAAACATTAATACATGGTAGCAAATCACCATACTTCTTATGCTGAATGACAAAAAAAACGATAATTATAATTAAAGTAATAACAGTAACAATACAACTAAATAATGAAAATTAAATATAGAAAACTTTACTATGCCTCATTTAGAGAATGTAATTGCCATTTGGATGTCTAGACAGGAAGAAACTAAATAATCTGTTGGTCAATAAGATTTCATAAGAAATAGAAAGTGTAATTTTAAAAGATTATTCCAATATGAAGAACAGCTTCATTTCAATAGACAAATAATCAAGCAAAAAAAAGTTCAATGAAACCAGACCTGTTTCATATCATAACTTATGCTACTTCAAATTTAAACAACAATTTGGAAAGTAAAACCAGACCTGTTTCATTAATATGATAGCTATCAGTTTAAAAAAATTATAAACTTTATTAATTTATATAACATTTCTCTATATTAAGAAATGTGATGAATGTGATGAAACTAGTTTTTCTTGATAAAAGTAACAATCAAATAACAAACACAATTAAGCAGTTAAATATGAAGACTGATTTTTAGTTTTACAAACACAATTAAGCACTCACATTGCAACCCAAATTTCAACTACTCCAATACATTAACGAAGCTCATGAAATGAATATAACTTTTTTGAACTCAAATTTCACCTACTCCAGTACCAAATTTATGCATTTAAAATTGAAAACATCTAACGATTAAATAAATAAATAACAGATCACAGTAAAAAGGGAGTTTTCAACCCTAATCAGAGAGTGAAGAAGAGAGAGAGGCGTTTTCAACCCTACTCACATAGTGAAGAAGAAGGACATTTCACCGTAATCAGAGAGAGAAGGAAGAGAGAGAGAGAGAGAGAGAGAGAGAAAAAACCTCACACACAACTGGCACACCATTTCACATAACCAAAAACAAAACCCTAATCGATGTCCATATGTGTATATAACTTCAAAGTCATGAAATCTTACCTTTCCGGTGCAGATGAACGGAAAATAGGGGGACGACTGTTCTTGAAGAGGTAAACGACTATTCTACAAGCACGATCTGCTGCGATCAGAGAGGTCAATGACTATTTTTGTGGGTGTTTGGTAGAGCTTCTTCTCGGTCGTCAGAGGAGAGAAGAATATGAGAGAAAAGTGTGAGAAGCGAGAGTGTTTAGGGCAAGAGAGATTAAATGATATATATAGTGGCAGTTTCGTAAATAATGAAGTTTGGGAGGGGCATTTAAGTCGTTTCACCCCCCCACACACCAGCTGCGCGCTTAAGCTGAAATATTTAAGTACCCCCTGAACAACTTTTCAAAAGAGATTAAATTTAGCTTCATTTAAGTTGTAAGTTGGTAAATTTAAGCTGAACCAAAAACAAATTTTTAGCTTAAATTAAGTTAAAAGATGAAATAAGCAGTTTATAAGGTCTACCAAACACCCCTAATAAACGAGTCGAGTTCTAACTCGAATAATTTCGGCTTGTTTATTTTTATTTAAGTTATACAATAAATATATTATTTATATTAAATAATATATAAATAATAGTATAAATACATTATTCATATATTAAATAATATAATATAATATTTTAAAAAATCTTATCGAGCCGAGCCGAGTTCGAGCTCGAGCTCAAGCTCAATAAATAAGTTCGATAAGCAAACGAGCCAAATTTGAACTTAGTAAAGGTTGACTTAACTCAGCTCGTTTGCAACCCTACTCGAGATGGTCAAATGTGAAAATGAGTTGCCAAATTTGGGATGATTGTTTTGCCATTTGTATAGCTTTTTCAATTTGGAAACAAATCTCATGTCTCCACCTAATTCAGTTCCTTAACTTTTCTATACTTCACTTTGACCCACCCTAATAGCATCAAAATTACTATAAAAAGGGATAAATTACATTTTTAACCCTTGTATTTTGAATTAAAATCACACTTTGGTAACTATTATTTAAATTGAACAATTTAATTTTACACTTTAAATCTAGATTCAATTTGATTATTCTATTCAATTTTTTCTATATGTAAGAATTAGGATATTGACAAGTGTTTCAAAATCGCCAATTTTAACATCTAACCTAAGCAAAATAACTAAATTAAGATTAGACTTAAAAGATAAAAACCAAACTATTTAATTTAAAACGACAATAATTAAAGTAAAATTTAATTCAAATTATAAGAATACAAAGTGTAATTTACCCAAACTTTATGAGTCCACTATTGATATTATTTGGTGAAAACCGTGAATTCAAAAAAGCAAATCGCAATGGACAGAATTGGCTCTTGAAAACCATCATCCAATCACATATGCAATATTGCCCTTTTGCATAGAGTAACAAATAGAGTAACAAATATGTACTAATTGTGAATATATGTGGAATTTCATTGGAAAATTGAAAATTAGTGAAAATAAAATTGTAAAAATAAACTTACTTACATCTTCATATTTTTGTAATTATTTTTATTTTTCTACTAATTTACAATTCCCACAATTATTTGTACTATAACATTCTCATAATTGCAAATTTAAAAAAAAAAAAAAAAATCTAATCCCTATTGAACAAAGGTAAAAATTTTATTTTATTAATTGATATGTTATGTAATAATAAAATTTGAAATTTATAACAAAACTCAATTTTAACGAAATGATAAGTAGCAAATTAGTAACTAAAAATAAATTTTAAATTATCTTTATTTTTATAAAATCACTTAAGGGGAAAAAATAAAAATAAAAAAGCAATACATGGTTGAGATGGTTTGGTTCTTGTTTTTTTGTTTTTTTTGGATCAGATCCTTGTTGGTTAGGCCATCTCCAATGTTGTATCAGATATTTCATCAAATGCAAATTTAATGAAAAATTGATGAAAACAATGCTCCAACTATTTTTATCATATTGGTATCAAATGAAGGGAGTGGTACTTTTTTCATCAAATGAAGGGAGTGTTTATCCTTTCATTAAATTTTACAAATGACTGTTGATGAACGACCGGATGGACAACCTCTCGGACAATCGATTTTGGAATGAATTTGATAAAAATTTACGTTGAAATATTGGAGTGTATCATATTATATCAAACTTTTGATCAAATTTGTACTCAAATTTAATGAAAATTTTGGTGAAACATTGAAAATACTCTTACTCATAATCAGTGTGACATTGGAAATACTCTTACTCATAATCAGTGTGAATGTCCTTTGTTGTACAAAAAGCAAGCCCAATATTTGTTTTACTCCCTTGTTGTAGACAATTATTTTCTCGGCTTTGTTTGGATATTTTCATTGCACAAATTTAAATTTTAAATACGCTTTTCTATCTTAGCCACGGATATAGCCTGAAATTTGACAATGTTTTCACTATGGTCCAATAAACTTGTTGTATAATTTGTTGTATACATCCCTTAAAATATGAGTATCATATAGGATACACTTTTTAAAGATGAGGTATCATAACATTTTTCAGAAAATATACATAAAACATTATTTGATAGGTGTTGTCCTTTGTACTCTATTATTCTCCATTAGTACTTATGTTTTCTAAACCGTTTGATGCTAATAAGACAAATTCATTGGCGGTTGAGATCGTTTGGTTCTTATTGATTATCTCATATGTATCATCAATGCCATGTGTTACACAAATTGTGAAGCAATTTTATCTATTTTTTTTTTTAGAGATATTTAGTCTAATATCTTTCTCTAACTTTTAATAATATGAGAGATTTATAATATTTTTTTTTTGGTAACCTAAGGTGACTCATTTATGCTCATATATTACACTTACCCTCTCAGTCTCTCTCTTCCTTCCCCAGTGGCCTCCTCTTTTGTTTCGATTCGATCACAAAGAAAGTGGAAATTTGAATTGTTTGATTAATCATGAAGGAGACACCCACATCCCAATCTACCACCAATGACTCGTCACATCAAGTCTTGAATGTGGGAAATCACCCACATCCCAATCTATCACCAGTGACTCCACATCCCAATCTACCACCAGTGACTCCTCACATCAAGTCTCGAATTTGTGAAATCGCCCACATCCTAATCTACCACCAGTGATTTCTCATAGGCACAAAACAACTCCAAGACTCCTCATTTCTTCTGCTTAATAGGTCTGTTTTCCACCTCTTTGTTTGCCTTCATGGCGGCAAGGGCAACTTCGGCTCCTTCTTCTGTGACGTCGCCGCCGTCGCCACCACCAAGGCCAGCCAGAAGAAGACCAATAACTTCGATGCTTGTAGAGACATGAGCGAACAGCGGCTCCACCATGTAAACGTGGAGAAGAAGTTGAAGGAGTAGAGGGCAGTTACGGAGGAGCAGAGGCTGGAAGGGTCCAAAGGAGTTTATAAAGAAGAAGAGAAAATTGGTCATGGGAATTTCTTTGGTTTGCTATAATCTGACTGTAAAGAGCGAAGGCTAGTGTTTGTTGGAAAATTTGAATTTAAATTTACTCCAATGGTTGTGTCTCTTGAGATGAAAGGGTGTGTCCTGTTGAAGGATCACAACCTTTCTGAAGAGTCACATAGAAGTCTTTATATTCCATCTCCCTCACTTCATTTTGGATAGGGAAATTGCCATTCTTCTTCACTTTGTATTTATTCTTCATATTTCCTGAGTCTAATTTTCCTATAAAGAGAGTTCATGCACAGCAAAGTTCGCTAGGCTTGCAATAGTAGTGCTACTAGTGTAAGACATTAATCGTTGTATCTTTAGAGATAGACGTCCATTGAATCCTAAATACTGGTGAGAGGACGAATCTGTCTTAAGGAGAGAGTGTCACACACTCGACTCGATCAGGTTTTATTTATTTATAGTTTTTTTACGTTATTATATCGATTTATTTCAGTTTTGGTTTTGTCCAAAAATCGTTTGCATATTTTTAAATTATATTTTCCCGATAGTTTGGTACTATTTTTCTAACAATCTTAAGACAGATTCTATGTATATAATTTTTGGGCAAATATTGTTTTATGTATCAGAACTGTTGTTAAACAGATTTATCATTGTTAAAACAGTTCCGGTTATAACTTATAAGTAGTTTGAATCTACCAGAAATCAATTTATTTTTGGTTGGTTGCTTTAGAACTACTTTCATACAGATTTGGAATTTTGTGAAACGGTGTTTATGAACAACAGAACATTGTTCTGGTTGCAGTTTCTGTTTTTGGTAAGACTCTTATAGTACTCTGTTATGAAAACCTGTTAAAGATAGAAATTGTTTATGTTCCTTGACAAATCTTATTTGCTCAATTTCTATCTGAATAAATAATTCACTTTATTTCATGTTATTTGTTTGCTATGTCGATTCTCGAACTGTTTTGATTTTGTACCGAAACTTGAACAGTTCTGGTTTTGGTTCTTATGCATGTATTTTGTACAATTACAAATGTATGAAAGTCACATCTATGTATACGGTTTTGTATGTATTTGTCCCATAGTTGTAATTGGAGAATCATCTTTTGATATATTTGTGGTGAATCTTAAGAATTGATATGAATCTATGTATATCAAAATATGGGTTTACAAATTTCAATTTTTGGTTAAATATACAGAAATTTCATCTCTGTTTATGGGTTTGTCAAAATGTTTCTATGCATGTGTAAAGTGTTGTGACTGCCGTTGTGTATAACGTCTTGTTCAACGTTTCGTCGTAATTCCGTTCGGTTCCGTTCGTCGTATGTTGGTCGTATAGAATCTGTTAAAGACAGATTTCCTTTCAATCTGTGGTTGTAAAATGGGACGGTTGCCATGTGTGAATGTCGAAAGATGCCAATCGGTGTCTTTAATTTTGCACTAGAATTGGCGCCTTTGAGACGAAGTTGCAGAGACCAAGCCTTGTTCTTATTTTTTATTTTTTAAGAGACAGTAAGAAGAGAGAGAGAGAGAGAGAGAGAGAGAGAGAGAGAGAAGAGCAAAAACCAGACCCAGATATCAGATTTAGAGACGAAAACTCTCTAAATAGTGTTGTAAATCTCTCTAAACCATCACTCTCATTCGATCCAACCCCATTCCCATTCTACTTCTTCAATCTCCACTTTGATTCCCATTTCTGTATATACACATACATATATATATATATATATATATTGTTGTATAGTTTCTGCAATGGAGGTACGGTCGAGCAACGGCAATGGAAGGGTCGCAGTCCGATCCGAGAGGTGAAACCGGGCTCGAAGAGCTTATGTGGTAGTTGGGGTTCGGGAGTGGTGTCGAGTCTTACCCGGAGCGGCCCATCGAGGCCGATTGTATCTACTATTTGAGAACTGGGTTTTGCGGGTACAGTTCGGGGCGTCGGTTCAATCATTCCCGGGACCGGGGTTCAAAAATTCTTCGAAGTCCCCATTTTTTTTTTCCTTTGTATATGTTAGGGCTTAATAAAAGGGTTTTGATGAATGTTATGGGTGATCATTTTGATTTTTGCATGTAATTTTGTCTGTTCTATAACCATTCTAATTGTGTATTGATCAAGTCTTTTTCTAATTAAATTATTTGTCGTAAGTGATTTGACTATTGTTGACTTATAACTATGCACAAAGTATAAAGCCACATGTACTGCTTTTATGAACAGTAGGAAATGGTTAATACACACGAAGAAGCGATTTTTCGTTCGTGGTGTTCGGACTTTCAAAATTTGAATCTCTTTTAAATACATTTTGTGATGTTTTGTCTTCTTTGGTTTTAAATTAAAAACAAATTTGGAGTCATTCAGATTTTGAGAAACTGAATGCGTTTTTCTGAATATGATTTTTTGTATCGAAAAAAAAAAAAAACTTATTCTTTGACAAAAGGTGACTTGATGGAGGATATTATTTTGTATAATATCATGATTTATCGGTATGCACAACTTGATTATTAGTTTGTTAATAATTAAGTGAAAGTTATTTTTAAAGTAATTTTGAGTTTGTGACATAAATTGTCATCAATCATTATTTTACTTATATAGTAGAATTTGTTTAACCATGAACTATAATATTAATGTAGGCGTTCATCTTTTGAATGAGAAAAGATAATTCAATTTTCTTTGTCCCAAATATTCATCAAAAATGAATTATTCGTTGTGGCAGTGACACTTGTCTGGAAATGAATCATGTTGTTTGTGCTAATTTCTGTATTATCACAAATGTGGGGGAAGAGAGATCCATGTCTACATATGTTGTAGAGTTGACAATCAATTTATGATGTCATTAATATCAATTTGGTATGCGGTGTATTATAAATGGATGTCAAATTATTTTATTAAAAGTATTGATAAAAATGTGAACTTATATGTTTTGACATAAGAGGAATTAATTATTCTTTGGAATAAAGGACTAAAATGGTTGTTTGTTGGTGACTGATAACTCCGTAATGAAATATTATAAGTTAAAATATTTCATGGGTGAAAGACACTTTGGTAATTGTCGACGTAGTCACCAATACTAGATAAGACAAATAAGATGTAAATGTATTTATACAGTGATATTTATATTCCATATTGAGATTAGAATTAAGGGTTGTAGTAAACAAAAAGAAATTAATCATGGCTAAAGAAATATTATTTGACAAAGTGTTGTGGACACAACTGGTTTTAGTCATTTCTTCTTTGTACAACAAAAGCAAGTTATGAAGTCTAATTGTTTTTAGACAAATTAGTATTGTGATTATATTCACAAAACAGTTTACATCTTGTTATTTAGTTCAAGTACGCCAATTAATGATATATTCTGATTTATCTCAGAATTGTCGGGGTGTATTAATATTTTGTATAATTATACATCAACAAGAGGAATTAAGTTTCCTTAGAATGCTTAAAATGTGGGGGTGCTTGGAGGATTTTACCAAAGTAACGGTTCCGATAATAGGTCCACAAAGAATCTCAATTCTTTATATAGAGACAAAGTTGGAGTAGAAGTAACAATGGTTTCATTAACTCCTAAGGAACAACTCTATGTTTATTATTTAAATGGGAGTGACATAGAGTAACGATAAGTCTCGATGTAATCAAAGACTTAACACCATATCACATTTGCTTTTAGTTGTGAATATTATCTAAGGATAATATAATGGATTCACTAACTACTCAATGATATCTAACTGAGAAGGTCAAACGGAAAAATAGCGGCCGCTAAACAAAAAGTTTGACCAGAGAGCAAATGAGGGAAAGTTTATCGAGGGGAATGTGATTAAAGCCTATTACATCAGAGTCATCATAATGGTAACCCTACTTAGATGACTGGAGATCTCAAGAACTAAGTTCAAAGGGACAACTAAGTTATGTGTGGCTCGCTAGAAATCACTAAAAGAGTCTAACTCCTATCCATTCCTATGATGAGAGTGATATCTGCAACATATGTTGTATGCAGGGCACTTAGGGTAAGCTATGCTTTTAATGATTACTTATATCTTGGAAATCCTAGAGGGGTATCTTTCAAGAGGAGCATTTAAGAGACTCGAAATAAGGATCACTTATATGAGTGTGAAGGGGCCGCTTCTATGAGAATTGATAAGGCTAAATTCTCTAAAGCACTCAAGAAACACCAGGACTTGCCCAAGGCCAAAACGGGCACAACCGTGAGAACTAAGCTGTGTTTGAAGATATTTTGTGTGAATTCTATTGTCTTGGCTTACACAAACGGCTGAATAGTTCGAGGCATCACGTCCACTGATTAGCTAGTAAGTCCGATAGGCTTTCACTAGGAAAGGTTCAAAGCCGAAAGCTACTTATCCCGATGCAGGATATTTCCATAATGTACTCTCTCTTTGTCTGCATGTTGTTGCATGCCCTTTCTGTAAATTTCATTCATGTGGGGGATTGTTGGAAAATTTGAATTTAAATTTACTCCAATGGTTGTGTCTCTTGAGATGAAAGTGTGTGTCCTTTTGAAGGATGACAACCTTTCTGAAGAGTCACATAGAAGTCTTTATATTCCATCTCCCTCACTTCATTTTGGATAGGGGAATTGCCATTCTTCTTCACTTTGTATTTATTCTTCATATTTCCTAAGTCTAATTTTCCTATAAAGAGAGTTCATGCACAACAAAGTTCGCCAGGCTTGAAATAGTAGTGCTGCTAGTGCAAGACATTGATCGTTGTATCCTGGGAGATAGACGTCCATTGAATCCTAAGCACTGGTGGGAAGACGAATCTGTCTTAAGGAGAGAGTGTCACACACTCGACTTGATCAGGTTTTATCTATTTATAGTTTTATCACATTATTATATCGATTTATTTCATTTTTGGTTTTGCCCAAAAATCGTTTGCATATTTTTAAATTATATTTTCCCGATAGTTTGGTACTATTTTTCTAACAGTGTTTGGGATGAATTTTCTTGTGATTATGTGCTTTTGTATAAACTGACTGCAAATAGATATCCTTATGTCAAGTTGTTTATTATATATATTATGATCATGGGAATTCCTTTATGGGTTAATTGAGTCAAAACATAATTTTCTCTAATTTGGTCAAAACACAAAAAAAATTATGAGCAAATTAGACAAAGTTGGTCAAAACATATAGAAAAATTGTAAGCGAACTTGAAAAATTTCAACCCAGATAAATTTCAAAACATAGAGAAACTTTCAAAAAACAGAGAAAAATTAGAGAAGTTGAGAGAAAATTGGTCAAAACACAGAGAAAATTGTGAGCAAATCAGAGAAATTTCAAAACACAGAGAAAAATCAGAGAAATTAAGTAAACCAGAGAAATTTCAAAATAGAGAAATTTTAAAACACGGAGAAATTTGTCTGATTCGAAATTTCTCTGAATTAAAATTTCTCTGGATCAAAATTTATTTGAAAAAATGTTGAGGGACCCCAACCATTATGAAAATATTACATGCATTTTATCTTATAAAATTTTAATACCAGAGACCTTAAAAAAAATCCCCCTTTTTTTTAATATTTTTTTTTTACCAATATCCAAATTATTACAAAATTTATTTTCTAAATATAATTTGTTTTCAATTTATTTTAGAAACATGAGTTGTTTTTGAAATCTTGAAATCATGTTTCTAAAATACGAATTATCCCTATAATTTTAGAAATTACAAATACTCTCTTATTATTTAACATAATTAACAAAACATTTTTTTTCTAACTACAATCTTATGCAGCAAAAAAATTATCGGAATTATTAATTAAAATATATTTTATGATGTCATTTAAAACTAATAATTGACGTAATGATTTACTAATAAAATTAATCATTTTATATAATTTTTAAAATGATAGGAAATAATTCATATTTTAAATAAATATCAAAAAAATATATTTTAATGTTACTTTCTTTCTTTTCTTTCTTTTTTTTTTCAAGTTTGGAGGGCAAAGTTATGTTGACGTTAGCGGTGTCAGTTGACACAATTCAACTTCAATTTTTATTTATTTTTATTTTTTATTTAGAGTATATGCAATTTTGATCTAAAATTTGTAAATATATACATATTGAATCTAGTGGGTTTTGAAAGAAAAAAAAAAAACCTAATTCTCAAAATTTTACAAATTGAACCTATTAGGCTTAAAAAAAGAATCACTTTCCGTAATTTAGGCCTCGTTTGGAAATATTTTATTTTAGTAATTTTTAATTTTTTACGAAAAAATGTGTATAAAAAATAGAGAGAGTAATGTGACAACTTATAGTGACTTTTTGACTAAAACAAAAGATTACCAAACGAGATCTTAATACTTTAGAAACAAATCCAACATTTCTTTATTTTCTATTGGTCTCAATTCCAACACCAATAAATATTGTGTTTGTTATCTCTCACATTACTTCCATATTTATTCTTTTTCTCTCCAATGCTTCATTCTAGTTACATAGACTTGTTCATTATATATCTTCTTTATTTGTTTACTATGACAGTTGTGATTTCTGAATAAATGAGGAATTTTTTGGCCACGCCAACTATTTCAACCTAATCCGATTAAAATGAATTTAGACTTTCACTTGGATGGATTTAAGAAATATAATAGGGACCCCCACTTTACCTCCACCCCATACATATGTGGAGATTAGTAATTAGAGAAAAGAAAAAAAATATATATTCTGGACAATTACAACCCAACCCACTGGGTTCTTGGAGTGACCTCCCAGCGGAGCATTTTTCATGGATCTAATTATCACGTTCGGGCGGACTGACCCATCCCCAAAAAAGCAGCCCGAAAACGAAACCATCCCCAAAGGAGAAAAATCCAATCAAAACCCTCGTTCCTGGAACGAATCAAATCCACACACAGAGAGAGATAGAGAGAGAGAGAGAGACAGAGAGATTGAAGTTTGTGAGAGATAAAAAAAAAATGGTGGTGAGGATAAGATTATCGAGGTTTGGATGCAAGAACAAGCCTTTTTATCGAGTTATGGCTGCAGATAACAGGTCTTCCAGAGACGGCAAGCACTTGGAAGTTTTGGGTTACTACAATCCTCTCCCAGGTACTCTCTTTCTATCAATTTCTTTCTCTAATCCATTTGTTTCCCGATAAAATGTTAGGGAAATTGAAAAATGAACCCCTTTTTATGGGTTAGCATTTAAAAAATGCCATTTGTTTCCCTGTTATTGGGTTTCTTTACGGTTCTATGGATTGTTTGGTTGGTGGGAAAGCGTTGGAAAAGAAATGAAACCACAATATTAAATAATAATAAAAAAATCCAAATTTATTGTGAAATGAAAATTCCATTTTTTCATCTTCTGTTTTCCGCAAGAAAATGTCAGAGAAAATAAAAATTAATTCCCTTTTATGGTTGGGCAAACAGAGATCAAGTGTGCACTTGTATGGGTTTTCTTTTTAGCATTGTAAAATTGCTGTTTGTTTCCCTGTTCTTGGGTTTCTTTAAAGTTCTACGATTTGTTTGGTTGCTCAGAAAGCGTTAGAAAATAAATGAAATGGAAATTATTTCCAAATGCGTGATTTATTATTTCTTCTGACCAAGCAACTCGAATTAGAGTTAAATCTAATATGCTTTTGTGGTGTAGTTTGATTTTTGTTATTACTAATTGTTTTCAATGTGTTTGATTTGTACAGGTCAAGATGGTGGTAAACGAATGGGTCTTAATTTTGACAGAGTGAAGTAAGTGTGTTTTTTTTAGAAGTTTGTCTCTCTATAAATAATTCGAAACTTGTAAACGTAGAAGTGTTCATAGCTGGATGCTTTAACCATGTGAAGCAAATTTTCTAGACTTGTGTTACATGATTGATTATGGTTTAGAGTCTGCAACATAAGTTATAGCCCTCAATGAACAATGGAGTTATAGCCTAGGAAAATGATGCAGCCAATCTTAAGTTATGCATGTCAGTGTATGTTTACATTCTTTATGTCCATGCAGATTGTTAGGAGAGAGGGGAAAAGGTTTTCAAAAAAATATGTTTGTGAAGATGAGAGGTGTGAATAGGAAGTATTTTGTGTTAATTTATTAATTGTAGTGTTAATGAAGCGTGGTGGCAAAAACAGTAATTAGAAGAATGAACTTGAATGGTATGACATATCTCCCCCAAGGCAACTTCACTAGACAAACGCTTAAAATGGTTGTGGCCTTATTGGCAATTGTCAAGGCTTGTAGAACTGGTGTCCCTTTCTTGAGTATGACAGTAATTGGCCACTAGAACACTAGCCTGTCCTAGGTGGAAAAGCAAGAACTGTTGGTTTTGTTGACAATTTGTTGGACATTAGTGAGGCAATACTTCATTGTGGGAATAGAATTGCCTTTTTCTACTCTTATGTGGTCTCTCTTTCCATTCATTACACGTGTACTCTACAATTTGTTGTCACTGAATATATGGATTTTCAGTCTCAGGTTTGTTCAATCCATAGCCAGACCTTCATCAAACATTTGGCTTAGTTGAATTTTTAATGGATCAGAACGTCTTCGTTGCTTCTCTTATTTGAATTCTCTATTCGTTGGAAATTAAACATTTGCATCATTTGTTCTCAGTCGTGCTCTTAAGTTGGCCTGATGGTTGCTTATTTCCTGCACCTTTTTTGAAAATATTTTTTCATTTGCTTATTCAATAGCTGAAATCAGCAGTATGTCTTTTCCAGTGAATTTGGTTTCTTAGATTTGAAGGAGCAGACAGATAGGAAATGACTTGAATTTGCATGGTGGCGAACAGGGTTGGTTTGGGATGTTCTAAAAAAGTGTACTTTTTGACTTATTGGCTTATATGGGTTGGGTTTGGGTTGGGTTTGATGTGATGTGTTAGAGAGATGATGTGATTTAAATAAGATGATGTGATTTAAATAGGATAGTGACTTTTTGACTTTTTGTATTATTTAGTAGATGCCAAACTTTGCCTTAATTAGTTGGCATAGGTGGTACTTATGGGGGGTCAGGGATTCACTAGAGAGTGGAAGCACATGTTATAGACACCGGAGACATTGGAAGAGGAGGGGAGAGAGAGAGAGAGGTACCACCTCCCATTTATTGGGATGGGTCATGTGTTTGATAACAAACTTTGTGGATATTCTGATATTCTTTTACAATATGCCAGGGAATATGTCATAACATATCATTCAGTTTGGATTTGCCTCGATCCTCGAGTGACTGTACAAATGCATAAAGACAGTCTCTCTCAGTAAGACTAGCCTAAGGCAGTAACACTTGCATGGCATCATGGCAAGTGACATCATTGTCTCTAGCCACCAAGCCACAAGACCCCAGATTCCCACGGTGCCTTACTGAAGACTTCGGCATTCCCAAATCCTGCCTTTTGACTTGAGTATATGAAAATGGTATAGTAAGACAACCGCATAAGTGAGATTCGTGCGATACAGAGTATGTAATCTATTTGATTAATTTAATTTTATATTTGGTTCATTGGAATGAGCTGGAATGAAATGATCATTTCATCATCATATCCATTCTCATATTTGGTTTATTAAAAAAATTATGAAAAATGCATTGTAAATGGAATTATTATTCATTATGGTAAGGGAATGATCATTCGGTAAGGAGTTTATGGAATAATTATTTCATTCCAATCCACCTTAATTCCAATGAACCAAACACTACCCAAGGATTGATATCAAATTTGATTTATCACCATGCTAACAATGAAAGCTAAAGGCATATGTTTTTGTAAATTCAAGTGATCTTTATATCATGTATCGATCGACTTCTTAGACTATCAGTAACTTGTAGAATTTGAAGAATCCATTCATGAACTTGGAGTTTTTCCAGTATTAGATTTCAGCTTCATGCAAAACTTTTCATTGCCTCTAAATTCACTTATTTCCCATTTATTTTTTCTATCATCTGATGAGATGAGAGTAAAACTGTGGAAAAGCGGTGGTTTCGTGGTCACGATCAGTTAAAGCTAAAAGTGTCATTAATGAGCATTTCCACAGGGTAGGACCTCCTTAGGGAATATTAGAATTTCATGAGGCTGATCTTGAGCCGTCATCTAAGGACGAATACCTTTGTTTAAGAGAATTTTTTTGGTGTAGAAAGTCTCAAATTCGGGATCCTCTGCTGGATGAATTTCATAAGAAATGTTCTCATAGGCACATATGTGTGAGGCTAGACCGACTACAATAGCACTCATTCGTACCCAAAAATAAATAAATTGTAAACTGTCATATTGTTTTAGGTTTTCCAAATAAGATCTTCAAACTATGTACTGAAAGGTTTTATTTAAGGGGAAAAAAGATCCATATGTTTTAGTTCTCACTTGATGTTTTCCCAATTTTTGCAGGTATTGGCTATCAGTTGGTGCTCAGCCATCAGAGCCTGTTGAACGCCTTCTGTTTAGATCAGGGTTGCTACCCCCACCGCCAATGCTGGCTATGGGTCGCAAAGGCGGGCCAAGGGACACCCGCCCAATTGATCCTATGACTGGGCGCTATTTGACAGCAGATAAGCCAGCAAATGGTGAGAAACCAAAGGACTCTGAAGGTAATGGAGATGGCGATGGCGATGATGAAGCTACTGGAACAACACCATGATGAAGATGGGGCAACCGCCCCTTGAAACCCGTCTATACAGTTACCTTCTATGATCTGATATTGTTTTAGATGGTGCGAATGACCCTTGACACCTTCTATATGTAACTCGGCTTTTAAGATCTGACTATTGTTTCAGATAGTTCTGATAGGATTATATGGAGAGTGGTTCCAAGTTGCTTTGCTTATAAAATAATTTTGAATTGTGTGGGAATGAACTTCTTGTGTAGAGAGTAATTACAATGCATTACTCCATTTTGAGTGTGGAAAAGCTCTTTGCTTTGGTTTAAAAACTATTCTTTTAGGAATACAGAAATTAATCACACAGAATCAGACAACTTTCATATGGGTTTGGGATCTACAAAAATGAGCTTCATATGAAGAGTTGTGTGTACAGTACAGTTTTGTTATTGGTTATTCATTAGTTTCTGTACTTTTTAAGCAAAATATAAATATACACAGGTAGTTGAAGTAAACCAAAAGCTAGAATATGTAAGTTGTATGTGTACATATAAGCTTATTATGTGAATTTACTTTGGAAGTTAAAAAAAATTATAAAATGTTTTTCGCTATACATAACTGCCTTCCTTTGTAATTACTATTTCTTAAGAATAATCTTATGCATCAAAATTTTGGTGTCACGTATTTTTGCATTAACAAAATCGTGTTCCTTATTCAATTATATTTAGGGTATTGAGAAAAATTGTGCCGAATCGCACCAACTTAAATAAATTTGTGTGGTTTGAGAGTGTGTGGGGGTTAAGTTGGGTGGATTACATCACAAAAATTAGTTTGTTATTTAGGCCTCGTTTAGGAACATGCTATTTTAGTAATTTTTTGACTTTTTTGTTAAAATATGAGGTAAAAAAAATTAGTATGTTTTGAGTGACTTTTTGACTTTTTACGAAAAGATGTGTAAAAAGTAGAGAGAAAAGGGAATCTTTGATTTTTTTGTATAAGTTATAAGTTTTTTGACTTTTTTTGTAACTTTTTGACTTTTTGATTAAAATGTTAACTTGCCAAACGAGACCTTAATGGTATACCAAATGCTTAAGTTAAGGTCATTTTTAGCTATACCATCACAAAAAAAACTTTCTTCAATGATGTGTCAAACCTTGAGTCAAAATTTGCTAAAGCAAAATTTACCACAAAGCAATTATGATCATTAGATACTTTTTGAAAAACAGATCTAATGGTAAAAAATTAAAATTTGTCTTACAAAATGAGACTAGTTAGTGGTATAGCTTTTAATGACTGTTTTTTTCACAGTAGCAAGTTAAAAAATAGCTTTAACAAAGGTTTTTAACTTTTACCATTGAAGTTGCACTAAGGCCTATAAATTATAATTTGTCTTATAAACTAACCCAACCTGTTTATAAATTGACCTAACTTTCTTGTACGTATATGCAACTTGTTACCTTGCACTTGTCTACCCATCATCTCTTCCTAATATTAATATCATTATTAGAATGATGTCACCTAAATTTTCTCTTAATTTGATTGCTTTTGTTAAGTAATTTGTAAAATTTGTGTCAAAATTTATAATAAATAATATTTTTTATGTTTGAAATTATATTAAAAAGTAATTCACTGATATTTATTTATTTTGCATTTCGAACTCATGTTTGAAGGAATTAAAATATTCAATCAGCTTGTTAATTTTGAATATTGGCAACCAGTTAAAAAAAATTTCAATTTACAAAAATATGATTTGATTGATGATCTTCTATGAGAATCAATCGAGAATTTTACAATACACACTTCTTATTGTGGCCTCTTTTGGCAAGAGATTAAAAATAACTTTTTGACTTTTAATCTCTTTTAGATTATATCATTTATTTACTTTTTTACATATTTTTTCAAAAAAAAAACTAAAAGAACAAAAAAGTTGATTTTTAACCTACATCCTAAAACAATTCTATATACACTTTTCATTATCCTTTTTTTTTTAAATTTTTTTTAATTATGATATTATTTTGAGATATTTAGTACACGCTCTTTTTCAAGAATCAACTCAAGCTGACTTGTGCACATACCAAGAGGTGCAATTCGGGCGGGTTCGATCGGGTTGAGAGGTTTTTCAAGCCTAACCCAACCTAAGTTATGCTGAGACCTGCCCAGGTCTGCCTAGGCCCGAATTGTAACCCGAGATTGTCTGTCTAAGCCCAACCCAAGTTAAACTCGAATTGCCCGAATTACCCAAATTGTAAATGAATTTTTGTTGTTGTTGTTTTTTTTGCAGTTATATTATTAAATTATTAAAATTTAATACCATCAAAACAAATAATTTATATAATGTAAGAGAAATGTCGCTATAGTGGTCTTTATAATTTATGAGTGAAAATAAAAAAAATTAAGATTTTATGTTATTTGTATATATAATATATATTCAATATAATTTAATAATCTAAATTACTTTAATATCATGTAATAGTTAATAATTTATAGGGCAAATTACATATACCCCCTCGAGGTTTAGCAAAATTACAGATATCCCCCTGAGGTTTGAGAAATTACAGGTACCTCTCTGAAGGTACTATTTGCATAACAAATTAGGGGATAAATTGTTATGAAAATATAAACCTTAGGGGACAATTTGTTATGAAAATGTAAACCTCATGGGGTATCTGTAATTTCCGAAACCTCAAGGGGTATCTGTAATTTAGCTAAACCTCGAGGGAGGTATATATAATTTGCCCTAATTTATAAGTATATTTAATATTTTTATATATTATATATGTATAATTCAGGTTCGGGTTGCTCGGATTATTTGACGTCTTTATCCAAACCCGTCTAAATTTAATTCGAATTTCTAAATTTTTTGCCTAAACCCATACCAAATTTAAAAATATCTTGTCCCCGTTTGGGGAGTGGCTAAATTAGCCAATTAGCCAAAAAGTTACCTTTTTAGCCAAAAAGCCAACAACCCATACCAAAAAGTCAAAGATTCTCTTTTCTCTCTACTTTTTGCACAGCTTTTCGTAATTAGTCAAAAAGTCATCCCAAACATACAAGTTTTTTTTACCTACCTTTTTAGCCAATTAGCCAAAAAGTTACTAAATTAGCCTGTTCCCAAACGAGGTAAGTCCTAAAAAAATTCAGACTAAATTCGGATTGCTCGAGTTGAGCCTACTCAAATTGCACCCCTAACCCCTACTAGTAAATAAAATAAAATAAAATAATCATATAATAATTTTCATGAAAGTGTAATTATTTTCTCACTACTTTGCAATTTGCCCCTTTTAAAAAGAGTATTTCCTGGAGGCCACTCATGCAAAGAAAAAGTTCAAAAGGAGGGAAAACCCATAAACCCTAAAAATACAAGTGGAGTAAACCTCTCTCTATTTCTCTCTCTCTGCAATAAACCTAAAATTTGCGAAACGTCGATGTATATATGATCTGTATATGTGTATATGCATACTCTAATTGTTTCTTGAAGTCGAACTATTTCATACTTCTTGATTCCTACGGCTTTTGGGGGTTTTTGTGACTCTGGAGGGACTCCAATGGCGAGGCTTCTTCGGAACGCTTCTTCTCTCAAACACATTCTCTTCGCTCCACAGGTAATCTGTCTTCGCATTCTCATCATCAACCTTGTTTTCCCCTCATTTACTGCTTAGTTCATAGTATTCCAACAGTACTTGTATTTTTGCTCTTCAAAGCGTCGAAATTGGTGTTTTTTTTTTTTTGGTTAGTTTTGATGTTGATAATGGTGATTCGAAGCAATTTTTGTACAAGTTTTTGGTGTGGTTATCATTCTAGGGATTGCCTGTTTAGTTACTTGCTTCGATTGATGCTTTTTGTTTGGAGTCTGTTTGGGAACCAAGAACAGGAAAGAAAAGAAACGACTTGTTAAGTTAATGAGAAAATAAAAGAAAAGAAGAGAAAAGATTGTGTTTTCTCTCGATTAAGTTGGAGAGAAAAGAAAAGATTGTAATTTATTTTCTATCAAAGAAACTATTACAATTTATGTTACCAAAATAATTTTTTATAATAATTTTGATATTATAAAAAGTTAGTAATCGCTTTGTTTCTTTTCCTCCCAATGTCTCTACTTTTGGAGTGTTTCAAAATGTAAATTTTAAAAGAAATCAGTTTCACTATACTTCTTTCCATTTTCTCCTCTTTAGTAATCCAAACAGGTGATTAAGTTTAAGAAAAATTAATTCATATTATTTTCTCTCCAAATCGATCAACCCAAACGGGCTATTAGCATCTATGATTTAGTTAATATTATCAAATTCTTAGGATAAAATGGGTTTAAGGGTTTTGCCATTTCACATCAATGAAACAACTAAAATGGAATTGATTTTTCAATTTTTATTGTTTGGATGATGCATTGGATTTGTTAAGTCACTGTACAACCCAACTTGTCCTGCAAAGTCCTTTGCTATTATGCTTACCCTACGGGTTTAAGTGTGATAAAGAGGTCTGAAAATTTTGAAATTCCTCATGAAAGAGTGCAATTGCGCATTTCTTTCTGGTATATAATGATCTTACCTTCACTTGGGACCTTTTGTTTGTGTACTTTTAGAAGTTTATTTTGTTTATTCTGAAAGAATTGTCTATTTTTTTTTGTGGCTCCTTAGTTTTAAGTTTGTTACAATGAATAAAAGAAAGTGCTGTTGATGTAATATCTTATTTTATGATTATGAAATAAATTTTTTACTTTTAATTTTCTGTTTGGTTTGCAGGGTTTTAGGAATGGGGTATTTGTAACATCCTCTATCTGCAATTTTTCTACTAAAGGTATTGAAAATTTGAGTTCAGTTTTTTTCCCCTTATTCTTCAACATTTGACACATTAAAATCCTTTTGCCTATTCAACAGTGTTTCTGTAGAATATCATCCTATTGGACTATTCATTTTTTGTAGAGTAGGACAAGCAATATGGATGCTATTTGTTCTGTTCTCCCTAGTAATTCATGTATTCCTGCTTAGGCTAATATGGGCTAATAAATCTCATTTTGTCTATTTGAAGGTAAAAAGAGATCTAAATCAGATGGCAGTGATTCCAATGATGAGAATTTGTCCAAAAAGGAGCTGGCCCTGAAGCAAGCGTTGGATCAGATCACTACCTCATTTGGAAAGGGATCTATTATGTGGTTGGGTCGGTCCACCTCTCATAAGCAAGTTCCAGTGGTGTCTACAGGATCTTTTTCTCTGGATATAGCACTGGGGATTGGTGGACTTCCGAAGGTATCTTTCAGCAATTGGAATTTATATGAATATCTATTTCTATGCTGCAGATTTTCATATAACAATTATAAGGATAAGAAATTTTTGGATAATGCAACTGTTTAAAAAAAAAAAGTTTTAATAATGCACTGTGTCATATATGTGATATAGGCACAAGTTCTTATGGCAGACTTTGCTATTTATTTTTTCCACAAGGCATATTCTGTTCTACATGATACAACTACTGTCACACATTTCCATCACCAGCTCAAACATACTTTATGTTAAAACAGCTACTCGCTCAACTTGTGCTACTGCACAGGCTTAACTAATATAATAGGTTATTTTGAAATTTACATTTTATGATCCAAGTCTTTTGTTGATTAAATTAGGGAGATTTGCCAGTTCTTTCCTTAAGTTATGCTGCTCATGAATGTTCTTCTTATATCTTCATTTTCTACACTTTTCAGGAATATATGTAATTGTGAGTGGCATTATAATTTATAGTGCTCTATGCTGACTGTTTAGCTTTATAAAAATAACTCATTTGCATTTTATTGAACTCTGTATCTTTAATTGTAATTAATTTTAATTTTTTCCTCAATTGAATGATACATTACAAACCATATGTACATACTCATACAAACATCTAGATATGTATGCCTCTAGGGAGCTGTATGGATGAAAATTTAATGTGTATGCCAGTAGGGTTGTATGTATGTAAATCTAATGTATAATATCTTTATAAGGGTTGGGGACCAAGAGAATTTTGTTGATTTGTCTTTGCTGTCTGGCTGCTTATACTGTTTTTTTTTTATTGGATTTGTGCAGGGACGTGTTGTGGAGATATATGGTCCAGAAGCTTCTGGGAAAACGACTGTTGCTCTACATGTAATTGCTGAAGCACAGAAGCAAGGAGGTTACTCTTAGATATACTTATATTTAATTTTTTTTCTTTCTGAACAAGTCATACAATTAGGATGATTGATTGTATTTGTTAATGTCCTGTGTACAGTGTATATTTCTAAACTAATAAATATTAATTAATTGTAATTTCTAAAGCGCATGGTAGTTTGAGTTTGTCTGTCTTTAATTTTTTCCCCTTATATTTTGGAATGGGTAACTTCAAGTAATGAAGTTTTCACTTTGGGGTATCAAGTTCAATATAGTCATCTATGTGGTTCAATTTTATTTATTTATTTATTTTTCCCAGTGCAATGTATTGACCCTCTTCTCCGTCTAATACCAAAAAGAAGTAAAACACCCACAGCCAAAAATAAAAGTTACAATAAACAAGTCAATATACAAAACATATGTTGGTATATAACAAAAGTTTTCTAGCAATGCATTTGTTGCCTAGCAGAAAGTTTAGATTCCCTAGCATGAAAAAAAGAAAAAAATGTAAGAAAACTGCGAAGTTAGGTATTTCATGCCATGCCTAGTGAATCATGAATGTTGTATAAGTGGGAAGAAGCATCTCATCTTGTAGAAAGCAATAATAGATTGTTCACTTCATTCACAGATTTCTGGTTCTTGATATATTAGTATAAATTGGAAGCATGTGCTGGTTTTAATGTTGGTTATCATTCATAAATTTTTTCTATTGTTTTTAAAAAAACAGGAAATGTCTGCTTTGTGACGGATTTTAACACCAGTTTCTTCTTGTTAATTAACATTTTTTTGGATATAGGTTACTGTGTTTTTGTTGATGCTGAGCATGCTCTTGATCCAGCACTTGCCGAGGCTATTGGTGTAAATACTGAAAATTTGCTTCTATCACAACCTGATTGTGGTGAACAGGCTCTAAGTCTTGTGGATACCCTAATACGGAGTGGTTCTGTTGATGTCGTTGTGGTGGACAGTGTAAGTGTTCCATAGATCAAGCTTCTGTGCACAGTGATTTAACAAGGATGATCATGGTTTAGAGTTAGTTGCAGCCTTGCAGGACATACTTCATGAGTTTCCTTCAAAATGTCTTGTGATGGTGTTATTACTGTTATACCTTTCATCTTCGCCCCCTTCCATGTTAATGTTGTGAACTTGTTTTTGATAGGAATCCTTGTGGGTTTTTATTTTTTATTTTTTTTGGGGTGCACTGCTGCACATATGCAGCTTTGGCTCATGGTTTGAATCCATGTGGACCAGATGGTTCATTTTGTCTAATTTGAGTCAATTTTTTGGTAGTCAATACTTGTCCTATTTTTAGGGGGGAAAGGCTCTATTTTGAATCTTCTGCTCTGTTTTATGAATTTTGTGTTTTGATTTACAGGTTGCTGCCCTTGTGCCCAAAGGTGAACTTGATGGTGAAATGGGTGATGCACACATGGCAATGCAAGCTAGATTGATGAGCCAGGCACTCCGCAAATTGAGCCACTCTTTGTCTTTATCACAGACAATTTTGATATTCGTAAATCAGGTATTGTTCTAATTTTTATTTATTTATTCTGTTCTATCATAATCACATTTTTATACAACTTCCAATTTTTATGGCTTTGATTGCACTCAGATTTATTATTCTACTTTGTTTATTGGCTAATCGTTAAAGAAAATTCGAACCTCAGAGCTAACTTACAGTCAGGTAGCCATGTCATGTCAATGAATTATGGGAAATGTGTGGAATTTTCTATCAGTAGGCTGATTTCTGTATTTTTGTTTTCTTTATTCTTACCAATTTCTATCTGTAAAGATTTTCTGCTCTTTGTATCTTTTCTCTTAAGCTATGTTACACGGACTCTTCAAAATAGATCAAATACCTGTGTCAGACACTCAACACTCGGACACCCGACACTCGGATAAGGGTATGGAATATGTGTAGGATACTTTTCAACGGATACTTCTTATATAATTGTATATAACACTATTATTATATGTACATATTGTTGTATAATTATTATAAATGTCATTTTGACACTGTAAGTTACATATAGTACCATTTTATCTCACATACTAGATTAAAAATATAAAAATATAACATTTTTTTGCCGAATCTGCATACCCTTAAATTTATGATTTTATGAGTCCGACCTCTAGATACATACCCGCACCCGACACCTGTACTCGATTCCTTGTAACATAGCTCTTAAGAAATGACACAGTTGATACTTAGCTAGGAAAATTTACTCTTTTTTCCTTGAGAGTGTGGTCAAGTTTCTCTTACATTTACATTTTCTTTTCTGGTGAAGTGCTTCCCATCCAAGTAAAATATAAATGTGTTATCCCTGATGTTATTAAAATATCACTGTATAATATGATTTTTTTGAAAGCTTAGCTATTTTTGTGTGGAATTTTTTTGGGGGGAGTTCATGATGTGGGATATCTTTCATCAAAGGTAACTAATAAACAGTTTTAAGATGATAGATTGAAGGTTAAAGAATGATAATGAGACGGGAAGAATAAAAGACAGAAGGCTGAGTAAGCTTGGTAGCCAAGTATGACCAAGAGAAGAGACCTGGTCCTGCTAGTCTTGGATCTTCTTTAGGTTCACTGGACTTATTACATTTTATCCTAATTAAAATTTAAGACCAAAAGCCCACCATGCCAGTCAATTCTACATTTCACAACTAAATTTTGGAATTTCCCCTATTGACGATCTCATAAAATCTTTTCTACCTTAAAGTTCTAAATTTGACTCATTTAATTTAAATGATATTGTTTTTTTTTTTGGGGGGTGTAAATGAGATACAAGTGTAATTAGTTGGTTACTATACAGATTCTTGAGCTATAAAATATAGTTTGTTATTTGAAATATGTTGATACCACTGATAAAGCATTCGGTTGGTAAGCAGTTTCACACCGAAACCTGCACACAATGTATTTGATTGTCAAACTTCCTAATCTATTACTTTTTTATTCAGGTCAGGGCGAAGCTATCTACGTTTGGATTTGGTGGGCCCACTGAAGTTACTTGTGGTGGCAATGCTTTAAAATTCTATGCTTCAGTACGCCTAAACATTAGGAGAACAGGGCTTGTCAAGAAGGGAGAGGAGGTAAATTTTCATTTATCTGTTGTTTTTTTGGGCGTAATTTACACTGACCTCCCCTGAGGTTTTTGACAATGACAGACAGACTCTTCTAGGTTTATGAAATGACAGGGACCTCCCATTCCAGAACTTTTTGCTTGACATTGTTAATGCCGATTGATGAATGACCATTATGCCCCACTTAAATGCAGATATTTTAACCTGAATTGTCAATCAATGTAAAAAGACTGAATTGCCCTTTTTCTTTACTAAGACATTTGAGAACACATTTGTGGTGGTGATTCGTCTTATACATGCATCTGGTGTACATAGAGGCGGAGTGGGTACATTGGCGGGAGGGAGTTGGGGAAGGGAGGGAAAAACTTAGAGAAAATGAGAGAAACAGAGGAAATCTTGTTGAAATGTGTGAGAGCCTGAAAGGTTAGTGTATTTGTGAGAGAAAATAGAGTTGGGTATTGGTTCATCACTATAACCGAATTATTTCTTTGTTTGAGTCAGTTTGGAGCCAAAAGAAGATGAAATGGCTCTGATTCTCATATTGATTCATCGCATTTGCTCAAAGTTTGTTGTATTTTGGATTGTAAGGCAAGAATTGGTGCATTATTTGCTAAATCATTGAGTTGGGTGTTATGGTTCTTGCTTTGTGTGTCGGTTTTGTTCTTTTCGATCAAACTATTTGTGTGGGTTTGTTTTCTTTCATCAAATGATCTGTTTGTGGATTTTATGATCTTTGGTTTTTCTTCTTGATGATTGGGCTTTATGTGTTGTGATTGAAGTATATGTTTGTGTGAATTTGTTTTCTTTCAGTGTGTGGTTTGTTTTCTTTTGTCAAACAATTTAAGTGTGTGTGGGGGGAATGTTTTCTTTCATCAAATGATGGCGGCTTGGTTTTGTTTTCTCTTATTCATTGATACTGAATTAGGGAGTTTAGATATGGGTTTTAATATGTTGTACATATTCTCTGTTTGTAGTTCAATTTTATTCTGATACTTGGGTAATTTTGGTTTTGATTACTTCCTACTATGCTTGAAGTAGACATTTGTTGTTTGTAATCCTACAAAAACAATATATATTTCCAATTGACACTTACACAAAATACAACAAATAACTAACCATATAGCTAAGGTAGCACATATTTACTATAGAGAGGAATTTATTAGCAATGTAATAAGGGCATCTCAATCTTTAACTAATGGGAATGCAGAGATAATTTGTCTTTTAACCAATGAAATGGAGGGCAATCATGTCTGTACACATGAAATGAAGGCAACATAGGCACTAAAGGGAACTTGTTTGCTGACCTCAGTAAAACCATCACCTTCTTTACTAGCGGCACCATAATGGTTGGAAGAATCTGTAACAAATTGTCATCATAGGGAGGTCCTTGTCATTTCATAAACTTGGAGGGGCCTGTTGTCATTATCAAAAACCTCATGGGATGTCAATGTAATTTACCTCTTTTTTTCTTTTAAGTATTGATCACTTAATTGTGTTTGCATGTATTAACAGGAAAGATGGCTCCTAATAAAATAGTTTGTGATCATAATATTGTACAGTGGGCCCACCACAAATGTTTTTGGCTGGCGCTAACCCCCTTTTGGTGGGGTTTGACAATTGTTTTTTAAGGAGCTCTTTTTCTTGTTTGCTTTTTTTAATCTAAAAGAACTGATGTGGTTGATAATTGCCACAAAAGTTGCTTTTTTGTTATGGAGAAAGTTGTTCTGTCTCTTTTAAACTTTTATTTTTGGTGGGAAATTACCATATTGCCCATATATATATATATATATATATTTTACTTTTTGGCTTGTTTTTACCAAAAAGCTGCTTATTTAGCAATTGTCAAACAGGGCTTGCTTTTAGATTCTCTTTCCTTTCCTGTTAGGACTCAAGGCTTGCCCCATGATTTGTTCTACATTTTATGATGTGTGGGGCCTTGAAGTTAGGTTTTGGGTATTGAAGGCATAAAAGACAAGCCATGGACATTAACAAGGAAGATGGTAGGCAGCCATTTCAAAACAACTAACAGCAATTTGTTTAGGCTGAACTTATTTTTTGAAAATGACTTGTGCATGATCCTCAAAACTTGAAGCATGTGGTCTTAGGCATTATAAGTGGACATGTGCACTTGTTCTTGTGCTGGAAAACTGGAGACAACAGAAAGATGAAGCAGATTAGGTCTGCAAGGGCCAAAAAAAAAATAAAAAATAAAATTATAACATTGAAGTGAGGATTAGATCTCAATGCACTTGATTAGGGGCAACTTAGTACTTAACATTGCTTATTTTAGATTCAATATACAGTTAGGTTGTTAAAAATTGATGGCCAGCTATGAAGCACAGGCACGGGCACATGACGAGATACACACACGATGACACAGATTTTCAAAGAAATGTAGGACACGACTCGTGGGCAAGGTTGTTAAAATTGGGATCTTAGATAGGATGGTTGGGAGGGATTGTGGATCGGATCGTAGAATTGGATCGAGGATATGGTAAGATTCTACTTTTAATATAAAATAAAATGATAAATTATCTATAATGATAACGTATGCTAAATAATCGTAAAATCACTAAAGAAAAATGATTAATTTGATATAATGCATTTTTTATACTATCGTAAATTAGAAGAGATGTTTGTAGAAAGAATTTATAGTCAAATTTCTTATATAGATATACATATATACTATGAATCACGGATACGTGACACGACACAGACATGACACGGACACGTGGACACACAAATTTTTAAAAAATGGGGGATATGACACGTTGGGGACACGTTCAGTATATATAATTTAATTTATTTATTATATGTCATGAAATGAAATTATAAAAAAAATCATTGAAAGATAATAAAAAATACAAAATAATACTATTTATAAGAAAAAACATTTCATTGATTTTTTTTTTTTTTTGATCAGCAACAGACAAGAAAAATTTTATTAAGGCACAAGGCCAAGAGGATGAGGCATTCTCAACAGGAAAAAACATCCAAAAAAAACAAAACAAACACAAAAAGCCATCAACTACAAATTATTCAAAGCAAACCGACACCCAATCTGAAGCAATCAAAAACAAAGGGATCCCACGGAACACAGGACTCGCCGAAGCCCAAAAAGATGCCAAGTATCTTACTCTATCCCATAAATAATTAATATCCCTATTCTCTCCTTCGAAAATACGCCCATTCCTCTCCAACCAAATGACTCAGGAGATTGCAAAAACTACACTACTCCAAAGAACTTTAGCCCTCTTTGACCTTTCAAAAACTTGAAAATCAAATAATAATATTTGAGCAACTCCTTTAGGAGCCACCCACTGTACATTGCCCAAACCAAACGCCCTATTCCACAACAGCCTTGCCGCCGAACAATGCAAAAACAGATGATCCAATGATTCTCCACTTTTACAACACATTGTGCACCATTGAGGATTAAGATACCATGAAGGTCTCCTCTTTTGCAATGAATCATTTGTCAAAGTACCCCCATGAACCAAGATCCACATGAACACTTTCACCTTAAGAGGAGCACATGCCTTTCAAATCTTTTTGTGAAACAAAAACTGAGGTTCATGCGGAATATCAATGATTTTATCCAAGAAAGATTTACAAGTAAAAGAACCTTATATATCATTCACAAATAACATAAAAATTGTATTCTATCAATACATAATATGTCATTCCAAGCTACCAACTATCTTTTGTTACAAAATGCATGAAAACCAAACCACAACATATAAAATTATCCAATGTACCAACAACTACCATCTATTACAAAATCCATAAACATCAGAAAATGTAAACCTAAGTAGAGAAACTAATACAACATGTTCACCATTCCTTCCATCTTCTTCTTCATCTATAAATAGGACCGTCGCCATAGCCGGTTCATCAAGTGAGAGGTTAGCTATCTCAAGCATTCCAATATCATCAAGTTGTCAAAAGTTATCTCCTACAATGTCCTGAAGCTTTGATTAACCAGCTTAGGGTATGATATAAAATCATCCCTTATTTATAGATGAAATTAGGGTTTACAAGAGAGACAAGATGGCCCTGAGGGCATAGAATAATACAAAATATAATGCAACTTTCGGTGAATAAAAAATGCAACACTTTCGGCTATAATATATTATATGCTAACACTCCCCCTCAAGCTGGTGCGAAGATATCTCTCATGCCCAGCTTGCCTAATATGTCATGAAATGGTTTATTCCCAACCCCCTTGGTGAGAATGTCAGCAAGTTGTTCACCAGACTGGACAAAAGGAGTACAAATGGTACCACTAGTGAGTTTCTCCTTAATGAAGTGGCGATCAATCTCAACATGTTTTGTCCTGTCATGTTGAACTGGATTGTGAGCGATGTTGATGGCGGCCTTATTATCACAGTATAACCGCATGGAGTCCTTCTGATCAATACCTAGATCACTCAACAATAACTTGATCCATAAAAGTTCACACACACCTTGTGCCATAGCTCTAAACTCAGCTTCTGCGCTTGACCTGGCAACCACATTCTGTTTCTTACTCCTCCAAGTAACTAGGTTGCCTCCAACAAATGTGCAATACCCTGAAGTCGATCTCCTATCAGTTACTGATCCAGCCCAGTCAGCATCTGTATAGGCTTCCACACGAAGATGATCATACTTTGAAAAATAAAGACCCTTACCAGGGCAGACTTCAAGTACCTCAAGATTCTCATGACAGCCTCAAGGTGAATCTGATGAGGAGCATGCATAAACTGACTAACCACACTGACAGCAACAGCAATATCAGGACGGGAGTGAGATAGGTAAATGAGTTTACCCACTAATCGCTGATAGCTCCCCCTATCAACAACTTCTCCTCCTTCATCATCCCCCAATTTCTGATTAGGTTCCAGTGGAGTGGCACATGCCTTGCAGCCAAGCATCCCAGTTTCCTTCAACAGGTCAAGCACATATTTTCTCTGTGAGATAAATATCCCATCCTTAGAGCGAGCAACTTCAATTCCCAGAAAATACTTCAAGCTTCCCAAGTCTTTGATTTCAAACTCATTAGCTAAATATTTCTTCAACAGAGGTATTTCCTCACTATCATTGCCTGTAAGAACTATGTCATCTACATAAACAATAAGTGCTGTAGTCTTACCACGTGAGGAATGTTTCACAAACAATGTGTGATCTGCCTGACTTTGTTTGAAGCCATATTTAAACATAGCCTGAGTGAATCTCTCAAACCAAGCCCTTGGAGACTGTTTGAGACCATATAATGACTTCCGAAGCTTGCATACTTTGCCTTCTGTCTGATGATCCTCAAAACCAGGAGGAATGTCCATATATACCTCTTCTTCGAGGTCACCATGGAGAAAGGCATTCTTGACATCAAACTGATAAAGCGGCCAATCAAGATTAGCTGCTAGAGAGAGAAGTACTCTGACTGAATTCATCTTAGCCACGGGTGCGAAGGTCTCCTGATAATCAATGCCATATGTCTGAGTAAACCCTTTTGCCACAAGTCTTGCCTTGTAACGCTCAATAGACCCATCTGCTTTGTGTTTCACAGTATATACCCATTTACATCCCACAGGTCGTTTGCCCGTAGGTAACTCAGTCAATTCCCAAGTGCCATTCTTCCTAAGTGCTTTCATTTCCTCAATCATGGCTAGTTTCCACTCAGAGGTAGCAAGAGCATCCTGAAAATGGTTAGGAATGCTAACAGAGGAAATATTGGACACAAACGCTCTATATGAGGATGACAAATGAGAGTATGACACAAACTGTGAGATAGGATGTTGAGTACAAGATCTCACACCCTTCCTCTTGGCAATAGGAACATCAAGATCAATGGATTCAAGAGATTCAAAGTTACCTAGACTCTCATCAGAAGCAGGAGATGGCAGTGGAGTAGCAGAAGTGGTCCCTTGTATCCAGTGTTGTCTGTCTATGTCCCGGACATAAACATGCCCGACCTTATCCTTGGTGACAGTGGGTTCTATAGTCCCAGTAGAAGAGGGTGGTGCAAGAACAACTGGTTCCACCATAGGAGCACAGTAGAAGAGGGTGGTGCAAGAGCAATTGGGCCCACCATAGGAAGCACAGGACTCACTTCACACCAAGGCTCCCCCGGAAATGAGGACGGTGACACCGGAGAGGACAAGAAATAGGACTGGGACTCAAAGAAAGTAACATCCATGGATACAAACCACTTACGAGAAGAAGGGTGGTAACATTTATACCCCTTTTGAGTAGGAGAGTAACCAAGGAAAACACACTTGAGGGAGCGAGGGTCCAACTTACCACGAGAGGGAGAGTGATTATGAACAAAACAGACACAACCAAAATTTTGGGGGAATAGAAAACAAGGACTGAGAACCTAGGAGGACGTGAAGAGGAGCCTGTTTTTGCAAGACCTGGGTAGGGAGACGATTAATAAGATGGGCAGCGGTGAGAACAGCGTCGCCCCAATAGGGCCGAGGCACATTCATAGAAAAACACATGCACCGAGCCATGTCAAGAAGATGCCGATTCTTGCGTTCCGCCACCCCATTTTGTTGAGGGGTATTGGTGCAAGAGGTCTGATGGATAATGCCATGAGTAGAGAAATATTGTCCTAACCCAGAATCTATGTATTCCCCGCCATTATCAGAACGAAAGAGTTTGACAGTGGCCCCAAACTGAGTACAAATCATCTTATGAAAAGTGCGAAACACAGAGAAAACCTCACTCTTATCTTTCATGAGATACACCCAAGTAGTACGAGAAAAATCATCAATAAATGTAACAAACCATCGATGACCTTTCACAGACATGACACGAGAGGGACCCCAAACATCAGAATGTATTAAGGAAAAAGGAACTAAACTTTTATTCAAACTGGGAGCAAAAGAAGCTCTGTGCTGTTTTCCGAGTTGACAAGACTCACAAAGAAAGTCAGACACATGATGATTGCGAAACCAGAAGGAAATAAATGCTTAAGTAAATGAAATGAAGGATGCCCAAGACGCCGATGCCACAGCCATAAATCAGCGGGGGTAGTAGAAGATGTGGTGGAAGAATAAGCAAGTTTGTCCGGTTGATCTAGGAAGTAGAGACCATTTTCTGCACTACCACTGCCAATCGTCCTCCTCGTGACAAGGTCCTGAAAAAGACAATGATCAGGAAAAAACGTCACACTACAATTCAAATCCTGGGTGAGACGACTCAAGGATAACAGATTAACAGAAAAATTGGGAACATGGAGAACAGAAGACAGATGTATGGTAGGAGTGACGTGGACTAAACCTTTTCCAGAAATGGAAGAAACAGTACCATCGGCAATCCTAACTTTGTCCTGACCTGAAGAGGGCTTATAGACAGAGAAAAGATCAGAGGAGCCAGACATATGATCTGAGGCACCAGAATCAATGATCCAAGGCAAAGACTTATGACACAGGAAAGCACAAGGAGAAGAGGCTAAGTTACCTGAGCGGGCAAAGGACGAGGAAGCTGTACTGAGAGCAGAGAAGACCGGCGGTCCAACAATTGGCGCAAAGCATCCTCCAGCTCAGTATCAGAAGTTGGCCAACAGAAGCAGAATTAGAATCAAGTGGATCAACGGCACTAGTCTGATGAGCCCGGGAATAGGAACCACGTCCTCTAGATTGGCCTGACCGACCGCCTCGAGAACCAGACCGATCACCTCGACCCCCGGATGGAGTCCCATGAAGCTTCCAACACGTCTCACGAGTATGCCGCGGCTTCTTGCAATAATCACAGAATACAGACTCCTTAGCAGCAGACGGAGGATGGGAGTCAGGCTGAGGCCATCTCGAGGAGTAGACAGTAATGCTGACGGTCAGTAGAGACAGGGGACATCATAGCAGACCGGCGACTCTCCTCATTCTGTACATAGGCAAATGCCTCCTGAAGTGAAGGAAGAGTGTCCATACCCAGAACTCGACCCCTAACTGGATCATACTCCACATTTAGGCCGGCCAGAAATTTAAAGACCCGTTCCCGTGCGATGAACTTCTTGTACCCGACAGAATCAGCAGGGCAAACGGGCTTATAGTCTTCCAGGTGGTCAAGGCGTTTCCAGCCGTTGGTGAGGAAAGTAAAGTACTGAAGAACAGTCTGCTCCCCCTGAATTGAGCTCTCAATAGAGCGGCGCAACTCAAATGCCTGTGAGAAATTCCCTTTGCGGGAATAGGTGACAGCCACAGCATCCCAAACTTCCTGGGCAGTCTCCATAGACAAGTAGCCCTCACCAAGTTCTGGAACCATCGAATGGATAAGCCAACTCATAATCAAAGAGTTGTAATCTCCCATTGGTCATAACCTGAGTCAGTGGTACTAGGTGCCTGTATCCTGCCATCAACATACCCCATCTTCCCTCTGCTCTTCAAAAACATAGTCAAACTTTGAGACCATGTTAGGTAGTTCTGACCATTAAATAGAGAGGTGGTGATTTTCATACTAGGGTTGGGGTTCTCAGTCATGGTAGTAGGTATAATGGGACTCTCACTCCTCGGTGTTTGAGAAGAAGGGGACACACTGGAGGAATCTGTCATGGATACAATACTACCAAACCCGCAACAAAACTAGTGGCAATCACAAACCCGGAAGTGGTGGTGAAAGAACAGGCACAATGACCACTATAAGAGCATAACAAAATTAAGAAATCATTTTTTTTTTTTTTTTTTTTTTTTTTGTTTTTTTTTTTGTTTTTTTTTTTTTTTTTTGTTTTTTTTATATATATATATATATATGTATACGCTTTATTTATTTATTTATACATATGGGTCGGTGATACAAAACAAAACAGAGGTATATATCATACCTAATCAGAGACGACGGCGACAGAGGCGAGAGGCGAGACGAGCGACAGAGCTCGATGAGATCGACGGCTAGAGGCGATGAAGATCGACGGCGACAGAGATGGAGGAGAAGGGGACGACGGCGACTGAGGCGGAAGACAAAGACGAAGACGAAGCCGGCTGATGAAGATCGACCCAGCAGAGGATCCACCTAGGTAAGTTTCGAACCCTAGAGTGAGGGTGTGCCGAAACCCTAGAGCTGAAGCTCTGATACCATGAAGCTTTGATTAACCAGCTTAGGGTATGATATAAAATCATCCCTTATTTGTAGATAAAATTAGGGTTTACAAGAGAGACAAGATGGTCCCTGAGGACATAGAATAATACAAAGACAAGATGTAATGCAACTTTCGGTGAATAGAAAATGCAACACTTTAGGCTAATATATTATATGCTAACATGTCCCACATTTTTGTCTCTTCTTGCAAGTATTGGGAGCTCCTCCTTGATAAAAGACGAAGATTGCTATGAATGAACACCAAGTCTGATTGCTATGAATGAACACCAAGTCTTTTGCTCATCGAGGGACCATTTTGTTCCTTCTCACTGAGTGAATAAAGGAGTAAGTACTCCAATTTCTCTCACAACAAGATGAAGAGGCGGGTTGCACAAGTAGTCTCAAAACTAGTTTTTGAAGAGTTGGTGCATATGCACAATATGCACACCACTAAGTATAAAGATCCATGTGCCACCTATTATGAATGGAATTATATTCTGAGAATGCTTCAACATAACTTGAAAATTTTCCAAACTCTGTTGTCACCTTGGTTCGCTCCGTGATATCTTCAAAATACCTCTTAAAACACTTGTTCCTCTCACGTGTCACCTCTTCATCCCTATGAGGAGGAACTCTATTTTGATCCTCATGGAGCCACTCATCACTATAGTATCTACAATACAAAATAGGAAAAATAATTATTTCAAGAAAGACTAGATAAGTCCATTAAAATAAAATATCTAAAACAAATTTAAATGTGGTACTTACTTTGGATTCAATGAATGTGCCATACAATGGAGAGGAATATTGTTCTTATTCCAACGATCCATGAGAATTTGATGCACCACATTGTAAAATGTAGATTCCTTATCTAGTCTATTCCTTTCATGCCTATATATTGTCATCTTCACTTTCTCTATCATTGTGTCCCACTTATCATATACCAAGTGAAGACAAGGCTTGTTCATATCACAAGCTCTAAGCATGTCATATATAGGACCCGTGAAGGAAAGAATATGATCAATGTAGTCCCACCACACATCATCCAAAATCTTTTCTTTTACAAATTTTGCCTTCCCAACATTATTCTCTCTATATAACAATTCCACTTGTCACTAGCACCATTGCTTGAAGATCACATTTTATAAGCTTCAACCTCTTGAGCATAACAATTGTGAAGGCAAATTGTGTTTCGGCAACCAAAAACAACTTCAACGGCACAAATTCGTTGTACATGGCCAATCGCATAGAGTGATCAGAGATAAAATTCTTAATCATCAAACCATTTCCGGCAATATCACTAATCCAACTACACTCTTTATATGTGACTTCATTCCTCTTAATATTCTTTGCAGCACAAATATTTTACAAAGCTAGATTTAATGTGTGCACCACACAAGGAGTCCATAGAATATGGGAGAATTGAGCTTCAATGAGTTGTTTGGCTACCTTACAATTAGGAGCATTATCCGTGATGACTTGAATCACATTACTTGCCCCAACCCCATTAATCATTTCTTTCATCAAATTTGCAATGAAATATCATGTATGTCATTAGAAATATCATGCACGTCCACCCGTAGTAGCCATTGTTTCAGAATTAAAAATTGGTTCCTATAAATAAAATTAATAGACACATATCATTAAAATTAACAAAACTAATAAGCAAAAAAAAGAGAATATAATCAAATAATAGAGGCAGAGAGAGAAAAGAACAAAAAAATAGGAGGGAGAGAGAGAGAGAGAGAGATGTCACAATCAGCATATAAAAGAAAAAAAGAAAATAAAATAAAAGTTGAAGAATAGAGTAGAAAAAGAAGATCGAAGAAGAACGAATGAAGAAGAAGATAGAAGTTGTACCTTGGATAACTGCAAGAGTAGTGACCATCGACGACTGACTATAGACGAGCGACGATTGACCAGCGAAGAGCGACCAGGTGTGCCCTACGAGTCTTTCTCTCACTCTTTTGTTCGATTCTAGATTACAAATTGATCTATTTTTGTTTTTTTACAAATTTACCCCCACAAAAGTTTCATAAATTATGAATTTCAGCTCGCGGTGTCTCAAATGTGTCTGGCTGCCAAAAAAAAAAAAAAAACCAGACACCTTCTATTGCTTGTCGGGCACGTGCCCACCATGTGTCCGACGTGTATCTGTGTCCGACACGTGTCTGACACTAATACGCAGCCTCGGAGAGGTGTCCGTGCTTCTTAGCATAGATACACACATATAAGAAATAAGAAAAGTTATACAATAGTTCTGGAATACCATGTGACCATATTCTCTCACCAATCACTATTCATTATGCCCCTTCATGTTCCTTAAAAACCAAACACAAATAATCAATACTCCACCTTCTCCACCAATCATACTACCATGGAGTAACACGTGGCCGTACTCCCGAACTATTGAATAATCACCCGAAATAAATAAATAATAAGATTGTTATAGGATCGGGATCGTAATGCGATTTTACATGATTTTGTGATTAAGATTGTAATCACTTTAAGATCCTAAATTTAAGATTTTAGTTTGATCCGGATCGTTTAGCCCAACTAGAATCGTACGATCCGGATTGGGCTTTTGATAACCATGTTCATGGGGGACATGTGCAAAATATATAATTTTTATATTTATTATATGACATAAGGATGAACAATTATTATATATCATATATATGAATATTTAATTCAAATATAATAATTTTTAGACTTTAAAAGAGGAGAACATGTACAAATTTATAGTATTTTTTTATTATTGGATTCTAAGATATTTTTTGCAAATTTGTGATGTGTTTTATTTGTATCTCAACAATAGATGTGTTCTCCAAGTCCAATTGTTTAAAGCGTGTTTGAGTCTAGAATTTTTCTGAAAATAGGATGTATTTCGTTGTGTATGAACTTTGATGAGAGTTGTGGCGTGAGGCGTGGCGTGTTTGTATTGGCGTGTCGGGGTCGGACACGGCACACCACCTTTTTAGAAGTGTCGGTATTTCTTTGATGGCCAGACCTTGGCTTTTTAGACCTTTATGCTTTTGCCATAGTTAGCAGATCTTAATTAGGAAAAGGTTGGCAATGACACTTTTGTGTTTTTATTTAATCATTTTATTTAATGATAAATGTAGATTTCCAAAACCGTCTTAGTCCTTACCATGCGGTCCTTATATGTGGATCCTTACTATGTTTAAATTATGTTGGGATTTTTTCAGTGGAATTTAATTTCATGTGTGAGCCACTTGAATAAAGACGTCTTGGTCCCTGAATGAGATAGGACTCATTTTTTCCGGGATATATATTTTGTTTTGCAGACTGTTGGAAGTCAAGTTCTCGTAAAGATTGTGAAGAATAAGCATGCCCCGCCTTTTAGAACTGCACAATTTGAGCTTGAGTTTGGCAAAGGGATATGTCAGGAAACTGAGCTCATAGAACTGGGATCCAAACACAATTTCATAACAAAGGGAGGTGCATTTTATAGTATGAACGGTCAGAGTTTTCGTGGCAAGGATGCTATCAAACAATACCTTGCTGCTAACCCAAGTGTCAAAGAGGAACTTATGATGAAGCTCCGGGAAAAGTTGCTCGACTCTGAGGAAGACAAGGGAAAGGAATCTGAGGCAGAGGCTATGGATGCCGGCCCTACAGAGCCAGTTGTTTCATCTGATACGACTGATGAAGAAGAAATATCTGCAGTTGAGGCATAAGACCGTCAATGACTATAAGATGTAAATGGGAAAATGTCCGTGTCTCAATGTCTTTGGGATCTCCTGATCATGTGGTGATGTTGGGGCGGCCTTCAATCTACGATTGCAGGCTTTCTGTGCCGACCCTTGGCATGATTTTCCTAAATGAGGGCGTTTAAAATTATATGTATATCTTGCATTGTTGTAGTACATGGAAGTTTTGAGTTAAAAAAGAACAATTTGGAAAAGTGCAGGTTCATTGTTCAGTTTCCTGTAATCATCCCCATTGCTAATTATAAGTTGTCAGCTGCATTTGGTATGTTGGTGGCATTGATCCTATTGTACCGTACAACTTCATGAAGCAAGAAATCAATGATGTGTTTTGTCCTATTTGTGCTTTTTTGTTCATTTGGTTAGCTAGTAACTATCAGCTGGTTTATTCAGGGAAGCTATTAAAATTTTCCATGGGTTTTCAGGTGCTGATCCTGCAAACTTGGTCAACGTATAGATGCTCTGAAAGCAGCAATGGATGGTTCTAAGGTAGTGAGCATGGTTGATATAGAGCTTGCACAGGACAAGATCATGATGGGAAGTGAGAGAAAATTAGCTGTGATGAATGGTTAAAAATGTATAATTATCTTATTATTTTTAATCATTACTGCACTCTTATTAATTTAATTCCCCAATTTTATTCTTAGGTGTGAGTTTAATGATCTATTTTTAATTTTTACAGAATAATTTGCAATTAGGATAAATGTTGGGGCTAAATGGCAATTAAAGAAAAAGGATGCCGCATTGAAAGCAAATTCTTGCCAGGAAAGAATTCAACATCACACGGCCAGTCAGACTATTGGAAGAATGATGCAAGCTGTTCTGTTCCAAAGATCCCAATTGGTTCATCTACGTCTAAGGTGCTGAAGAAGTGGAATAGTAAAATAAGGAATTGTTTTCATTGGGTGTATTGCATCAATTGGTTTATCACTATGGCAGTGATGTTATACTATAAATAGATGGATAGGTAGAAGACGAGGGGAGGAGGGAGAAGCATTCCCAAAAATTTAATTCATAATACATATTATTTGCTCTTTGTTTTTATGATATTCTAATTTTCTTTGTTAAGTTTATGGGTGAAATCCCAATGTTTTCTTTATAGACATTTTTTTGATTCAGTCATGGTTTTTAATGTCAGATTATTTTTAATTGATTGATTTATTTATTTGGGAAAAGTTTTTGTTCTGTATAATATCTTGTTCAATAGAAGCTTGATATTCCCTGCGAATTAAATAACTAAATTTTTATGGTGTAATCAATCAGTGAAAATAATTAATTTTTATCTGGAATAATCGTTTTTATCTTCCTATTGGAAATACTTTTTGTGTATGTTTCAATTGAGTTATATAAATTGAATCTAAAATATTTTAAAGAAAGCATTGGTAGAGGATCCTTGATGCCTTAGCACCCTTTTTATAATAACCTTATTTTATCTTTTAATTAATTATTTTTTCTCCAATTATTCAACCGTTTCAAAAATTCAAAACCATATTTTTCTTTACTTTATTTGAGTGGTCGGTAATTATTTTGAATAAACTGATTCTTGTGGATTCGACCTGAGACTCACCAAGTTATATTACTTCGCGACATTTTGTACTTGAGATTGCAATATAAAAGTGGCAACAAGTTGTGATCTATCAACTTTTAATTGTTACAGGTATTTGAAAGGTGAAAAGCTATACGAACTGGTGTTGATGTGACACAATTTTTCACTTATTATTTGTTATGTAGTAAAAAGTGGTAGGGTTGAACATAAAAATTGAAAAAATTGTAAACCAATCCCGTCTGGACCAAACCGCACAGGTTGGCTTAGTTTTCTCAATGCACGGTTCGGTTATGAGTTTTTAAATAGGCAAATTATATGTTATGGTTCGGTCCGTGATTTTATAGTTATGAATTGAACCGAACTGTTTAGATTTTATATATAATTTGTTACTGAATGTAAATACAAAAATATTTTATTAGTATCAAATCTATGTATATATACAAATTATAACTCTCTACTATTATAAATATATTATATTTTTGTATATTGATAGAATTAGTTTCAAACAGTTATGTAAACAATTCTTAGGTTGTGAGTAATATTTTGTGATCATATTGTGAATAATGATAATATTTTTAAAATTTGCAATGCCAAATTGAATTGAACCGTAGTTTAGTGGTTTGGTTTGGTTTGGATTGGTTTCAAGATTTTCATGAATTAGTTTGGTTTCAAATTTGATGAAACCGTAATTGGTCTCAGTTTACGGCTAAACTGAATCAATGTGAACTATGATCACCCCTAGAAAGTGGGACCAAAGTTTGATTCGGCCGAACACTCAATACTTTGTGCTGAGCACAAAGTGACTTCCCAAGTTTCATATTTATCACAACAAATAATGTGTAGAAGAAAACACCATGTAGCATATACTTGTTACATAAAATATTTTTAGACAAAGTATGATGCTTTAATTTTAGCATATATTGAATTCACAAGCACACTCATTTTAAGTGGATTTGTTTCATCTTCATGATAATCCATTTGGGGAGACAAAAATTGAATTGAATGCTTCTTTCTTGCCTTAGAACTATATCAAACTAGAAATAATTAAGGAATAATTAATGTTTCCTTGCTGAGTTCATGATCATAAACCATACTATACCATGATGTTAGAAAGCCTAGTTTTTTTTTTTTGTTGGTCATGTTTTCTAGTGTGTTTGTGATGTGTTCTGCCCCTGTTTACCTAGTACCCCTTTTTTTTTCGGTTGCTTTTGTTTTTCTTTGCATGTATGACGGAAGTTTTTCATCAGCTAGCTAAATTGTTAAAATTTAGTGGTAAGCACCACCACGTTAACTTTGATCAATAAGCTTACACTCGTTATATGGTCCTGACTACGGAAGCTTCTAAATACACTTACTGTATGCATTGTATGTCTTATACCTTAGAGAGAAATACCTTTATATGTGAATGTAGAGAGAAATTAAGTGTGTAGGCCTCGTTTGGGAACATAATATATTAGTAATATTTTGGTTTTTTAGCTAAAATATGAGGTAAAAAAATGTTTAGAATGACTTTTTGATTTTTTACGAAAATATGTGCAAAAAGTAGAGAGAAAATAAAATTTGACTTTTTGGTATAAATTATAAGCTTTTTGATTTTTTTAGTAACTTTTTGACTTTTGGTTAAAACACTCGCATGCCAAACGAGGCCTTAGAAGTTCCCTCAACTGCTCATGATTGGTCGCATAAAAAAAAAGTGAGGTTTAGGTTGTGTTTGAATTATAAATTTATGGATTTGGAAAGAAAAGGAAAAAAATGAATCAAATGTAGCTATATTTCATCATTTTTCCCTTTTCTTTTTAAAATTCATATTCAAATTTATAATCCAAACACAACATTAAAGTGTTGCTTTTTCACCTTCCAATGAGGAGGTGGAACAGGGAGTTGAGACACACACTATGCGTGCATATTATCAGTTATATTAATTTATCAAAAATCAATAAAATAAATAATAAATAGAGAGTATACAATTGAATATGGAAATCATGAATTGAGGTTAATGACAATTTGTTAATGCTGAGTTGTGGATTGTGGCTATAATTATAACTTATTAGGGTATGGGTATTGGAGTCCCAACTATTGAAGGAGATCACATGTGAGATAGTTATCAAATGAAATTAAAATTATTTTTTATGTTTTTGATTAATTAATGGATGCATGCTTCAAGGCACCAAATTTGTGTTGACATATTAATATAGTATAATAATGTAATAATCACCAAATTTAATATTGACATATTAATATAGTATATAGAAGTATATATGACCGACTATGAGTGTGTTGGAATCAAAATTAACGTGATGATTTGAGATTACTGAATAATTACTCTTTAAATAATGCACCAAATGAAATTTTTCATGCAATATGCCTGGCTAGCGAAATTGCCTATGACTGAAGGCATTTTATTATTTGAGAAATAATACTAATAGTTATATTTATTCAATCTAAACTCTCAACCATGCTATCGTACATTTTTCATATCTATTAAATTTATTTAATCTTAACTTTGACATGCTTCTGTTCTCTTGCGCTGATGATTCACCATAAATTAATCAAGCTTATTGTACTATTGTCACATGTCTTGATTTAGCCCAAATATTCTTAAAAAAGTAATTTGTTTTATTATATAGATTTTGGTCATAATGTCCTAGAAGAAAGGTAAGACTGCAAACCAAAGGCTGCGGCTTGAATTCTAGGTCTAGGGGGTAGTTTTCAAAAGTCTATTGATTTTGTTTTTCCTTCTCATAATTATCATTTTAAATTTTTATCTATGCCCCATGTGCTTTAATGTTTGTCCACACATCCATTCTTTGGGTCTAAAGTCTCTTGATTTTATTTATTAATTTATTTTCTAATTTTAAATTTGAAGTTAATCCATGTGCTTTAATTATGTTTGTCCACACATAATGTCACTATCTGTTTTTACCAATTGGATACTCTTTAATTTTTTTGTTTAATTAATCTTCTTCGAGTCTTGTTTGATAGGGACTTTTTAGTCTCTTTACAAAACTAATACTATATAAATTAGTTTCTAGGTACTTTCTGACCTGTTTCCTCTGTGCCAAACAATTCGTAGCATTGCTTTCTTGATGTTTACCCATTTCTAGGAAGCTACCTTGTTACATTTTTCTGCAGCTTCATTATCATTGATAGATAGAAATGCAAGTGGTTCGGTTTGATTAGGATTCAGAGATAATTTAGTATTAAAATGAATCAAATTTTTTGGTTTTGATAGTTGAGGAACTGAAACTGATTGCATATATTATGATCGATTTTGTCCGTTTAGCGTAAATAATGGATTCATAAAAGATTTTAAAAGTTACCTAAAAATATATAGAATTTCATGACCAAAAATAAATGAAAAGTGATGGATGAGAATGCTCGATAAATATCTCCTCTCTTAACTTCTATTGTAAAATATGTAGCATTAGAGATTTACCTTCTAACGCTTAAAAAAAATTAGAATATAAAAAATATTACATCAGTGCAAAAGCCAACCAAAAACTAAAATTTTGGTCAATTTGAAACACTCGGTTTGGTTTCATTAATATTGTTTTATAACCCTAATACTGTGTTTGGTTAGGGGATTTGAGGAAGAATTTGGAAGGAAAATGGAAAAGGTAGGTAAAATGTATGTTTTACCTAGTTTCACACACATTTTTCGTTTCCGTTTCCTTTCCCAAATCTCCCAACCAAACACAACATAAATGTTGATATTTTGGAAAATTGTGTTGCAATGTGAATAACTCAAAATATGCCATAATTTTTACATGCGTCACAAAATTTACATTTGAAATTTTTTTTTTAATTATTTTAAATTGTCTTGATGGGAACACAATTTCATTCAAATGATAGGGAGAGAGTGAGAATATTTTGAATATTGAAATCTCAGTTTCTAGAAGTGGGGTACACTGTTTTGAATTTGAAATATTTTTTTAGAACATGGCAAGATACAAGGTATAGAGATTTTTAAAGTTAAAGAAAGCAAAAATTTGAAAAAGTAAATTGGGAATTGATAGGTGTTGAATGGTGGTTTACCTTTGCTATTGGATTGGAGATTCGATTTGTTTGTGTGTGCATGATTGTGTGAATAATGCAAATATGTAGGACGTAGGGGCTCAAAAAACTAATTAATGCATCGTTGATTTTGGTAAAAGAATATTTATTGGGAGAAGTATTTTTTAAGTTTGGTTACGACTTTGTGAATAATGATGCTGGAGATTGTGAGGTTTCAGCGATTGCTTTCTGTATTTTTGAAGGAGAGTTTTCGTTGGTGAGATTTAGCAATTGATTTTGTAGTTTTTTTTTTTTTAATTTTTTTTTAAGAATTTAAAAAAAAATTGAAGCATTTCGTAATTTCTAAAAAAATTACTTTTTATATGAAGGGGTTTGTGTGTGGGAAATTCTATTTCCATATATCTAACTAGTATATCACCCGTGTTATGTACGGATTGTATTTCACCACTTTGTGATTTAAAATTTTGATAGATATACATCAAAAAAATAGATAATTATATTATTAAATCAAAATTCAAATTTAGATATTGTTATATCTTTTTGAAATTCATATCTAAATTTTATCTTCTTTATTTTGTGTGGTTTTTATTTTATTTTTTTTCAATTTATTTTAGATGAAGTATTTAAATTTAAAATTGGATATTGATATGCAAAATAAATATTTTAACTGAATAAATAAAAATCAAATTTATTAATTTTATCTGTTTGTATATTTAATTTTTTAGTTTTTTTTTTTTTTTTTTTGTTATGTTATAATATAATATATAAGATATAAATAGATATTCACAACTTTCATGAAAAATATTATCTTACTTTTTGGGGAAGAGAGAAGGCAAGCAAGTTTTAATATTTTTTTGGAAATCGGTGAGAGAGATTAAGATGGAGAGATTATGAAATATTTTTGTTATCTTTCCATTTGAAATTCATAAATTAAAGGATAATTATTATTTCTAAAATAATTAAATAAATAAATCAACCAATAGTTTTTTTAAATCTATTTTATAAATTGAAAAATCAATAATTTTAGAAAATTGATTAATTTGTTTTATTAAGCGATTTAAAATTTTGATAGATATACATCAAAAAATAGATAATTATATTATTAAATCAAAATTCAAATTTAGATATTGTTATATCTTTTTTGAGATCCATATCTAAATTCTTATCTTCTTTATTTTTGTGTGGGTTTTTAATTTTTTTAAAATTTAATTTATCTATAGTTTCTATTTGTTTTTAATTATTATTATTTAGGTAAATTATGATGCGAGTTAAATATGTGATAGATATGTGAGTTTTATTGATTTAAAATATGATAGTGGAGATGTTTTCAAATCATATTTGTTTAGATAGACTTTATAGATTTTTAAAATTTAAAATTGGATATTGAGAGAGGCAAAACAAATATTTTAACTGAATAAATAAAATTTTAATTTATTAATTTTATCTGTTTGTATATCTGATTTTTAATTTTTTTTTGTTATGTTATAATATAATATATAAGATATAAACAGATACCCACAATTTTCATGAAAAATATTATCTGATTTTTTGGATGAGAGAAAATGAATACAAGTTTTAATTTTTTTTTAAAAAAAAAAATTAGTGAGAGAGATTATGAAATATTTTTGTTATCTTCCCATTATTATTTCTAAAATTATGAAATATATCAGCCAATAGGGTTTTTTTAATCTATTTTATAAATTGGAAAATCAATAATTTTAGAATGAGAGTTTGGAACTCTTAGGAAATTTCTCATTAGAAACCCCATTTTTCTTATATAATATATAGATATAGATATTTATATTTGTTTTAGATTTTTTTTAATATACAAATTATTTTTTTAAAATTTTTTTATAAAAATAATTTAACAATTCTATCACTAATCATAGTATATGAGATCTATATCTAAATTCTTATCTTCTTTATTTTTGTGTGGTTTCTATTTTATTTTATTTTTTAAATTTATTTAAGATGGAGTTGTGATTTTTATTTTTTATTTTTATTTATCTAAGGTTTCTATTTGTTTTTAATTATTATTATTTAGGTAAGTTATGATGTGAGCTAGATATGTGATAGACATATGAGTTTTATTGATTTAAAGTATGATGGTGTGAGATATATTAAATTTGTTTAGATAGACTTCAAAGATTTTTAAAATTGGATATTGAGAGGCAAAAGAAAAATTTTAATTGAATAAATAAAAATCATATTTATTAATTTTATCTGTTTGTATATCTGATTTTTAATTTTTTTTTTTGTTATGTTATAATATAATATATAAGATATAAATAGATATCTACAATTCTCATGAAAAATATTATTCAATTTTTTGAGAGAGAGAAAAGGAAGGAAAATTTTAATATTTTCTTTTGGAAATTGATGAGAGAAATTAGAATGAAGAGATTATGAAATATTTTTGTTATCTTTCCATTTGAAATCCATAAATTAAGGGATAATTATTATTTTCAAAATAATTAAATAGGTCTGGGAGAAGTTGAAAAGGGGAAATAATTATTATTTCTAAATTAATTAAATAGGTATGAGAGAAGTTAAAAAGGGTGTTGTATAGGAGGTCAAAAAGGTTTGAGAGAAGTCAATAAGTGCTAAGATTTTTTTTTTTTGAATCAAAAAATTAAGAAATTAGGATTGAGACATTGGAGCTCTCACAAGGCTTGTGGGTTAAAAATCCCATTTTTCTTATATAATACTAGCATATCACATGTGCCATGCACGGATTGCGTTTATAATTATCTATATATGTGAATTATGATTTTTAAATGTCTTATTTTTTTTCCTTTTTTATATTATATTAAAGTTTTTATTTTGATAATAATCATATGTATTGGACTTTTCAAGGAATTAAATGTCTTTTTTATTATATATTTATTTAAAGTTTAATATTTTGATAATAATCATATGTGTTGGACTTTTTCAAGAATTTTTTTTATACTTGTTCTTAATACATTAAAGTGTTATTATGAGGGATAATAATCATGTGTTGGGACTTTTCAAGGAATTCATATGTGTTGGATTTCAAAGAATTTTTTTTATACTTGTTCATAATGCATTAAAGTGTTATTATGAGGGTAAGACTTGGGAGTTGAGAGAAGTTAATAAATGCTAAGAATTTTTTTTAAATCAAAAAATTAGGAAATTTAGATTGGGAGATTGGAGCTTCCACAAGATTTGGGGTTAAAAACCCCATTTTATTTAATATATAGTATAGATACTAGCCTATCACCCGTCCTATGCACGGGATAATTATAAATTATACATGGGAGAAGTTGAAAGGATACTACAGTAACTATACATAGATTGTATCTATAATTATTGTATGATGGGATTTAAATGCTGATTAGGGATTTTGTCCAAATCAATAAATGCAGGCATGTGGAAAAAGATGTGGATTAAAAAATTTAATAAATGCTGATCAGGAGATTTTGACCAAATCAATAAATGCTGAGATTTTTTTTAAAAAAAAATAAAAAATTTAGAAAATTCAGATTGGGATATTGAAGCTCTCACGGGCCTTGGGGGTTAAAACTCCCTTTGCTTAATATATAGTAAGATAATATATATATATATATATATATAGATTATAAGATGAGAGAAATAAAGTGTTATCTATTATATGGAGGAGATCTTATAAAAAATACATGTAGACATGAATGGCCTCCTATTTTATTGTGTTTACAATTATCCATATATGTGAATTGTGAATTGTGATTTTAAATATTTTTTTTTAAATATCTTTTTTTTTTCTTTTATATATATTAAAGTTTAATATTTTGATAATAATCATATGTGGACTTTTCAAAAATTAAATGTCTTTTTTTTTATTATATTATATTAAAGTTTAATATTTTGATAATAATCATATGTGTTGGACTTTTCAAGAAATTTTTTTTATGTTTGTTTTTAATGCATTAAAGTGTTATTATGAGGATAATAATTATATGTGTTGGGACTTTTCAAAGAATTCATATGTGTTGGATTTCAAAGAATTTTTTTTTATGCTTGTTCTTAATGTATTAAAGTATTATTATGAGGATAAGACTTGGGAGTTGGGAGATGTTAATAAATGCTAAGATTTTTTTTTTTTAAATCAAAAAATTTAGATTGGGAGATTGGAGCTCCACAAGACTTGGGGTTAAAAACTCCCTTTTGCTTAATATATAGTATAGATAGATAGATATAGATATAGATAATATAATATAGATAGATAGATATGTTGAAATTTTCAAGGAATTTTGTTTATGCTGGTCTTTAATGCATTAAAGTTTAATTATGATAGGGTTTTGATCAAATCTCTCAAAAGGCATGGGGATTGGGAGAAATTAATAAGTGCTGAGGTTTTTTTTTTTAAATCAAAAAATTAGAAAATTAGGATTGGGATATTGGAGCTCCCACAAGGCTTGGGCTAAAAAACCCCATTTTCCTTAGGGGAAATTACCCATAGATCCCATGTAAACATGTGGTCTCCATTTAATCCCAAAACTTTTTCACTACACCCAAAAGTCCTTTTCTCTCTCTCTCTCTCTCCTTTTTGCTTCCCTTCCTCTCTCGTTTTTTTTTTCTGCATTTTTATCTCATCGTGTTTGTCATGGAAGACGACCACCGGTGATCATGTCTTTTTCCATTGATCGGGGTTCATTGATAACCACCAACCATCGAAATCAACTCCGACGAAGAAGATGATATATTTTCCGAAGAAGATGAGTGGATCTACTTAGATCTGATGTAGATCTACTCAGATTACATCAGATCTGAGTAAATCTACACAGATTTGGCTAGATCTAAACAAAAATAGTTACCGGAGTACAATCCTCTCCCTACATCCGTCTTTCCCCTTCGATCTCTTTTTTTTTTTTTTCTCTCTCTGCTATACACTTCTGTTTTTCTCTGTTCTAATGGAGAAAATTGTCTAATTCTGAACAAGTAGTTTTCGAGTTTTAGTTACAGGCGGTGAAAACTGTAAAATTTTGCAGTTTCAAATTTTTTTTGGTGCTGGAATGAATCATGGTTTTAAAACTGTAAAATTTTACAGTTTCATAACATGTTTTTCAGTTTGATTAATAAAGATAAATGCTTAATATATTTTTAACATTTTACAGTTTCAAAAACTTACTTTTCAGTTTGATCACTATTTAGAGATTATTTACTTGAACCTTACAAAAATTGAAAAATAACATATGTTTTCCCCATTGTTGCTGTTTTTTGTTGTTTCATTTTTTTCCTTTAGTTTATCATATTTTAGCACATTTTGCTATGTTTTTTTGCTATAATTGATCCATTTATTTATTTTTTTTTTTCCGGCAATATTCTAAGACATTCCGTGAGTCTCCATGATGTTCTTAACGTCCAGTGAACGTTCTGAACATTCGGCGACTTCTTTAACGTTTTTAACACCCGGCGAACTTCCGGCGAAACTCCAGCGACTTTCCGGTGATACTCCGGCGACTTCTCGGCGATGTTGAACTTCGACTAGTCTCCAGCGACCAGTTAGTAAGATGTGAACAGTGTCTGTAATTTTTTTTTTAAAAAAAAAGGATTTTTTGGTAACAATTAAAATGTTTGGACTTATTGGTGCAAGTATTTTGTTTTGATTAGCTGGGTTTTGAACTTAGTACATGGACTTATCAGTTAAGTTCCCATCCTTATATAATACTAGCCTATCACCCGTGCTATGCACGGGATAATTATAGATATTTATATTTGTTTTAATTTTTTTAAATATAATTAAATACATGGGGTTTGACGGAGGAGTTTGAAAGAATTTTAATAAGTGTTTATTTATTTGTTTTTTCAAAAAACAACAAAAAAATTAAGAGGGAAAAAAATTAAGAGCCATTTACATAATAATTACATGGGTCTCTTGGGGATGTAAAAAGTAAGGAAATTAGGATTTCATTTATTGCGTTATTCAAGGTGTAATTATTATAATCTTTGAAACCAATCACCAAGTCAATTTATTTTTTTTAATATATAAATTAAATACATGGGTTTGACCGAGGAGTTTGAAAGAATTTAATAAGTGTATTATTTGTTTTTTTCAAAAAACAAAACAAAAAAATTAAGAGGGAAAAAAATTAAGAGCCATTTACACAAATAATTACATGGGTCTCTTGGGGATGTAAAAAGTAAGGAAATTAGGATTTCATTTATTGCGTTATTCAATAGTGTAATTATTATAATCTTTGAACCAATCACCAAGTCAATTTTTTTTTTAAAAAAAATTAAAAAAATTAGGAAATTAGGATTGGCATGTTGGAGCTTCCATAAGCCTTGGGTTTTAAAAGACCCTTTTGCTTAATATATAGATTATCTCAGTGCACACATTTAATAAAATAATATTTTAATAGTAATTATATTTTAAATTAAAATGACCATAATGGACATCCACTAGCACCATAATATTATATGAAAATATTTTTTGTATTCATCTTTTAAAAATAAAAAAAATCTCAATGAACACTTTTTAAGTTAAAAAAAAACTAAATTCTAATTTTTTCACTGTTGTCATTTTGCTTGCTACATATTACTCTATAGTCCTCTATTGCTGCCAAATCAAATACTCTCATAACTCTCATATTACTTTAATCTCTAGATTTATACTCTATTAGTGATGAAAATATTAGTTTTTTTCGTGCAATTTTTTTTTCTTTTGCGATTTTTAGTCGGATAACCAGTACCAAATTATTTCATTATATTCGGATATCAACTGCCAAATTATTTCATTATATTTGAACATCAACTGTCGAAAGTTTTTATTATTTTTTTTTAGGACAAATTTGTTGAACTAATCACTTTTATTCGGAAGTTAAGTTTCAAATTAAATGTATAATTTCAAATAACCAGTGCCGAAATCCCCAAACTGAAAAACGTAAAAAAAGAAAAAAAAAAGGGTTGAGTGGTGTGTGCACAATGATTATGAGTGAAGAGTATAATTGTAACTTTCAGTATGTGAATTGAAAAAATTAATTAATAATCAAATTAATAAATGTGTGTATTGAGAAAAAATGTGCACTGAAATAATTACCTGTGTGGAAATAAAATTTCCCATTTGTGTGTCTTTTAAACTTTTGCTTTTTGATGAGAAATTACCATACTATTTTTGTAGTATTGTGAACCCTTGTTAACATAACTAAATGAACAACCTCAAGGGGTTTGACCTAGCTTGGGGTCTGAGGTCTGCATCGTGAAGTATTAGATTCAATACTCACTAATTGCAATAAGTTTCTTAGGGTGTTGTATGTGATTGGTCTATTGGAATTAGTTGAACTACGCGTAAACTGATTCGGACATCCGATATTAAAATAATAATAAAAAAAAACCCAAACTAGACATAGCAAAAATTTTCAATGTCTAGAGGGTAAAATTGTCTTTAACAATTCTATTGGCATTTCTTCTCTTTTTTAAAAAGAAAAGTTGCTTATTTTTAACCTAACCAAAAATATATATTGTACCTTCAACATTTCTTCATCTATAAAGCTTGCTTATTTAAAGATTGTTAAACAGATTTTGAAATGCAAATTCCGATCAAGTAAATCAGTCATAATTAATAATTGATTAAGCTTGTTGTATTTTCACATTCACTGAATGTTACCCTTATATTCAACCAACTCTAACAATAAATAAACCTCATGTTACGTTGAATAATACAAAAAAATATTGGGGCTATAACATCACAATCATCCATGTATATGTCTTTTTTAGCGTACCACTCGGTTAATTGAACTAAGCTTAATTTTACGCTACCACTTTTTTATGACCATATCCAAAAAATCTAAGAGTCGTATCAATAAGATTAACTATAATGTCATAATACTAATAGTATTTAAGATAGTGTCATTGATTTAGAAACTTTGATTATTCTATTCAAAAACATCAATTGAATATTTCAACAAGAATTGAGGAAAACTTCTTGAGATAGACATTATCGATACCATTGAAAGCATAGAAATGTTTGAACATATATTTACGTAAATAGCATATGCAATCATATGGAATCGTTGCCTGCTTTACTTTTTATTAAAGAATTAAAAATGAAAATTTGGAGGAAAAAAATGATAAAATGGATAGGCTAGTGCTATTTACACTCATGTTTTGGATCAAAACAATTTTTTATTAGAAGTAAAAAGACAATAATGTCCCTAATGATTTTCAATTAGAAATTGAAGGAAGGGCATGCTTGTCTTTTCACTGCCCAATCAATGAATAAGGCCTCAAGACAGTGTGGCCCCTTTCTCTCATGGATTAGGTGGATTCTTTAAATTAGGGACTAATCATAGTTTTGAACAAAAATAGATTAAGTCTTCTATTAAGGCAGTGACGGTCAAAACCGTCGTCTCCAAGCCCTATTCTCTTGATTCGAAGAAAAGGAGAGAGAAGAATTGTTCATCCAAAGATTAAATAATGATCCTATTTGATGGAGTTTTTGATTAGTTTAAAGTTGATAATTTCAATACAGAAGATAAAAATATTTATTTTTTTAACTTATTAATAGTTAGCTTTTTCTTATTAAAGTTGTTTTTGTCTCATAAACTAATTTTGAAAGTTATACCAATTATTTGGTCGGACTTTTAATATTAAAAGATGCACACATATCTTAAATGGTATCAAACGAGGTATAGACTCCTAAAAATTGATGTGGTCAAATGTTTTAATTTGCATAGAAAAATTAAAGTATGCTTGTGACATAATTCTCAATATGTAATAAAAATTTTAACTTTTGATACTGTTATTTATTAGTATATGTTACTTGACATCTGTCAATATATGTGATTATATTGTTTCAATTTAAAAGTATGATATGTATAATTTTCATCATTCATATGAAGAAGGAATAATCCATAGATTAATGAGGTGCATGAAAGCAACCTTGATTTGGTGGGTGAGGTTGAGAAAATAGATTTTTTGTTTTGAAATTGGACCAATTTGAATGAATCTATCGACCTTTCTTTGTTGGATACTTTCTTCATGGTCTACTAGTCAACAAGGGCGACACATAAAAGTCATACAATTAGAAAATATGATTATTGATGTGTTGGCACTCCATGGGAATTGGTAGAGCTTCAACCCAATCAATGGACTTCTTTCACTTGCACAGAACGTTTTTATTTTATTTTATTTATTTATTCTAAAATCCATGAATTAGAGTAAGATGGCTAGTGAAGGTTTAGTGTAGTTTATCGAGCAAATTATTAATGTAAAAGATAGATTGATCAAGATTAGCAATTACATGATGAGAGCACATTTGCTTAAAAAATAAAAAGATGGTAACAAGTTTTATTTTTGAGATTGTTTACTTTTAAAGACAAAAGTGATCTAATTAAGTTATTATCGATATATAATCAATTTAATTTTTTTTTTTTATATATGAATCATCTATTTGGTGAGCTTTACAAAATGACAGTTTAGATCATTAATATAGGCCCGAAGTCGACCCATAGTCTCCTAATTGAATGCTGGAGAGAAGTCTATCTCATTTCGAAATGCGATCATATAATTAAAAATGTATAGAAAGAAATTAAAAATTTTCTGTGCCTTTCAATTAGGGACACTATCATAAATTTCTCTTTATCTACTTATATATTCCAGTTAATCTAAATCATTTTCTTATGTTCCAATAAGTTCTATATGTGACATAGTTACCAAAATATCTCTAATAATAATATTCACATTGACAGTGTGAATTTTACGTGATGTGAACATTCACACGTTAATGTGAATATTCATATTGTAAAATATGAATGTTCACATCACTAAATTGCCAACCGTTTAAAAAATATTTGTAAGGATAAAATTATTCATAAAATACTTTAAATATGAGTATTAGAATTTGATGAATTAAATGTCTAAATAATAGGATTTATTGGAATATAAAAATATGTTATGGATTAATTGGGATACAAATACTTAAAAAAAAAAAATTCTTAATAAATCTCCCTTTTAATTATGTTATCACAACTCAAAAAGGAAATCATATATTTGTGGAATTAATCTATTTCCCATAAGCAAAGTATACATTGCTTTATCTATTGATCACTGTCAAAAATGTGCAAACCAAGTCACACTGACTTGGTTGATGAAACTCATCACAATAGTACAAGATTGTGATTTCTAATGATCAAATGGCGGGAAAATGGTGAACCACCATTGGCTACGTTATGGTGCCGTCACAAAATGAGTAATGCTATACTTATCATTTTTAATATATCACCTCATTTGTTAACGTATTATTAGAGATAAACATGAATAGTGAGATCTATTATATTAATGATGTGTTAATACATGAAGTGGTATATTAAAGATGATATATTGTTATAAAATTCCTCTCCCTCTTCTTGTAGTACAGGTGTCAAGTGCTGGATGGGTCCAACTGTCACTGTGCCAGGTCAGCAACCACCCTTCTCACGGCTTCTTGGAAGGAAGACTCATCCCAATCACCTCCCTGTACACAAAAGAAGAAATTAATAAAAAAGATTCAAATATTATAATTTGTCACTACTTGTCTCCTTCCTTGTAATTTCCAACATTCAATATACGATTACAAAATTGAAAATGAAATCTACATATTTAATAAATTTCACCTCATATAAATAAAAAATATGTTTAATTTATATTTAATAAATTTCACATCATATAAAAAAAATAAAAAATTATGTTTAATTTTATAATTGAATTCTATGTGTTTAAAATTTTTCATATGCATTAAGTCGCCAAAAATGATTACATGAATGAATAAAACTCCAAAGTTGATTACTTTACTAAAAAGTAAATTAATTTAAAAAACTAATACAACCACCCATTATTGAAGGGAATGTCGAAATAAAAACAAGAGTTCATCATTTGAAGGGCCTACCATCATTGTAAACTAGTTTCTTTTCTTTTCTTTTTAGCTTATATGAACAACATAAATTAATTGTTCCATTAATTTTTTAAAAATTTATTTGCTATGGAGAGAAAAAATAGTATGAAAGTGTTCAGAAAATAAAATCTCTGAACCAGATTCATTCTGAATCTATTTATTGTCCACTTTTCAAACTTCTTTTCTACCTCCATAGCCTTTTACATTTCAAAAGGGTCTTTGCTACTTTTCTTTTTTTCTTCTCAAAAAACAAAAAAAAACTTGTACCCTATTACTGTACTGCATGTTTGTTGTTTGTTGTTGTTGGTTAGACTAGTTTGCTGTTCAAATGTGAAAATTCCATTGTGTACTATTCTTAGAATTATATGCATACTCTTTCTTGTCCTATTGAAGTGTTTGGCTATTGTGCAATGCTACCCAACTTAACAAATTCTACAAACATTTTTAATTTATTAACGTGACACTTATCATATTATTATAGTGGTCCCATTTTAGATGTATGTCATATCAATAAATAAATAATAATAATAATAATAACTTATTTTGCTTGTGTGCTATGCTTAGAATACCATGTGTGGCTCTACTATAATAAAATTGTTGAAGGTAATATACAACAGTAACAAAAAATCAATGACATATAACACTTTTTTAGGCATTTACATATACAAGCTTGTCTTACATACCTCAATTCTTAATCTCAACACGGCATGATTGATCGAATTTGTTTCTACCACCCTTGTATCTGCTTTGACCGAGATCAAATTGACATTCTTAATTTGCTTCAAAAACTCCATGATCCGAATCACCAAATCCAACATGTTGCAATCTCTTCTCACAATCACTTGCAAGTCTATGATTCTTGATTCTGATGTTAGTTCAGCTACATTTGTGATTTGAACATCTAACCTTTGATTTGATGATGATGAAGAGGGCACACTCACTTCTTCATTTGCTTCTCTTGGAGGCAAAATCTGTGCCTCCAAGCTCTGAGTCCTTCTAGTGAGCTCTGCAACTTGAGCTTTCAAAGATGTCAAGTACTCAGTGGTGCCAGCAAGCACTGATGCCTTGTCCTTCTGTACAATTTAAATGAAAAATTCACATTAGTGTTTGGATAATAATATGGTGTGTCTCATTGTTGACATATCGGGTATTACGTATTAGTCTTTTGGCTTTCTGATACTGGTTCGACTGCTATGAAGAAAAATAAAATTTTACGCTTGATGATTTAAATTTTTTTATGTCAGTCACTTCATTCTTGATAGGAAACATTAATTTGGTGTAGTCTAGTTTGAAACTTGAGACATGAATTGGAGGCTCTAGATGGGTCTATGGTTAACTCTGGACCCATTTTGGTGATCAAACTGTTAACTTATAGGGTCTATTGAGTAGATCATCTATGTAAAAAATTAGATTGATCGGATATGATGGTTACATGATTGAATCACAATTCTCTTAAAAAGAATGAACAGTATATTTTTGAAATTACAGTTGCTGTTCATTTTTTTAAGACAAATGTGTTCCGATCATTTAGTTACCGATATCCGATCAATCAGATTTGTTGCATGGATGATCTGCACAATAAGCTTTACAAGATGAATAATTTAAATTACTAAAACAAATCTAGATTGAGTTCGTAATCCTAAACAAAACCCCTCTAGTTCGATTAACGGGCAGGAGAAAAGCCCAATCCTAAAATCTTGCCAGGTATGAATTACTGATTTATGATCGAAAATATTTAGTGCAATTTCGAGTTGTAAGTATATGGAGAGAATAATATATACAAACCAAAAGAAATATACAAAATTAATATATAGAAGGCTGTGGTTGTATTAAGATTTATGATTTTAAAACAAAGTATCTATTTAAATTACATTTAATTATAAAAGTACTACTTTCACATTATTCTCGTTTCAAATTTTGTATATATAAAAAAAAGAAAAAAAAAGAAGCAGTATGCATAAAATTTATATAAATAATATATACAGTAGTACCTTTGTTCCGGGAGGAAGTAGTGATCTCAAGGCCTGAAAGCTATCATTGAGCTTCTCTCTCCTCTTCCTCTCTGAGATCATGTGGTGTAACTGAGTGCTTGTGGGTCTGGTTCCTTGCACTCTCTCTTGAATTTTCATCAAACTCAATGTTCTAAAGAAAGAAATTGCTCTTTTCTGCAAAGTCTGCCTTCGAGCTCTAGCCGTCAAAGGTGTTGAAGCTCCCAAACTCGATCTATAACTCTTAAACGCGCCGGTCTTTTGGCTCAACGGGTAATTTGGAGGCACAGTTTGTGGCAGTCGTTGATGTGACGAAGAAGAAGAAGATGGAGAAGTAGAAGAAGATATAACTGTGAGGAATGCTTTCGCCATTGCTGAAGCTTCGTTGCTTTCTTGTTGTGATGGGAATTGAGGGTTTAGGATGTGGCTAAAAGCTTGTGTGGTATGTTCAACTTCAAGGGGACTAATCGATGAAGTCGATATTGGCCTCAGTGCTTGTTCGATATTTGATTCCATGGGTGGTTCTGGAAGATAGGATGTGCTTGGGATGTTGAAGAGGAAAGGAGAGGGCTCGGGGCTGTCTGTGGAGAGCGATCGTAAGGACGATGAAGATGATGAAGGGCGGTTTTGATCGGTTGGATGGGGAGGAAGCTCTATGGGCGGCCGCGCTGGGCGGGAGAAATCTTCTGGGAACCAGTTCTTCATCTCCATTTCCAAGTTCATCTGTGAAAACCAAAATTAGTAAGAATTTCAAGTGCATTTTGAGTCGTGTTAAATTTCAAGAGATGAATCAATATCATTCACCATATAAATATATTAGCAGTTGAACCGATTGTATTAGTAGTATCAACTATCAATCAAATGACTATGAATTGACATGTATTGGGAATCGGCTTATATCTACGAGAGTTTCAAAAGATGAATCTACAAATTAGACATGTTGAGAAAAATGTGATGTAGGGTGACTTACTTGAGGATCATTAGACATGCCAAGCTCAATCTCTCCAGTCATGCACCCCATAAATATAGCAGTCTGTAAAGACAAATCATATCATGAGATCACATTTTTTTACAATTATATATGGCTCAAGAACAAAACACTTTTGATTGTTGTTGAACACACAAACCTTGATCCTAGCTTCCTGAAACAATCAAACACAAAAAAGTACACCAAGTTAGCCAAACTTCTCTCATCGTGTCGTCATTGTTATAACTTACAGTTTTGTTACAAATACAGAAACTAAAACAAAATAAAATTAAGAATTATTATGTGTTCGATTTTGTGATTTCAATTAAGCATATATCCGCCATTACCCGATAGAATTGCAATTGTACATCGACAGAGGCTAGGCCTTGAAGTTCCAATTCCTTGAGCTCCATGTAGTGAAGACCATTCTTGAAAACACGTCCTGGAACCCGGCTGAAACAACAAAAACACCAATGCATTTTACAATGCATATATATGTAACTATAGAAAACAATTTAATTTGTTGTTTTACTAACTGATTGTCCTCAAGATTTGTGTCATACCCGTTTTGAAAATTGAATATCCGTTGTCGATACTCATCGAAGAGCCTCCGTGCAACACTTCCTGAGGAGGAGCTGGGTTGTTTGTTCTCTTCATTGTGAAATCCATCCATGGAGATCAAACAGCTGTGAAGATCATCATCCTCAAACCGTAAGTGAAAAAATTGTATATACATCATGTGTTCTAAATAAAAAGAATCAGGGTTAGGCATCAATATGAGCATTACAATTATATATCAGCTAATATCAAATAGTATTGACTGATATATATCAGTATCAGAAATTCGAAATCCCAATACATAATCGTGATATGCATGCATATACATATATTATGGAGAGAGAGAGAGAGAGTACTGGGATGGTTGGGGGACATATAACCAGAGGCAAATGTAAGTGAAGCCAAAAGAGTGGACTATGTCTTGGAGAAATCTGGCACGGGCTCCATCATCAAGGTGGAAGATGGAGTCCATGGCAATTGCTAGGACTGTTGCTGCATGAGAGCCCTTTGGATCTCTTTCTTTCTCCTTATTACATATACTAATATCAACTATAGAGAGAGAGAGAGAGAGAGAGAGAGAGAGAGAGAGAGAGACTTGGAAGCTAAATAAATGAACTTGTCTATATGGGGAGAGGACAGGGTCTTTGGAGTTTAGATCATAGGTCAGGCTTCTACTATTATAAAGCTCTGCTATAGAGAGAGAGAGAGAGAGAGAGAGAGTCTTGAAAAGTAGAAAGGGGAGGTGAGGTGAGGTGAAGATCCAACCAATGAAAGGAAGTTGTCAAGGGGAGAGTAAGAGGGTAGGGTCTTTTTGGAGTTTAGATAATGATTTGGTGTATAAGAATCAAGCTCTGCTAGAGGGAGGAGAGAGTGAGGGTCTTGAAAGTAGAAAGGGGAGGTAAAAGATGACCATGGAAGGAAGTTGTAATGTATACCCCACCTGCTTCGTGTTTGGTGGGGGGAGAGTGAGAGAGAGATGTTTGGGAAATGGGAGCTTGAAAAGTAGTAAAGTTGAGAGAACAGTTCGTTTTGGGGATTCTTATACATACACAATACACATATATATTTCCCCATAAAATATTGTATTTCATTTATATATATTTAAAGTTAAAAGCGTTCACATTATAATTGACAAAAACAACTGTTTGGAAAAGTAATTCATTGGTTTTGGGCACAATTACTTGGTGCTTCAAGTGTGTTTTGATTAGTAGAGAGAATTGTGTTTACGATTTTGCATTGGATGATTAAAAAATATGAAGAAGCATGAGAATTTATAATTGGCCAAGGGTATGGCCACCTAATATCTCTAAACAAGCCAATAATTTTTTAGTTGTTTGAGTATGTGAAGCTCACTTGTGGCTAATTTTTGGATAATTTGAATCATTTATTTTATTGGAACTATTATATTATTTATAAGAAAAATTAAGTTGATTTGATAATTATAGTATTTTTATTTTATTCTGTTTATTTAAAAAAAAATGAATGACAAATGTATTTTTAAAAATAAATTATTATTTTTTTGAAGACAAACATGATATAATAAAAAATTTATGATTATTGGATCAATGTAAATTTTTTTACGAATAATATACATAGAGTGCTCTATAAAATGAACAACTTGAATCATCAAAACATGACATATGGTGGGTCACATGAGCCCAAACAGTTTTAATGAATTCAAATTTAAATTTAAACTTAAGAGAAGTAAGATTCAATAAATAAAAAAACTTATTATAAAGTATATGAGAAATTATGATCCTTTCATTTAAAAACATAATTATATCCATCATTTCCAAAATAATTTACAAAAATATGTTATTGTCTTTTTCCTGTAATAAATTATGTATAAGAAATTTGATAGTTTACCATTTTCCCACTACAAAAATATTCTAAAAAAATTACTCAAAAAAATATTCTAGAAAATTATTATTTTCTAATAAAAGTTCCTCAAAAAATATATATATCTGGTGGATCACATTCATTTTGTTTATAGCTCACATTCCACTAATTTTAAAAATTCACCATGCATTTTAAAATAATTTTTGAAATAAATATTCATGATAGATAACATTTTTCTAAGATTCTTGTAATAAATAATTGTAATCATCAAATATTGGTGTTGTAAAAATACCATCACCACCTCATTTTATATAAATCTTTATCTATTGCATACTTCAATATTTGCCATATACTATTTTGGAGAAAAAATAGGACATTGAAAAGTAAGAGAGAGAGAGAGAGAGAGAGGGCAATCAGCCAGCCAAGAAGAGGTTGGAAAAGTAATGGTCAAAGTCCACCCTTGCGAGGATTTTGAAAACAGTCAAGGGAGGAAGGCCATCTGTCCCTTTCTCTTTCCCTTAATTTTTTTTATTTTTTTTCTATTCTATTTTATTTTATTTCAATTTTTTTTTTTTGCTTTCATATTACCCTTTTTGCTCCACGTTAAGTAATCCAACTAGATTTGTTTTTAAGAATACTTATTTGGTTCAGTGGTATTAACTAAACAACTTCAGTTGGAAGGTCAAATGTTCATGTGTTCTCATTGTAAGCAATTTTATTAACTGAATTTTATACTCTTATTTTTTTTTAAAATCCTACTAGATTTGTTTTTAAGAATACTTATTTGGTTCAATGGTATTAACTAAACAACTTCAGTTGGAAGGTCAAATGTTAATGCGTTCTCACTTGTAAGCAATTTTATCAACTGAATTTTTTATTTTTATTTTTTAAAAATCTTTTTAGGCTCTTTCAGTCTAAATGTTCATAAAAACTAATAAATAAAAGGGTTTTACAAACGTGTGTCATGCACGCCCATGTTAACAATGCTTTAAAATATTGTATTTTCTTTCACATACATTTTTACATAAAATGTACAATTCTTTTAAAATTTCTTAACACGTGTCCTAATGCACACATAAACAAAATCTTAAATGGAAAAGAAAAAAGAAATTCACTAGACATATATTTTACAAAAAAAAACTGTTATTTATTTATTTATTATTATTATTTTGTAGCTAAGCCAAACTAATACTAAAAATTATTTTTCTGCGTTGTGTGCTTTGATATTGTTGTTGCATTACCTTGTACTTAAGAGTGGAAACAAAAAATTCCTTCAAGGTTTGACCTTCTACATAAATTTTACCCCAACTTCTTAATTGTTTCAGTTTAAACTCGAAATTTTAAAATGATATCAGTTATAATCATCGATTTGCATCTAAAGCTAGACAATTTAACTAATTTAACTACTTTTTTCCTTTATTATTGCTAATAAATATCTCTCACTTTTATTATCGTCCATCACCGTCACTGTTTCATCCTTTTTATTGTTCCACTGCCAGTCTCTCCTTTCCCCAGCTCAATGCCACTCCCCTCTTTTCTTATCCTAATCCATAGCTACTACCGTCGCCTAACACCACCGATCAAAAGTGATTATATTAGCTAAATTGTCTTTATTCCATTAGGTATAACTAGCAAATAGTTATAATTGATACAATTTTAAAATTTAAAAGTTTAAATTGAAATAATTAAAAAGTTAGAATTTAATTTGTTATTGGAGTCAATCCTTTTTTTTCTTTTTCTTTTTTTAAATAACATTCCCCCAAAAAAAAAAAAAAAAACAAAAAAAACAAAACAAAAAACAACAAAGATCTTGATTTATTTATTGAAAATCACTCTCAGTTTCCCTTAAATTCTTTAATCTACACTTAGGTCTCGTACATGAATATGTTATTTTAGTAATTTTTTTTATTACAATATAAGGTAAAAAAATTAGTACATTTGGAATAATTTTTAATTTTTTTATGAAAAGATATGTAAAAAGTAGAGAATTTTTTTTTTTTTGATTTTTTAATATAAATTGTTACCTTTTAAATTTTTTAAAATAATTTTATAACTTTTAAATTAAAACAATAAACTGTCAAACGAGTCACGAAGAGTACAAGGGCAATCAATAGGCAGTTGAAAGACGTGTACACTTTGTATGCTTTTTCTCTTTTGATATATTTGCCCCGCAAAAAGGAAAAACAGGAGAGTTACAAGGGTTATGACATTTTAAAATAAACACCCAATCCTTAGTCAAATTTTGTTCAAATTTGGCAACTAGAATGCTAACCCATTCCACTTGGGAGATAAATCTTCGCCTCTTTGCAAAAACAATTAAATATTGAGTTAATTATTTAAAAGTTCTATTTATAAATATTATGATAACTCATATTTTATTTAAGATTTTTTAAATTAATAAGTCCATTTAATAAAATTGAGAATATTATAAGTTTTTTTTTTTCAAATTTTAAAACTAAGAATATTTTTAATTTTGCATAGTAATATTCCAGATAATTGTTTCACTAACTAATGAAAAAAACAGAGCATGAGATTAAACGTTTTTGCCCTTCTACTTACTAGTTTGATTCAATTACTAATAAAATCGAGAATATTATTAGTACTTTCTAATTTTAAAACTGAGAATATTATCCATATTTTCATTTTTAAAGTTTTTTTTAAAATTTTTTTTTTTGCAAATCAATGTTCCATCATCATGTTTCTTTATAGACACAAAACTTTCAGTTTTGTACAAAAAATAATTCTGTGTGTTTGGTTTCAATTTTTTGAATTCAGTTTTTTAGAGCTTTTTGTTCTTCGTATTTTTTTGTTTTCAGTGAATATTTTTAAAATCTTAAGTAATTTCTTTTATTTTTTTAAATGCACTTTACTTAGATGTATCTAAATAGTAAAATATTTGTAAAAAAATATTTTAAAAAATTAATAAATACTCAAAAATACGAAAAATGTACTAAATTTTTTTTTATATTTTGGTATGTAGTGAATTTTTAATTTTTTAATTTTTTTACAAATATTATACTTTTTAAGTGTATTTATGTTAGGTGTGTCTAAAAATTTAAAAAATTTTTGTTTAAAATATTAAAAAAATTCATTGAAAACAAAAAAATACGGAAAATAAAAAAGTAAGGTAGCGTTTGGTAGAGTTTTGTAAATGTGATTTGAGAGTATGAGTTGTACTTTGAGTTTGTGTGTTGTGGAATTATGATTTGAGTGTATAAAATTTATTTGGTTATGGTTTTTAAATAGAGTGTTGAAATGTGTTTTGAAGATGTATTTTGAATTATGTTTTGAAAGTTTGATGTGACATGTGAAATAAGAAAATTTGTTTGGTAATGTGTTTTCAAAATAGTTTTCAAAACTTAATTCAATCAATAATTTATAATCAAACACACAACTCATATATCGATATCCGTATTTTTTATCAACAGTAATAATCAAACTATTTTTAAAATATTGAAATTAAAAATTGATTTTTTTTCAATTAATTTTTTTTCAGTAATTTTTGTTGAATAAATTTTTTTTCAAATTTTTTTTTTCATTTTAAAATAAATCTATGTCAATTATTTTGTGTCAATTAATTTTTCTATCAATTCATTTTTTACGCCTGTACAAACATCTTGTACAATATGTTTTTTATTTTTTTTTAAAATTTTGTTAAAGTCAACAACTTTTGAGAATACATATTAATAAAAATTAACATAAATACACTAAGTTTAATATATTAAAATACAAATAATACCGTAAACCTTACAAAACATTATCAATTTTTTTTTCTCATTTATTACACGTTATTAATTTACTAATAAAGGAGTAAAAACTAGACCATGCATTATTGAAGGAGCATTATTGTACTTTCATAATCAGCACGCTCATATAATTGGGGTGAATTGGCCTGCAAAATTACTATTTTGTCCCTCTTCATTTAAATGGGAAGTTGTTACATAAGAACAAAATTAAAAGGGTAATTTAGTAATTTCAGTTATCTACTACCTATATACTGAGCCAAAGAAAAAGGGACACGATGTATATCATAGCTGTGTATATCATAGCTGTGTGTTCAGATGTACTATTATTAAAAAATTATTAATATTATAAAAAAATAATAGATAATAAATAAAAAGTAAAAAAAGAAATTTTAAAAACAAGCTGAACCTTCTGAACCTCAGCCTTTCTATAAAATCTGAATTCTCATTCCTTTAACCACACCATCTTCACCATCTCAGCTCCATTATGAACATTAATTAAATTCAGTGTATCCGTGTGAAGGAAGATTTCAATTACAGGTTAGTTTCATATTAGCTTCACATCTCATATTTTATTCAGACTGGCTTCAGATAGTATTAAGATCAGAGTAGCTTTTGAAGACTCGAAGAACAGATTGGCCGACAAGGACAACCGGCCGGTCATCCCATCTCCTACCAACTCACGCTCAGTCTCCTATTGCCGATCAATTTTGTATCTGTTGCCGATCTGTTCCTGTTTTTCATATCTGTTCCATTTTTTTACACCAACATCATACTATTTTTGATATATTTTCCATACATTTTTCTTAACTCATATGTTTTAATATATATTTTTTATACATTTTTCTTTCATTGTTGCAGTCATCATGCCAAGAACAAAACGAATCAGACCCGAACGTGGTGAATCCTCAAACTCTGTACAACATCAACCACAGCAACAACATTATGACAATCTAAATAATGATTTTTTAACGTATCATCATGAACAAGCCTATTCACATTTTATTGATCGACCAATTGTTACGGGGAGAAATGTAAGACTACCTTCTCAATATGATCCGCTCTTAGTTGGTAAATTAGATACAATGGATGGTTACCTTTAACTAATTTACCAAATAAGGTATACCCCCATCTTGTACGATTATTTTATGTTCATTTGACAGCTGGTGACCAACAAAATGAACCGTTCAGTCTGACCTCCTATGTGAAAGGGAAAATAATCACACTCAGTCTCCGTGCTTTCGCACAAATTATTGGAGTTGAAACAGGAGATTTACAATGGTATTTTCAAAATGAGTCTGCCTTAGAAAAAATGTTTGGTGATGTCACTCAGATTTATACCACAATTTGTGACAACCGATTCAACGGCACTAATTTACTAGCCAGACATTTAAAACCTGACCTTCGTATTCTTCATCGATGGATAGTTGAAAATGTCACTCCAAAAAAAGGCCATTATGATACTGTTTCATGTTTTAATGCTTATTTGTTATATTGTTTTGAAACTGGACAAAAATTAGATTTATATTTCATATTACTTAAAGAAATGATGATTGCAAAACTCGATACTCTGTCTGGCCGGTCACTACCTTTTGGAGCTTTGTTAACCATAATTTTCAAAGTGCATGATGTCAACCTTGAAGGGGAAGGATATGTCAGAATCACTTCACCAATTTCTGAGTACATACTAACCCGAGGTGGTGGTGTTGACACCTTGATGGACTTTATTAATATTGAAAATGAACCAATACCCGATGAGGAAGAACCCAATGACAATGCCATGCCACCAAATGAACAACCACATTACTGGACTGATTATTTAGCCGTGGAACAAGAACGGTACAATCAGCGCCTACAATGGGAATAACAAATGGCTAATCAGCTCAATACATTGGGTACTCGGTTCAATGAATTTGTCGCTGCTCAGAACTCACTAAATCAACAATTTAGTGAGTTTCGTGTAGACTCAGGGAGACATGATGAAGTGACAAAGAACTGCATTGATCAGATTGGCCATCGAGTCACTCAGCTGTACCATCACTATTACCCTTCACCTCTAACACCACCTGATAATGATGCTTAACTTGTTCAAAAATCAGTTTAAATGGTGAAACAGATGTAGTTGTTACATGTTTTTTTTTTTAGTTATTTGTTTTCTTATTTTGTTGTGCTTGTTTTGTTTTGTTAATTTGTTTTAAACTTCTGTATTCACGTCATGAATAACAAATATTGTTTTTTTTAAGCATTCTAAAACAAGTTACAATGTTATAACAATATGTACGAAAAGATTTTGCATTGGAAAAATTATTTGTACAAAAATTAATAAATAGAACTTAATAAATGTCTAACAAATCATTCATTTCAATAAAATGAATAAAAATTAAACAATTAAAAAATAATTTGTCTGTATCAATTAATACAAAAAATTAAATTAATGTTCTAAAATGAATTAAAACAAGTTACAAATTAATAATAAACATTCTTTTTTTTTAATGAAAAGGAAAAAAAAAAAGTTAATATGAACAAAAATTAAAAAAAATAAGGTGTAAGAAGAAAAAAAAATTAAATTGATAAACCGAATTAATAACAAAACCTTCAAATTGTTTACAATTTAACAAAAAGTCAAAAACACGGATATGTCATGTACAGTAATTTTTTCACAAAATTTAAAATAATAAATTGTAATTATTTTATTAATTTCAGTCATTATGACACCTTTTATTATATTACTTCACCCACCCGCATCCACCACGCAGGACCCACCACCACCCACCTGCTACGCACCACCCACCACCCACCCACCACCACCACACCACCACCACCCCACCACCACCACCACCACTCACCACCCACCACTACCACATCACCCACCTGCCACCACCACCACTTGCACCACCACCCACCACCCACCTGCCACGACCACCCACCTACTACCACCCACCACCATCCACCACCCACCTGCCACCACCACCCACCTGCCACGACTACCCACCTACCACCACCCACGACCACCAACCACCCACCCACCACCACCCACCACCCACCACCCATCTGCGACCACCACATTTAATGCTTTCTAATTTTAAAACTGAGAATATTATCAATTTTTTCATTTTTAAAGTTTTTTTTTTAATTTTTTTTTTTGCAAATCAATGTTCCATCATCATGCTTCTTTATAGACACAAAACTTTCAGTTTTGTACAAAAAATAATTCTGTGTGTTTGGTTTCAGTTTTCTGAATTCAGTTTTTTAGAAATTGAGTTTTTTGTTCTTCGTATTTTTTTGTTTTCAGTGAATATTTTTAAAATCTTAAGTAATTTCTTTTATTTTTTTAGATGCACTTTACTTAGATGTATCTAAATAGTAAAATATTTATAAAAAAATTAATAAATACTCAAAAATACGATAAATGTACTAATTTTTTTTATATTTTTGGTATGTAATGAATTTGTAATTTTTTTTTTTTACAAATATTATACTTTTTAAGTGTATTTATGTTAGGTGTGTCTAAAAATTAAAAAAAATTTGTTTAAAATATTAAAAAAATTCATTGAAAACAAAAAAATACGAAAAATAAAAAAAAAAATTTTTTGAAAAGTGTTTTCTGGAAACCCAAACTAAACAAGCTAATTAGTTTTTTTTTTTTTTTTTCCTTTGCACATATATATATATATATATATTTTTTTTCAATTTGAAAGTTGATATTTTAAAATTTTGAAAATCAAAATAAATATCAAATCATCATGTTACTTTATATATAATCATAAATGATGAACAATTATTGTTTGAAGGGCAATTTGGACTATTAAAAATTTAATGGGACTTGAAAGTCCAAAAAATTTGAATTAGGATTTAATGGAATATAAGTTCACAAATTAGGACTTATATGTAAATGCCCCTTAAATATTTGATGCCCTTTGTTTGCTCATTAGTATTATCTTACAAAAAAAAAAAACCAATAAAATGTATAAAATTATGGCATAAGTTTAAATTATGTGTTGCATGGGTTACACTTAGAATTAATATTGAAACGTATCCACATTTAAATTTGTGGTATAAATTTAAATTTGATATAATACGGTCACAATCATTATCAATTTGATTCGTACATTTTAAATTTGGAATATTTTTGTAAAAAGATAACATATATATGGTTACCTCTCTTTGATAATACTTATGTTTGATGCACTTTCTTTGAGTCGACAATTGTGAATTTTGTGTATTTGTGAATGTTGTGTAGAGCATTTCTATTTTTAATTTCATTCAAAAAAAATACTAAAAGGAACATTTTTGGTTATGATGCTTTAGTTCGAGTCTCAATATCACGTAATGCAATTTTTCATTGTGTTAATTATATTTTTGGTCCTTAAGGTAAGAGTTTTGTATCATTTTAGTTCCCAAAGTATAAAAGTATTTCAATTTGATCATCAATAAAATTGTATCAATTTGATTATCAATATATAAAAAAATATTTCAATTAATCTCCCAATATTACTCCAATAATATACGTTGTTAAAATCTGTAATAAATGTGTACTCATTTAAAAAACAAACTTTTAGCGGTAAGAATATATGGTATGCATCATTTAAAAATTACGTTTTTTTATTTTTATTTTTTTTGATTGGCAAATGGTAGTTATTAGATTAGCATATATAGGAGAAATCCTACGCACCATTGGTAAAATACCTAAATGCTTGCACTCTATTAATTGAACTCTCCTTAAGAGACTAAGTTCTAAGGAAGATATAGTGACCAACTAGATTAGATTTAGTTGATTTTTAAAAAATCACGCTTTTAGTCATTAAAATATGTAAACTGTGTTAATTTGCTATCTAAAATTACACATCTACCATTGACTTTAACAGTAACGGTTGATTGAATTTGGTTGAGAACCAAATTAAAACAGTTTTATATATTAGAGATTAAATTAATACATTTTAAAATATTAAAGATCAAAATAATACAAAATTCATATTTTAAAGATCAAAAATATAATTTACCCTTTTTCTTTCCTTCGATTGAAAAAAACAAAAAACAAAAACAACAATTTTAGGGTCCATCAATCAAGTTATGCCACTCCACAAAAGTTAGAATGTGAGGATACATAGCTTTGTTTTGTCAACAAAGTTAGAAAATGGAATAAGTCAAATTACAACACTGCCCCTCTATTATTTATCATGTGGTGCAGGTTTCTTGGTGGCTTGAAAATATACCAATGGTTTCAAGAGACACGGCCATTGCTTTCAAACCAGTGTGAATTCAGAGGAATTTTTTGGGTGTCAAGAGGGTAAATATCACATGTACCTTCCTCTATTATAACTAAATTTGATAGTAAGTTCGTTACATTTATATTGAGTATTTGGAAGACACAATAAAGATATATATATTCGTGATCAGTGAAAGGTACCAACTGACAGTACTTAGTAATACTCTCTTAGCATTTAAAAATTTCTTGTGAATTCATGTATATGATAATTTGATCCATGCAACATATATGAATACACACACACGCATATATATACATATATACATGTGTGTGTTCACATTGGGTAGAGTTGCAGAAGTGAAGTCCAAGCTCGCCGTGATCTAAGTCTAGTGAGATTTTTTTTTGGCAAGATCGGATAGGGTCGGGCTGTTGGCCAATACCTTAGGCCCAAATCTTGCCCAACAAGTTTGGTTTAGACGGGATTTGCGGGTTAAGGTAATGGATAGGCCAGCGGGTCAAGATTCAAGTCATTTTTTTAAAAACAAATTTCATAATTTTTTATAGGTTCACGGGCTAGCTCGATAGACCACTTCTCATGGGCCAATAGGTCGAGTTGAGCTTCAAACTTAGGCCCAATTGTACTTGGGCTGCCCCACCTTGTTCGAGATTTAGGCTCAGGCCAAGCCGTGGATAAGACTTATGTATATATATATATATATATATTGGTGGTGGGTGCAAATTGTGTTTGTAATTTTACATAGAAATTTGTTGGCAATTTGATAAACAGAAAAGATAGGCTACAGAGTAATTCTACTTACACCACCAATTTATCTCTTTACTCCATTTTTCTCATTACACCTTTTATAAAATTCAATTTTATTTTTATTTTTATCTGTTTACACTTTTCATAATTCCAAACCAATCCTCATCTCTACCAAATTTTCTCTCTTTACACCCTCAACTTTTTCAAACCCTAATCTCATAACCGCTATCACCACTGTCCTTCTCTACTATCGACAACCACTTCCTCCACCTCTATATAGTCCTCTCATACCTTGACAACCTCTGCTCACATGTGACCCACCCAGTAACACCCTATCCATCACTTTTGCAAATCCCCATAACCGTCGACCCACCGCTGTCACAACTTCCTACGATTGACTATCCATCGCCATCATAGCCCTCCACGATCGATGGCCCACCACCATCGCAACCCCTACCTCTGCGAGCTACTACCATCGCGATCACAATTCACCCACTTCGACATTGTCGTCACCACTATTGCAACTTTTATCTTGCAACCACTGTCATCATAACCTATCTCCATCGCTGTCCCCTCACCTTCACCCTCACCCACTGCGACTTTTACTTTTAGATCTAGGGTTTTAAGGAGCATGATGAAAAAGAAGAATGATGAGAAGAAGATGAGTGATAGCTAGAGCACCACTGGAGAGAAGAGATGAGGTTGGGGATGACGACGGGTGGCGATGAATAGTACTCTGGTGGAGATGGAGGGGGTTGGTGGAATAAAAAAAATTAGGGTGTCATCTTTTTAGATTTGAGGATATTTCGGTAATTTTAATTAGGGATAAAAATATAGTTAAAAAAAGGTAAAAAGTTAAGGGTGTAATGAGCTGATTTGGTGGAGTAAGTAAACTTACTCTAGGTTAAATTTGACAACTATTAACAATTATTTTCAATAGTAGTTAACAACATGGACAATTATGAAAGAAAAAAAAACCAACATTACAAAGTTTCAAAATCTGTTGAATCTTGTCCTTTATACAATAACTAGAAGATTTACGCAAATTCACTTGTGCAATTGAATTGCTTTGGGAAATCACATGTGAGAGTTGAGAGAGTAGTAGATAACTTTACACAACGATTTTTTAGTTGATTTTACTTTTTAATCCTTAAAAGTAACTATTAGACAAAGTTAAATATTTAGAGTATTGTTGTGATGATTTTTAAAGATCAAAATTATATGACAAAATACACACTAGCAAATTGTGTGCTTTATATAATATAGGGTAAATTATATTGACTTCTCTTGAGATTTAAAATAAAGAGTGATTCTACTTACATCACTAGTTTATCTCTTTAAATCTTCCATCTCATTACATCACTAAAAAAAAAAAAAAAAGTGATTCACATCTCATTACACCCATTATATTATCAAAACTAACTCTAAATTAAAAACTTTTCAATTTTTTTTTTAGTTTTGTCTCTACATTGATAACTTTTTGTAATACAATACTAAAGAATTTGAATTACTCCAGTGTCATGTTACCAGACAAACTAATTTTTTTCAGCCATTTGTTACCGTTTGATTAAATGATTTTACTTTACTTTAATAAGAAACTCGTTGGAGCCTATTTGTATAGTGCCTATTCGGTGATACATTACTATACAAATTAGATTACTTCAGTGTCATGTTGTCGAACTAAAATAAATTTGTTCAAGCACTTGTTATTTTACATACGTTGTAGATTGTTTTCATTGTTGTCATATTAAAAATATCTATTCATTTCAATGTAATCAATATCTCTTTTGGTCATACCATACTCTTTGACATGTCAACTAACAAGGATGTTTCCTCCTCAGATAATCTACCAGCAAATAAGTGTTTTTCAAGATGTTCAGCAGTCGAATAATTGTACTTACATTGCTGCAATGAATAGTAAATATTATATATATATATATATAAATGAAACTGAAAATGCACGGTAATGAGTAATAGAACAAATTAAAAACGTTTGACCTTAGGTTACTAGAAATGTATCTTTTATTTGGCAGTGGGTTATCAAGAATATATTTTTTGTTCGACAATGTAATTCCAAACTATTTTATTTTGTTCAATTTTGACACACCGAACAAAAATCGAAGAGCTCTCTTGAAAAACGAAACGAAAACCTACCAAACAAATAGAAAAACTCACCATTTTATTTTTTTGAAGGTTCTTTACCACCATTTTTTCATCCATGATCAAAACATTATGATTCTCACTTGAAAAGAGATATGTAGTAGAGAAGAAAAACTAAGAAGGGAAGAAGAGTAGTAGGGATTGAAAAGTAATGGGTGTAAGGAGATAATAAAATATATTTAGTTTTAATTTTTTGTCCTTAAAAGTAATTTCACAAATGGGTGAAATTTGGGGAGGGAGGGGGGGGGGGGAATCTCATATAGAGGGTGTAAAAAGGTAAACTAGTAGTATAAGTAGAATCACTCTAAAATAAATACAACAGACTCCAAAGTTTTGGAATGATTACACTAACATCCCTTTTAGTAAGGTTAACAGAATTAGAATTAATGTAAATAATGTAATAACAAACAATGCAAAATATGCATTTTAGCACATAAAAGATAACAATATCATTTTTTTATTTATTCATATGACTAACAATTTTTTTGGGGGTAAATTACACTTTGCACCCCTGCATTTTGCACCAAATCACTTTGACCCCTACATATAAAATCATGACAGTTAACCCCCTGTACTTCTGCTCAAATCTTATTTTGGTCCCTATACATGAAATTGTGACTGTCAACCCCCTATACTTTTGGTAAAATCTTACTTTGATCCCTGCACAAATGTCAATGTCCCATTTCTATTACTCAATTGCTTAAATATTTAATAGAATCTAGTCATGTGATAAGAATGTGACTATAACATGAGAGTAAGAAAGACACATAATCTACATTTTCCATCAATACACATTTATCCCAAAATTACATCAAAATATACTGTATTGGGCTAAAATAAAACGCAGATTGTGAATAATTAAGAAGATGAATTAGGGTTTTGCATAAATTGGAATCACGAAACTTTATTTTTCATGGTAACACAGCCTTCTGTCTATTCATCTTTCTTTCTCTTTATTTTTTTGTCACATTTTTTATTTATTTATTTCAAAAGTTCTACTTTCTTACATTTTCGTTTTAATTTTTACCATACGAACATATATATATATATTGTATTATATAACTCTCATATGCTTATCATGTAGGACAAAGTGTATTGGTGGAAAACATGAATGATTTTCCTATCTTACCCTCATTTCGTAGTCACATTTTTGTCACATGACTAGATTTTGTTAAAGATTTAAAAATGAAATAACAGAAGAGGGACATTGACATTTGTGTAGAGACCAAAGTGGGATTTAAGTAAAAATGTAGGGGGTTGACTGTTACGATTTCATGTGTAGGGACCAAAGTGGGATTTGACCAAAAGTGTAGGGAGTTAACTGCCATTATTTCATGTGTAAGGGCCAAAGTGAGATTTGGCGCAAAGTGTAGGGGTATAAAGTGTAATTAACCCCATTTTTTTAAAAAAAAAAATGAAAAATAGGCTAAGTGTTATGTGAAATTAAACCTTAATAGAGTTTAATGTAAATATATTAAACGGTGGGACTTACTATATTTTTACCAAAACTCAAGAGAGGTCAGTGTAATTTACCTTATAATATAATAGATAATAGATACTGTCTAAGGATAAATTACACTCTTCTCCTTCGAGATTTGAAAAAAAATACATTTAACTTTATACTTTTGATATAATTATACTGACTTTACTTTTGTAAAGCCAAATCGAGTGAAATTAATGTAGATAATAGATAAATATTGAAATAAATAAAGACAAATATACATTTTAGTACATAAAAGATGACAATATTATTTTTTTTCTTTATACGACCAATGAGTTATTGATAAAAAAATATAACTTTAATGTAAATTAAAGTATTTAAGAATATTAATATAATTATATTAAAAATGTTAGACTAATTATATTTTTTTAAAAATTTTAAGAGAGGTGAGTGTAAACCAAAACATATTGAAAAAATGGTTAAAAGTTAATTTTTTTGACTTTTTAAAATTTTTTTAAAAAATATAAAAAAATATAAAAAATAATATAAATTAAAATAGATTAAAAATTAAAAAGTAATTTTTAATTCACTTCTCAAAAAGACCGACTTTGGGGCTACGAGAACTTTCTACTTTGGGATGGTACCTAAAAGAATATATATATGCATTAAATTTATTTTCAAAGTACATACATTTGTCTTGTGGAATATTTCAAACTGTTTGACCCAATTCATCGTCCATGGACCCACCAATTTGAATTCACATTCAGGCTAAGTATTTGACCCGATTGGCTAATTTTGACCCAGTTTTATAACATAAGAGAGAGGTAAGTGAGATTGAGATTGCCAAGGAAACTATAGCCACCTACTTAACCATTGGTAATAACAAAAACAAAACCTCCACTCATTGGAAAATTTTTATTAATTATTTTGAGATCAATGTTTCACATCAATCATTAAAAAACACTTTCTTGTTTATTGGGTAAAATATCACCACTAAATATAATGAATCTCATTATATAAATTAATCATTGCTAGAAAATAATTTACTAATGTAAAAGATATACATAAAAAAACATCTCTAATGATGTGCAAATGATATTTGTGAAATTATAAAAATAATAATGAATATTTTGGTTAAAAATTAAGATATCACAAAAATTAAACTTTTATTTGTATATATGTTTACTCATCACTTTTATGTTAAGCAAATCACTTGAACGTATTCACTCATTGTGCATATTACCTATAATGAGTCAGGATCTTTTCCATTTGCGCTTCATGGGCCCAATTATGATATTAATTTGATAATTAAATCGTTCATTTTATAAAATTCTTCGAGTAGATTATCTATGTAAAAAATTAAGTTCATCAGAAATGCATAGCCATGTAATGAGTTCTCATTTATCTTCAAAATGAACGATCCATTTTCAAAATCATATTTATTATTCATTTCTTGAAAACAAGTTTGATCTAATCATATAGCTACAATGTCCTATCAACTTAATTTTTTTTTAATTATATAATTTACTCAATAAACTTTACAAAATAAACAAACATATCAAGTTAAGGCCCATGGTTGGGCCCATAACTCTCTCAACGGGAGAGCATCCTGACTTTTATCTAATTGTCAGAAATTTCATTTAAGAAAATGTGGGTGCTATTATTTTTATTATTTCATATATTTTGTTTTCAAATACAAAATAATCACAAGCATCCAATTGAATGGTAAGATAAAATAATAAAAAAAAAATTTGACGACTTAACCCTAGGCATCAAGCCTAATAAAAGAGTTAAAAATCCACTAATAACATTTCACCAAGTCATGGTTTAGCTCAAATTAACTTCGCGCTATTCACTTTTGGACCAAGCCGAATTTAAAATTAGTTCAAGATAAGAAAGGAGAATGGATTCAATTCCCCTTGTGCACATTCGGTTGGGGGGTTAAGTAGCCCAACCTATATGGACTAAATTAAGGGCCTAACTTGGGCCTATTGATCCAACTATTTCCCAAACCCCAACCCTATCACAAAATCAAAATAGTTTAAGCTAACTTTTTAGGGCAGGTTCGGCACAATGGTAAGGTTTGCTCCATTATGACTTGGCGTCTCTGTTCAAACTAAAAAAACATTCTCTCCACATGTAAGAATAAGACTTTGACATTTCTCAAATTCCATCTTGTGTATTGAGTTTGGCTCTTTAAAGAGAACATCTAGGGTAGTTTTTTGTTTTTAATGGGGGAGTTGGGGTTAGCCGGTTCAAACCATGGACCGAGTGAGCAAGTTGACAAGGTGACCATTAGGGTAGGTCATACACTCCATATTTGTTATTATTAAATTTTTTTTATAATTATGTTTTTGTACAACTATATTTTTAAAAATTCAATAATTTCTTTTTTTAAATTCTGCAAAACACAAAATTATGGCTCATGGTTAGGGGTGATAAATGAAACAAACAACTCAAGTTTAATTTATGTTCGTAAGCTTAAAAACTCGTTCAAACTTAGTTTGTTAAGTAAACAAACTAATCTTGAATAAATTTTAGAACTCGTTAAAATTTTTAAACAAAGCTTAAATAATCAATTGCTCGTTTGGCTTGATTCGATAACCCAAAATTATATAAAAACATCAAACCATTTGAGCTTGGCTCAAAAAAAAAAAAAACCTCGTATGAGATCAACTTAAAAATTTAACAACCAAACTTAAATAGCTAATTATTTTACTCATCCAGCTCGTTTTAAACCCTAACTCAAGGTTTCAAATGAGCCCAAAGTAGAGCATAAACAACATTCAATGGTAAATTAATCGGAGATCCCGTAAGGGTGTTTATTATGCAAGATGGTCGAGAATACGGAAAGCGAAGAATGTAATATTTGTTAGGAAATCAAATGAGTTCAATGCACTGCTTTGGCCAAGTATTTATAGACATCATGGTGACTTTGCAGAAAGTCACAACCTTTGGAATATTATACAAGAGGATAGAGCCATAATGCTTCACAAAGCGTTGTGCCTCTTTATTTTGAGAAGGTCCACCATATTATGGTGTGAGCACCTTTCATACCTTCATCTCCCACTTGATCACACTATAATATTGGTGATTAAACCTGAGTTAGGCATGTTTATCTTGGTACCAAAATTTTGCCTCATGCCAACTTTCATCTATGAATTTACCTCATAAATCGACGTTTGATTGTGACTTGGCCATATGTGCGCACGTGTTTGCCACTAATCTGACCGCATCCATATGAATGTGTTCTCCCATTGACAACACACTCAAGATGACATCAATTCGCTATATTTCAAGTGAACAACATCAATTTTCAATGTTGGGTTCATAGTTCATACCTATAGCTTGCTTTTCGTGCTCCTCGGAGGAGTTTAGTCTCCTCAGATATGATAGCCTACTGTTCTGACTCTCGTGATTCTGAATTTGGTTTCACAAGTGCAATGTGAAACAGAAAAAACCAAAAGAGTCCAAATTTGGAAAATCTTTGGAAAATCGATTTACAATTAGAAATGCCAAAAATGGACTGCATTGCCAGATTTTAGAGTCGTCACCTGAATATTTTTAGAAAATTTAGAAAACCCGTAACTCGTGCCAAAGGCCACTTGTCCATCATCACCAAAGTGTCTCGGTTCGGAAACTTAAATATGAGAGGGGAGGTCATGAATTGAGCACCCTACTCACCTGATCAAAGATTGGTCTCCACTAATAATGATGTGATTTTTATGTACATTATATGTTCTTGTTCTGATTATTATGCTAACATTACTATGTGAGGCACAGAAGTATAGACTAATTCGCTCACTTTGGAATGTTTCAATTTTATGTTAGTTTGAAAAGAATTTTGAATATGAGCTACTTAAAAAAGTAACCTCGCGTGCACATTAATCAAATCATCCTAAGTTAAGCAAAATAGCCTTCATCCACTGACATTCAAGAGTTATATCAACTAAGCACCTAGTCTCATGGTGAACATGCTTGATATGGCAACACAAACATACATGCAATATGCTAAAGCAAAAATGCTCACCTAGTACTCAACCGAGGCAAGCCAAAATAGAGGAAATGGTTAGAAAAAATGCATGCTTTAAGATGCAAGTGACTAAATGCAACACATACAAAATGCAACTAATAGGTTCAGTTTATTAACATGACATATAATTCAACTCAAAGCATACGATAGCACACGTATTCAATTAAGTAGGAAATAACAACATGGTTAGAATGATGAACCGAACCCAATGCATGCAAAAATGGATACAAGACAGGGCAATGATATGAAATTGTAAAACATGATGCTACCATTGTAAGAACATAAATAAAAGGGAGAAAGAAATGGGGGTTGGAAGACATACACAAATATTACAAGCGTGCCCTCATACAAGAGGGTCCAAATGTCCGAATGTTTAAACTAATTATTATAAAGCCAAATTAATGAATTAATTAACTATCTATTACAAGTTTTGAATGAAGCTACTAATTAAGTACAACATATTACTATTTAAGCATTAATTTAATGGGCCACGGGAAGTGAAGAGTCGCACATATATGAACGAGAATATCTGCCCGAAAACTCCTTTGTTTTGCTGCCAAAAACTATTGCAATCAGAAAATTAATTTGTTTTTGCCCTAGCTTCTGCTTTGTTCTGGCATGAAAACGACATTGCTTGAATAAAATAGAGTGGCCGCCGACCTTGAAAAGTGGTCGACCGGATGGAAGGTGGTGGCCGGCCGCCCACTATTTTTTGGTACTGTCCTGCTGCCACAGAAATGAAACAGAGCAAAAACAGAGTGTTTTCAGGAAGTGAATGTCCATTTTGCTTGTCCTTATCATGAAACTGATCAAGGGAGGAGTAGACTCGATTCGCAAACCATCAATTGTCGCAAACTCATTGTGTGATGATCTATGAATCGATGGGTCAAAGGCTCAATAAATGGAAATGATGGACATTGCTTCTTTGAACCATTAAACGTCACGAGAGAGTATGTAATGAGTCAAGATGCAATAGGTTCAATTAACGTCCGATTGAACCCGACTTGATTTTAGTGCTCTTTTTACTTCTTTAGTCTAATTTTAACCTCTTTTACATTACCTTGCCATTCTTTAGTCATTTTGTCCAAAAGTGAGAGTTGCGTTTACTAAATGAAGAGAAGTGTCAAATAAGAAGTTGTCCTTAGCATGAGAGAAATGCAATGCCCTGGTAATGAACCTTCGAAGAGATTAAACCATTAAGCATGAAAGGTCTCTTTCTCATGCCCTAAATAACAATCAATTATTTGAAACAACTCTTAAACACAAAATCAAGAAATAAGAGAGGTGGCAAAGGTGATTATGCAAAAGTGATTATTAAAATGAGACTTTTTACATTAAAAAAAGTAATGAAAAGCTATCAACTCAAATAGATTGGTGTCTAAGGCCTAAACCCCCAAATCTATGAGGACTTACAACAACACAAGCATGATATTCAAAGCATAAACTAAGTAGATAATGAAAACAATCCAAGAAACAGTAAAAATAGTGCTAGAACTAGTGTGGAAATCTAGAAAAAAGTAAGCAAAAATTAAAGAGAACAAGGCTAGTAAGCAGGCTTAAGGAATGGTGGCTAACCCCTTTACTTTTTGGACCTTAAAACCACATGTTTTAGCCTTTGAAAACTCTGAAAATTAGTAGCTAAAAGTTGGGAAACAAGTGAGAAACACAAGGATAAAAAGCTATGGAATAAGGTTCAAGAAAGGGTGGTTAACTATAACATGCCCAGGAAGTACCCCGTGCGCGTTAAACAGTTCGAACCCTCAGTCTCTTTGATTTAGTCTCACTAGTGCAATGTGAAACATAAATGGAGAGTCCAGATTTGGCAATTTTTAGAAAATCCATTTTATTGCAAAACCTTTTGCCAAAAATGAATTGCGTCATCAGATTTTAGAGTCGCCATCTAATATTTTGGAAATTAAGAAACCTATGACTCGTGCCAAGGTCACGGTTCGTCATAACCAAAGTTGTCTCGGTTCGGAACCTTAGGTATGAGAGGGGAATGTCATTAATTGAGCACCCCTACTCACCCGATCAAAAGATCGGCCTTTTCTAAACCATGATATGAATTTTATTTACTTTATATGTTCATATTTCGATTATTTAATAAATCCTAAAAATTACTATGTGAAGCATACAAGTATAGACTATGTCATTTATTTTGGAGTAATTTGATTTCATGTATTTTGAAAGAGTTTTAAAGATGTACAATCCAAATAAATTGAGTTTACAAACATCAAAAATCAACATTATTCTAAATTAAACGACACAACTTCCATCCACTAGCATTCATACAGTTATATCAAGTAAGCAAGTAGCCACATGGTAGGATGCTTAAGCATAATAAAAAAAACACACACAAACAGGATGCTAAAGCATAAAAACTTGCATATTTACCGACGTCCCACGAACGGTTACAAACAAAGTTAGTAAAACATGCATGATCTTATATACAAAATCCTAATGCAATTCGCTTATGAGATGCAACTAAAGATTCGGCTTCTAAGATATGACATGTGAATCATCTCAAGAACATGAGGTAGCTCACATAATCACATAGGAATTGATTAAATCTACAAATACAAACTTATCCGAATCAAGATGCATGAAACATGGATGCAAAGAATGGATATAACAAAAAAATAAAAATAAAATAAACATGATGCATATCCACAAATAAGGAAAATAAGTAAAAGAAAGGGATAGAAAGAAGTGGGACAGGAAATTATTACAACACTTTGAATAAATTATTACAAACCAAATGAGAGAGAGATGAGGGAATATTAAACAAAACCTCACAAAACACTCAAAATAAAAATAAACAAAATAAAAGCTTCATGTTCCTTGAAACCGTCGGCGAAAATTAGTCAACATTGGGAGATTATGCCATCTTGTCCGAAAGAAGTTAACTGGCCGCCAACTAGGCCTAGCAAAACCTGTCTCATTGCAAAAACAAGAAAATGAACAAACAAGAAATATGTAGGTGGCTCAACTAACCACTATCGGTTAGCTTACAACACAACTAATATGAAACAAAAGCAAGCATGCAAATAAGTTAAAAAATAATAATAATAATTATAAGCTAAACAAATCACTTGTATTATAACAACACACTAGGGGTGTTCAAAAATATGTCCGACCTGGCCAATCCGACTGACCCGACTCAAATCGACAACTCACGGACGGTTTCGCTAGTCATTTCGGTCGGCCACGGATGAAGAATGTAGATTTTTATTTTCTCCCGGTCGGATATCAGATGAATATATCTAAAAATAAATGAACCCGATCCGACCGAAATATTATAAAATGAATTTTCCTGCAAGGTTATTAGTTGGAGGTATTACAACCTTATCATCTTGACAAAAAAACATTAAACAATCTTTCACTTTTTTTTTGAAAATCTCCAATGTCATCATTACCTTCCTTTTTTTCTTTACACGTTATCCAACTTTTCACCTGCACAGATAATTATTTTAAACAACTTTTCACCTTATTTTATTCAACTTTCCATTTTCTTGGCTTTATTTACCTGTTCCATCTCCCTATTATCATTACATTTTCTTTCCATTTTCTCATATTTTCATTTTAGTTGCTGAAGACTAATTAGAATATAACCACACTTGGCCATTGCTACTGCTTTCCGCCGCTCACCACCAACGCTTTCCGCTGCCTTACCACCAACACCGGCGCTGCTTTCCGCCACCTCACTACCGATGCCGATGTTGCTTTTCCCTGCCTTCACCATTAGAGATCACTTCGTTCTTGCTTCCGTGTCTCAGATCTCACTTTCTTCTTTCTCTGTCATTACAACCTCTTCCTTAAAGTTCTTATTCTCAGAAATTGGGTCTCTTTCTCCTTATTTATTTGTTTCTCATCTAAACAAAATATATGTACGAAATTAAAATATTGTTTTGATTTTTTGGGCTAGATTTGCAATGTGATGGAGATTGGTTGGTTTCGACATTTTGACCGAAACTATTCAACCCGAACATGTTCAGTTGCGAGCATCTAGCCGGTTGAAATCGAGCTCCTCCATAGCAACCCGAGATGGTCAGTTCGGGTGACGGATGCATGTCAAACTCGGTCCGACTCGACCCGTGAATACCCCTACAACACACTATGAAATATAAAGTAAGAAAATAAATATGAGATAAACAAACCACTTGGATTATAACAAAACGCTATAAAATAATAAACAAGAAACAAGAAAATAAATATGACATAAACAAAACCACTTGGATTATGACAAAACACCATGAAATATAAAGTAAGAAAATAAATATAAGATAAACAAACAAGAATACAACAACACTAAAATGAAACTAAAATAAGAAAACAAATATAAGATACATCATGCAAGAAAATTCAATAAATTGAAAATTCACTTTTTCAAGAAAGGATGAACTTCATGATTTTCAAACTTCATTTTGATCACCCTCAAGTGTATGAATTATGTCCTCAATCCTCAATTTGAAAGCTTGGAATTCTTGTTGATGGATTGGAGGTGTATATGGTGAAAAATGATTATCTCTCTTATTTTTGCTCATTTTTACCAACACCTACTCTTTCTCTTGATCAAAGCCACTGGAATTCAAGTATTTCAGAAATTTTGGAGGAGTTTTAGGTGTAAAAAAGATGGAATTTCAGTTTGTATGGAAGGTATGTGGTGTATATGGAAGATAGGAGTGTTTTTAGCTCAAAAACTCAACTTTTCTCTCTCTCTTTTCACTATTTTCTCTTCAATTTTGTGGTCCTCTCTCTCTCTCTCTCTCTTTTCTCTCTTTCTCTCTATATCTCTCTCTTACAATATGATCATTCTATATAGGCAATGAGGGAGAGTTAAGGTCAAAAAGAAGGTGGGAGACAAGAATGTGATAAGAGAGCAAAGTTTTCAAGGTGGTTAGATTGGATTCCTCTTTTATGGATGCAAACAAATTCTTTTTGATAATGGGGGATGAGTAGGTATGTATTTGGTGATATATGGGTTGGCTAATGGGGTAGGAGAGTGTCCCATACACAAAAAAAAAAAAAAAAATGCAAAAGAAAACCTTCTCTACCTGATGGTTTGGAATGATCAAATATTATTTGAGGGGAAATATAATATAAGGCAAAGCTTTGGCAGAATGGTTAAGGTGTTGGGTGCTGAGTAGTAGATTGGGTGTTTAAACCCTCTTCCAAGCATTCCTCAAATTAATTTTTTTGGGTAAAGACATGTCAGCGCCGTATCATCAACAAGGACCAATCCAGTCATGCTACGCCAGCAAGACCGCCACATCAGCATTGACGAAATATTCTGCATATAAACGGAATATTCCTTGACTTTAGCAAAATATTCCCTCGCATAACAAAGTATTCCCATAGTTTTGAAAATTACAATTTAGCCCAGAAGTTTCAAATATTTGTGTTGTAACCCAAATTTATGGAGAATTTTTTCAGTGAAGCCCCCGGAAGTGCAGCGAAGGTTGATCCTAGCTAAACGAATCATTTTGGACACAACCGTGAGGTCAGAATATTCCCGTGGAAAGGTAATTTGTGGCTGTTTAGGGTTGGAAACAGTGCTCAAATTCTAAGTTTTCTTATTGAGGATTATGTAAGAAACACCTTCTTATTTTGTCATCATAGGGTAATCAAAAGAAAGCGCCCAAGTCTTACGGCCGATCAAAATGGAGTGTCTATAGTTGCCCCTCCTTGACAGAGCTCGAAGTCATTTCATGACATGAGTGAATGTCAAAGCCCGAAGACGACCCGTTTGACAATGTCATAAGACTTGGGTAAACAAACAAGATGCAGATACAATTGGTTGAACCCGAAGGTTGCCTACGTATCCCTTTGTAAGGAATCAAACCAGTGTAGTTTAGGGGCAGAATGCAAATGATATGCTCGAAATGCCACTTGAAAGTTGGACTTACACGCTTCGCATAGCCGATTGTTTTGAACATTCATGATTATGTAATGGGATTCATTGTCATGGAGTGATAATAAATGTATGAAGATAGTAACATATGAGACAAGCCTCGTGCAAATGACATAAAGCATAACAGAGGGTATAATGCATATAAATGTGCCACAACACAAATAATAGAGAGAGTGCATCGCATACGAATGTGTCATATCATTGCATTAAATGTTCCACAACTCAGTTGATAGAAGAAAGGTGAACTCAAAATCCAAACACATCTCATGTGAGAGGAGAAATAGTGAACCTGAGATCCAAACGCGTTTCACGTGAGAAGAGAAAATAATGAATTGGAAATCCAAACGTGTTTCACGCGAGAGGAGGTATAGTGGTGTAACCAACAGACGTTCCTAGCCATATTTCATACAGAGAGGGGGAAGGTTTTAACCGGATAAACATCAAATCCTAACACGTTTCACGTGAAAGGTGAAATTATGGTGTAACCAATAAGCATACCTAACCGTATCTCAACCGGAGCAAAGGTTGTGTAACCAACAAGCATACCTAACCATATCTCATACAAAAAGGGGGAGGTTTTAGTTTAGTAAACTTGAAAATCCTAATGCGTTTCACGCGAAAAAAGAAAAGGTGGTATAACGAACAGGTGTATCTAACTGTATTTTATATGGATAGGGGGAAGGTTTTAACCAGGTAAACTTTAAATCCTAACACATTTCACGCGAAAAAAGGAAAGGTGGTATAACGAACAGGCGTACCTAACCGTATCTCAGACGAAGAGGGGGAATGTTATATATACACATGAACGATATACAAAATACGTATTATATACGTCTACATATATACACATGCAAACTATATGCATATACAGATACACATATATACATATACGGACAAAATATACATGGTTATATGTACACAGACATATATGTACATAATATATAAACACACACACATACATATACATATACATATACATATACATATCTCTCTCTCCTCTCCTGTTTTTGTCTCTTTCTCTCTCTCTCTCTCTTTTTCTTCCTTCATCTTCTTCGAGCATCGTGTTTGGCGCGTGATTTCAGCAATTGCAGCACCTGATTGACAGGGCCTCGATTCTTCAACGCCTTATCCTAATGTTTCTCATCTTTGTCTTCTTTTTCTTCTTCTTTTCTTTTTCTTTGCTCTTTTCTTAAGTTGAGCTTGTGAGAGAGGCAAAGCAAAAGGCTACAAACTTTCTCTGCCATGACTCTGTAACCCCTTTCTTTTTGCATCACTCTTTTCTGACATGGGCTCTTTCCGCGGTTCTCTTACTCTTTTTCCAAACCTCAATGAGTCCACGATAGAGATGACCGATTCCAACTTCCCTGAACCTTAATTGTGAGCTCCTCATCCTTCCCATGTTTTCAGCTTTTCAGTGATGTCAGTTGAGCAAATAATGACAGCACAATCTGACATTGAAGCTAACTCGTATACGCTGAGGTCATGTGTGGAGATCGTGACTGCGGTCTCCAACTTGTCCCATTGACTGCAGAATAGAACGTTTGATGTACATTAGTTAAATGCACAACTCTCTCTGCTCCAACATAGATGCAAGGACTCTCGAGTAGAGATTAGTGTACTAAAAAAGCAGAACAAAAAGCTGAAACGATAAGCCACCTCCGGGGCCCGATTCGGAGTTCCTTCGCACAACTAATTTGATGGCCGGCGATGAGTAATTTCTTTTGGAAGCTCTGCCAAGGCTGAGGTAGAGTCTTTAAGAGCTTTGAAAAAGTAAAGATGAAGCGAGGTAGCTAATGGTAAAGTCACGCAACGAAGCTGTGTGCAAATGAAGCCGGTTGTAATCTTCGCTACCAAGCTGTTGTTGGAAAACTGAGAAAATGCTACTCTCTTTCCTTTTTTTTTGTGTTTTTGTTTATGTTTATTTTGTTTTGGAGCGGACACCTATAGCTTCAACTCCCTTTTGTACAACTTTATTCAGGGTTGATCCCTGGCATTAATAAAAAGAGTTTGTTTTGTAAATTCAAATGGCATGAATGACACAATACTGAGCATAAAAATCTTTTTTTTTTTTGAATTTCGAACTTGAAAATGGCTGCATTTTAGTGAATTCTAAACTGAATATTGATCTTATCACTGACCAAAACACAAAACACAACTTAATAAAATGAAAATGAAGCAAAAACCATCCCAAAACACACCCTTTTGCGCTTGTCGAAGCAAAATGAACGCAAAACAGAGCAACATTGATTGACCGCTTGACGGAAAAGTATCGCCGGTGACAACTACTGTGCATTTTCCAGAGATTGCTTGATTAAGGTGATGAGAACTTGAAGTGCGGGTAAAGAATAGAAAACTTGACTCGACTGTGCCCGTAATTCATCACTTTGCCTCCCTTTTGTTTTTGTTTTTCCTTTCTGCTAAAGCGATTTTAATCAACATGAGAGGTAAATTAGCACACTTGTTTCATTTTCTGTCTGGAAATCATGTGAGCCAAATTATGAGCACTGAAAATTTTCTCTTTTTTGGTCCAAAAAATGGTCTGAGTTTTGCAAAAATGGAATAATTTTTGAGAAAATCAGTCAACTTCATTAAAAGTCCTCAAAATCTATTTTCGCAAATGACCACTACCCGATCAATATGAAATTAACCCTTCAGATGTACAACTGAATTTGTTTTGCAACTAAACCCGTCATGAAGGAGAAATAGGACAACTGAATCAAATGGGGGATGAGCCAAACAAACATGGATATATAGGACAACCCAGTCAAATACAGATTCACCAATCAAACATGGATGGGATGAGTGAGTTGAAAAATGATTGGAGCCAAACTTCAAGATGAAGCTTCCTACGTATCCCAAAGATCGGAATTAGGCCATACGTAGTTCCGGTTAAGGTTCACTCGGGTATTGACACTCTTCTTTTGTGCTCTTATTTTTGCCAAAGCTGCCCTTTTGGGTTTTCAACCTTGTGAGCTTTTCATTTTTTTTAAATTTTTTTTTAATTTTCAATTTTTTTTTTGTTTTCCTGCTCGAACTTTTGCCTAGGTCGCCCTTTTGGATTTTCGACCCAGTGAGCCTCTCAAGGGTAGTACTTCTTCAGCTTGTCCATGTTAATTGGTTGTGAGAACTCCAAACCATCCAAATCCATGAGAATGATCGCTTCCCCTGACTAGATTGACTTGATGATGTAGGGACCTGTCCAATTGGGTTTGAACTTGCCTCTAGGGTCATAGATAGGAGCTCGATTGTCCTTCAACACTAAGTCTCCTTCTCTCAAATTCTTGGATCTGACCTTTTTGTTGAATGCTCTGGCGATCTTGCGTTGATACCCATGAATGTGGTATAACGCCTTCAATCTTCGCTCATCAAATAGCATAAGTTCCTCAAATTGGTTCTGTTACCAATCAACTTCTGCTATCTAACATTCAGCCATAATCCTCAATGAAGGCACTTCCAACTCAATTGGCAAAACAATCTCCATTCCATATACCAAAGAGTAAGGGGTTACCCCTGTAGACGTTCGGATTGATGTTCTGTATCCCCAAAGTGCAAAAGGCAGTTTATCTGGCCAATCTCTATAGGTTTCCACCATCTTACGCAAAATAGTTTTGATGTTCTTGTTTACAGCTTCAACGGCTCCATTGGTTTGTGGCCTGTATGTTGATGACTTGTGAAAAGCCACGTTATATTTTTCAAGTAAAACTACCACTTCTCCTTTGAAGTGTGAGCCATTGTCTGAAATTATTTCGTTTGGCACCCCATATCTGCAGATGATGTTGTCCTTGATGAATTTGGCCACGTGTGATGCTTTCAACACTGAATATGACTATGCTTCAACCCACTTGGTAAAATAGTCAATGGCAACCAAGATGAACTAATGCCCATTTGAACCCTTCGGTGTTACTGCCTCGATGACATCTATGCCCCAGATTGAGAAAGGTCAAGGCGAAGTCATGTTGTAGAGTTTGGATGACGGGATGTTCATGCGATTGGCATGGATTTGAAATTTATGGCATCACCTAACAAAGTTGATACAATGACTCTTCATGGTTAACCAGTAGTATCCTTGTCTAAGGATTTTTCTAGCTAGCATTATACCGTTCATATGGGCTCCACACTCTCCTCCATGGATGGCTTCCATGACACGCTTTGCCTCTTCTTCTTCTACACACAACTTGTGCATTCCCAGATGCCCTCTCTTGTATAGCTTATCTCCACAAATGATGAACTGAGTGGCCAGACACCGTATCCCTATTTTGTCTTTGGCATTTGCCCCTTGTGGGTATGTGCCATTTTCCAGAAAATTCCAAATATCAAAGTACCAAGGGTTTTCATCTTGAACTTCCTCCACTGCGGCTATCATTTCATGCGCAGGGGCGTACCTTTGTTCTATAAGGATTCGGTGTATCTTGACCCCGACCGGTATATCTATCATTGATGCCAGGGTTGCCAATGCATCAACAAATCGATTATTCTCTCTTACCAGGTGTGTAAGGGATCAACGTGTCCAAGGTCTGATGATAGACTTTCATTTTTTCCTCTTTAACTTTCCAATCTCCATTGGCTTGAGAGACAACCAAGTTTGAGTCCCCGATCACATCCAACCTTATTGCCCCTAGTTCCAGGGCTACTTCCAATCCGACAATGCACACCTCATACTCTGCTTGGTTGTTGGATACCCTGAATCAGAGTTTGAAAGCTGAGGGGATATGGGAATCATCCGGCGCTATGAGCAACACGCCTATCCCATAGCCAAATTGATTGGACACTCCATCGAAGTACAACTTCCAAGTGTTTTCTTCCATCTGCACGACCTCTTCATTTGGGAATGAGTACTCCACATCTTCTCCTCCTTCAATTGGTGATCAGCCAAAAATTCTGCTATGGCCTTTCCTTTGACAGATTTGCGAGTGACATACTTAAGGTCAAATTCGGAAAGCAAAAGTAACCAATGAGCTAGCCTACCGGTAAGTGATGGTTTCTCAAAGAGATATTTGATTGGGTCTAATCTTAAAACCAGAATTACCAAGTGAGCTAACAAGTAGTGTCTCAACTTCCTGGTGGCTCATACCAAAGCTAAGCAAGCTTTTTCCAAATGAGTATAGTGGGTATCATATTCAAGCATCTTTTTACTTAAGTAGTAGATGGCTTTTTCCATTTTCTCATCCGACTCTTGTGCAAGCATACATCCCATAGTTGATTCGGTCACTAATAAGTACAGGATCAGTGGGTTCCCTAGCTCAGGCAATGATAACACCGATGGATTCCACAAATACTTCTTGACTTGCTCGAATGCAAACTGACATCGATTATCCCATTGGAACTTCTTCCCTTTCTTTAGGAGACCAAACAATGGTTCACAAGTCAAGATTAGCTTTGAAATAAACCTTCTTATGAATTACACCTTTTCCAGAAAGCCCCGCACCTTATTTTCAGTCGTTGGTAGTAGCATTTCTAAGATGGCCTTAATTTTAGATGGATCAACTTTGATTCCTCGCTGTGTGATCAGAAATCCTAACATCTTGCCCGCAGTTACCCTAAAGGTGTATTTTTGTGGATTCAGCCTCAACCTGTATTCTCTAATTCTCTTAAAGAATTTCTTCAATGTAGTGTAATGGCTTTCCCGATCTTTGGACTTGACAATCATGTCGTCTATATACATTTCAACTTCTTTGTGGATCATATCATGCAAAAAAGTGGTAGCGGCTCTCTGATAAGTGGCCCCAGTATTCTTCAAATCGAATGGCATAACCCTGTAGTAGTATGTCCCCTATGGTGTGGTAAATCTAGTCTTTTCTCTGTCTTCTGGAGCCATAAGGATCTGGTTATACCCCAAAAAACCATCCAAGAATGACAGTAAGGCAAGCCCTGTAGTGAAGTCTACCAATTCGTCAATATGTGGCAATGGGAAATCATCCTTCAGACTAGCCTTGTTCAAATCCTGGAAGTCAACACAAACTAAGATTCTGCTATCTTTCTTCAGAACTGGCACAATATTGGCTAACCAATTAGGATATTCTGATACGAGCAAAAACCCAGCATTGATTTGCTTGGTAACCTCTTCTTTAATTTTCAAGGCCCAATCCGGACGAATTCTACGAAGCTTTTGTTTGACAAGTCGGGCCTCAGGGTTGAGAGGGATCCTATGCTGTACAATCTCAGGGTCAATTCCTAGTATGTCTTCGTAGGACCATGCAAAAACATCTTTGAATTCTTTTAATAAACTAATTGATTGTTCACGTTCTTCTAAAGACAATGTAGAACCAATCTGGATCAAGCGAGGATCTTTCTCAGTACCCACATTTACATAAACAATTTCATCCACTAATGGATTAGCACGACTTTCTTCCTCCAAGTCGGTTAAATTTTTCAAAGCCTGAGGAATTTCTTCCTCTTTGTTTTTATCAAGATTTTGAAAATTTTGGTCAGTGTTATGAACTATGGGCACAGAAAAATAAGCAAAAATCATAACATCTTCATTTAAAGCCTCGGGCTCACAAGTTGCAACAGACTCAACAGAAAAAGAAAAAGAAGACTCAGACATCTTAGACAAACTTGAATCTAACTCCAACCCCACAGGCCCACCGGACTTAGACTCAGTAGCCGATTTAGAACTCTCAATACAACTCTTTTCAAAATGCCAATTTATTTGTGAGCCATTCATTGCATCCATGATGAAGCTTGAGCAGTCAGTAAGTGCCTTTTCCTCAATCACGACAATGGTCAGTTCAGTGCTTGTATGTGACTCTGTTAGTAAATCAGCTAGTGTTAGACCTAAGACTTCCTCTATGCTGCTTTTCGAGTTGACTTCTCTATCTTGTCCGATGTCGATCCTAGGATCTACTCACTCCTCGTCACTGTCGGAGAGCTGATGGTTAAAGAAGATCTCAAACCCATGGTATCTCTTCCTCTCCACTTGATTAATCCAGGGCTCAGGAAAACCACAGAAAGGGAAGTCTTCTCCTTGGCGGACAAAGCGTCCATTCAAGGTCCCATGGATTGGCCTATAAACCAGCTCATACTTCTTTCCCATCTTCTTTGCATTGATTCTCTCTCTCTCATTTCATTCACTTTCTTCTCCCAGTCTTCTACTGTTGGTTCATATCCCAACCCAAATGCATGTGGGTTGTGGATTACCTTAGTTATCTCTGTGGTGCCTTGTCGGCCACCCTTTCCTAATTTAGATCTTGGGATGTATCCTAGCTTGTTCATCATGTAGACTGACTGAGCACTCAGATGTGTCCCCTCCCTTTCTGCCATGATTGTCTGCATTAGTCGTGCTTCTGCCAAGGTAAAACTCGAGAGAAAAACATCTTCCTTTCCATGTTGTATTTCCAGTACTGGCGTTGTGACTTCTGGAGGAGGGTGGATCGTAGAATTGCCAAAAACTGTGGCAATCCCTCCATTATGCGGGTATTTCACTAACTGGTGTATGGTTGAAGAGACCGCTCTCATTTTATGCAACCAAGACCTGCCCAACAATAGGTTGAAAGTTGTCGGGACATCCATGACATGGAATTTTGCCTTATGCTCAGAGGGACCAACTAATATCTGGACCTTGAAAGTCCCCATAACATTCATGCTGGTGTTGTCATATGCCCGGATAACTTGGCTTGTTGGCATGAAGTCAATCGGCTTTAACCTGATCGCATAAGCAATCCTTGATAGGCAGACATTAATGGTTGAACCAGTATTAACCAAAACTACTAAAATCCACTTCTTTCTACATCCAAGGCTACATACAAAGGCTTGTTGTGGTCAACCCCCTCAGGTGGTAACTCTTTGTCCGTAAATGATAACATAGGGGTCGTGTCTCTAGGTATGATGAAAGATACTAATTGATTTGGCGTTGTCTCAATGGATAGCTTGGCCTTGTTTAAGGCTGACAGCATTGCTTGTCGGTGTTCTCAGGAAGCCATGAGAAGTCCCTAGATAGAGATATTTGCTTGGATCTTTTTTAGTTGTTTTAAAACCAATGGATAGCTTGGCCTTGTTTGAGGCTGCCACTTTCTCTTTCTTTTTATCAATGTCTGTATCTTTGCCTGAGGACTCGTCTCGGTCTCGTTGTGGAGGTTTAAAGTAATGCCCACTCCTAGTTAGGTGATCAATTTCTTCGGAATACCAAGTCTCATCAGGCAAAGTACTATCCCATTCATCATCGGTGTGGGCGAGCTGTAGATCGCTATCATCCCACCATTCGCCTTCGTTAATCGAAAGGCAATTGTCAAGCTCTATATAAATCATTCCCACGTTATACTCTGGCGGACTTTCTAATTCTTCTTCTCTCTTGGAACCTCTTTTGTTACCACTGTTTTCAAACTTTCCGGTGTCAGTTTTTGGTTCATCATTTTTTCCCTTAGTTTTCCCATCAAGACCTTCATCATTGTTTGCCCAACCGTGAGTAGCATTGGAATTTCTTGGATCCCACCAGCCAATCTGCACATTCCCCAAGTCCAATTCCTCAAACAATTTGAGATTGTCCAAATCTTCTTCTAGATTAGCCAAGTCATCTAATCCCTGTTCAAGCATATCTTCTCTAACGACATTGATGGTACATGAATTAGGCGGGATAACTTTCGGTTTCAACTAGCCAACAAGTACTATGTATTTGTTGGGATCATATCCTTGTGTCGGCAGTTTTCCAGTCTCAATCACGGGTACTTCAGTTATGTCTTCTTTGGGTCCTTCTCTTGATATAGTTTTTTGTTCCTCAGTTTGCAATACCACCATTATGGTTTGTTTTGGCTTTGGCTGGGTTAGAGGTGCATCCATCATACATAAATCAATGCTCACCGGAATGCATACCTCAGGTTTAGATAGATGGATAGGTGTGATGTATATACTAGGGTTAAAGGTAGGTAGAAGTGTATGGATATGGTTGAGGCGAGGAGGTGGTTGATTTTTGTCATGGGGTGGCAACGGGTTGGTAGTGACGTTGGGTTTTAGTGGTTGTGGAGGAGCTATGGTCTTATTGTCAATGAGGTCTTGGATCTCACGGCGAAGGCGAAAACAGCGGTCAGTGTCATGTCCGGGTTGTCAATGAAAGGCACAGTATTTGGTAGGGTCGTGTTTGGCTGGGAGAGGATCGGGAAGAGGTCGGGGGTCCAGAGGCTTAAGATACCCTCTTTCTATTAAGATTTTCATAGCTTTGGTCGGGGACATGTAGAGAGCGTTAAAGGTTCTGGCCATGGTTCGGGTTAGTTGGTTGTTTGTGGACTGGCATTAGCAAATGGGTCGACTATTTTGGCGGTGGTGGTAGTGACTGAATTGACCTCAGAAGGTCTTACAACTGTACCACTACCAGTAGTAGTATTGGACCTGTGACCAAAAGGTTTCCGAACAGGTTCCTTATCATCCATAATGATTCATTGTTTGATGACATTCTCTATTTGGACCCCTATTTCATGTAAGTTTTTAAAAGTGAAGAGCAGCAGGACTATCATTTTTTGTAATATCTTTCTATGCAGATTTCTGACTATCATTCGAATTTGGTCTTTTTCGAGTGGTTTGTTGGTCATCATTACTGCTTTTACCCTCCACCTGGTGATGAAAGCAACAAAACTTTCATTAGGCTCTTGGCGAGTTGCCTCCAAATCCCAAGCAGTTACCTCAATCTGGGTGTTGTAAGAATATTGGGTGATGAAAGCCTCAGCTAACTCCTCCAAATTTTGTTTCACCGAGTCTTCTAATTTAGCGTACCAGCTGCTATATCAGATGAAGTCCTCCTGAACAAGGAAAGTTTTTGAGGTTGAGTCAAGCCCATAGGTTTCAGGACATCTGAGAAGAGGCAAATATAGACCATAGGGTCACCAGCACCATCAAATCTGTCAATATGTGGCATTTTAAACCGTTTTGGTAATTTGACAACTGTGTTTGTATACGCATCTTCTATGTCCGAAATAGAATGAATTCCCTGTGACCTTTTGAACATTTCTTCAAATTTGGCCAGTTTGAGCATTGTTGAATCAAGTTCAGAGGTGTCAATGGGAAAAGGCTCCACTGTTGGCTGTGCAAGGGGGAAAGGTCCTCTGAAGATTGTACAGGAACCCTTAGATCTTCTGGTGAGTTAAGTTGTCACGCCCTAAAATTTGGACAATTAAATATTAAATTAGGACTAAACCCCAATCAATATTCCATCATCCAAATTCTAGGGGTGAAACGAAAAAAAAAAAAAAACTAAACGTTCTCGTCTCCATAAGATTTAAGTAAATTTCCATCATCAAAAGATTACAAGGGATAAAAATTTAAAAAAAATTAAAAAAAAAACCTAACAAAATGCCAACCAAACCATCCACCATAATTTCATAACTAACCAATACCTCCAACATTAAAGTAACAATAAATAGTCAAAATAACTTAAATAATGTAAGGTTACAAACAATGCCAAATTATCCAAATACTAAAGTTATAAAAAAGTAATAAATACATAAACTAATATCAACCCTAAACTCAAGAAAACAAAAGAAGTCCAAACGACATGTCCAACAACTATAGTTATTCCATATCACCACCGTAGCCCCAACTAATCCTGCAAAGAAAGCTAGGCTGCGTTCAAACAGAACGCACCCGAGTTGCCAAGAGACAAAACGGGTCAGAATACAAGTATATTGGTATGAGTACAAGATTTAACACCCACGTGTCCACCAGACACAAACAAAAATACATTTAATTCTTGTTATGGGACAAAACAAGTAGTTCCATCTGCACCGAGATGAATGGGTAGTTTTCTGAGAGACAGTGGCATTTAGTTTCTTCCCCGTACACAACGAAATATAAATTGAGTATAAAATAAACAAAATAGAAATAAAAATATGGTAGGTCAGCCCTGCATAAAAAGTTAGTAAAGACCCACCATTCTGTAAAAAATAAAATTAGTATAATTTAATCATAAGTAACTTGCTGAAGAAGTATAAAAATGCACTGTTTCATGATTAAATAATTCGAATTGACCAAAACTCAAAGAACAAAAGTTATACAGAATCAAATTTCTTAAAAGAGAACTTAAACGAATCTAATAGAAACTGAACAGGTTGAGAGAAAAACTTGATAGAAGAATCTAAACGGAATTCAACCAAAAAATCTAAAGCTAAAAATGAAAAGAAACTACCCTAAGATGTTTTTTTTCCGGGAAAAGTTCAAAACACGAAAAGTGTTCAGAATAATGTTTTATTTTAATGTACGTGAAACCAATAAAAATGAGTTCGTTTCGTGGGTTAAAACAGCCTCTAATATCTGCATTGCTAAAATGAATCAAAACTACAATAACCAAGATCATCCGATTATAAGTTCTAATCGATCTTTTTAATAAAAAGTTAAAACACAAAAATTGCCTAGAATCACGTATACATGCCTCTGCTCAAATTTCATAATTTATCGAGGTCGTTTACTATTTTTCAAGATGTACAAATCAATACAATTCACACTATAACAATAAACTCATAATTAAATTTTTTGTACCTTAACTCCACCACTTCGGCCCTTCACTTCCGGCCTGCACATATATCTCATGTGCCTCCCGTATACCTAACATCGTTCCAAAGCCAAACTTGCACGGGGAAATTGTCCCGAGTTTGACCCACAATCTCCGGATGGTTAACACATACGTACGCGCGTAAATCAAAGTACTCGCCTATTCTTGAGAACGAGGTAACAATATACATCTCCAAAACATCTCACTCATGAGAACAAACATAACAATGCCAAGCCTAAGACATTCAAATAAATCTCATAATCCTCACTTTTTTTTATACACTCTTTCTCACTTACACTCAAATAAAACAACAATTCATGGAGTCATGGTGGAGTATAAGGAATTTATCTATGGTTCCTAATTTATTTTAATTTCATATATTCATGAGTGTGATTACAATCATAAAATAAATACATATAAAAACCCTAAACCTTACATACACATCTAACTAAATAATGAAATCAATCCATCATCTACATACAAATACAAAATCAAACCAACATCAAATAAATAAAAATAAATAAATAGAAACAACGAATCAATCCATCATCTAACCAATATCTATGGATTCTAAGTTTATTTCAATTCATACAATCATGAGTGTGATTACAATCATAAAATAAATACATAAAAAAGACCCTAAACCTTGCATACACAACTAATCAAAATAATTAAAATCAATCCATCATCTTCATGTAAATATAAAATCAAACTAACATCAAATAAATAAAAATAACAAATTAAACATAAATCAAGGGAAGTGGGTTTTGTACTCACAATTATTTTTTGAAGATCAAAGAAATATTTGAAAAACTAATGTAGCCACCAAAACAAAATCTTAATCTATTTTTTTTCCTCTCCTCTTTCTCTCCCCGTTGCCTCCCTTTTTTTTCTTTTCTTCCTGCGGCTTTCTTTGATGACCACTCTCTCTCGGCTGCTACACCCCAAAGCCCTCTCTAGCACTTATAACCTAATTGACATCCCCTCATAATATAACACCCTTTTATTTTATTTTTTTTATATATTATATTATATTATACAAATACAATATAAATACAATATATATAAATATGCTATATATGATCAATACATACATATATATATATATATAATATTTAGATTAATTATATATAATTAAATAGCACATATAAGTGTTGATTTTTGACCACACAACCAAACAGGGAAACTCAACAGGAGAGCACCGGCAGAATAGATTTAAGCCCGAACAACCTGTCATAGAAAGATAAGAATCTGGTGGTGGTTCGTCCACCCGAGGCACTCCGACGATCAAGTTAGTAATTATCTCTCAAAGATAACCAATAGTGCTTAACTCACTAGACAGAGCATAAAAAGTGTACCTTAGGCCCACGTGGGTGTCTTACTTTTATAGCCAGCACTAACCTGATTCCTGTAGAAGCCTAGCTTCAATGGATTCTAGCTTAATGCACATTCTGGACTCCCAACCAGATAAAGATAAACTCCCTAAGAGCCTTATCTTTATCCAGACTGAGGTCCTTCCCCATTCTAGGACTCTTGTCTCTTATTCGCTTATCTCGAATTCCAGTATCTCCGCATATAACCTCGGCTTAATTGAGATCACCTCGACAACATGACCAAGACACGTGGTATCTCGGCTGACACTCCGGTGCCACTTGGCCACGTGTTGTCATTAACAAAATATGTCCCCACAACTGCCCCTAGGTTCTATTACCTCGGTATCCTGAGGTGATGAAACCTATATTGTTTGTCCATATAGCACGTTGGCTAAGACTTACTCCATCTTTCATGACCGAAATCATCATACGTCGGCTTTACATGACCAAGACTCTGCAGTCTACTTTATCAATGACCAAGAACCAAGAAGCGAGTTCTTCAAGTTCCTTAACCAAGATCGTCCCTATAGCCGAGGTTCTCACTCCATTAAATCAAGAACTCCAAGAGTTCTATCTGCACATGAACTGTCACGCATGGTTTCTCAACCGTTTTATCCACGCGTCCTTTTCTCATTGATCCGTACCTAATACGCGCTATCAGGTCGCGTTGCTTCTGTGCGCGTCGCCTGACAGACACGTCCTCCAAGGCACATTCATTATGGTTTTGCCGCCTTTTCGCGTTTTAACAAAAATACTTTCTCTCCTTCCGAATTTTCACTTTACATCTTCGAGTTGGCTCAAGCTCTCTCTCTCTAAAGTTTCTCTCTTCCAAACCGCCATTGTCCAAGTTTTCAAGCTCTGCAACTCGCTCCGTTCATCCCTTCCGGCGAAGCATTCACCGTCCTGCTCCATTCACCATCACCGTTTGACTCCGACATTCCTCATACCGGCGTCATTCTCTTCGGTAAGTTATTGTTTTCCCTCTTTTTCAGTTTTTGATTTATTTCAAACTCTATTGTGCTTGTTTGTTGCCATTGTGAATCTGTTAGTGTTCTTCAATCTTTGCTTGTGTTTTAAATTTCATCATTCGTGTGTTGAGCATGTTTGTTTGCGATTTCATGTTTGTCCAATCTGTCTCTAAGTCTACACATGCACACACAAACTGCTCATACACTTGTTAATTTGCCATTGTCCTTGGCTTTGCACATCTGCACACACTTTATTCAGTGTTCTTTGAATTTTTATCTGTTTTCTTGAGTTTGAATCATTGTTCTTTTTCTGTTTTTCTTGCTTTATTTCCAGATTCTTGCCTCTGATTCCTGTATCTGCATAGATTTAGGTTTGGGATTTCATCTAGAACTCTGTTCTTTAGGAAAACTGAACCAAACCCCCCTAAATCTTGAAAAACCCTTGCCAACATTCCTGTTTAGGGTTTTAGCCGAGGTCCTTCGAAACCCACATCAACCACTCCCCTTTGAAATCTTACACCTTCCTCTTTTAGCTGACATAATGGGTATGTTCAGATAGAGGGTAGACACTCTAGAAAAACTTGGGTACTTTAGGAGGGAGTTTTCTATCCCAGTCGATGTTCACCTCAGGCTGGCAGGGGAGGAGGACTCCATCATGCCTGATGGGGACTCCATGCCTTTCCCCGTAGTTGCTTTCATAGAGTGTGAACTTAGGTTCCCTCTAAACATCCTTTTTCGACAAATCCTTCATTACTACAAGCTTAATCCGATGCAACTGGCCATTAACTCTTATAGAGTCATTAATGGTACAATTGCTCTAGCTAGCTAAGAAAACGCTAGGATAACTCTAGCCGATATCCAATACTGTTATATCATGTGTGGCCTGAAATTCAAAAAAAGCTACGTCTATTACCTCAGGCTGAGATCCACTGAGTACAAACTCATAGCCGACCTCCCAGACTCCAACAAAAGTGCTGGAGATGATTATTTCATCGTCTCGGGCAACTGGGAGTTCTCACCTGATGACGACCTCTACCTCTATCCTTTGAGCCAAACAGTGTTTAAAGAGGGTGATGGTAAGAACCAAGTGTCACTTTACATGTTTTTAAGTCTTATCACTTTATTCCCTTTATATGCTCTAATATTTGATTTTTGTACTTACAGCTCTCCTTCAGCCATCAAAAGATTTCCGCAAAACCTTCTTCCCCAGCAAAGACTTCAAGAAGCTACTGGGTTTGCCAGTTGATCAACGGAAAGCCCCCTTGCTGCTCAATTATATACCGACGTACAAATCCGCATTGCCCGACGTCCCCAAGAAAAGCAAGTCTCCACCTTCAGCAACAACTCCCCCTACCACTTCATCACCATGGCCTGACCAAGCCTTAACTTCTGATCCAGCGGAGTAGCCATCAACATCTGCTCCACAACTGATTCCTCCTGCCCAGCACCAACGCCGTCGCCGAGTCCAATCTCTACCTCTACTGCAGAACTTGCAGCCGAAAACGCCAAAATATTGAGGCGTTGGCTTACGATCCAACCAACCCACCCATTGCACTTCCAGCAATCCACTTCAGTACCAAAGTCACTGTCACTGCCACCGCCATCGCCGACGAGATGAGACACAACAAGGCTATCGTCGAAGACCTCTTGGCCGACATCCCTGGCGTTGTGACAGTCCAATCCTCTCCATCACAATCCCAACCAAAGGCTCAGCCAAAGAGGATTAAGAAGGCCAAAGCCAAGGCAACAGTGACTCAGATTGACTCTGAGGACACTTTGTCGATCTCCAAACTGGTCGAGGTTGAGAAAAGTGCCTCCGTTGCCGAGAAGAGGCCTGCCGAGGCTGGTTCGTCTGAGGCACCTTCTTCGAAGAGGCCAAGGTCTGAGGGTACAGATCAGCCTGGTGCCTTTAAATCCAGCTCCCCTTGGGCCCCGACATTCATGGTGGGTGACCGACCTCTGCTAGCCGGCAACAGCGCGCTGGACAGTGTTGAGGTCGGCGTCGCCATCTCCACTGCCATTCTTTTGCCAGTCGACATCAACTGTATAGTTGAGCTAACTGAGTATGAAAACTATGCCCTGATGATGTAGCATTGTGTGTTGGTAAGTCTTTTACCTTGTCTTCTGAAGTCTTTCAACATTAAGCCAAATTTTTACTAATCTTCTTTCTTTTCTTGCAGGCCATCCGGCAGGGTCAGTCTTTCGCAGTCAAGGCCGAGGACTGTAAGAAAGAACTAACCAAGAAGACCAAAGAGGCAGCTAAGCTTCTCTCTTTGCTTACCAAAGCCGAGGCTCGCATCCGAGGTCTGCTTGATCAGGCTAAGGCAACTGAGCTAGCCTTGAAAATAGTCGAGAACCGTGCCGAGGCTGCAGAAAATGTTGCCGAGGTCACTCAAGCCGAGGTGAAAGAGGCCAAAGAGAAAGAGGCCCAGGCCCAGACTGAGCTCCAGACGGCACTGTCTACAAAGGCAGCCGAAATCAAGGAGGTGGACGAGAAGACCTATGCTGAGGGGGCAGTCGACGTCTGCGAGGAGTACAAAAAACAAGTCAGACAGGCATGCAACAAGGATTACACCCTTGGTTAGATGGCTGCTCTGAAAGAGCTGGCTGTCCTCGAGGACTCACCCTTTCAAGATGAAGGCTGACTTGTAGTGCCATTTCCCCCTACTCCAAGCCAATCTGAGAGTAAGGCTGGGGGGGGAGGGGAAAAGAAGGAGAAGAGGAAGAAGAACAAGAAGAAGCCGAGGTGGGAGCTAGCGCTGAGGGTTCTGCTGGGGCCAAGTCCCCAACTCTGAATGAGCAAGTCCTGGACTTGATTCAGGATGATGAAGACGAGGTCTCCAAGAGTGCGTCTCCCAAAGGAGCTATCTCAAAGGTCGAGGTATATACAACCGAGAAGAGCCTCGACAAAACTCTTCAGGAGATTGATGTTGAGATTGAAGTTGAGAGGATTGTCAAGAAGCTTTCCCAGCTGTTTGCCGAGGTCGACATTCAGCCACCTGCCAACACAGAATAGTTTATTTAGAATCTTTTCTCTGTTTTGATATCTTGTACTTTTTCCTCTGTAGTCTCTGCAACTTTGTTAGACAATGTTTAATTTCCAGTTTGGTCGATGCGCCTTTGTAGACACCCCATTTTTGACCGCCCACAAGACTTGGGCACTACTGATGGTTTGCTCGGTGTTGAGAGATGTGCAGGGCACAGGTTCAATTTCTTCGGCAAGAAGAGAGGCAAACCTCAACTTCACACCCCGTTTTGGACCACAATTATTTTTGGATGGTTTTTAGACTTTAAAAACCTCTCTTTCAAAACATTTTTTTTGAAATAAAATTCCCACGATGTTCCGACGCTCGCATTTTGGTAAATGTTACGCTTTTCGGTAAACCGGGCAAGGACAAAGTGGAAGTGAATGAAAGAGAGATGAAATCTTTGAAAAATCTTTCAAAACACCTTGCTTAGGGGTTTGAAGTTGAAGAGAAGAGGAGAAGAGAGGAGAAGAGAGGAGAAATCAAGTTAGAGAAGAGGTTCGGCATGGATCCGGGTAGAAGGGAGTCGCGCAGCCCTCGCTGCATCGAGCTTATTTGTCTATACACTTGGAGTTAAGTTATGAGGCTACCGCCATTGGAAAAAAGACTTCCGGGGCTTCATTTTTGACACAAGAATGACCTGAAAAGGAGTTCATACGAAGAAGTTATGCCCGTTTGAAGTTGGACCTGCAGAGCAGATTTTCCTGCCGACCGGCCGGAACAGAGTGCCGACCGGCCAAATGTAGTGCCGACCGGCCAGTAAAGGTAGCCGACCGACCATTTTTGCTAGCCGACGACCTTCCGGTGTATTCTGCAGATTGAATGGATGCCATCTGTGCCAGCTGGAATACACAGATTCTGCTCCCCATGCACGTGTGTGGCTGTTTTGCACCCTTTGCACCCCTTTGACCCCTCTTTTGTGCACCCTTTGCTCATAGCTTCTTGAGGAAGCCTTGATCCCTTGTCTTGGCTTCCTCAAGAAGCCTATCAGCTGTCCAAGCTTCCTTAATAAGCCTTGCACCCTTTGCCCCTTTGATTTAGCTTCTTGGAGAAGCTTGGAGCTTAGTCCATTGCCTATATAAAGAACCTTCCTCTTCCTTTGTGTGGGTGGGATTTTTTGGAGCAAAAAAACCAGAGATATAGGCATATATCTAATATACATACACACAACCCTCCATCTCTCTCCATATCTCTCTCATTCAACCATCAAATACCCTTGTTCTTGGGCCATTTCTTCACCAATCCATAGCACCACCACTACTCCATCACAGCAGCTTGGAGCAGTTTTTCAGAGGCCAAAGGTGCTGCAACTCAAGCCAAGAAACAACAAAAAGGGTAGTCTTCAAGGGTAAGATCATTTTCCCTCTTTTGTAGCACATTCTTGTCACATTTTTCTACCCTATTTGCTTACTGTTTTGGGCTCGACCCTAACTGAAAGGGACATTATTTTGAGCCATTCTTCATGTTTGTTTAAGGGCTCAACCCTGTTTGAGCCCTCCATAGTGCACTTGCTTCAATACTCCTTGGTATGCCACATTTTTGCATGAAATTTCTAGCCTATGTGTGATCTGTTTTTGAGCATAATGTAAACTGTAAGTAGGCTCATTTTGAGCCCTTTCAACATTGAAGAAGGGATCAACCCTGTTTGGGACCCCTATCTTGCACTTGCTTCATAATCTCTTCTATTTACCGTAATTTTGCGTGATTTGTTTGGCCTACATATAAATTGTTTTGGAACATGTCATGAATTGAAGTTAGGCTTATTTTGAGCCCCTCTTCAATGTTGAAGAAGGGCTCAACACTGTTGGGGGTCTCCATGTAGTACTTACCATTATACCCCTCTTGGCCCCCATTTTGCATGCTTTGTTAGCCTATCTTGCTTCTGTTTTTGGGCCATCATCAGAACTAGAAGGGGTCTTATTTTGACCCCCTCTCCATGTCCCATGAAGGGTCTTTTGCTATTTGATGCATTTTTTGTATACCTCATATTATAGCCTTTGTTGGCTTCAATCTTGCATTGCATTTTGAGCATGTTTGCATACTGATTTGGGGGTTGTCATAAACTGTAAATGTGCATATTTTTGGTCCCTCTTCAGTGTTGTAGAAGGGTATTTTTCTGTTTGGGCACTGCATATACTACTTGCTTCATTGCCTCCCTTGCGGAGTCATTTTTGTATGCCATGTTAGCCCTATTTGTGATTGCTGTTTGGCCATGATTTGAACTGTAAAAATGTGATTTTTGGGGCTGCCTTGCTTCTGCTTTTTCATGTCATGTACCAATTATGCATGCTTTGTTAGCTATAAGTCATTTTTGTGCAATTATCTTCGCATCTCGGGATCATTCATTGCATCGGATGTCATTTTACCGGGTTTCGGGGCTGTTTTCCCCCCCATGGCCGCTGATTTTGGCATGCTTGCGAGCTACCCACGTTAGTTTAAGTCCATCGTTGCATGTTGCTGCATGCCATGTTTGTTTACATGTTTAGGTTGCGCGCCTAGTATACATTGCTCATTGTATGTTCATGTTGCATACTTAGCCTCCATGCCTAAGTTGCATTTCATTAAGCATGCATCCCTTGCCTCTTGATCAATTATGACAGAGGTTGGGGCCCTTTGGTGTGTTTTATGCTTGCATTTCATTTGATATCAAAGTTGCTAACTTGGCTTTTGGGCCATCATGCATTGAAACGCGTGATTGATGGCCCGGGGGTCGAGGGCCATGCTCCCTTGAGTCCATTGCATGACAGGGAGTGTGTCCGTGCATACATTTGCTTGGAATTCCATGCCATACACTGTCTGTCCTTGTTGCTGTCAAAACTGTCTTCTGCAGGGAGTTTTTGCCGATCGGCAGTATAGAGTGCCGACCGGCCATTGATGGACAGCCGATAGCTTTATCTCCAGCCGATGGACATTGTACACGGCCGGTGGACATTCTATTCAGCCGATGATGATCCTCAGTGTGTAGGGAGCATGTCCTGAGACTTTGGCAGTTTTCAGAAAGGCAGGACAGTGAAAACAGAGGCAGCAATGCTATGGCAATGGGTTTCCAGGCAAGACGGATCAAGCATGCATCATTCGCGCATCCCGAGGCGGGGGCTGCGGCCATCTTCTCTTTGCATTTATTTTGATTAGATTAGAAATTATGTAATAATTAATTTAGCGATTTGTTATTCGGACTGTATATTCTTTTGGTCCCTCTGTGTGAGGGCATATTTGTAATAAGTGTGGGTGTGTGTGTGTGTGTATGTCTTCCAACCCCCATTTCTTTCTTCCCTTTTATTTATCTGCTTATGATGGTAGATTAGGGCATTTTTAAATTAGCATACCTTTTGCAATGCATGCGTGCATCCATACATTTGTCTTACATGCACCGGGCTCGGCGCATCACGCTAACTGCATTGTATTTCAAATTCCAAATTGAATACTTGTTACTTGTAGCATTTCACCTGCCATGCTTAAGATAGCCGAGCCTGTCTAGATTACACCCTTGCTTGTGTTGCATTAGCCACTTAACATGAACTAGGATCATGCATTGATTACTAACTAGTTTCTGTTTTGGCTTGGAGTACTAGGTAAGCTTTTATGCTTTAGCATACCGCATGCGTGTGAATGTTGTCATAATAGCATGATTACCATGAGGCTAGCTGCTTATGTGATATAACTGCTTGAATGCCTGTGGATGGAGGTCGAGTTACCTAAATTGGAATAATGCATTAAAACTGTGAGTTTTAAAGCCCACTGGATAGTGGCAAAACCATCTTTTCCAAAAACCCACTCGAGGGTGGTAAAACCTACATTTTAGCCTATTTGCGAGTAGCAAACCATTTTCAAAACAAACATGAAATGTTTTGTTCCAATTTAGGCGATTTGGTCTATACTTGTTTGCTGCATGCATAACATAGTAATTCTAGGCTAATAATTGGAATAAGAACACGTAATGTTTTCAAAATCGGATATCACGGTTAGTAGAGGCCGGTCTTCGGACCGGGCGAAAGGGGGTGCTCATAGCTGACCTTCCCCGATCGTACCCAAGCTACCGAGCCAAGACAACTTTGGTGATGACGGACACGTGGCCTTCGGCACCGAGTCAGGGTTTCCTAAATTTCCCATTTAAAAAAATATTTAGGTGGTGATCTGTATCTGGCAAAGCAGTCCATGTTTGGCACTTCTTTTCAAAAATCTGTTTTCTCAAACGATTTGCCAGAGTTGGACTCTTTGGTTCAGATTAAGAACCGTAACACAAAATCGAGTCCGAACTATAACCCGTGAGTGCCCTTATGGACTTGTTACAGCCTTTTGTATTTGGACAAGTTGTCTTTTGAATGCAAGCCTCCTTATTTCTTCTAAGTGTTGAATGTCTTCTTTTCTCTTATGTATATTTGCCACTCTCGTACTTAGAATAATTTTGTATGTCTTCAAAGTATACCTTTAATTGTATGATCTTCTCGGAGTAAAGTACCTTGGATATATCTCTGATCATTTATCTCGGCCTTGGCTTGACACCGTAAAATATTTTCACAAGTGTTGTTTTAAACTTGCACTTCACTTTTACTTATTTTCTTCTATCAAGACTTCTGTCTTCTATACTTCCCAAGTTTGGCAACCTGATCATCTCGGCAAGTACGTATGTACTTCTTGCAATATTACCTCGGCTTAACTTCAACTTGTAAATTTTTCTGAAAATTTCAACAAGTGTTAAGCCAGCTCTAGCTTGAAATTTTTTCCAACTCCCAAGCACTTTAAACTTTATTCATCATTCTCCAGCTCTCTGCTCCCTAATGTGAACCTAAGTTTTACTTATGTTCACATTAAGCATGTATAACTTTTCGCAAAAGTCAGATTCAAACAAGGACTAGCCGAGGTCGCTCAACCTTGGTTTCTCTGTTAATGCACTTAGTTCCATTCCAAGTTTAATTATGCCGATATAACAAGTCTAATTCCACTTCAACTTAGTTCAACTCTATTATATGCAAGTATAATTTAACTCTGCCATATAATAAGTGTAAGTTATTCGTCATGTTTCAATCAGAAGCATTGCCAACTTAGTTCAGCTCTATTATATGCAAGTATAATTCAACTTTGTCATATAATAAGTGTAACTTATTCATCATGTTTCAACCAGAAACATCGCCAACTTAGTTCAACTCTATTATATGCAAGTATAATTCAACTCTGCCATATAATAAGTCTAAGTTATTTGTCATGTTTCAATCAGAAACATCGCTAAAGGACTGCTCAGTCCAATCACACAAATTTTTTGAATTCTTAAAAAAAAATTAGGCTAAAATTTTTTATTACTACCTCGGCTAAGAAAATTATGACATAAATTTCGAAAAACAAAAAAGTCTAATGATAGAAGAACTTTAAGTTGCAAGTGTTCAGGGTCTTGGCAACTTTTTTCCTTCACTGTCCTTAAGCCGATATGCACCATTGCTGGCTACCGAGATGATTCTATAAGGTCCCTCCCAATTTGGGCTAGCTTGCCTTCTCTAGGATCCTTCTTATTGCCGACCACTTTTCTTAGCACCAGGTCCCCAACTTTGAACTCTCTTAGGATGACCTTCTTATTATAAGCCCTAGCAAGTCGTTGCTGGTATGCCCCTAGCCGAATTGCTGCTCTCTCCATTTTCTCCTCAAGTAGGTCCAGATCTCGGGCTAGGAATGCCTTGTTAGTCCCATTTTCTACTCCTTGGGTTCTGATCCCTAGGATGCCGACTTCTAGAGGGATGACTGCTTCTGTGCCATAAGCCATGGCAAATGGGGATTTCCCAGTTGATCTTCTCGGAGTAGTTCGATATGCCCAGAGTACATTGGGTAACTCTTCCACCCATTTTCCTTTTGCTGCTTCCAGCTTTTTCTTGATCCCATCCAAGATAGTTTTGTTGGATGCTTCTGCCTGACCATTACTCTGAGGGAAACTTGGAGTGGAATAATAGTTCTTGATTTTGTACTTTGCATAGAAGTTTTTGATTAGCTTACTGTCAAATTGTGTACCATTTCTGCTACTATTGCCCTTGGGATCCCAAACCTGGTGATGATGTTCTTCCATATGCAGTTCTTCACATCAATATCTCGAATCTTTGCTAGGGGTTCAACTTCTATCCACTTTATGAAGTAATCAGTTACTACCAGCAGGAACTTCCTTTTTCCAGTTGCTTGGGGTAGTTGTCTAACAAGATCCATGCCTCACTAGGCAAAGGCCAAGGGCTGGATACTGGGTTCAAATCTGCTGCTGGTTGATGTATCAAAGGCGCGAACCTCTGACACTTCTCACACTTTCTGACATAGGCTTTAGCATCCTTCTGCATGTAGGACCACCAGTACCCCTGAGTAATGGCCCTATGAGCAAGTGATCTGCCCCCGGCGTGGCTTCCACATACTCCTTCATGTATTTCATACAAGAAGTCTTCAACTTGTGAAGGATGCACACATCTCAAAAGGGGAGCAGTAAAAGACCTTCTGTAGAGATGTCCTTCTGCTGTCAGACTAAACCTAGCAGACTTCTGTCTGGTCTTGTGTGCTTTATTCCGATCATTTGGCAGCTTACCATCTCTAAGGAATATTACTATTGCATCCATCCAACTTGGTCCCATCTCCACACACATTACTTCGTACTTTGTGATCAATGGTTCCACATTTGGGCCTCACAAATAATCAACCATTATTGTCCTTGCCTTCCTTGATTTCATTGCACTAGCCAGGTTAGCCAAGGCATCGGCATGGCTGTTGTCATCTCGGCTAACTTGCTGTAGTCGGCAGTCCTGAAACAAGGCTAGTAGTTTAACAACCTCTTTGACATAGGCTATCATTCTTTCATCTCGGGCTGCATACTCGCTTGTTGCTTGGTTTTTTTTTTTTTGGGTGAATAAATGTTGCTTGGTTTACAATGAGCTGGGAGTCAGAGAAGACCACACCTCATCAGCTTCCATTGCTGCTGCCAACTTCAATCCCGCGATTAGTGCTTCATATTCTGCTTCATTGTTTGAGGCTTTAAACCCTAGTCAAATAGATTGTTCTAGCATCCACCCATCTGGCGATACTAGTATTACTCCTGCCCTTGCTCCTTGTCGGTTTGAACTTCCATCAACAAACAGGCGGAAGGAGTCGCCGATGTAAATATCGCAGGGCTTGAGTTTCTTTTTTTTCTTCTGCTCTGCTGTGGGGTTTTTTATCCCCAGCTGGGTCTCTTCTTGTTCACCTGGACATCATAAGCCGCAGCTCACCGAAGCCCGACGTGGGATGGCACTGGTGTGAACTCGGCCTCGAAGTTAGCCAGAACCTAGCCTTTGATTGCTGTTCGGGGTCCGAACTCTAAATCGTATTGGCCCAATACCACTGCCTATCTGGCCACCCTACCTATTAGATCTCCTTACTGTAGCAGGGATTTCAAAGGGTGTTCAGTCAATACCACAATCTTGTGGGCCTGAAAATAATGGTTCAACTTCTTAGAGGTCATCATTAGGGCCAGTGTTAATTTCTCCAGGGGTAAATACCTGGTCTCTGCGCCTGCTATGGTTTTACTTACATAGTATACTGCCTTTTGTTCTCCCTTCTCTTCTCTAACTATCACTGCACTTACTGCGTGCTCTGAAACTGCAAAATACAAGAATAGCTCCTCTCCAAGTACTGGATTCGAGAGAACTGGAGCTGTAGTCAGGTATCTTTTCAAGTTGGCCAAGGTGACTTCACATTCCTCTGTCCATAAGAAGTCTGTAGCCTTTTTCAATAGATTGAAAATTGGTTTACACTTATCCGAACTTCTGCTTATGAATCTGTTCAGGGCTATGGCCCTTCCTGTCAACATCTACACTTGTTTTGCTGACTCTGGACTTTTCAAATCCAGGATGGCCTTGATTTGATATGGGCTTGCCTCAATGCCCCTTTTGATAACCAAGTACCCCAAGAACTTACTAGACCCAACTCCAAATGCACATTTTGAAGCATTGAGTTGGAGCCGATATGTTTTTAGGATGTCAAAGATTGCCTTAAAGTTGGCCAGATGATCTTCAGGTTCATTGGTCTTCATGACCATGTCATCGATGTATACTTCCACCATTTTTCCAATCTGATGTTTAAACATCTTGGTCACCAACCTCTAGTACGTTGCACTTGCATTTTTCAATCCGAAAGGCATCACTCTGTAGCAATTCAGCCCTTTTGGGGTGATAAATGCAATATTCTCTTCATCAGGGGGGTACATTGCTCTCTGATGGTACCCCTTATATGCGTTCAAGAAGCTCATCATTCCATGTCCTGAAGTAGCATCCACTAATTGATCGATCTTGGGGAGTGGGAAACTGTCTTTGGGACAAGCCTTATTCAGGCTAGTGAAGTCCACACAGACTCTCTACTTCCCATTCTTCTTTTTCAAAACCACAGTATTGGACAGCCAGGTAGGGCAGTTTACCTCTCGGATGGCTCTGGCCTCTAATAGTTTGTCCACTTCTTCCTCTACTGCCTCCACATGGACCAATGTCAGCCTCCTCACTCACTGGATGACGGGTTTTGTCGACCTGTCTACGTTTAGTTTGTGGCATGTAACCTCGGGGTCAATGTCAGGCATCTCGTATGGCATCCAAGAAAACACCTCTATGTTTGCTTGCAAGAACGCTTCTAACTCCCTTTCCTCTTTTTCGGCCAAGCTGAGCCAAGGAGGAAGGAGCGCTCTTCATCCTCTTGCTGGACCAGAATTTTCTTCAAGGCTTCCTCGCTTTTGTCGGTCGGCTCTTTGCTGACGTCATCCAAGACCTCCATGCCCTCATCTTCAACCTCTACTGTCTCTGCCTCTCGCACGTTGCAGGTAGATTTCATTGCTGCCATAGAGCAATTCTTTGCCTGCCCCTGATCTTCTCTGACCTCCTCAATTCCATGCTCTGTTGGGAACCGCAACAACTGGTGCAATGTTAAGGGAACAACCCTCATCGCGTGCAACCATGGCCTTCCCAAGATAACATTGTATGGAGATGGGGTGTTAATTATTGTGAACTCTGTGTTTACCTTCTTGGTGCCTGCCTGCACCTCTAAACTTATTACTCCCAGGGGCCATGTCGGCGTTCCATTGAACCCAACCATTGGACTGTTGGACTACTCCAGAACATCTTAGTAAGGCCGAGCTCCTTGTAACACCTGACATATATGATGTCACAAGAGCTACCTTGGTCAACCAGAATGCACCTTACCTGGCACTCTCCAATCTTGAGGGATATTACCAGAGGATCGTTGTGTGGATGCTGCACCATGTCTAGGTCGGCTTTAGTAAAGGACACCATTGGTCCCTGGTACTCATCTGTCCTAGGCCTCTTTTGCTGGAGCTGATACACATGCTATAAGTGTTTCACCCTCTGAGTCTCCCCACGTACCTCGTTCTCATTGACCTTCGACTGAATCACATTGATCACTTGAGGTCCGTCTGCTTGCGGTTGTGGTGTTGGTGGAGGTGGTGCCGCTGGTGCCTGGGGCAGCCTTGCTTGCTCTTCCCTTGTCCTGGCCTCATCTACTAGGTCTCTTAAGTGACCTTGTCTTACCAGATCTTCCAGATGTGTCTTTAAGACTTTGTAGCCCTGAGTCAAATGCCCATCCTCATTATGGTAGGCATAGTACTTCCCAAGGCTTTTTCTCATAAATTCGCCAGGAATTTTCTCTGGTGCTCTATAGTAAGGCTGGTTCCTGATTCTTTCCAGGACTTTGTAAACCAGGATTCGGAACATTGTGGTGACTGCTTGTGCAACCCTCAGTCCTGTTTCTTGTCTATTGAAGTTTGTATTACTCGGCCTCGTTTCGGCGAGCCGTTCCTCTTTTCTTGCTTTGACGCCTTTGTTCCTGGCGTGTCTTCCTCTACTCCCGCATATTTCTCGATCCTGGCCATAAGTTCCTCCATACTTTTTGGCAATGTCTTTGCCAGTGACTTTCAAAGCAGACAGTCATCGTTCAGGCCGTTTTTAAAAGATACGACCACCACCTTTTGGTTGCATCCTGGTATTCGGTTAGACACCTCATAATACCTTTTGGCATAAGCCCTGAGGCTTTCATCCTCGCCAATTCTCAGAGCCATCAGGGAGTCTACCCTTAACGGCTGCAGTTTGTTTGTAACAAACCTGGCCACAAACATCTTGGCCAGGCCTTCCCAACTTTTCACAGTTCCTTTCGGCAACTTGTAAAACCAATCTGATGCGATTTCCCCAAAGGATGAGGGGAACACCTTGCAGAGCAACGACTCGTTCCCAGTATACAGTGCCATTGAGTTCAAATACAAGCCGACGTGAAAATTAGGATCAGACTTACCATCGTATATATGGAATCTCGGTATGTAGAACCTTTTTGGGACCTCAAACTTGTCTAATTCTACTAAAAATGGCATTCTCGGCTTGACTGGAGATGTTACCTCAGCATCTTATCACTTCCTCTGGAGGTAATCTCTCAAATCCTCCTTAGTCCATCCAGGAGCTCGATTGTCACCAAATTTTAGCCTTTTTGGTGCGCTGTTCCTGGTGTCGTTATGAGTCCTTTTGGACCTCCCTTTATTTATCGTGTCAAAACAAAGCTCCTTCTCTTGAATATGCCGATGTTATTTGACGTAGGTTTCTTTGGCACGATTTGTCTTCTGAGACTCTCCTCTCATTGATTCTCCTCATCTGACCTCCCGTGAAGGCTGATGAGAATGCTCTCTTGCCCTATCATGCTGAGGGACTGCAGGGATTGCTTTTTGCCCTCCTTTCTGGGCATCGTTTTTGGCCACTAGAATCGGCGTGTCCTCCAATGGGAACGGTAGCTACATGACGTTGTTCTGCATCATGAAATTGACAACCGATTGTAGGTCTGCCAATTTATTTGCCATTCCCTTCATTTCGTCATTTCTCCTCAAGTATCTATCTTTCTATACCTAGAGGTCACTTTCGTTGTAATACCCGCCCTGGCATGCTTTCTTCGGTACATCTCCCTCTTGGCCGAAGTCTTTTTTTCCAGGATTCTTATCCCGAGGTTCTTCATTACAGTTTTCCTCCTCAACGTTTAGATCGGCGTTTTTACCACTCCTACTAGGGATGTTGCACCCAATCTTTTCTTTCTGCCCATCGTTGGCCATCTATTCTTCTTACGCTTCCCACAGACGGCTCCAAATTGTAAGTGTTGATTTTTGACCACACAACCAAACAAGGAAACTCAGCAGGAGAACACCGGCAGAATAGATTTAAGCCTAAACAACCTATCACAGAAAGATAAGAATCCGGTGGTGGTTCGTCCACCCGGGGGCACTCTGATGATCAAGTCAGTAATTATCTCTAAAAATAACCAATAGTGCTTAACTCACTAGACAGAGCATAAAAAGCGTACCTTAGATCCACGAGGGTGCCTTACTTTTATAGCCAACACTAACCTAATCCCTGTAGAAGCCTAGCTTCAATGGATTCTGGCTCAATGCACATCCTGGACTCCCAACCAGATAGAGATAAACTCCCTAAGAGCCTTATCTTTATCCAGACTGAGGTCCTCTCCCATTCTAGAACTCTTGTCCCTTATCCGCTTATCTCGGATTCTGGTATCTCCACATATAACCCCGGCTTAATTGAGATCACCTCAGCAACATAACCAAGACACGTGGCATCTCGGCTGACACTCCGGTGCCACCTTGGCCACGTGTTGTCATTCACAAAATATGTCCCCACAGCACATTAAATTAATTAAACACCACATTAAATTCTCATGTAACCATATAATTAATAAAGTAAAAAATAAAATAAAGTAATAATAACAATAATAAATAATGACTTAAGAAAATTAGGATTGCTACATAAGTTCGGGAAATTCATCAGTTGGTGGAGGTGGAGGTGGAATTGGATGAGTCACCGGAGGTGGTTGAGTAATGGATGCCCCAGATGGGTGTTGCAGTTCAGTAAGAGTATTGCCTTGAGTGGCAAGAGTAGTACCTTAGGCAGCAACTATAGTGGTAATGGTATCCATGCTCCGTTGAACTGCCAATAGTATGTCTGCTAAATTTTCTAGAATCTGAGCTATCACTGATTTTGGTGAGTTGAGTGGTGATGATCTAGCAAGTGAAGAAGGGGTACTCTGACAATTGATGAAGTTTTTGCTCTTCTTCGTGTAACCGATGGCAAAGAAACTAACACTGGCTAACTCTGAACCAAATCTGTACTTTTGCAAAGTCTATCAACGCGAGTCCACAGAACTTGGGAGATATTAGACCTTTCGGAAGCTATAGTGCTCAACTACCTTGCAAAAACAAAACCTTTAATCAAATTTCGGCAGCATGCCAGCTCAACTAATCATACTAAAAAAAAGAACTGAATTCAAACCCACAAACTGAAATGCCTGAACCACTGATACTAAAGACCCTTGTATGGATCCCATCCATTGCATATAACACATATCAGGAAAGAGAACAAACAAGTGGCATCATACATCCTAGAAATAGAAGAGCATCCTGTCCTATTGTTGGAAGGTACTAGAGCTCACTATATGCACAAGGTTGGCTGTACTCTAGGGGTTGAAGTTAAGGTGACGTTACCAAAGAGTCCTTTGGGTCATAACCAATGAAGATTCAAGGAAATCAGAAGAATCAATATAGCCTCTCTTCAAAGTCTGAGAACCTTCAGATCTCAAAAGGTTATAACACAAGGCCTCCAAAGAAACGTAGAGATAGGTGTAGTGTCACAAAAAGTGTGCCTATGCTCCCACCAGTATCTGGGCAACACAGGGACTTTAAGCCCCAATGCATGCAATGCATAAACATATAATTGAAAATAAAAGTCATATCATGGAGTTCGAGTCAAGGTTTCTTAAAATCCCCAACAGAGTCGCCAGAAACTGTAACATGCCCAGGGAGTACCCCGTGCGTGTTAAACAGTTTGGACCCTCGGTCTCTTTGATCTAGTCTTACTAGTGAAATGTGAAACATAGATGGAGAGTCTAGATTTGGTAATTTTTAGAAAATTCATTTTATTGTAAAACTTTTTGCTAGGAATGGATTGCGTCATCAGATCTCAGAGTCGCCACCTAATATTTTGGGAAATTAGGAAACCCATGACTCGTGCCAAGGCCACTATTCATCATAACCAAAGTTGTCTCGGTTCGGAACCTTAGGTATGAGAGGGGAAGGTCATTATTGAGCACCCCCACTCACTCGATTAAAAGATTGGCCTTTATTAAACCATGATATGAATTTTATTTACTTTATATGTTCATATTTTGATTATTTAATAAATCCTAAAAATTACTATGTGAAGCATACAAGTATAGACTATGTCATTTATTTTCGGAATAATTTGATTTCATATATTTTGAAAGAGTTTTAAAGATGTACAACCCAAATAAATTGAGTTTACAAACATGAAAAATCAATATTATTCCAAATTAAGCGACACAACCTCGATCCACTAGCATTCATACAGTTATATCAAGTAAGCAAGTAGCCACATGGTAGGATACTTAAACATAATAAGAAAAAACACACAAACGGGATGCTAAAGCATAAAAACTTACATATTTACCGACGTCTCGCGAACAGCTACAAAACAAAGTTAGTAAAACATGCATAATCTTATATACAAAATCCTAATGCAATTCACTCATGAGATGCAACTAAAGATTCGACTTCTAAGATATGACATGTGAATCATCTCAAGAATATGAGGTGTCGCACATAATCACATAGGAATTCATTAAATCCACAAATGCAAACTCAGCCGAATCAAGATGCGTGAAACATGGATGCAAAGCATGGATATAACGAAAAAAATAAAATAAAATAAACATGATGCATATCCACAAATAAGGAAAACAAGTAAAAGAAAGGGATAGAAAGAAGTGAGACGGGAAATTGTTACAATACTTTAAATAAATTATCACAAACCAAATGAGAGAGAGAGGAGGGAATATTGCAATAAAATAAAACAAAATCTCACAAAACACTCAAAATAAAAATAAACAAAATAAAAGCTTCATGTTCTTTGGAACCGTCGGCAAAAATTAGTCAACATTGGGAGATTACGCCATCTTGTCCAAAAAAAGCTAACCGACCGGCCAACTAGGCCTAGCAAAACATGTCTTATTGCAAAAACAAGAAAAGGAACAAATAAGAAATATGTAGGTGGCTGAACTAACCACTACCGGTTAGCCTACAACACAACTAATATGAAACAAGAGCAAACAAATAAGTTAAAAAATAATAATAATAATTATAAGCTAAACAAATCACTTGGATTATAACAACACACTATGAAATATAAAGTAAGAAAATAAATATGAGATAAACAAACCACTTGGATTATAACAAAACATTATGAAATAAGAAACAAGAAAATAAATATGAGATAAACAAAACCACATGGATTATGACAAAACACCATGAAATATAAAGTAAGAAAATAAATATAAGATAAACAAACAAGATTACAATAACACTAAAATGAAACTAAAATAAGAAAACAAATATAAGATACATCATGCAAGAAAATGAAATAAATTGAAAATTTACCTTTTAAAAAAAAGATGAACTTCATGATTTCCAAACTTCATTTTGATCACCCTCAAGTGTATGAATTATGTCCTCAATCCTCAATTTGAAAGCTTGGAATTCTTGCTAAAATGATGGCTTGGAGGTGTATGTGGTGAAAAGTGATTATCTCTCTTATTTTTGCTCACTTTTACCAACACCCACACTTTCTCTTGATCAAAGCTACTGGAATTCAAATATTTCAGAATTTTTGGAGGAGTTTTGGGTGTACAAAAGATGAAATTTCAGTTTGTATGGAAGGTATGGGGTGTATATGGAAGATAGGAGTGTTTTTAGCTTAAAAACTCAACTTTTCTCTCTTTTTTCACTATTTTCTCTTCAATTTCGTGGTCCCCCCCCCCCCCTCTCTCTCTCTCTCCTCTCTCACAATATGATCATTTCTATATAGGCAATGAGGGAGAGTTAAGGTCAAAAAGAAGGTGGGAGACAAGAATGTGATAGGATGACAAAGTTTTCAAGGTGGTTAGATTAGATTCCTCTTTTATGGATGCAAACAAATTTCTTTTTGACAATGGAGGATGATTAGGTATGTATTTGGTGATATATTGGTTGGCTAATTAGGTAGAGGAGTGTCCCATACACACAAAAAAATGCAAAAGAAAACCTTCTTTGCCTGCTGGTTTGGAATGGTCAAATATTATTTGAGGGGAAATATAACATAAGGTACAGCTTTGGTAGAGTAGTTAAGGTGTTGGGTGCTGATTAGTAGGTTGGGTGTTCAAACCCTCTTCCAAGCATTCCTCAAATTCATTTTTTTTGGTAAAGACATGTCTGCGCCACATCATCAGCAAAGACCAATCCAGTTATGCCATGTCAGCAAGACCGCCACATCAGCATTGACGGAATATTTTGAATATAAACGAAATATTCCCTGACTTTAACAGAATATTCCCTAAGTTTTGAAAATTACAATTTGGCGCAAAAGTTTCAAATATTTGTGCTGTTACCTAAATTTCTGGAGAATTTTTCAGTAAAGCCCCTAGAAGTGCAGCGAAGGTTGATCCTAGCTAAACGAACCATTCTGGACGCAACCGTGAGGTCAGAATATTCCCTTGGAAAGGTAATTTGTGACTGTTTAGGGTTGGAAACAGAGCTCAAATTCTAAGTTTTGTTATTGAGGATTATGTAGAAACACCTTCTTGTTTTGTTATCATAGGGTAATCAAAAGAAAGCGCCCAAGTCTTAGGGCCGATCAAAATGGGGTGTCTACATTAACCCCTCTACCCTTGGTAGCTTTTAAATCACAAGTTTTAGCACACAAAAACAGTTCAAAACAGAGCATAAATGCCAAGAAAAAAAGGTGACAAAAGTAGTCAAAAGATGGCAAGAGTTATACCTTTGAAAAGAAGACACTCTTTTGTTCACAAACCACAAAGTATTCACTCTCAAGGGCTGAAATTTGATCTCAATAATCTCAGCAAGAAGAATTAAAATATTGGTTTAGGGAGTGTATGGATAGTGTATGTATATTGCAAGATAGAGAGTGAGAGTGTTTGGCAAGCTTTGGGCTCTTAACAAATTTTTTCTAACCTAAAATCAAGAGGGATGGTCAAGTATATAAAGAAAAATAGGTGCCTTTGTTTGAAATATTTGTATTGAGCCAGCTGGTGTAGTGCATGCACATGGGGGAACAGCTGGCAGCAAAATATCTACCAGCAGGGAAACATGGCCGGCTGGCCATGTAGGGGGTCGAACGACCACAAAATTTGGCCTGCCGGCCACCTGCTGGCCAGCAGGCCTTTGAGTGGTCAGGCTAGAAAAAAAATAGGTTTTGGTCTAAAGGGGTGCAAGGTTTTAGGCGTTGAAACTCAAAATCGAAGCTTCTTCTGAGGACATCAAACGTTTGTACAGCGTAGTATTTCATCATTGAGTGTTTAAAGTCTTATAGGCAGTAAAAAATGGGGTGTCTACAATATCTAATCACCATTGACGATTTCAGCCACACATTCCTCATGTGTTGACCTGCGCCGAAATTATTATTAAGTATTTCCTTTAAGGCCCATTCTTGAAGGTTTTCCTTAACATACCTTATCAGTGACTTTTTGCTGATCAAGCAGACAACATCATCTAATTAGCATGTTATATATCATGGACTTTACATCTCATGCTAACTATGATGTCCGTACCTTGTCAGTTCCTCTACCTTATTACCTGACCAAACACATGTTTTCATGCAAAATAGAGTCGCAAAACATCGGTTATCTAGGCGTCTCCAGAGTTATCCGACTAGGCTCTTATATAAGTAGCTAAACCACCTAGCTAGGCATTTTTCAATCCCATATTAGCTACATGTTCTCTGAATTTTTCCAAAGACAACCCTTTGGTCATAGAGTTGCCACATTCTCTTCTGAGGATATATAGTCGACTTTAATTTCACCAATATCCACTATATCCTGAATATAGTGATAACTTACATCAATATGTTTTTCATTAGAGCTATTTGCTCCAACTTTTATTAATGAGATGGCAGACTGGTTGTTACAAAACATATTGACTAGTCTGGTAGGTATACCTAATTGTAAACTGTCAACAAATCGTTTTATCCATACCGCATTTATAACAACCCTGACCTATGATTTGCTTTAACCTTTGATTAAGAATGCCTAATAAGTCATGAAGAGGAAATTCTGAGTTCATTGCACGTGAATTGTGTTATTTGTGTTTGTATCTGTCTGTGTTTCTGTTCTGTTTTGTGAATTGAAGGCCTTATCGGTCGCAGAATGTGAAATTGACTGAGAATTCATGCCAATTAGCATTTTTAGAATTTTATGGTAGGTTGAATTGAAATTTGAGTCGGAACCTAATAATTAGAATAAAATAATCAATTTTGATTAGCCTAAGCAAGAATTAATTAAACTCCACTAATGAGCCTATATAAGGCCAATATCACTCTAGAACTCCACCTTACATACACTTCATCTTCAATCTAGAGGCTAAAAACGTAGAAAGAGGGAGAGAAAAAGAGAACTTGAGTTCAACATTAAGGAAGAAGGAGAATGAGGAGAGTTGGCTTGGAATCTAGCTAGAGACTTGAGTATTGGAAGAGCAACTTAGAATCATTAATAATTCAAGATCTTAGGTGAGTATGTGACTCCTAATCTTTATGTTTAAGTTCTTAAGAAAGAGAATTCAAGAGATTTAAGTGTTAAAACATGAGAATTAAGCTAAAAGAGTAGAATTGGAAATCATCTTATGCATGCATGTGCATATCATGAAGTTTTGGAAGTTATTTCAAAAGAATTTTCACATGCATATCCACATCTTGGTTTTATTCAAGGAATTCAACATGTTTTTGAACTAAACACCTCATTTGATTATGATTTGAAGGCTTTGAATTCAATTTATTACATGCATGTTATGTTTTGAAAGTTTTAAGTTTGGTTTTGGTATAATTGGCAAAGCTTTTGGGGTTAATTTTGCGAAATGGCTTTCAAATCATGAAGTTTTATGAATTTATAAGTGTTTTCTTAAGTTTTGGCCCAAAAGAACATGTTTTGTTGCCTTAGAATTGAGTTTTGAAGCTGGGAGTGTAATATGGAAATTCCAAAATTCTGCATCTCCACTCAAGCGACATAAGTTGTGCTCGAGCGACTACCCTTTGTTTTGTGCTTCCGCTCTAGCGAAGAAGTCTAAGCTCGAGCGTAAAATTCGTACTCCCAGAATTTTTACAAAATTTTGCAGACTGCTCGAGCGACTAAAGTTACGCTCGAGCGAGGACCCAGTTTACTCAGTCTTACACTCGAGCGACCGTCGAACGAAAAAATCATGCAACTAATACTTTTGCAGAGTTTTGCAAACCGCTCGAGTGACCAAAGTTGCGCTCGAACGAACACCTTTATTTTTGAACCTTAGCTCGAGCGAAGGAAGTTGTGCTCGAGCAGACTGCCTTTTTTTTGAAAATTTGACTAAGTGTTCTAAGGCATATTTTTTCATCCTCATTACATCTTAGGCATTCTTAAGCCCTAATTAAGACATAGTAGTGAGGATAAAGATTAGAAACACACCCAAACAAGAAATAAATGAATTAAATGAATTCTAAGCGTGTGTTTCAATGTGTATCCATTCTGTGTTTGTGTAGGTCACGCGTCATAGGCTATTTGGTTATCTGCTCTGTCTGTCTGCTATTAGAGCCAACTGTGAATATAACTTTGTAAAGCTATGTTCAATTTATAAGTATTTTTTGAATGATACAAGATGATATGTTTTCTGAAATATTATTTTCTGTATGAATGAATGGTTGTCCAATGTTTTTGAAATGTATTCGTGGCATCATTAGCTTCAGATGACATCCATTTTTTGTTTTGTTATGTTCTAATTATGGGCCAACTGTACGTCTCATGAGGTAACTGTACCATCTTCGTGCACGTGAGTCAACTGTATGCCTTTATGGTCGTCCCTTTATGGGTCAACTGTTTCTATTAGTGCTAATGGATATACCACGTACGATTAACTGTAAATTCTGATTATAAGTATGATTCTGATTCCATTTCTGATTCTGAACAAGAATATGAATCCGCTTCTAATATAATCTGAATTCTGTTTTTTGTATCTGTTATGGACAACATTCATTAAATCTTTTACTCTATTATTATTCACTAGGCTCCAGCTCACTGTTTTATTTACGCATTTAGGTGATCAGGTGTGCGACCAGGCTCAATGATGGCAGCCTGAAGATCTGTTTTGTTGCCCAACCCTTATGCCTCCCGAGGAGATTCCAGAAAAAGTCATGTGGTCGAGTTTTGTGGATTAAGTTTAAGACTTGTTTTCTTTTGTTGAAATCTAAACAAATTCCTATTTATCTGTACATTGGGCTAAGTCCCATTTTTGTTTTATCTGAACATGTGGGTGACATAAGACTAATGTAATTATGACATCACATGTGTGTATATAAATTTTTAAATTTTTGTACCATGTATGTTTGCACAACTCTATGGATGTTGTATGTTTGTAATTGCTTCCGCTAGCCCCTATAATTTTGTTTATTCTGTTTAAAGGCTTTGGATAATCCCAAGATTACTGGCCGATTACAACGCTAAACCTATAGGGGTAGGTTTGGATCGTCACAATGTGGTATCAGAGCACGTGTTCTATTGCACACATGAGTCCATATGAGCTATAGGATGCCCTGGTAAGGATTAGCGACATTATATCTGCATGTGTGAGTGTGTGATATCCTGTGAACATATCTGAACCAATATATATTGACACTGAAATGAAATGAACTAGAATTGAATACTATAAAGGATTACTTGCTTGTGTTTATTAGTGCTCTATTTACCTATAGCAAATGGAGAATGCAAGAAGTAATGATGCAACCGAGTTCTTTGAGACTCGCATGAGTTGAATGAAACAAATGCTGGAAACCTTAACAGAATCATTGAGACAGCAACAACGATAACAACCTCTTCCTCCTCCACCCCCCTTTAGTCCAAGTAGAACTGGAAAACAACAATATCATCAGCTTGACTTAGAAATTCACAAAGATGAAGCCACCAGCCTTTTTGGGTGGCATTGAGTTGCTGAAAGCCGAGACATGGATGCTGGAAATAGAAAAATTGTTTGAAGTATTCCCTTGTTCTGAAACTCAGAAAGTTCTATTGGCTACTTATCCTCTCAAAGAAGAGGCTAGGCATTGGTGGATGCTCATCCAAAACGACAATGGGTCTATGACTTGGAGCCAATTCAAAGAAATCTTTTATGAAAAATATTTCGCTCAATGCTTCCGAGATAGAAAATGTTTGAATTTCAGGAACTCAAGCAAGGCAATATGTCCGTAGCTGAGTATGAAGCTAAGTTCACTGAATTAGCTCCATTTGCCCCTCACATGGTGGATTTAGACTACAAAAAGGCTTAGAAATTTGAAGGAGGCTTGACCTTGGAAGTGTTTGATAGGGTCAGTGTGTTAAAACTGCTTAAATACGTGGATGTGCTTGATGGAGCCTTAATGGTTGAAGCCAACTTAGCTGCACTGAAACAGACTAAAGCTCCAACGACTGAATGGAGAGGTAAAAAATCTAGATTTAGTTTCAAAAAGGTTCGGTCATTTGCTACGAATAAGAAGCAGAATATGGGATTTACTAGCAGTTCAAGTCAAAGCAGTGGATTGGCACCTGTTTCTCCTGAATGTGAAAGAAGACATAGAAGCGTTTGCCATTGTGCATCTGGTGCTTGCTTCTGGTGTAGCAAGACAAGCCACATGATAAGAGATTGTCTGGTTGGATCTAAAAATGCCAACCGTGCTGCAGCAAGTTCAGTCGCATCCACTCCTACATCAAGATCAAATATGAGAACCAACACCGGGAGGGAAACCTGAAGGCAAGGTAGAGTTTTTGCACTTGTGCCTGGTGATGTGCAGAACACCGAATCAATGGTGTCAGGTATCATTTCTATTTGTGCTTAGAATGCCTATGTGTTGATAGATTCTGGTTATACGCATTTCTTTGTATCACATGTTTTTTCTCAGAAATTAACTAGACCTTTAGAATCTATGAATTATCTACTATCTGTGTCTACACCATCTGGAGGTTCTATGGTATGTGCTTATGTTTATCCGGCATGTGATATAATGATTGGTGATATGACATTGTACATTGATTTGCTGCCTTTGAGTATTGATCATTTTGATTGTATATTGGGCATGGATTGGTTGACCAAGTATTATGCTACTATTGATTGCGTGAAAAATCTATTGTATTCCGACCTCTGGGGTTACCTGAATTTGTATTTGCTAGGAATGGGGTAGTTCCTCTACAATACTTAATTTCTTTTATGAAAGCCAGTAAACTGTTGCGAAAAGGGTGTCGAGGTTATTTATGTTGTGTTCTGAATATGATTGCTGATAATGCCAATGTCAAGAACATCCTCGTAGTTAACGAGTTTCCTGATGTGTTTCCTAATGAATTACCTAGAGATTTGATTGATAGAGAAATTAAATTTACTATTGATGTCGTACCTAGAACACAACAAATTTCGAAAACCCCATATCGAATGTCAACCTCTGAATTGAAAGAATTGAAAACCCAACTACAAGAACTGCTAGACAAGAAATTTATCCATCTGAGTACTTCACCTTGGGGTGCTCTAGTTTTGTTTGTTAAGAAGAAAGATTGGTCTTTGAGGTTATGTATTGACTACTGTGAATTGAACAAAGTAATCATGAAAAACAAATATCTATTACCTCGAATAGATGACCTGTTTGACCAACTTCAGGGAGCACAAGTGTTCTCTAAGATAAACCTTAGATCTGGGTATCACCAGTTAAAGGTTAAGGCAGAAGATGTAGAGAAAACTACATTTAGAACTAAATACGGGCACTATAAATTTTTAGTGATGCCATTTGGGGTAACTAATGCACCTGTAGCTTTTATGGACCAAATGAATAGGGTTTACAAACAATTTCTTAATGAATTTATTGTTATGTTTATTGATGGTATTCTGATTTACTTCAAAAGTAGGGAAGAACATGAGAATCATCTAAGAACTGCCTTACAGATCTTGAGAGAGAAGAAATTGTATGCAAAATTATCCAAATGTGAATTTTGGCTTGACTATGTAATATTTCTGGGGCATGTAATCAACAAAGATGGCATTATGGTGGACCCACAGAAAATTAAGGCTATTATGAATTGGCCAAGACCAACCAATGTGTTAGAAGTCAGAAGTTTTCTAGGGCTTACAAGTTATTATCACAGATTTGTGAACGATTTCTCAAAACTTGTTATGCCATTGACACATCTAACATAGAAAAATGTATCATTTAATTGGAATGATCAGCGGGAGTCAGCCTTTCAAGAACTGAAGACTAGATTGGTAACTGCACCAATTCTGACTTTGCCTAATGGTATTGATGGGCTTCAGATTTACAGTGACACTTTGTACAAAGGCTTGGAGTGTGTGTTAGTGTAGAATGGGAAGGTGATTGCGTATGTTTCTTGGAAACTTTGACCACATGAAAAGAATTATCCGACCCATGACCTTGTATTGGCAGATGTGGTTTTTGCATTGAAAATTTGGCACCATTATCTATATGGAGTAACTTGTGAAGTGCATACTGACAATAAAAGCTTAAAATATTTCTTTACTTAGAAGGAATTAAATATGAGACAGAGACGATGGCTCGAGTTGATCAAAGATTATGACTTGCAAATTCTGTACCATCCAGGAAAAGTAAATACAGTGGCAGACGCTTTGAGCTGAAAATCTATTAGGAATTTGTCATGTTTGCTTACCAATCGAAAGGAATTGTTATGTGATTTGAAGAGAAATGAGATTGAAATTGTGTTACGTGAACAGGGTGGACTCCTAGTTGCCATTTCTGTCCAACCTACAATCATTGAAGAAATTAGAGAGAAGTAGTTGCAAGATGAATTTTTGAAGAAGATTATGGATGAAATTGACTAAAAACCAAGGTCGAGATTTGTGATTGAAAATGATGTGCTGAAATTTCAGAATAGACTTTGTGTACCAGATTGTTCTGACTGGAGGAAACAGGTTATGATTGAAGCTCACAACTCCAAATTTGTTATGCATCCAGGGAATACAAAGATGTACCATGACTTGAAACATAGTTTCTGGTGGCCTGGAATGAAGAAAAGTATTGATTTTGTGGCTAGGTGTTTGCATTGCCAACAGGTAAAAATGAAACATCAACGATCTGCTGGACTACTTCAACCGTTTCCAATACCGGAATAGAAATGGGAGCATATCACCATGGACTTCATTGTTAGACTGCCTTGCTCCTCCGAGGTATGGATTCTATTTGGGTTATAATTGATTGTTTGACTAATCCGCACATTTCTTACCTGTCAAAACTTTTTATAATACGGATAAATTGGCTAACATTTATATGAATGAGATTGTGAGATTGCACAGTGTACCAGTATCTATTGTATCTGGCAGAGACCCCAAGTTTAACTCGAGATTTTGGCACAGTTTGCAGCAAGCTTTAGTGACTAAATTGAGATTGAATAGTGCTTGTCACCCATAAACAGACGGCCAATCAGAAAGAATGATACAGACTTTGGAGGATATGCTCAGAATGTGTGCCCTAGATTTCCAACGCAATTGGGAGGCCTACTTACCATTGGCCGAGTTTGTGTATAACAGCAACTACCATTCGAGTATCGATATGGCTCCTTATAAAGCTTTGTATGGTAGGAAATGTTGTTTTTCGATCTATTGGATTGAGGTAGGTGTAGACACCCCATTTTTGACCGACCTTAAGACTTAGATGTCATCGATTGAGCGCTCGATGATTGCGCATGTTGTGCTCGTTTTGAGGTTTCAGAGTTCTTGGCTGAGAGCCTCGCCTCCGGACCTCGGGACCCTTTGTACTTTGACTCGGTCCGCGGACTAAGTTTTGTTTTCTCTTCCTGGAGGGAGGGAGAGGTCTTGTAGACCATCTCTCAGTGGTCGTACGCTACTTTTCGTGATCGTAGGCCACTGTTCCCATTTGGAGACTAGTTTCCGATTTTCAGAGCCGTCGGCCGTGTGCCTCGGCTCAGGACCGCTTAACATTCTCCGTTTGGTACGGTTTTTGGAACACACCTTGTTTCCTCTGTCTAGACGGACATTATGGTCTGGGAGACCACTTTTGTGGTCGTGCGCCATTTTTTATGCTCGACAGCTGGTTTTTGGGGCTCCCAGCCGCGCGTCTTGCCTTCCGAACCCTCGTCTTGCATCCGTTTTGGTTTGTCTTGGGCACAAACCTTAGTTTCCATGTTTGGGAAGTGGTACAAGGGTGGGAGACTAGCTTTTCTCTCCGCCAGCCAGTTTTCTGGTCGGGAAACTGGTTTTCTTGGTCTTTGGGCCACATTTTCTGGTTTCCCACCCAACCATTGGCTTGCTTTCAGTATGGAGACCACCAATTCCCCCTGCCAACCACTAAAAGTAGCAGGCCGACCACCTTTTTTGGTCAGCAGCTTTCTTTTTGTTTTGTCAGACTGAATGGATGCCAGCTGTGCCAGCTGGAGAGCACAGACTGTATCCTCCATACACGTGTATGGAGGGATTGCATCCAAGTTTTAGCTTCTCCAAGAAGCTTGAACCCCTTGAACCCTTTGTTTTTCTATAAGAGATGAGGCCTCTCCCCCTTCTCCAGGTTCTGAATTTTTGCCTAAGGCACAAGTGTGTATCTCCCTCTATATCTCTTTATTTGGTGCCAAAAGTGTGTGTTATTCTTTACCTTTACACCACAACTCTTAACCATACACCCCACCATTGAGCTGAGGTTCTTGGAGGACCTTTTTAGAGGTTGAAAAGCTGACTTTTGGCTGAAAAACTTGCTGGTTTTGCTGAGCTTCAAGGGTAACCTCTTTTTCTCCCTTTTAAGCTTTGTTTTGGTCACTCTCTTAGCCATACTTGCATGCTTATTTGAGCTTTGTTTTCAACTAAAAAAGGCTTCATATTTAAGTGTTTTTGATGCTTTTTTAAGGCCCTTTTGGTGTTGAGGGTCTTCTACCCTCTTGCATGCCTCATTTGGCCTTGTTTTGTGCCATGCCATAGGGCCTTTGAGCTAGTCCTCATTTGGCCTTTTAGCCACTAAAATCCAGCGGATTTTCAGTGGTTGGCATGTGGTTTTGAGGTCCTAAATCAGAGAGGGGTGACCCTCTCTCTTTTTGATCTTGTTTGCTTGCATTTTGGCCTATCAAAGGAGCATACATCTTCACACTTCCAAGGCTTGGTTCAGGCACTTTTTGGTGACTTTTAGGGCCTGCCTAGACTCTGTCCATAGTTGGTTTGGTCACCTTGAGTTTTCCTCTTGCATGTGTAGAGTAATCTCATTTGTGGCTCATCAAAGTAGCATGTCATTCTAGCATGTATTGGCTATATTTCAGTGTCTTTTTGATCATCATTTGGCATGCCATGGCTTTTTTTTTGGCTGGTTTGGTAGCCTCTCACATGCTTCATATGCTTGTAGTGTAAATCATGTTTACTAGCTTAGAATGCATGATGTTTTGGTCCACTATCCTAGCACATTTTGGCCTTGCTCCAACATGGTTTTGTTCATATTTTGGGCTGCCTTAGCTCTGTTTTGAGGCCTCTTGGTTGAATGATGCTTTTCATGCATGCTTGTTGTGTAAAAGCCTTGACTAGCTTTGAGTTTTGAAGTCTCTTGCATGCTTAACTTGAGATATTTGCATGTTTTGGCATCATCGGGAATGTTATTTCAGAGCATTTAGGGCTGCTATACTTCCATATTTTCCACTCTTTAAGTACTCTTTAGAGTTATGCTTTTATGTCCTATTTGCGAGCCATTGCATGAGCCCCATTTTTGTGCCTTTCAAAGTCATCCCCTCAACTCATTTTGCTACTGTTTTGGCCTGCATAGGGTCTATTCGGGGTTGGTTTGGTCATTTGAGCATCGCCTAGCATGCCTCTAGTGTAATATGCTTCACTAGCTTTTGGTACTTGAGCCTTCCAACATGCATTGCATGAGTTGTTTGCATGATTCGAAGTCATTTTGTGTGCCATTTCAGTGCTGGAACACATGCCATTGTACTCCATGTTTTGTCTTTTCAATGCTCTTGGAGAGTTGTATTTTGTGCCTTAAGCTTGGGCCATTGCATCATGCATGTTTGTGTGTGTTTTGTTGCCTTGATTTCATCATCAATGGCCGTTGATTTGGACATGGCTGAGGCCTATTCATTTCGGTTTAAGTCCATTGCGCATTGAGTATGTCATGTAATTCGTAGCATTGAGCATGCCATGTTGTTACATGATTGATCATTGCACTTGTGCATGCCATTTTCATTGCATTATGTATGTTGGTTACCACGTGCATTGTGTATGTTAGTGTCATGAGCGTTGTGTATGCCATATAGTTCATAGCATCGTGTATGCTAGTTTGCATGTTTGCATGATCATCTCTTGCATGTCCAAGTTGTGTTGCATTAAGTTGCATGATTGAGTCGCATTGTGCATGCCATGTTTGTTGCATTGAGTTTGGAATAGGCGTTAGTTCGAATATGGGAAATGGGAGACGTTTCATACTCGAAGTGATGAAACGTACCTCGATTCCTAGTCGCCGACACTCTTGACTATCCATGACGGAGTTCTAGGCTTTAGGTGTTTGTATGTGCATTCATTCCATATTGAGTTGCGTAATTCGGCCCCTCGGCCATCATGCATCGAGATGCGTGATTGGTGGTCCGAGGGTCGAGGCCTACACTCCCTTGAGCTTATGTAATGATAGGGAGGGTGGTCGCGCATACATGTGTTGCAAATACTTTGCCATGCCCCTTTCTTGCCCTCTGTTGCAGAAAACCAGAAACCAGCAGCAAAAACTGGTCGGCCGACCAGATTAAGTGGCTGGCCGACCACTTTTTCTGGTTTTCACCACAAAAAGTGGTCGGCAGGTGGTCTCCAAGGCCAATATCTGGTCGGCAGCATCCTTACAGATTCCCAAGGTGGAGTTTCTTCTCTCTGGAGCTTGGTGCAAGTTTCTGAGATCAATTGCAAACAGAGGCAAATCAGGGCGTCGCGAGGGATTTTCGAACAAGGCGACTCGAGCATGCATGCATCCTTTGTCATCCAGAGCAGAGCTGAGGCAGCCTACATCATATAGTTTATATGCTTATTTAATTGCTAACTTAGCTAATTTGTTAATCAGTTAGAGTTGTGTAATAATTAGCTGTAGTTCGTTATTCATTTCGTTGTGTAATAACTAGTTTAATTAGATTAGCTAGTTAGCTTGTTATTCGGACCCTCCGTCGAGAGAGCCAATTGTTGTAATAAGCATGCGTATGTGTGATGCATGTCTTCCAACCCCCACTTCTTTCTCCCTTTTATTTACCAGCTTACGGTGGTTAATTTTAGGACATGTTTTAATTAGCATCCTTATGTTCGCATGTTTGCATTCATTCATCTGTCTTGCATGCACCGGGCTAGGCGTATCATACTAACTGCATTGTATTTCAATTCCAAGTTGAATACATGTTATCTGTAGCATCTCATATGCCATCTTAGAATAGTCGAGTCTATCTTAGTTGCATTTTGCATGTGTTGCATTAGCCATCTTAACATGAACTAGGATCATGCATTGATTACTAACTAGTTCCTGTTTTGGCTCGGAGTACACTGTAAGTGTTTATGCTTTAGCATCCTTGCATGCGTGTGAGTGACTGCCATGATAGCATGCTTGCCATGAGGCTAACTGCTTATGTGATATAATTGCCTAAATGCCTGTGAGTGAAGGTTGGATTACCTGAATTGGAACAATTCATTGATTGCAAGTTTTAAGCCCACTTGAGAGTTGCAAATCACCATATTTTCTAAGTCCACTTGAGGGTGGCAAAATTCGCATTTTAGCCTACTTGCGAGTAGCAAGCCGCTTTCAAAAACAAACACGAGATGTTTTGTTCCAACTTAGGCGATCCAGTCTATACTTGTATGCTGTGCGCACCACATAGTAATTCTAGGTTAATAACCGGAATAAGAGCACATGTGTTTTCAAAAACAAGATATCATGTTAGTAAAGGCCGATCTTTGATCGGGCGAGCGGGGGTGCTCATTGCATGACTTTCCCCTCTCGTACCCAAGTTCCCGAGCCGAGGTAACTTTGGTGATGACGGACACGTCGCCTTAGGCACGAGTCAGGGTTTCCTAAATTCCCAAAAATAAAATATTTAGGTGGCGACTCTGTATCTGGCAAAGCAGTCCATGTTTGGCACTTCTTTCTAAAAAAAATCAGTTTTTCGAAATGATTTGCCGGATTTGGACTCTTTGGTGATTTATCAATCTCGCATTGCACTTTGCAAGATCAGATTAAGAACCGTGACATTGAGTCCGAACTGTAGTGAGCCCAATGAACAAAACGGGATTTTCCCAAGACGTTCGGGAACGCGTCTACAGTAGGCGATAGACCTTTGTTGGGACCGAAACTTGTACAAGAAATGACTGAAAACGTGAAATTGATTCAACAAAGATTAAAAACTGCACAAAGTCGACAAAAGAGTTATGCAGATGTTCGAAGAAGAGACAGAGAATATGAAGTTGGTGATCACATGCTTATCAAGGTAACTCCAATGAAAGGGCAAACTCGATTTGGAGTGAAAGGAAAGTTGGCTTCAAAATACATTGGTCCATATGAGATTTTGGAGAAAATCAATTCAGCAACATATCGAGTGGCCTTACCTCCGATCATGGAGCACATGCATAATGTCTTTCATATTTCAATGCTTCGAGATTACTTATGAGATCCTCTATACGTGATTGAGCCAACACATGTGTTACTAAAAGATGATTTTACTTATGAAGAACGACCGATTCAGATTGTCAATCAATGATCAAATACTAAGAAACAAAATACCACAGAGGGACATATGCAACTTGGGAAACTGAGGAAGATATGATAAAAAGATACCCTAATTTGTTCCCTCTAGATCCAGCATTCATCTAAACTGAAGGTAATTCGAATTTGGAGGACCAAACTCTTTAAGAAGGAAGGACTGTAACAACCCCGACCTATGATTTGCTTTAACCATTGATTAAGAATGCCTAATAAGTAATTAAGAGGAAATTATGAGTTAATTGCATGTGAATTATGTTATTTGTGTTTGTATCTGTCCGTCATAGAAATATTTGTTTGTGTTTCTATTCTGTTTTGCGAATTGAAGGCCTTATCGGCTGTAGAATGTGAAATTGACTGAGAATACATGCCAATTATCATTTTTAGAACTTTATGGTAGATTGAATTGAAATTTGATTCGGAACCCAATAATTAGAATAAAATAATCAATTTTGATTAGCCTAAGCAAGAATTGATTAAACTCCACTAATGAGCCTATATAAGGCCAATATCACTCTAGAACTCCACCTTACATACACTTCATCTTCAATCTTGGGGCTAAAAACGTGGAAAGAGGGAGAGAAAAAGAGAACTTGAGTTCAACATTGTGGAAGGAGGAGATTGAGGAGAGTTGGCTTGGAATCTAGCTAGAGACTTGAGTATTGGAAAGAACAACTTAGAATCATTAATAATTCAAGATCTTAGGTGAGTATTTGACTCCTAGCCTTTGTGTTTAAGTTCTTAAGAAAGAGAATTCAAGAGATTTAAGTGTTAAAACATGAGAATTAAGCTAAAAGAGTAGAATTGGAAATCATCTCATGCATGCATGTGCATATCATGAAGTTTTGGAAGTTATTTCAAAAGAATTTTCACATGCATGTCCACATCTTGGTTTTGTTCAAGGAATTCAACATGTTTTTGAACTACACACCTCATTTGATTATTATTTGAAGGCTTTGAATTCAATTTATTAAATGCATGTTATGTTTTGAAAGTTTCAAGTTCGGTTTTGGTATAATTGGCAAAGCTTTTGGGGTTAATTTTGCGAAATGGCTTTCAAATCAAGAAGTTTTATGAATTTATAAGTGTTTTCTTAAGTTTTGGCCCAAAAGAACATGTTTTGTTGCCTTAAATTGAGTTTTGAAGCAGGGAGTGTAATCTGAAAATTCTAGAATTCTACATCTCCGCTTGAGCGGCATAAGTTGCGCTTGAGTGACCACCATTTGTTTTGTGCTTTCGCTCAAGCAAAGAAGTCTAACCTCGAGCGTAAAATTCATACTCCCAAAAGTTTTACAAAATTTTGTAGACCGCTCGAGCGACTAAAGTTGCGCTCGAGCGAAGACCCAGTTTACTCAGTCTTACGCTCGAGCAACCGTCGAGCGAAAAATCATGCAACTAGTACTTTTGCAGAGTTTTGTAGACCGCTTGAGCGACCAAAGTTGCGCTCAAGCGAACACCCTTATTTCTGAACCTTAGCTCGAGCGAAGGAAGTTGCGTTCAAGTGGACCACCCTGTTTTTGAAAATTTGACTAAGTGTTTAAAGGCATATTTTGGCATTCTCATTGCATTTTAGGCATTCTTATGCCCTAATTAAGACATAGTAGTGAGGATAAAGATTAGAAACACACCCAAACAAGAAAGAGATGAATTAAATGAATTATGAGCGTGTGTTTCATGTGTATCCATTTTGTGTTTGTGTAGGTCACGTACCATAGGCTATTTGGTTATCTGCTCTATCTGTCTGTTATTGGAGCCAACTGTGAGTATAACTTTGTAAAGCTATGTTCAATTTATAAGTATTTTCTGAATGAAACAAGATGATTTATTTTCTGAAATATTATTTTCTGTATGAATGAATGGTTGTCCAATGTTTCTGAAATGTATTCGTGGCATCATTAGCTTCAGATGACATCCGTTTTCTGTTCTGTTATGTTCTAATTATGGGCCAACTGTACGTCTCATGAGCCAACTGTTATGGATCCTACTGTATACATCCTATTTATGGGCCAACTGTATGTCTCGTAAGCCAACTGTACCGTCTCCATGCACGTGAGTCAACTGTATGCCTTTATAGCCATCCCTTTATGAGTCAATTGTTTTTGTTAGTGCTAATGGATGTACCACGTACGGTTAATTGTAAATTATGATTATGGGTATGGTTTTGATTCCATTTCTGATTCTGAACAAGAATATGAATCCGCTTCTGATATAATATGAATTCTGTTTTCTGTATCTGTTATGGACAACATTAATTAAATCCTTTAGTCTGTTATTATTCACTGGGCCCTAGCTCATTATATTATTTATGTATGTAGGTGATCAGGCGCGCGACCAGACTCAATGATGGTAGCCTGAAGATCTGTTTTGTCGGCCAACCCTTGTGCCTCATGAGGAGGTTCCAGAAAAGTCATGTGGTCGAGTTTTGTGGATTAAGTTTAAGACTTGTTTTCTTTTGTTAAAGTCTAAACAAATTCCTGTTTATCTGTATATTGGGCTAAGTCTCATTTTTGTTTTATTTGAACATGTGGGTGATGTAAGACTAATGTAATTATGACGTCACATGTGTGTATATAAATTTTTAAATTTTTGTACCATGTATGTCTGCACAACTCTATTGACGTTGTATGTTTGTAATTGCTTCCACTAGCCCCTGTAATTTTGTTTATTCTGTTCAGAGGCCTTGGATAATCCTAAGATTATTGTCCAGTTACGATGCTAAACCTATAGGGGCAGGTTTGGGTTGTGACAACATTACTAACTGTTGTGCTACAAGCTATGTACTCAACTTCCATAGTATACTTTGTGACACAACTAAAAGATAAACTTTACAATGGTAAATTAATTGGAGATCCCGTGAGGGTGTCTATTACACAAGATGGTCAAAAATCCAGAAAGCGAAGAATGCAATATTCGTTGGGAAATCAAGTGAGTTCAATACACTACTTTGGCCAAGTATTTATAAACATTGTGGAGAAGTGGTTTAGAAATACTCTTCTGATCCTGGGGGACGCTAGTGACCTTTTGCTAGTCACCTAAAAAAGGAATAAACACTCTGGTCGGGGGTGCCGGAATTAGCACTCCGACGGGCAAGTCAGTCTCTTCCCTCAAGATTACTTGTATTCTAAGTTAAGCATAAAAGTTCTCACATGCCTTTCTTCGTCTGTTGTTCCTTTATTTATACTCGTTTCCTGGGCCTCGGGGCCTGGTCCATTTCTCACTCATTATCTGCTTATTTACTCAGCTCCATAGTTCAGTAGATACTCGGCCTACCTATTGTATTCGGCCTCCTGATCGTGCAGGATGGAGCCGAGTAATATATGTCTCCCAGAGTGTATGCTTCTGATTCTGCCAATTATTCGGCTCCCACAATTGCCCCCCAAACTCCCCATTGATGGTGATTAATTGGTGTGTTTGGTTTCGAATTTGAAAAGTCAAGATGGATAAAAGTTAGGCGGCTTCACCTATCCCAATGTGAATGTCAGAACACACACGCCTTTCAGTTATCATTATACTTTCCCGCCTCATTCGTGCATCTCTCGCATTTAATACGATTTGAAACTCCAGTCCCTTCGAATGCATGCCTTTTCGAATATTTGAGCCTTATGGATTGCCAGTCAGTGTCCCTTCTCTGACTCGCGTCTTCTGCAACTTCTCCCCGTCTCTCCTTGTCTCCTTTGCCTCTTGTAAGTTTTCTTCTCTTTTCTTTGTAATCCTATTTTCCGTGTTTATTTTAGATTTGGCATACCCTTGAGTCCTCACCAGAATGGCTAAGCACTTGAAAGACCTCCTTTCCGAGGGTCGTATTTCGGGGTTCTGACGGCACTTTTCTATCCCTGATGATGTCCACCTATCTCTAGTGACGGACAATACTCTTGATATGGAGAGGGAAGATCAAAATACGATCGTCTTCCCTCTCTATCCATTGCGGAGGGCAGAGTCCGTTTTCCCCTACACCCATTCCTTAGGGCCGTCCTCTACCATTGGGGTCTGATTCCTTCCCAACCCAATGTGAATTTTTTTCGGATCATCATGGAAATTGCAGAGTTGAACCGGCGCCTTAGGATCAACCTTGGCATTCCGGCCATTTGGCACTGCTATGCTTTAGCAAAATCCTCCAGTCGGCTCGGGCGCTACTTTCTCAGGGCCAAGGACACTGACCATCGCTTGGTAACCATGCTTACCAGCTCTGGCAAACGAGTTGATGATGTGATGGTCAATGTTCGAGGCAACTGGGAATTCGGCGAAGGCAAAGATCGCCTAGACCCTATATCTAGACGGAGGGGCGAACCAGGTTGCCGTGTAACTCATGTTTATTGATCTTTCTTTTACTCGGCTTTTTCTCCCAGTCTAATCCTTTATTTATGCAGGCAATAAGTTGAAGAAGATTTTGACTTTGGCCAATGAGGCAGTCCTTGCGAAAATTAAGACTGCGCTCAAGTATTTTGGCCGTCCAAAAGTACAGAAGCAAGGAAGAGCTGCCCACATACTCCTGCGATACGAGCCTACTTATACTACATTCTCGGCCGCGGACGACATTCCGATCCCAACCGGCGAACAACATCTCACGGCTCTTGTCTTCCTTAGCTTCAAGACCCTTAGACAAATTGGTTTTGAAGCATTTGATTCGGAGCGAGACGTAGAGCCGGTGGTCGAGGTAGTTGCCGATCCAACGAGAGAGTTCGTTGCAGAGGCTGAAGAGGTCGACGAGGCTCTAAACTCGACGTTTGAAGCAGCCGGTCTTAACCAGCCTAACTCACCGTCCACTTCGGGTCGGGAGGAGTTTCCCTTTGGAGATATTTTAACTGGTTTAGAAGATCTGCCAGCTCCTATTTCGAGGGTATGGCGAAGGAATCTCTTTCTCAACTGGCACGAAAAAAGAATACTGAGCATTTGGCCGCCCGTCAGAAGGCCGAGGCCATTACTTCCAAAACTGCCCTCCCGGAATCATCCAAGAAGGTTGTCGTTGTTGAAACGGCTCAAATTGTTTCTGTTGAGACGGAACGGTCAGTTGAAAGTCTGACTACAGAGGCTGATAAGGGTAGGGAAAAGCGATCCGCCGATTTTGAAGTCGTTTCTAAAGAAATTCCTGTTGAAAAAAGGCCGCGCTTGAAGGAGTCGACGTGGTTGTTCCTTTTGTGGTTCAGCCAAAGATAAAAAATGTGCCGATCTCCTCTGATGCATCGGTTGTGAAAGACCCAGCTGTGGCATTGAGCCTGGCTTCGTCAATCTTGTTGCCAGCTGACAAGGCGGCTTTCCGCTCGGAGCCAGACGTGTTAACAATTGCGTTGGCCGCTCAGACAGCTCTTCTGGTATGTATCTTGATCTTATCTTTTGCGTTTCTGCGTATATTTATTTTGGTTTTAATATTCTGTTTTACAGACAGTCGGCAGGATAGCCGAGATAGGGCGACGTCAGCACAAGGCCGTCGAAGAAATAGGCCGTTTAAGATCGGAGGTGGAAGGAGAAAGGAGTAGGGCCAACTTTGAGGCGGCAAGGGCGACGATGGAGAGTGCAAGGGCGAAGGCCGAAATGGAGAGAGTGAAAAATGCTGAGGAGCAGAGATTGGTCGCCGAGCAGAGGGCAAGCGCGAGCGATGAAGCGCTGAAGTCAGCCCGAGAGGTGGTTGCCAGGCTGGAGAACGAATTGGAAGAATTGAAGAAGGCAAAAGAAAAAGCCGACTCTGAGACTTCCAAGGCGTACGAGGCCGGGCAAGACGTCGCCCTTGAAAACTACGCGAAGGAAGCTCCTAAATTTGAAAACCGGGGATTCAAGCACGGCTGGCTTAAAGCCCTTGCTGCTGCAAATGTGACATTGGCAATGCCAATTCCATATGAGCAAGTGGACATCGAGCCGCTAGAGTTTGACCCCGAGGACCCTTAGGATGCCACACTGGCTGTTTTTGCCTAGAAATTTCAATGTATTTTCTTTTTATTTTTTTTTACTCAGGGTGATCTTCATGTATAAAGTGGTACTCTGTTTGTATTCAGTTTATCAATGAAATTTTCCCTTGTTTTGTGTTATTCAATGGAATTTTTCCTTGTTTTGTGTTATTCCTGTACTTAATTGAATGAATGGACAATTATTCTATTAAAAAGGTGGATGATTCAAAAGTTTGGAGATATTCATGATTCAGATTTAAGGAATCTGCCCTTGCCTTAGATATGAACTTGTCCGCCGAATGAGTCTGGTTCGTGAGATGGCTGAGGTACAATCCTTTCGACATAAATCTGCCCATGCCCAGCCAATGCATGAGCTTCATAAGCTGAATAGGACTCGTTCATGGAATGGCTGTGGCATAAATCAATCGGCATTGGGTTTAAATACTTGTCCGATCAGAAATAAATCTGCCATTACCCCAGCCAGTGCATTAGCTTCATAAACCGAATAGGACTCGTTCATGGAATGGCTGTGGCATAAATCGATTGGCATTGGGTTGAAATACTTGTCCGATTAGATTAATAAATTTGCCCTAGCCCCAGCTAGTGCATTAGCTTCATAAGTCGAATAGGACTCGTTCATGGAATTTTTGTGGCATAAATCGATCGGCATTGGGTTTAAATACTTGTCCGATTAGATTAATAAATCTGCCCTTGCCCCAGCCAGTGCATAGCTTGATAAGCCGAATAGGACTCGTTCATGGAATGGCTGTGGCATAAATCGATCGGCATTGGGTTTAAATACTTGTCTGATTAGATTAATAAATTTGCCCTTGCCCCAGCCAGTGCATGAGCTTGATAAGCCGAATAGGACTCGTTCATGGAATGGCTGTGGCACAATCCTTTCGGCTTAAGGCTAAGGGATTTGGCCGACTCAAGTGGAGAGTCGTTGACCGTCTGTATTAAGGGATTTGCCCTGGTCGGGGATGAAGTTGGAAAGTCGAAAGTTGGCGGCTTACGGAATGTGTGCATTAATGAGGTCGCCTCAGGAACGCGGTGCGCCCATGAATTATTTAGAGAAGGGGTTGTGTCCAAACAAAACTCAACCCTGTATGAGGAACTAAACAAAACTCAACCCTGCAGCGAAGGGGGAATGTCTAGCAGACTATTTTTCAATAGCAAAGGTGAAGGCAAGACACTGGCGGAGCTAGACTCGATGAATCGAGGTGGCGAACTTCCCCGAACGGGGCCTAGAGCATCTGCTAAGCATGAGAGGCGTCATTCTCCTCGTCGACGAAACAGGTCACCTGGAAGGGAGAAACGCCAACGGGGAAGTTCCTCTCGTCTGCGCAGCGAAGCCAGTGGGCCACCACACCCATTGAGCTTTGCAGTGTTTGTCGATAATAGACCGATGACGGAAGCAGATTCAATCATCCGAGATCCAAATGTGGCAGTAGAATTTGCCTGACAGATTTTTCCGCCAGAAGTTCAGCAGTCGATGGTTGGTCGATGAGACTTCGAAGTGTTCCGAGAGGACATTCATGGGGCGGTGAAGGGGCAGTACACCTCCTACGAAATCGGTATGCGTCTTCGTGCTGCTCGACGGGAGATACAGTAGAGGGACGAACGCATTCGAAGCCTAGAAGCTCGCGCGGAGAAGGCTGAGCATGAGCTGAGAAAGGTCAAGGCTGGAGGAGAGCAGTCGGTCGGAAAGTCTAACCCAATCATGGAAGAAAAGGTGACATAACGGCTAATAGGTCATGCGATCGCTGATCGGGATACGGCTAATATGTTCGCGATTGAGTTCGCCAAGGGTAGGGCTTACGAAAAAGGCTTCCATGACGACCGGAAGGTCGGAATAGAAAAAACTAGGGAAAAACTTACCGAGGAGGTCTGCCGATGCAAAAATCGGGGATTTCGGCATGGGTGGATCGAGGCACTGAAGGCCGCGGATACCCTCCGTGCAGCAGGTGTTCAATCGGCTTCACCGTTATATCATCGCCGCAATCTTCCCTTCGATGCATACGAGATAGAGAAGAGTGACGATGAGGGTGGCCCCGCATAAACTTTCATGTAAAAAATAAATACATTTTGTATTTATTTATTGTTTAATTAATAATGTATTTGAGAGTAGTTTGATGAGGACATATATTTGTCAGAATGTTTTTGTTGTTGTACCAACTATTTTATGAGTGGATTTAATCATGATATTATGATATTTTTATTCCAACTATGATAGCATGAAATTATACTTGTTTGACAAAATGACCATGACCATGACCATGAAAATATACTTAGTTGGCCGAAACGTAAATTGCTCAAGGTGCCACGAATTTGGCCCAAACATATGGATACGGCTCTAGGAATTCGGCACCTCATTTGGCCCAGGCTCGACGGTGTCATGCACCAATGGGGCTCCGAATCCGGAGTCTTGGCCAATCGTGGCATCCACGAAGGGCGCTCCGAATCCAGAGTCTTAATTGGCCCAAAGGTGTCATGCACCAATGGGGCTCCGAATTCGGAGACTTGGCCAAAGGTGTCATGCACCAAAGGGGCTCCGAATCTGGAGACTTATCTTGGCCAATTGTGACATCCACGAAGGGCGCTCCAAATCCGGAGTCTTAATCGGCCCAAAGGTGTCATGCACCAAAGGGGCTCCGAATCCGGAGACTTGGCCAATCGTGACATCCACGAAGGGCGCTCCGAATCCGGAGTCTTAATCGGCCCAAAGGTGTCATGCACCAATGGGGTTCCGAATCCGGAGTCTTAGCTTGGACAATCATGATATCCACGAAAGGCGCTCCGAATCTGGAGTCTTAATCGGCCAAAAGGTGTCATGCACCAATGGGGCTCCGAATCTGGAGACTTGGCCAATCGTGGCATCCACGAAGGGCGCTCCGAATCTAGAGTCTTAATCGGCCCAAAGGTGTCATGCACCAATTGGGCTCCGAATCCGGAGACTTGGCCAAAGGTGTCATGCACCAAAGGGGCTCCGAATCCGGAGACTTATCTTGGCCAATCGTGACATCCACGAAGGGCGCTCCGAATCTAGAGTCTTAATCGGCCCAAAGGTGTCATGCACCAAAGGGGCTTCGAATTCGGAGACTTGGCCAATCGTGACATCCATGAAGGGCGCTCCGAATCTAGAGTCTTAATCGGCCCAAAGGTGTCATGCACCAATGGGGCTCCGAATCCGGAGTCTTAGCTTGGCCAATCGTGATATCCACGAAAGGCGCTCCGAATCTGGAGTGTTAATTGGCCTAAAGGTGTCATGCACCAAAGGGGCTCCGAATCCGGAGACTTGGCCAATCATGACAACCACGAAGGGCACTCCGAATTCGGAGTCATAATCGGCCCAAAGGTGTCATGCACCAATGGGGCTTCGAATCCGGAGTCTTAGCTTGGCCAATTGTAATATCCACGAAAGGCGCTCCGAATCTGGAGTCTTAATCGGCCCAAAGGTGTCATGCACCAATGGGGCTCCGAATCCAGAGACTTGGCCAATCGTGGCATCCACGAAGGGCACTCCGAATCCGAAGTCTTAATTAGCCCAAAGGTGTCATGCACCAATAGGGCTCCGAATCCGGAGACTTGGCCAATCGTGGCATCTACGAAGGGCGCTCTGAATCCGGAGTCTTAATTGGCCCAAAGGTGTCATGCACCAATGGGGCTCCGAATCCGAAGTCTTAGCTTGGCCAATCGTGATATCCACGAAAGGCGCTTCGAATCCGGAGGCTTTTATCGAAATACCTTGGACTGGATTTTGTAATGAGTAAATAGGGATCTTTGCATTACAGAAAATGAGATATATATGGCGAACCAATCAGAACAAGTATCATGCCCCACAAGTCGGGTCAATGATAAAATTTGCATAAATGCGTGGAATTCCAAGGCCGTGGCAGACTCCTTCCTGACATGTCTTTGAGCCGATATGCCCCTACTCCTGCGATCGAATCAATCTGATAGGGGTCGTTCCAGTTAGGACCCAATTTTCCATCAGCCGGTTTCTTAGCAGCTGGAAGCACCTTCTTTAAGACCAACTCTCTCGGTGTGTAGCGGCGCAGTTGAACACGTTGATTATATGACTTGGCAAGCTGCTACTGGTACCGCGCCATGGAAGCAAGGGCACAGTCTCTTCGTTCTTTGATCAGAATCAAATCCAAAGTCAGCATCATGTCGTTTCGGCCCATATCAAAAACTTGAGATTTCAGGGTTGGGTGGCCGATCTCCAGGGGTATGATCGCCTGGGTTCCAAAGCATAGAGCAAACAACGTTTCCCCAGTAGATCGCCTCGGCGTAGTTCAATGAGCCCACAACACACTCAGCAATTCTTCGACCCATTTGCCTTTAGCTTTCTCCAGCCTCTTCTTAATGTCGTCCAAGATGGATTTGTTAGAGGCTTCAGCCTGACCGTTGCTTTGTGGATAAACCGGCATGGAAAAGTAAGGTCGGATACCGTACTTGCTGCACAACTCTCGGTAGATGCCACAATCGAACTGGGTGCCGTTGTCTGAGATAAGTGCTCTTGGAATGCCGAATCATGTGATGATGTTTCTCTAAACAAAATGCTTCACGTCAGTATCTCGGATGTGCGTTAGCGCCTCCGCTTCTACCCATTTTGTAAAATAATCTGTCGCGACAATAAAAAATCGCTTGTTACCCAGGGCACGAGGTAGTGGTCTGACGATATCAAGTCCCCATTGGGCGAATGGCCAAGGACTGGTTATGGAGCTTAGCTCTTCAGCAGGCAGGTGGGTCAAAGGAGAGAACTTCTGGCACTGTTCACACTTTTTCACGCAATTCAACATCTGCTCTCATTGTCGGCCAGTAATACCCCTGTGTCACAGCTCGATGAGCCAAGGACCGCCTGCCAGAATGGGCGCCACTACTGCCTTCATGTATTTCAGTTTGAAGCTCCTCGACTTTGTCCGGGTGCACACATTCCAAATATGGACCAGAGAGGGACTTTTTATAAAGCCTTCCTTGCGGATCCAAGTAGTATCGCAGGGCTCTGTTTCGCAGCTTGTGCGCTTCTTTCTTGTCCTCTGGGAGCTGTTCGGAAGACATGAATGCAGCAATGGGATCCATCCAACTTGGTTCTGATTCTATGACATTGACCTGGATTTCCTCCGAAGGGCCAATGCTCGGCTTCGGGATGAAACCTACTTCGATGGTCCGTTTAATCTCTGAGTTGATGGCAGAGGCTAGGCAAGCTAGGGCATCTGCATGTGTGTTCTAGTCACGTGTTATCTGATTCAATTCATGATGGTCAAATTTGGCCAGCAAGGCGCTAGCCGATTTCATGTAAGCCACCACACGGTCATTTTTGGCTGCGTACTCCCCCTTTAGCTGATTGATCACCAATTTTGAATCGCAAAATACCAGCAAACGCCGAGCACCCAGAAGGTGTGCATCGGCCAGAAGGGCTTCGTATTCAGCCTCGTTATTTGATGCTTTGAAGCCGAGTTTGACGGCCTGCTCAATTATTGCACTGTCGGGAGCCATGATTACTACTTTAGCACCGCTGCCCCGTTGATTGGATGATCTGTCATAGTACAATTGCCAAATGTCCCTAACATAGATTCTCCAGTTCGACTTATGTCGAATTTCATCAGACTTGAAATTGGCAAGACCCCCAGTAAATTCAGCTACAAAGTCGGCAAGCACTTGCCCCTTAATTGAGGTTCTAGGTAGAAACTGAATGTCGTACTAGCCGAGTTCAAGAGCCCACTTTGAAACGTGTCCTGATGCTTCCGCACTGCGTAGTACTGATCGGAAGAGGTAAATTGTTAGCACCCCGATGCTGTGCCCCTGGAAGTAATGCATCAGTTTTCTTGCCGCCATGACTAAGGCTAGGTTGAGTTTCTCCAGCAGCAGGTAGCGTGTTTCAGCGTTGACCATTGCCTTGCTCACATAATACACTGGTCGCTGCTCCCTCAGCTCTTCCTTAATCAGTACGACGCTGACGGCCCGGTCAGAAATTGCCAGATACAAGATGAGTGGGTCGCCTGCCGAGGGTGTTATCAAGAGGGGAACTGATCGAAGGTAGGTTTTGAGACCATTGAAGGCGGCTTCGCACTCGGCGGACCATTCGAAAGGCTTTCCCTGCCATAGTGTATGGAAGAAGTGTCGGCAGCGATCTGTAGACCTACTGATGAACCTGTTGAGTGCGACAGCCATCCCCATCAACTTTTGAACCTCTTTTACCGAACGAGGGGAACCGAGTTCCAAGATTGCTGTGATTTGCCTCAGGTTGGCCTCGATTCCTCGGTGGTTGACAATGTAACCTAAGAACTTGCCAGAGCCGATCCCAAAAGCATATTTGGAAGCATTTAGCTTTATTTTGTATTTACGTAGGATGCCGAATGTCTCCTTCAGATCGGCTATATGATTCTACTCTTCCTTGGATTTGACCACCATGTCGTCAATGTATACTTCCATAGTGTGGCCGAGTTGCTCTTTGAACATGGTGGTGACAAGTCTGTGGTAAGTTGCCCCTGCATTCTTCAGGCTAAAAGGCATAACCTTGTAGCAATAGGTTCCTCTTGGAGTGAGGAATGCAGTCTTGTCTTGGTCCTCCGGATGCAAGGCAATTTGATGGTAGCCTCTGTAGGCATCGAGAAAGCTCATGCGCTGATGACGTGCTGTAGCATCTACCAATTGGTCTATCCTTGGGAGAGGAAAACCATCTTTGGGACAGGCTTTGTTTAGGTCCGTGAAATCAACACAGACTCGCCAGGTCCCATTCTTCTTCTTCACAACCACAGTATTAGAGAGCCATGTAGGGTAGGTCACTTCCCTGATTGCCCTGCCGTCAAGCAACCGGTCAACCTCTTCAACAACTGAGGCAGTGTGTTCTGCGACTGATCGCCGGCTTTTCTGAATGATCGGCTTGCACTTAGGGTTAACATTTAAACAGTGTTGCGAAACAGACAAATCTACACCCGGCATCTCATATGGAGTCCACGCAAATATATCAAGGTTGCCGAGTAGGAAGGAAATTAGCTCTTGTTGGTCAACTTGACTGAGGGAGGCGCCGACCATGAAGAACCTGTCTGGGTTGCCGTTGAGTTCAACTTGATCTAGGTCTTCCGTGGCCTTTTCATTTGGGAGCCGCCCAACGTCGTCGAGGCTCTCGCGATCTGTTACCTCAATAGAGTTCACTTGCAACTCCTTTGGCGTCTTTTGAGAAAAGAGATAACATGCTTGTGTCGATTTCTGAGAGCCACGGATTTGCTTAATGCCGCGTTCTGTGGGGAAGCGTAGCAGCTAATGATAGGTGCTTGGCACGACTTGCATAACATGCAACCAGGATCGCCCCATGATGAGATTATACAGCGATGGCAGCCTGACGACCAAGAATTCCACATCCACTGTTCGGGAGCCCGCTCGGACTGGTAATGTGATTTTCCCCAATGGGTATTCTGGATTGGCGTTGAAGCCGAATAATGGAGAAGGAGCCGGAGAGAGATCCGATTCTGAGAAGCCAAGTTTGGTGAATGTCTTGTAATACATAACCTCTGATGTGCTTCCCGGATCAATGAGTACGCGCTCAATGGTGAATCGGTTTATGCGTAACTCAATTACTAAGGGATCGATGTGAGGAAGTGTCACTCCGGCCAGATCTGAATCATCAAAAGAAATGCTTGCAGCTTCATAGGGCCGTTTAGCCGGAGTGAGTTGATTTTGATGGTCAAGATTCGACTGAATCGTATGCACCGCAGATGAAATTGGCAGGCTCTATATCATATGGATCACGCCGAGTGGAGGGGAATCCTGTCTCAAGGCTATTGCTTTGGTGGAGTTGCCCTTTCGGACGTACTGTTGTAGCCGACCATCCTGTACCAATTTCTCCAGGTGATCCTTCAATGCATAACAACTCTCAGTTTCATGGCCATGATCCTTGTGATACTCACACCGTCTATCCCGTCTTCGAGTGTCGGGAGGTCCCACCGTCTTCGACGGCCACTTGAAGAACGGAAGATGTTGGATTTTGGACATGACCGTGCTGATTGGCTCTGACAACTCAGTATATTTCTTGTCGGTGCGTCTTGTGCGCCTGCTATCGACTTGCAGCTATTCGTTTTCTCGGTGGGAGCATTGGTCACTTGATCGGCGAGAATCCCATCTCTTATCTTGTTTTGCTCGATGCTGTGGTTCAAGGCTCTGAGGTGCTACAAAATTTAACGGCTGAGCAATTTCAGCAGGAGCCGTTTTGTTGGTCAAATTTCCAGCTTTAACCCGCAAGGCATCTTCTTCCACTTTACAGTATTCTTCAACTTTCTTCATCAACAACCAAACTGTTTTGGGGGGCCATCAGGTCAAAGAGTTGCGGAGGGCACTGTCAGGATGCAGCCCCATCTTGAAGGTGGTGATGGGCATGGAGTCATTGCAAGCATCGTCTACCAGATTGAAACATTCCCAATACCGCGCTGAGTAGGCTCGAAGGGTTTCCCTCGGTTGAATCTGCATTGCCCAGAGGGAATCGGCTTGCTTTGGCTGGACCTCATTAGTGATAAACCTTGCCCTGAAGGATTTTTGGAGTTGGTGGAAGCTTTTGATCGAAGCCGGCTCCAGTTTATAATACTACCTGATAGCTAGTGGTCCCAAACTGCTTGAAAATATTCTGCACATCAAAGCCTCGTCATCTGCATGCAGCGTCATGGCTTGCTTGTAATAGCGGATGTGATCGGTGGGGTTTAATTTACCGTTATACAAGGTGAATGACAGTGCTTTGAATTTCTTGAGTAGCACTGCCTTTGCAATTCGTCGTACAAAGGGATCGTGTTGATCTTCATCCGAACTGTTTCTTCTTCGCTTATGCCTTATACGGGGACTCTCTTCAGAAGAACTAGTAGTTTCAGGTCGCCCCTTCTTCTTGGGCTCCGGGGATAATGAGTCGGAGTCGCTATTAGTGTCTTGTTGTCGGGCTCGAGGTCGTCGACCACCCGCCCTCAGAGGTCGCTCCGGAACTTGGCGTTGAGCTTGTTTGGACTTCGCCACTTCCAAAGCCAAATCCTGACGGAGACGTTCGTTCTCAGCAATCATGTTCTCCAACCTTTGCTCGTTTTGCTTTTCTTGTTCCATGATCGCTTGCATTGCTTCCTGCTCTGAAGTCGATGGTGAAGCGAAGTTCAAAGCGCGTCTTACGGGGATAGTCTCCGGTCCAAGCATGTTTGTTGGAGTGAGGTCGTCTCTCTGCGTGGTTTCATCAGTGACTATCGGAGGGTCTTCCGTTACGCCCGCCATGGATGTGTTTGAGTATTCCCACAGATGGCACCAATTGTAGAGAAGTGGTTTGGAAATACTCTTCTGATCTTGGGGGATGCTAGTGACCCTTTGCTAGTCACCTGAAAAAGGAATAAACACTCCGGTCGGGGATGCCGAAATTAGCACTCCGACGGGTAAGTCAGTCTCTTCTCTCAAGATTACTTGTATTCTAAGTTAAGCATAAAAGTTCTCACATGCCTTTCTTCGTCTGTTGTTCATTTATTTATACTCGTTTCCTGGGCCTCGGGGCCTGGCCCATTTCTTACTCATTATCCGCTTATTTACTCGGCTCCATAGTTCAGTAGATACTCTGCCTACCTATTATATTCGGCCTCTTGATCGTGCAGGATGGAGCCGAGTAATATCTGTCTCCTAGAGTGTACGCTTATAATTCTGCCAATTATTCGGTTCCACAAACATCATGGTGACTTTGTAGAAAATCATAACCTTTGGAATATTATACAAGAGGAAAAAGCCATAATGCTTCACAAAGCATTGTGTCTCTTTATTTTGAATTCAAACCCATTTACCAAATTCTCTTTTCTTCCTGCAGAAAGGTTTATAAATCACCACTTATGTGGGCTATGATTTGGTTGAGAAGGTCCACCGTATTATGGTGTGAGCACCTCCCATCCCTTCAAGATAGGCTGAAAATAGAGGCATATTTTGGGCCTAATGGGCATAAAAAGAAAGAGCTCCAATTTGGGTGATTCTATTTTCACTCAAAGTAACTTAGTACGCCTAATTAAAATTTTGAAATTTTAGTTTTTATTATATCTTAATGTAAATTTACTAATAAGGACAATAAACATTAAATCCTAAAATAAAATATTCTTTTTTCTCATGGTACACCATAATTATTTATACATAATTTTTATATTCAAGTTTTTTTTATCTTCTTTCTCAAATTTCAATTATTTTCTCTTTATTTTCTTTCTCACTCAGACTTGAATCTAGTTTGATTGCAACACAATATAGAATAAAAAAGATAAAAGTAAAACCCTAGAGAGAGTCATGCAAGACGAACAAAAAAAAAAAAACAAAAACAAAAATTGAATAAACAAACAAGTTCAATGTGAAGAACACAACTAAGTTCATCTTTGTCTATATTTGGGTATATAGTTCTATATAAAAGACTATATTCCTAGATCATGACAGAGATGGATTTTGGAAATGTTTTGCTTGTGGAAAGATCGAATGAGCTTCAGTTTACAATAGATTTTTTATTTTTATTTTTATTTTTTGTTTTAGAGATTGTGAAATACGTTTGTTTGATTATTATATTATTCAAATTGATCATCAAGCGGTGAAGTCATTAGGGAAAAATGACAAACCGCCATCTGATGATTTGAATATTGAAACCTCAAGGAAAAGCACTAAAGTACTGCCATTGAAGGATCAACGAAAGAAGAAAAAGAAGAATACGAATAAAATTACAGAAACAAATGATTTTGGTGTACCATAAATTATTATTTTATTTTAAAGAATAATTTATGAAAAAATATAGAGTGTACTGAAAATAAATTATAATTTTAAATAATTTAATAATTAATAATAAGAAATTAGAGCTACAAAATAATTTTTTAGATGCAAATAAAATCACCTCAATTCTAACAACTTAACAGTGAAAGAGCCCATTCTCTCAGTCTTTTTCATCTTTGGCCCAAACAGGTTTCTTAATTTCACTAAAGCCCCAAAACTTTCCCAATCTCCCGATTCTTCCCAAAATTATTAAAACACCGCCCCTGAATAATTCATAATCGAAGTAGTTTCTGGATTCCCCTCAGTTTCTCTGTAATCTTCAGCTCCATCGAAAGCAACTAGGGTTTCGATCTCCACTCGTTTTCAGGTGCGCCACCAACGCCATCTCTCTCTCTCTCTCTCTCTCTCTATATATATATATATATATATATCATACAGACACATATACATATGCATTGTGTGTATAGCAATGGCTTTGGAGACCAAAGAAGATGGTTTGAAGAAACTAGAGTACCTTTCATTGGTCTCCAAGGTTTGTACAGAGCTCGAGTCCCATTTAGGGTTTGGGGACAAGGTTTTGGCCGAATTCATTACCGAGATGGGAAGGAACTGCGAGACTGTTGAGGAATTCGATTCGATGCTCAAGGAGAACGGTGCTGAAATGCCTGATTACTTCGTCCGCACTCTTTTAACTATAATTCACGCTATTTTGCCTCCGAAATCCAAGTCCAAATCGGCCAAAGATTCGAAGAAAGATGGGTCTGAAGGTATGAAATCGAGTTTTCCGGGTCTTTCGATTGAGGATAGTAGAGCGAGAGTGAAGGAATTGGAGAGAGAGATTGAGATTGAAACGAGGGAACATCGAGGAGATGGGGAAGAAGAAGAGATTAGAAAACGTAGGGACAGAGACAGAGAAAGGGATAGAGGTCATAGAGATAGGAGAGAGAGGCATAGGGGGGAGAGAGAGAGATATGATAGGAGTGGTAGAGGTGAACGGCACAGAGACGGGGATGAAGAGGATAGAGTTAGGGGAAGGCATAGGGATAGACATGAAAGGCATAGGAGAGATGGGTATGAAGAAGATGGGGATAACAGGGAGGTTGATGATGATAGGAGGGACCGAAGAGATGGTGGGTATTACTCCAATGAGCCTGAATTGTATCAGGTTTATAAGGGAAGAGTGTCAAGAGTGATGGATACAGGTTGCTTTGTTCAGCTCAATGATTTTAGGGGCAAAGAGGGCCTGGTCCATGTTTCACAGATGGCGAATCGAAGGATTGGTAACGCCAAGGATGTTGTAAAACGGGATCAGGAGGTTTATGTGAAAGTGATATCAATGTCGGGACAAAAGTTGAGTCTTTCAATGCGGGATGTTGATCAGGATACTGGTAAAGATCTGCTTCCATTGAAGAAGAGCTCAGATAATGATCCTTTTCAGACTAACCCTTCCGGATCAAACAATGGGGGGCCTATGACTAGGACTGGTCTTTCAGGGATTAGAATTACTGAAGAGGATGATGCTGTCCCATCACGGCGACCGTTGAAGAGAATGAGTTCACCGGAGAAATGGGAAGCTAAGCAGCTGATCGCTGCAGGTGTTCTGGATGCTAGGGAGAATCCCATGTATGATGAAGATGGAGATGGGTTGCTCTATCAAGAAGAGGGTGCTGAGGAAGAGCTTGAAATTGAGCTAAATGAAGATGAACCAGCCTTCTTGCAAGGACAGAGCCGATACTCTATGGATATGTCACCTGTTAAGATTTTTAAGAATCCAGAAGGGTCATTGAGTCGTGCAGCAGCCCTTCAATCTGCTCTCATAAAGGAGCGGAGAGAAGTAAGGGAACAGCAGCAGAGAACAATGCTCGACTCTATCCCAAAAGATCTTAATCGTCCGTGGGAAGACCCAATGCCAGAAACAGGTGAGAGGCATCTTGCACAAGAGCTTAGGGGGGTTGGTTTATCAGCCTATGACATGCCTGAGTGGAAAAAGGATGCTTTCGGGAAAGCCCTGACTTTTGGGCAGAGATCGAAGCTCTCCATCCAGGAGCAGAGGCGGAGCTTGCCTATTTTCAAATTGAAGAATGAATTGATTCAGGCTGTTCATGACAATCAGGTTCTGGTGGTGATTGGTGAGACCGGTTCAGGCAAGACAACACAGGTGACTCAGTATCTAGCTGAAGCAGGGTACACGACCAAGGGCAAGATTGGCTGTACTCAGCCCCGTCGAGTGGCTGCAATGTCAGTGGCCAAGAGGGTTGCTGAAGAGTTTGGCTGCCGATTAGGACAGGAAGTTGGGTACGCCATTCGTTTTGAGGATTGTACTGGACCTGATACAGTAATCAAGTATATGACCGATGGTATGCTTCTGGTAGAGATTTTGATTGATGAGAATTTATCTCAGTATTCAATTATAATGCTTGATGAAGCTCATGAGAGGACAATCCACACTGATGTCCTTTTTGGACTGTTGAAGCGGCTTGTAAAGAGGAGACCTGACCTTCGATTGATTGTCACATCTGCCACATTAGATGCAGAGAAATTTTCAGGTTATTTCTTTAACTGCAATATCTTTACAATTCCTGGAAGAACTTATCCGGTGGAGATACTCTACACCAAGCAGCCAGAAAGTGACTACCTAGATGCATCTCTAATCACTGTTCTACAGATCCACTTGACAGAACCTGAGGGTGATATCCTCCTCTTCTTGACTGGTCAAGAGGAGATTGATCATGCGTGCCAATGCCTTTATGAGAGGATGAAAGGTTTAGGGAAAAATGTTCCCGAATTAATTATTTTACCAGTCTATAGTGCACTTCCGAGTGAAATGCAATCCAGGATCTTTGACCCTGCTCCTCCAGGGAAGAGGAAAGTGGTTGTAGCAACCAATATCGCAGAAGCATCCTTGACCATTGACGGAATATATTATGTGATCGACCCTGGGTTTGCTAAGCAAAATGTTTACAATCCTAAACAAGGGCTTGATTCACTTGTCATAACACCGATTTCACAAGCATCGGCTAAGCAACGAGCTGGGCGTGCTGGACGAACTGGACCAGGAAAATGTTACCGCCTTTACACCGAAAGCGCATTTCATAACGAAATGTCGCCCACCTCAATTCCAGAAATCCAAAGGATAAATCTTGGAATGACTACACTTACTATGAAAGCTATGGGAATAAATGATCTCCTATCTTTTGATTTCATGGACCCACCTTCTCCTCAAGCTCTCATTTCTGCCATGGAACAGTTGTACAGTCTAGGAGCTCTGGATGAGGAGGGGCTTCTGACCAAATTGGGTAGGAAAATGGCAGAATTTCCACTGGATCCACCGTTGTCTAAGATGCTACTTGCCAGTGTAGATCTTGGATGTAGTGATGAGATTTTAACCATTATTGCAATGATTCAGACTGGAAACGTCTTCTACAGGCCCAGGGAGAAGCAAGCCCAAGCTGATCAAAAAAGAGCCAAGTTTTTCCAGCCTGAGGGAGACCATCTGACTTTACTTGCTGTTTATGAGGCTTGGAAGGCCAAGAATTTTTCGGGTCCATGGTGTTTTGAGAACTTTGTTCAGTCCCGATCTTTGAGGAGAGCACAGGATGTCCGGAAACAGCTTCTCACTATTATGGACAAGTACGTTCTTCCAGCTCTTTGTGTTGCAATTTGCTTCAATAATTATTTCTTGTTAAGGGCTTTTGCTTAATGCATTGCATTTACATTTCTTGCATCAAGCCATTTCATTTGCATGGGACCTCTGTTATGGATGTGCATGTTTCTTTTCCCTTTCAATTATTTTCTGTGTTTGTCAACTTTGTGTAGTCCTGTCCTGTTTGGTTGCTGATAGAAATAAGCAGAATGGAACCAAAAAATAACAAACTGACTTTTACTCAACTGTTTTCTTTATCCTGTTGGTTGATTCATCTGGATAATACTCATAGTTTTTTTTTGGGGGGCGGTCAAAGATGCTTCCTTTGCTTAAAACATTGATGTTGTTACCATTGAGATAGAAAGTTTCTCATTCATAATTTTGTCATTTCATGGTGAATTAAAGTTTCCCATTCATAATTTTGTCATTTCATGGTGAATTGCATCCATGTTTGATCCGACATGGCCTACTTACTAGTTGTTGAACCTAATATTTGGAAGGAAATGTTTATTGGTGTCTTTAGATTGCTGTTAGGATATTTTAGCTTGTGATATTTGGGTCCATAAATATTTGAAAAATCAAACTTTATTATTTACCGAGAGGGTGCATGAAACTGTGTTTTCCAGCATTATTCTACCATGCTTTACTGTTGTTTTCCGAGTTACTTCTATGGACATGTTTTCTTGGTCAAATATATGCAGTGCTCTCAAACTTAATATTTGTTTTGTGCCATTAATACTTTCTTGATCTGATTGCCTTGTTAGTTGCCAAAGGTTCTCATAGTACTTCCTGTGTAGGTTTGTCAATAACTTTGAGTAACCTTAAGAGCTAAGAAGCGCAGACATGTACATGGACACAGACACACCAATTTTCAAAAAATTGCAGCACACGAAACATGGGAGACATGGACAAAATATATAATTTTATGTATTTATTATATGTCATATCTATGAATATATCATTCAAAGATAATAAAAAAACGTAATATAACAATTGTTTTATAAATTTACATTGTTTTTTTTCTTTTATTATTGTATCCTAAGTTATTTAGTTCAAACTTATAACTAGAGCCCCGTTTGTTTTCAGAGGTAGAATGGAGGGGATTGATAGTGAGGGGATTAAGTAAAATTGTGTTTGTTTTGATGATAGTTGTTAGTGTAGGAATTGTTAAATTATTTTTATATAAAATAATAAAACAAATAAAAAATATAAAAAATTAAACATTAATATTTAAAAAAAAATTCCCAATATATAAAAAATAAAAAAATTTCTAATCCCCTCACTATTTTTCTAATACCATCTCTACCTCCTCCTTCCCAATCCCCCTTCCAAGGCCTTTACTAATATCAAGGGATTAGGAGTCCCCTCCCCATCTCTCAAAACAAACACCCATATAGTAGTCTCACCTCACTATTAGACCCAATCCCCTCCCTATAACCCCAAACAAACGGGGCCTAGTTTCATGAGTGTCTAATCGATAGACACTTGTGTTTAAGCAAAGTGTCCAAAGAGAGTCCGGATCTGAAAAACTTTATAAAAAATAAGACACATTTTGACGAGTGTCGGACACGTGTTGAGAAGTGTCTAACGAGTTTAGAAGTGTTTGTGCTTCTTAGCTTAAGAGTCACTAACTATTCTAAGAAGGTGGCATATCTGTGTTGGTTCTTTCTGAACTAGACATGCTTCAGACACCTAGGACACGTGTCCATCATTTGGACAAACATGAACTTTGAGTAAAATAATTTGATCGTCAATGAGTAAAATCAAAACAATTTGGATTTATGTCTATTAATCCCCTCTCCTTTGTTTTGTTTTGTTTTTTTTTTTTGAAAAATAAAATAAAATAAAATGAACTTAAAATCCTAAAAACTCTAATTTGCTTTTTAATAAAGATTTTTAAAATAGATAATTAAGACTTTTTGCTGACACTCATTGTGTAGAAGTTGGACAATGATTTTTTTTTTTTTATTTGGATATAATAAATTATAAATATTTTTGTAACGTAAAAAATAAAGTTATATTTTCATGTGGAAGCATTTAGGAAACAAAACAGCATCTTTTGGGCCTCACACTAGATATTCTTCTAGATTGGATTTGAATCAAATCTCAATTCGTCCATTTTATCCATCGGCAGCTCCCAGCGAGCTTCTAATTCCCATGTTTGATCTCTTCCATCTCTGCCTCGCTCGTTGTCACCTATGTTGAAGAAAGGTTTGGGACCCTGTAAAGAATGAAAAGGGCCAAGGATCTTCCTCTCAACAGTGCTTCTCAAGGCTCCACACTCCCCCTGAATAAGTAAGGCCCCATTAGCCTGGGCGAAGATGGGGATAAGGAGTAAGGATTGAAGCCCCCTTCTCATATTGAAATTTTGATACCCTTGCATTAAATGTTAAATGGACAAATCAATGTTCCTTAACATGCTAAGAGATCACCAATCGTTCTTATCTCATGTCCACAAATGAAAGAAAAACCTTCAAATTTCTTTACTTGCCAATTAGTTTTTTTAGTCAACATCCTGTGTATTAGAACTTACAAAAGCCGCTCACTGAAATTAGAAGCAGAAGAGCTTGGATAAATTGGCCTTTATAATATGTGAAGCATTTCCTTCTCCTTACTCTAGTTGCTTCTTTTTGCAATTGTCTGCCCCCACCATCGAGCTACCACCATCTTCTTATACTATGAAGCACTGACACCTCAAAACAAGTGTTGTAGCCGTGTCGGACACACAGACACGGCCGGGACAAGGCGGGGACATGTATGTGGCGTGTCCCCTTATTTAATTAATTTATTTTCAAGAGACATGTCAGGGACACACTAAGGACATGCCAATTTGTATATTTCATCATTTTCTTTAGTGCTTTTGATAAATGTTAAATATTGAATGTTTATGGCTTTTTCTTTTCATTTTTTAGTTTTTAGTTTTTAGTTTTTAGTTTTTGTTTTCTTGAGATTTAAATATTTAATAAATCATCCATAAAAAAAGATATAAATTGTAAGCGTTAATTTAAAAGTATTTTTTTTAAATATAGGGTTCAAGTTAGATTTTATTAATATTTATTGTTTGTGTATGTAATGTTAATCTAGATAGCAAATAAAAATATATGAAAACATATTTTATGTCGTGTCCCCGCCGTCGTGTCCGTGTCCGTGTCCCCATTTTTTTGACATCACTGTGTCCCTTGTTCACATCCGTATCCGTGCTTCTTAGTTCTTATACAATCTCAAAAAAAAAAAGAGAAAAATCAGAAATGTACAACTAAATCGATTTTTCAGAAGACCTAACCTTCTCAAGCCACACATCTCTCTCTTGGTGAGAGAGGTGAACAAACCCATTTGAGATGAAAAAACTCACATCTGTCTCTTCGTCCACATAAACGCACTCTAGAAGAGCCAACACATTTCAATACTAATGAACCCATTGAGAGAGAGAGCCAAGCAAGGTATGTACATATGGGAATGGTATTTTCATTCTTGGGTTGTGTACTTTGAGCTCACTTTATGAGCCTCAATGTCAGACCAAGTGTGTTGATTAAATTGGTTGTCACAACCCCCAATTTGGCCGCTGTGAAGAAGAGAAGTGAGCAGATTACATTGTGTTGTCATGGATTTGTGGTGGAGGTGCTTGTTCATTGTGCCGCCATGTGTTTGATGGGGCCCCGCACAAGCAGTGGAAAATGTGGTTTAATTCGATGTAAAGCAAAGAACCTTGACAGGGCTTGACATGCCGCAAAACCTCTTGAAAGAGACGGAGTACCTTCGGGAACACGGACACAAGTGGTGCATTGGGTGAGAGACCAAACTTTGGGTGGTAGTGGAGGGAGGTGTTTGGTTACAATGATAATATATAGAATACGGATGTTTGGTTATGTTTACAAAGGTGGTTTTTGTATTTAAACACTTAAAAATGCTGACATCATTTTTTTGGGGTAGTAGTCCAACGGTAACTTGATAAATAGTAGGTTTGTGTATATTGTCTACTAAAGTAAGAAAGGTTGCTGTAATTTCAAAAATCTCAAGAGAAGTCCCTATAATTATCAAAAATCTTAGGGGAGCTTGTAGTGTAATTAGCCCATTGTTAAATTATAAGGGAAATACAAAGTTGAAGCGTGAGAAAGAAAAATCAATTAGGAGCAAGTTCATATGTTCCTCACTTTAGTATTTTGTAGTTTCTGACATTTGGGGATATATGGGACTTCAAAAAGAGAAGTAAACAATTTTCTTAAAATTAATATATGATTTTGCATGAAATGTAAGTGAAATTTATATGTTATCAGGACAGACAGAAAGAAAAATTCATATGGAAATTTCAGTAGTCATGATAAGAACCATAAACATGTATTGTTACCATAGTAAAACTGTAGTGTAATCTCGTTTATTATATTACTAAAATTGAGTTATTTTTCTATGCTTACTTTGTTCTGTAGGGATTTAAGATGGATGAGTAGCGAGGATTAAATCAGAGATAGGAGTTTGGGGGTGGGGATTAGATTGGAATATATTAGGTGCTCTTGTTAGTGGAAAAATAATAGTAGTCTCCTTAAGAATGGGGTGTTGGAGTGGAGTGCACAATATCTGATAGAAGAAACCAGAATAATATTCTTCACAAACCAAAATATAAATTTAACTTTCATACGAGGGTCATGATGGCTATTGAAATAACACTTTTTGTATGTTTGTTGTACTAAAATCAGATTGTGAAACTTGTGCACAAAAAGTGTGAAATTGGACTGCCCAACATGTTAAACCCATAAGTTACTATGTATGATCATTGATCCCCCTTCCTCTTCCAAAAAATATAAAATAGAGATGAGTAAGAAGAAAATAAATTAAAGATGGATTATTAAAGTGATTGGAATACCTGTGAACATCAGTGCCCCCCTCAAATTTTAGCATAGGCCTGGGGGGTCAAGTGTCCCCCCTCAAATTTTAATATTTATACTAGTATATCTATCTATAAAGATTATGTCTTATTTATTTTGCATAAAATTGTAGTAGTGCCCCTCCTTAAATCATGTAAAGTATTCTTGTATTTTTAAAATTTTATAAATGCACCATTCTATCCTTTTAGCCATCCTAGTGTACTTTTTAGTGGAAGGTCAAGAGGTATTGTGGGATTCGTTGTTGGGTTGGTTGATAGAGTTTGATTTGTTAATTGTAGATTCAGTTGGTTGTTTCTCACTCATTGTTGCACTAATAGAATTTGGTTGGTGGTTGTGATTTTGTAAGCCACGTTGAATTTTTTTTTTTTTTTGAATGTCTGAGTTTAATAATATCTCGTTGTTATTTATTATGGAAAAAAAAAAATTTGTTATGATTAATATGTACCCCTACATTGAATTCTTGGCTCCACCACTCCTCCATGGCATCTTAAACTTAAACCATTATATGCAAAGCTCGATAATAGATAAGCATTTGATCATTGTGTTATATAAACAAAATATTTTCATGTGCACTTGACTCTATAATTTCTGGTAGTTACATTAATTTGCAGTGAATAATCATTGATTACTCTAATTAAAAAGAACAATGGAATAATTTTAGACCTTAACTTCTTTCATAAGTTTCCAACTGATGCTGCAATGCAGGTATAAATTGGACGTTGTTAGTGCCGGGAAAAATTTCACCAAGATTAGGAAAGCCATCACAGCTGGGTTTTTCTTTCATGCAGCAAGAAAGGATCCACAAGAGGGTTACAGAACACTGGTTGAAAACCAGCCCGTTTACATACATCCGAGCAGTTCTCTTTTTCAGAGACAGCCAGACTGGGTCATCTACCACGAGCTGGTAATGACAACAAAGGAGTACATGCGAGAGGTCACAGTTGTCGACCCTAAATGGCTCGTGGAACTAGCACCGAGATTCTTCAAAGTAGCAGACCCCACAAAAATGAGCAAGCGCAAGCGTCAAGAACGCGTTGAACCACTTTATGATAGATACCACGAACCCAATTCTTGGCGTTTGAGTAAAAGGCGGGCTTGATTTTTGCTTCATTTGTCATCACTTTGGGTTGATTCCAGACTTGGACTTTGATTCATTGGTGAGGCGATTTTTTGACACTTGAAAATGGGATCCGTTCAACACAAAGATGTTTATTTTTTATAGAATGGTGTTGTATTAGTGATGGGGTTGATTAAGCATAGGACAGATTGAGGTTTAATGATGTAAATCTTGGACTTTGTTGAATGAGATGCACTAAAAGCTTTTTGTATTACGACCCTTTTGATGCCTTGTTGGTAATTTTATGAGGGTGAATTTCTTTTATTTATCTAATTAATGGAGATTTCTTGTACTTTGTTTAGACCTATTCTCAGTTGTAAATGCTCCCATCAGAAATTCCGAGGCATATTCATGATATGTGACTAATGTTATAAATGACCCTTTTACTCCCTAAATATGACCCTTTTTTTTCTGGATAAGGGTCACTGTTGTGCGATTTGCACAGCTGTGGCTGTTGTGCGACTTATGGGAATAATTTTGGACTTTTTTTGCATCATTTGAACCATTAAATTTTTAAAGAATATCGAGTAGAATATACTTGTAAAAATCAAGTTAATCGAATATTAATAGACCATTCATATATTCATATTTGTATTTAATTTAATACTTATATATTTATTTTTTATATATACAAATTCGAGTTGATGAAGGGTCTATTGATATCTGATCAACTTAATGTTTTAAAGGTATGTTTTACTCGATATTCTTTAAAAATTGAACAGTTCGAATGATGAAAATAAAATTCGAAATAATTTCCATAAATTGCACAAGAGTCGCTGTTGTGCAAACCCAACATCCTTTATTCTACCTTGGTTCTTTAAAAAAATGTTCTTTCCAATTTTGATTCCTAAGCTATTCTACTGTGGGTTCAATTGCTAACCGCGGTGACAATCAGGGGCAATTTTAGTATTTAAAAAACAATCACTTTTTACTTTTGCCCTCAACCTAGACCCAAATCCAAATAATACAACCTAAAACCAAACTCAAACTCAAACTCAACAACCAATAGCTACCGCCCGCCCTCTCTTTGACATTGTTTGCATCGTTTCGATCGATCTCACTTCATATATCTTCTTATACTGTTTGTCTTCCTCTATCTCTCTCTTCTTGTAGACCCAAACCATCTATTATAATTTAGTAAAAAAGTGAAGATTAATCATCTATTATAATTCAAAAAAAAAAAAAAATGTAAAAATGACAATTGTATGGGAACAAATATGGAGGTTCAGGATTGGAGAGAGAGAGATTGGAAATGGGCATAGAGAAGATGAGAGAATTGTGATGACTTTTGAGAGGAGATGAGAGAAATGACATTGGTTTAGAGAAATGAAGAGAGAGTTGTAAGGTAAAGAATTGAGGAATGATGCCGAGGAGGTAGCACTAGTTTGAGGAGGATGGAATGACAGTCATAGTTATGATAGAATAGAAATTGATACACAACTATTACTGTTATGCGGTTAATGGGGTTCATTTTGAGTTATATTTCGATAATATAAACCGTTCACTTTTTAAGATAAATTTAGTAAAATATATTTGTAAAAGGTCAATTTGATCGTATATCAATAACTGTTTCATCTTATCACATTTGTATTTTAAAAAAATGAATGATTAATATAATTTTTTTGTGTATAAAACTGAATACAAATATACTTAGATGAAAGGATAACCATTGTCCGATTAATTTTATTTTTTACAAATATATTTTACTTAATATATTTTAAAAAGTGAATGATTCGAATTATCGAAATACGGCTCGAAATGAGCTTAATTGGCTATACAACAACCACCCATCTTTCAAGAGGATATAATTTAGAAAAGTACTAATGGACAGAGAGACGAGGTGTAAAAGAGACGAATGTGAGGATGATGTGGTAAGATTCCATTTGAAGACAATACTTTTCTCTCTTTTTGTTTTTTTAGGTAACATTTTTTTTATTAATATTTTGTTAGTTGTATGAATAAAAAAATAATATTATATCAACTTATCACTTGTATTAATTTCAATCCTTATAGCCTTATTGAAAGAGATTTTAGTGTAATTACACTAAATTATGGAACTTGTGTTTTTTTCTAAATGACAAGAGTAGGCAATGTAATTTACCATTTTTTTTTTTCATTGATTACCCTTGGACCAAAATGAAAAAAGTTAGATAATTTAGAGATCAAAATGTGAGAGCCATTTTTGTGAGGGTCCAAGTAAGAAAATGCTATACTTTAGCGGTGAAAGTCTAATTAACCCATAAATTTTCATTCTTTTACAGCATACAATTATTGGTTGGTTTAAGGCACGCAAGTCAATCACAAACTTTTTCTATCCTTTGTATTTTTAAATATTTAATATAAAATTATTACTCACTTTCTTTATCAATCAAAAACAACGTGACAGTGTCCAAAAAAATGAATAACTCCTCGTCATTCACAGCTTACAAACTCTTGAGTGAGAAAGGAGCATTTCCACAGCTCCAACAACCAATGTAACTGAAAACATCACACTCGAAGCCTCTTGGTCCAAATTGTTCATGCAACCCTCTTGGATCATTTGGTGAAGAAGAGCTATAAAGAGAAGGGTAAGAATCGAATTTCTGAAATTTTATTATTCTAGTGAGTGATCAGTAGTTTTCACATTATGGGTGTTGGATACTGTTTCTCGTTGTTTAACCTTCAAGGGGTTGGTCTAGTGGTGTAGGCTTGGGATTTAGAGTTTGCTTCTCTCTAGGTTTCAAGTTCAAAATCTCTTCGGTGCTATCAATCCTTGTATTGGGTCAGTCCATACAGAACTTTGCTCTGACTTTAAATAGGCCCCTTACTAGTGGACGGTGGGATTGGTCTCCAGGGATTAGTCGAGCAGGCCCGGTCTTGAGATTCTCGGGGCCCAAAGCTAATAATCAACTAATAAATTTTTGGGGCCCTTCACATTTTTTTTCATTGAAAGAAAAAAAAAAATTGAAAAAAAAATGAAGATAAAAGACAAAAGATTTGTGTTAAAATCACAAAAAATACTTAGTATTACATTACAACAATTAATAAGTATCACTTGATTCTCGCTCATCTTGCATTTTTAGAAGCAAATAAATCAATCATATTATATAATCTAATTTTTTAGCAAAATTATTTTCAATGGATGACAATGCTAATTATTTTAAATGGGCCTTTCAATTTTTTAATAGGTCAATTTAATTTAAGTTAGTTTGGTTTTCCTTATATATATTATATATTATATATTTTTTTTTTTTGAATTTAAAACATACCTAATATATTATAATAAACTATAATAGGAGGGGATCCTTTTTTTTTTTTGGTCTATTTTCAATAGATAATAATGTTAATTTTTTTGAATGGGTCTTTCAATTTTTTAATGGATCAGTTTATTTTAAGTTAGTTTGGGTCTTCTTTAAATTTTTTTTGAACTTAAAATATACTTAATAGATTACACTAAACCATAATAGAAGAGGCCCCCTTTTTGGATCTATTTTGAGGGGCCCTAGGCCATGGCCTTGTTAGCCCATGCACAAGGCCGGTACTGTAGTCGAGGTGCGCGCAAGCTGGTCCGGACATCCTGAGTTATAAAAAAAAAATATATATATTTCTCGTTGTTTGGTTTTGAGAATTTTAAGATATGATCAAACATTTCAAGATTTCCAAAATAATAATAATAATAATTTGTTTTTGCTTTTGAGATTCATTGACCACTCTGTTTTTTGATGTATTATTTCCCTATGTTTGAAGATTCTCTGTTACCTCTATGCTCTGTTATCTTTTTTTTATTTGCATTTCATATTTGCAACATTTGCATACAGTATATGTTATCAGTGATATAGCAATGGGTTTGCAATTTTCTGTTTTTCGACCAATGGTTTATTTTATTTATCTTGCTGATTGGGAACCAATGGTTGAAAGTTTCATTTTCCACTTCCCTTAACAAAAATACAGGGCTTAGGCTTTAGTAATTACATGGTATATGTGGTGGACATGTGGTGGACGAGTGACTACATGTATTTGGAAATTAGTTGGACGATCCTGGACACCCTTGTGAGCAAAGAGAAAAAAAAAAAAAAACACTGACAGATTGTCTTTTATTGGTAATTATGTGGTGTAATTTATAAATGAAAATTTGTTGGGGCGAACCGGACATGTATCTGGGAATTAGTTGGGAGTGAAGTCCCGGACACCTTGAAGATCAAAATGGCCTACCAACAGTACATTATTAATGAGTAAAGAGTAATTTTGGTGGCTCCTTGTGAAAATGCGGGGTTAAGAAATGCAGAGTAATTTTAGCACTATGGGAGATCGTTGAGTCCACCCCATGGTTGACTTCATCCAAAAATATTGGAGGCATTGATGTGTGCTTGAAATTGGTTGTACAGTGAAATTAAAGGTAAGCAAACTATTTATTTATTTATTTGATGGAATTAATTTTGTACATTTTTTTTATTTTAAACATTTGATGGGGTTTATTTTGTTGCATTAAGTGTTGTCAACGTGCTTCAAGCATAGTGTGTGAGTGATTTTCTGATCACACTGCCCATATAGTAATTCAGCTGTAGAACATTGGCAGAATAGATGGCACCCTGCTATCCTGCACAGAAAGAGAAGGCTCCGGCGGTGGTTCTTCCACCCGGGAGTACTCCGACGATTAAGTCAGTATATCTCTCATAGATAATCAATAGCTAAATTCATAAGCTTGAGCATAAAAGCATACCTTAGACCCATGGGGGTGCCTCTCTTTTATAGCCAATACAATCCTAGTCCCAATAGGAGCCTAGCCCTAATGGACTTAGGATTACTGCTAATCTGAGACTCCCAGTGGGATTAGGATAAACTCTCTAAGAGTCTTATCTTTACCCAAACTGAAGTCTTTTCCCAATCTAGGACTCTTGTCCCATATCCGCTTATCTCGGATTCCGGTATCCTCGCAGATAACCTCGGCATCATGACCAGGACATGTGGCACCTCGGCTGACACGTCGGCGTCACCTTGGCCACGTGTTGGTGCTCAGAAATATATCCCCACAACTGCCCCCTAGGTTCTATTATCTCGGCATTCTGAGGTGATGGAACATATATCGTTCCTCTCTCCAATACGTCGGTATAAGAATTCTTCAGCCGAGATCATTCATTTCAGGCCGACATGTCCTCTTTCAAGAACAATAACTCAAGTGAACTCCTTCTTGTGCATGAGCTGTCATGCATCACTTTTCAACTGTTTTTACTTACGTGTTTTATTCTTATTGGATCGTGTCTTATGACGCACCTGTAAACCACGTCTTTTCCTGCGTGCGCCGTTTGACGTATGCGTTACTCTAGGCGCATTAAATGCTTCTGTTTTGCCGCTGTTTCAAGTTTTTGACAAAACTTGTTTTCCCTCTTTTTGCCTCTTCACTTTGCGCTTTGATTTACTTGTTTTTTCTCTCTCTAAGCTCTTTCTCTCGAATCCGCCATTGCTCAAGCTCCAAGCTCTGCAACTTCATTCGTCTTTCTGGTGAAGCTCTCGCTACTTGTCACTTCTGTAACCGTCGTCTGTCTTCGGCGAACTTTATTTCGGCCTTACTTTGCCTGGTAAGCCTCTGTTCCTTTCATTCTCAATTCTTCTATGTTCTTTGCTTACTTGCTGCCATTACTACTTTGTTCAAACCTTCGATTTGCTGAACTATTCATCTGGATGTGTCTATTCCATGATCTTGCTTATGTCTTGAACACTTGTACTGTTTCACCACTTTCTTGCCACTGTTCTTGACCCTATATTTCTTGTATTTTTTATGCTTTTGAGAGCCCCACCCCTGTTCTTGATTTCTGAAACTTCATTCTTATTTCTCTGTTTTCCAGATTTGTGCCTTCAATCTTCGTTTCCATAGATTTAGGTTTTGGGATTTGTCTGTAGATTTCACCAATCCTTAGGAAAAACTGAAACAACCCTTACCGGCATTTACCTAGGGTTTTGCCGAGGTTCCAAAAAACCCTTTAAGAACATCCTCTTTCTGAAGTCGAATACCTTTACGCCGATATCATGGGCATGTGGAAACATAGGGCAGATACCCCAACTAAACTTGAGTACTTTAGGCAAGAGTTCGCCATTCCTGCCGATGTCCATCTGAGGCTGGTTGGGGATGATGACTCTATCATGCCCACAGATAATTCGATGCCCTTTCCCATTGTAGCTTTTACTGAATGTGGACTCCGGCTTCCACTTAATCCCCTTTTTCGCGAAGTTCTCCACTACTATAAGTTGAACCCCATGCAACTTACCATCAACTCTTATCAAGTGATTAATGGTATCATAGCCTTAGCCAAACAGGAAGATGCTAGGATCACCTTAGCTGATATCCAATACTGTTATACCATGTGTGCCCTCAATTTGAAAGAAAAAGGCTACGTCTATTATCTTAAGCCGAGGTCCACAGAGTTTAAAATTGTAGCCGACCTCCCAGACTCCAACAAGGGGGCTGGAGATGACTACTTCATTACCTCGGGAAATTGGAAGTTTGCCCCAGACAAGGATGCCCATCTCTACCCTCTTCCTCGATCAGTTAAAGAGGGCAAGGATAAGAGCCCAGTGTCAACACTTAGTTGTTTCTTTTCAAGTCTTCAATACTTTGTCTGTTTCTAATGTCTGTTCTTCTTGCAGGTGTTTGTAAGCCACCGAAAAGCTTTCGCCAATCCTACGTCCCCAGCAAGGATTTGAAGAAACTTTTGGACTTGCTAGTCCAGAAAAGGAAAGCGCCTTTGCTTCTTAACTTTATTCCAACATACAAGTCGATTTTGCCCGACGTCCCTAAAAGAAAGAAGAAAAGCCTTTCTCCACCTTCTGCCACAACCCAAACTGTGTCTGTATCTCAAACAGATCAAGGATCAACATCGGATCCAGCTGATCAGCCATCAACTTCGGCTCCATACTTGATCCCAATACCTGAACGGAAACGGCGGCGCAGACTTGTGAACTGCTGAGATGGGTCGCCCAAAACCTGTTGCCGAAGATCTCTTAGCCGACCTTCTACCGATGTTGATGTTCAACCATCGCAAACCATGGCCCCACCGAAGCCGAAAAGAACCAAGAAAGCTCAGCCAAAGTCTAAAGTAACTCAGGTTGAATATGAGGATACTTTACCTATCTCTAAACTGGCTGAGAGCGACAAGTCTCAACCCTCTGCTGGGAAGAGGCGTGCAGAAACCCAGCCATCAGAATCCACAAAATCAAAGAAGCTGAGGTCATCGTCTGCGACGACCTCGGGATCAAAAATACCAAAAGTCCCCTAGACGCCTGAAATCACTCTTGAAGATAAGCCCGTTTTTGCCAATGATAGTGCCGATGACATTAATGTCGGCATAGCCCTTAGTACTGCTCTATTGCTCCCAGGCGATCTCGAACGGAATGCCAAGATGAGTGAGTACGAGAACTATGCCCTCATGCTTTAACGTTCCGTTCAAGTAAGTCTCTTTACTTGGTAACTTGTCTTTCTGTTACTTTTCCATTCTTGTAAAATTCTTAATGACTCTTGCCCTGTATTTTTCCAGGCCATTCAGCATGCTCATTCACTCTCCATCCAATCTTTGAGAATAGGGAGAAGTGTCCGACATGAAGAGGGAGTTTTCTGCCTTCAAAGATTAATAAAAGTCTCCAATCAAAAATGAAGAAGTTGGAGGACCAGGCTGAGGGCTGCTCTCAAAGCTCAGACTGAAGCCGAGGAAAGGCCGAATCTGCCAATGCTATAAAGAAGGTTACTGAATCGCAGAAAAAAGAGGCCGAGGAAAAAAAATGGCTCCAAGCTGAAAAGGAGTGCAGGAGCCCTAGCCACTAAAGATGCGAATCACAGCGGCCGACGAAACGAAAGGCTTACGCTCAGGGCATGGCGATGTCACTGAGGAATATAAATTACAAGTCAGGCAGGCATGCAACAGGGGCTTTTCCCTTGGTTGGATGTCCTTTGCCAAAAAAATTAATGTTCCTGAGGATTCGCCTCTGAGAAAGGCCGACGCCATTCCTCTTCCTTTTCCTCCACCTCCACCAGTTCAATCTCAAGATGAATCTGAGTCTGAATCTGAAGATGAGGATAAGGATAATGATGAAGCTTTGGTAAGGAAGCCCAAGGACGCGACTGAGACCAAGTCCCCTCTTCAAGATGATCAAATCCTAGACTTGACTCATGAAGAGGAGGATGAGGAGATTGTCAAGGAGGCTACTCCTGAGCAAGCATCATCTGACGTTCCTCCAACCGACAAAAGTATTGACGAAACTCTTGTAGAAATTGACGCTGAGCTGGCGGCAGAGAAGGTTGCCGATGTGGTTCCGCAAAAATCTTCCGAGGTCCCAACCCATCCCGTTGCTGATGCTGAAGAATCCTAATTCCGATGTCTTTCTTTTCTTTTCTTTTGTACTTTTTTGTTCTAAAAACAATGCAAGCTCCTCACATGGCCGACGTGCCCCTGTTTTCTGTTGAATGCTTAACACAACTTTCTTTCTTTGTATACTTGTAGCTCTATCTTCTCTTGATTGCTTCTGCATGATTCTATGCTTAGAATATTTTGTATGCCTTTAATATTCTTTATTCTTTGTGCAATCTTCTCGGGGTTACATACCGCGAGTATGATAACTGCAAGTTTTACTTCGGCAAGATACTATCCTGCAAACTTTTCATAAATTTGTAACGAGTGTAAAACATATATTTTAATTTATAAACTTTCCTCAAGTTTCAACAAGTGTAAACAATGATCTCAGCTTTCACTTTCAACCTGTAAATTGCAATATTTCAACAGAGTTTAAATATCATACATTGGCTTACCTTTACCTTGTAAATTGCCCAAATTTCAACAAATGTTAGATAATTCTCTTTCTATCTCCAACTTGTAAATTGCTACAAATTTCAACAAGTGAAGATAAGGACATCTCGGCTTAACTTCAACTTGTAAATTGCTACAAATTTCAACAAGTGAAGATAAGGAATCATCTCAGCTTAACTTCAACTTGTAAATTGCTACAAATTTCAACAAGTGAAGATAAGGAATAATCTCAGCTTAACTTCAACTTGTAAATTGCTACAAATTTCAACAAGTGAAGATAAGCAATAATCTCAGCTTAACTTCAACTTGTAAATTGCTACAAATTTCAACAAGTGTTAAGCGTCTTTGTATTCTTTCCACCCCCAATGTGAACCTGAGTTCCACTTGGGTTCTCATTATTCATATCTTCCAGAAACAATATTTTGTATCTTTATCAGTCACATGTGTTGAAGAATTCTGAAAAGATTTTATTGATGACATCGGCCAAAAACAATGCATATCTAATGATAGAAAAATTTCAAATTACAAGTGTTCCAGGGTCTAGGCAATGCTTTGCCCTCATTATCTTCAAGCCGATAGGCTCCATTGCCTAATACCGAAGTGATTCTGTAGGGTCCTTCCCAGTTTGGGCCAAGCTTGCCCTCTCTGGGATCCTTCTTGTTGCCGACGACTTTTCTCAGGACTAGGTCGCCGACTTGAAAATCCCTTGGATTGACCTTCTTGTTGTAAGCTCTGGCAAGCTGTTGCTGGTATGCTGCGAGCTGAATTGCAGCTTTCTCTCTTCGTTCTTCCAAAAGATCCAGATCTCGGGCTAAGAGTATATCATTAGTCCCATTCTCAACTCCCTGGGTTCGGATCCCTGGGATGCCGACTTCCAGTGGAATGACTGCTTCTGTGCCATAAGCCATGGCAAAGGGGGATTCCCCTGTTGATCTTCTCGGCGTAGTCCGATATGCCCAAAGCACGTTGGGCAATTCGTCTACCCACTTTCCTTTTGCTGCCTGCAGCCTCTTCTTTATTCCATCCAAAATTACTTTGTTGGATGCTTCTGCTTGCCCATTACTTTGGGGAAAACTTGGTGTTGAAAAGTAATTCTTGATCTTGAATTTCGCACAAAAGTTCTTGATGAGTTTGCTGTCAAACTGCGTTCTTGTCGGCAACTATAGCTCTTGGAATCCCAAATCTGGTGATGATGTTTCTCCATATAAAGTTCTTGACATCCACATCTCGGATTTTGGCAAGAGGTTCTGCCTCTATCCACTTCGTGAAGTAATCTGTTGCTACCAGCAAGTATTTTCTCTGCCCAGTTGCCTGGGGAAGTTGCCCAACAAGATCCATGCCCCACTGGGCAAATGGCCAAGGGCTGGATACTGGATTCAGGTCAGCAGCTGGCTGGTGTATCAAAGGTGCAAACCTTTGGCATTGTTCGCACTTCTTTACGTATGCTTCTGCATCTTTTTGCATGTAGGGCCACCAATACCCCTGGGTAATGGCCCTGTGAGCTAGTGATCTGCCCCCAGCGTGGCTTCCACAAACTCCTTCATGAATTTCATATAAAAAATCCTCAACCTGCAAAGGGTGTACGCACCTTAAAAGGGGTCCAGTGAAGGACCTTCTGTAGAGGTGTCGTCCGCTGTCAGACTGAATCTTGCCGACTTTAATCTGACTTTGTGTGCCTCCTTGCGGTCTTCTGGCAGCTTTCCTTCTTTTAGGAATGCAACAATTGTATCCATCCAGCTTGGTCCCATGTCCACACATTGCTTCTTGCTCTGTGTTCGGTGGTTCTATGCTCGGGCCCGACAAATAATCAATCATTATTGTTCTTGTTTTTCCAGTTTGTATTGAACTTGCCAGGTTGGCCAATGCGTCGGCGTGGCTGTTATCATCTCGGCTGACCTGAAGTAGTCGGCAGTTCTGAAATAAGGCTGCCAATCTGATGACTTCTTTTGCATATGCCGACATCCTCTCGTCTCTGGCTGCGAATTCTCCTGTTGACTGGTTAACAATAAGTTGTGAATCACAAAAGACTATTACCTCATCAGCTTCTGCTGCTGCTGCCAGCTTCAGCCCTGCAATTAGTGCTTCGTATTCTGCTTCGTTGTTTGAGGCCTTGAACCCCAAACGGATGGATTGTTCTACTATTTCTCCATCTGGAGATATCAGTAGTACTCCTGCCCCGCTCCTTGCCGGTTTGAACTTCCATCGACAAACAGTCTGAAGGAGTCGCCGATGTAGATGCTGCAGGGTCTGAGTTTTTCCTTCCTTTGTTCTTTTGCCTTTGGCTGGGCTTCTCCTTGCTTGCTTGGACAACGTTTATCTTGGCTCAACGGAGCCTGATGTTCGATGGATTCCGGGGTGAACTCGGCCACGAAGTCGGCCAAAACTTGGCCCTTAATTGCTGTTCTCGGCCTGAACTCCAGGTCATACTGGCCCAAGGCCACTGCCCATCTTGCTATTCTTCCAGTTAAGTCTCCTTGCTGCAACAAGGGTTTCAGAGGGTGCTCTGTTAGCACTACAATCTTGTGCGCCTGAAAGTAGTGGTTCAACTTCTTTGAAGCCATCACTAAGGCCAGCATTAATTTCTTTAGTGGTAGATACCTTGTTTCTGCGTTGGCCAAGGTTTTGCTTACATAGTAAACAGTCTTTTGCTCCCCTTTTTCTTCTCGGATTAACACCGCACTTACTGCGTGTTCTGAAACTGCTAAGTACAAAAACAGCTCTTCCCCAGGTTCAGGTGTTGAGAGGACTGGAGCCGTAGTCAGATACTTTTTTAGGTCGGCCAACGCGGCCTCACATTCCTCTGTCCAAAGGAAATTCGTGGCTTTGTTTACCAGGTTGAAGAAAGGTTTGCATTTGTCTGAGCTTCGGCTTATGAACCTGTTTAGGGCTGCGGCCCTTCCAGTAAGCATCTGTACCTGCTTTGCCGATGTCAGGCTCTGTTAATCTAGGATGGCCTTGATCTGACCTGGGCTAGCCTCAATGCCCCTTCCTATCACCAGGTACCCCAAGAACTTACCAGATCCAACTCCAAACGCACACTTCGATGCGTTGAGTCAGAGCCGATATGTTTTGAGGATTTCAAAGACCTCTTTTAGGTCGGAAAGATGACCCCTAGGCTCCTTGGTCTTCACGACCATGTCATCGATGTAGACTTCTACTGTTTGGCCAATCAAGTGTCTGAACATCTTTGTTACCAACCTTTGGTAAGTTGCCCCTGCGTTTTTCAGCCCAAAGGGCATTACTCTGTAATAGTATAGGCCTTTTGGGGTGATAAACGCTGTCTTTTCTTCATCTGGGGGGTACATGGCTATCTGGTGGTACCCCCTATAAGCATCTAGGAAGCTCATCCTTCCATGTCCAGATGTGGCGTCCACCAACTGGTCAATCTTGGGTAGAGGAAAGCTGTCTTTGGGACAGGCTTTGTTTAGGCTTGTAAAATCTACACAGACCCTCCATTTACCGTTCTTTTTCTTTACTACCACAGTGTTTGATAGCCATGTCGGATAATTGACTTCTCTGATGGCCCTGGCCTCCAGAAGTCTGTCTACTTCCTCCTCCACTGCTTCGACGTGCATCAACGTCGGTCTTCTGGCTCGCTGTATTACAGGCTTGGCTGACCTGTCGACGTTCAGTTTGTGGCATGTGACCTCGGGGTCAATGCCAGGCATCTCATAAGGTGTCCAAGCGAACACCTCAATGTTTGTTCTTAAAAAAGCTTCCAGCTCTCTTTCGTCTTCTTCGGCTAAGCCCGAGCCGAGAAGAAAGAAGCGTTCTTCATCGCCCTCCTGGACGAGGATTTTTTTCAGTGCTTCTTCACTTTTCTCGGCCGGCTCCTTGCCGACATCATCTAGGACCTCCATGTCCTCGTCTTCGATTTCTGCCTTCTCTGGCTCTCGGATGTTGCAGGTTGATTTCATTGCTGCCATGGAGCAAGTTTTTGCCTGCAGTTGATCCCTCTGATTTCTTCAATCCCAAGCTCTGTTGGGAACCGCAATAGTTGATGCAATGTTGAGGGAACTGCCCCCATTGCATGCAACCATGGCCTTCCCAAGATGATGTTGTATGGCGAGGACGTGTCAATCACAATGAATTCTGTCTTGATTTTCTTTGTGCCGGCTTGTACTTCCAAGCTTGTTGCGCCTAGTGGCCACGTCGGCGTTCCATTGAAGCCGACCATTGGGCCATTGGATCCCTCCATGTCATCTGGGTGAAGGCCCAGCTCCTTGTAACATCTAACGTACATGATGTCGCAAGAGCTGCCTTGATCAATCAGGATGTGTTTCACTTGGCACTCCCCGACCTGGAGGGATACTACCAAGGCATCATTATGCGGATGCTGGACCATCTCTAGGTCGGCCTCAGTAAAAGCTATCATCGGTCCCTGGCATTCTTCAAACCGAGGTCTTTTCTGTCCGACTGGTTCACGTGCTGTAGGTGTCTTACCTTTTGGGTTTCCCCCGTATGTCGTTTTCGTTCACCTGTGAGTGAATTACATTAACCACCCGTGGACCCCCTGCCTGTGGTTGCTGTGCTGGGGGAGGCGGGGCTGCTGGTGCTTGAGGCAATCTTGCCTGTTCCTCTCTTGTTCTGGCCTCATCGACAAGGTCCCTCAGATGGCCTTGTCTCACTAAGTCCTCTAAGTGTGCTCTTAGGGCTCTGCAACCCTGAGTTGGGTGCCCCTCTTCATTGTGGTAGCACAACGCCTACCAACGTTCCTTCCCATGTATTCTCCTGGGGCCTTTGCCGGTGCCCTGAAATAGGGCTGATTTCGAATTTGATCTAGGACTTTGTGGACGGGAATTCGGAATACAGTCGTCACTGCTTGCTTACCCCTCAATTCTGTCTCCGATTTGTTGAATCCGTTGTTACCTCGGCCTCGCTTCGGCGAGCCGTTTCCTTTTTCCTGTTTTACCTCCTTATTCCCTGATGTATCCTCCTCGGCTCTGGCATACTTCTCGATTCTTGCCATGAGCTCTTCCATGCTTTTTGGCAATGTCTTTGCCAAGGATTTCCGAAGTGGACAATCATCTTTTAGGCCGTTCTTGAAAGAAACGACCGCTACTTCCTGGTTGCATTTGGGTATTCGGTTGAACACCTCATAGTATCTTTTTGCATAGGCCCTAAAGGCCTTCATCCTTGCTGATCTTTAGAGCCATCAATGCGTCCACCCTCAATGGCTGTAATTTGTTTGTCACGAACCTGGCACGAACATCTCTGCCAGGCCTTCCCAAGTCTTCACGCTTCCCTTTGGGAGCATGTGGAACCAATCTGATGCAATCTCCCCGAATGATGAGGGGAACACTTTGCAGAGCAACGGCTCATTCCCGCTATATAATGCCATTGAGTTCAAGTATAATCCGACATGGAAGTTAGGGTCTGATTTACCATCGTATATTTGAAACCTCGGCATACTGAATCTCTTCGGCGCCTCGAACTTGTCTAATTCTACCGAGAATGGCGTCCTCGGCTTGTCGGGTGAGGTTACCTCGGCATCTCCGTTCTGTTGCCTCCTCTTGAGGTAGTTTCTCAAGTCCTCTCTGCTCCGTCCAGAGCTCGGCTATCTGCTGACTTCAGTTTCTTCGGCATACTGCTCTCGGCCTCGTGGTGGGCCCTTTTCGATCTCTCCCCATGAGTTGTGTCAAAGCATAACGCCTGCCCTTGATCATGTCGATGTTTCTTGGGTTCTGCGTCCTTTGTGTAATATGTCTTTTGGGACTCTTCTCTCCTCGGCTCCTCTCGTCCGACTTCCTTGGAAGGCCAGTGAGAGTGCCTTCCGCTCCTAGTATGCTGAGGGGCTTCAGGAATTGTTTTCTGTCGTTGCTTCTGGGCATTGGTTGCTGGCATTGGTGTGTCCTGCAGTGGGTATGGCGGCTGCATGACATTGTTTTGCATCATGAAGTTGACGACCGATTGTAGGTCTTCCAGCTTGTCTGCCATCTCTTTTACCTCTTCATCCCTCCGTAGGCACCTGTCCCTCCATACCTGGAGGTTGTCTTCGTTATAGTATCTGCTCTGATCCGTCTTCTTTGAAGTGTCGCCCTCCTGGCCGACGTCTTTCGCTCCGTGATGAGTTTCTGTGTTGTGGTTGTCTCCTTCGATATCGAGGTCAAGGTCTTTCGCTCCCAGCGGGAGTGCCGTCCCCAATCTTTTCTTTCTGTGCGTTACTGGCCATCTATTCGTCTTTCTTTCCCAGACGGCGCCAAATTGTGTGAGTGATTTTCCGATCACACTGCCGTATAGTAATTCAGCTGTAGAACACTGGCAGAATAGATGGCACCCTGCTATCCTGCACAGAAAGAGAAGGCTCCGGTGGTGGTTCTTCCACCCGGGGGCACTCCGACGATCAAGTCAGTATATCTCACAGATAATCAATGCTATTCACTGTTCAAAGCACAAATGCGTACCTTAGACCCACGGGGGTGCCTCTCTTTTATAGTTTACTTAATCCTAGTCCCACTAGAAGCCTGACTTCTATGGACTCCAATTTAGTGCTTACTTTGGATTTCTCAAGAGATAAGGATAAACTCCCTAAGAATATTACCCTTATCCATCCTGAAGTCTTTCTTCATCCTAGGACCCTTGTCCCTTATCCACTTATCTCGGATTCCGGTATCTTCAGAGATAACCTCGGCAACTCCGACATAACCTCTGCATGACTACCACGACACGTGGCACCTCGGCTGACACGTCGGCGTCTCCTTGCCACGTGTTGGTACTCAGAAAATATATCCCCACAACTATGTTCTGGATGGCAAGCCTAGAAGGGGTCTATAGCCATCCCCAATCTTTTCTTTCTGTGCGTTACTGGCCATCTATTCGTCTTTCTTTCCCACAGACGGCGCCAAATTGTGTGAGTGATTTTCCGATCACACTGCTCGTATAGTAATTCAGCTGTAGAACACTGGCAGAATAGATGGCACCCTGCTATCCTGCACAGAAAGAGAAGGCTCCGGTGGTGGTTCTTCCACCCGGGGGCACTCCGACGATCAAGTCAGTATATCTCACAGATAATCAAGTGCTAAATTCACTGTTCAAAGCACAAATTGCGTACCTTAGAACCACGGGGGTGCCTCTCTTTTATAGTTTACTTAATCCTAGTCCCACTAGAAGCCTGACTTCTATGGACTCCAATTTAGTGCTTACTTTGGATTTCTCAAGAGATAAGGATAAACTCCCTAAGAATATTACCCTTATCCATCCTGAAGTCTTTCTTCATCCTAGGACCCTTGTCCCTTATCCGCTTATCTCGGATTCCGGTATCTTCAGAGATAACCTCAGCAACTCCGACATAACCTCTGCATGACTACCACGACACGTGGCACCTCGGCTGACACGTCGGCGTCTCCTTGCCACGTGTTGGTACTCAGAAAATATATCCCCACAACTATGTTCTGGATGGCAAGCCTAGAAGGGGTCTATAGCTGAGTCACTGTTTTGAAGCCTACCAAGTTATTTTGAGTGCCTCCGAGTTGGGGCTAGGCCTGGAAGGCCATTGTCAAGCTTTTGATCGTGTAGTAAACTTTAGTTATGTATGAAATGTTAAGTTACAAGTTATGTATTGAATGTGGGTAAATTAACGTTCTTGCATGATTAATGTTTGTTCATATAGATGCACAGCTCATTGGACTATTGGTGTTTTTTGTCTATTGCTTCCGTAAGCCCCGACTATTTTATTTGTATAGGAAGGCCTTTGGTAATCCAGGGATTACTGGCCGGTTACGACACTAAACCTATAGGGGCAGGTTTGGGTCGCGACAATCATAGGCGAAATTTGAGTTGAAAATTTGACCCAGTGACACCTACGTAATCCCAACTATACCCTTTAAACCCCTAAGCTTACACTTTTCCCTCGGCAAGCCTACCCATACCCCAGCAACTAGAGGTGTGCGTAGTGTGGTTCGAATGGTTTGAAAGTAAAATTATAAAGCCAATAGCGGATTGGTAGATTAGCAAATAACCAAATTGCAATTTGGGCGGTTTGAGGCGGATTGGAGGATTGAAGAATATTCTTAATCAAACATCAAGCATTTGCATAATCTTTTTCATACATACAACACACTAATTTTACATAATATTTTTCGTATATAACTACTAATTTGTAACAAATTTTACATATTAAATCTCTCTCACACTCATTTTTAATTTGATATTTCATTAAAGGTTGAAAAATATATGGCAAATTACAATGGTAGTCCTTGTAATTTACTTCTTATGTCATTTTGGTCCTTATATTTTCAAATTTGGTCAATTTTAACCCCGAATTTTATATTTCGTCTCATTTTGGTCTAATTGAAAATGGTAGTTACTTTTTTGACAAAAATTGGCCATGTGCGCCACATGTGATAATTTTTTAGGGACAAAAAGGTCATTTTACTTCTCTCTTCTCTATTTTCCTTCTCTTCTGTAATACCAGCCACTCCCATTACTATTCTACATGTCACCAACATGCACCTCCTCCGTCCACCACCCCTTTCCACCACCATACATTAAACATCTGCCACTGCCAATGAACCTAGTTGAACAACACCAAAATCAAAACTTAAAAAAAAAAAAAAAAAAAAAAAAAAAAAAAAAAAATACAACTTTGATGTAAAATCAAATAAAAAAATCAAAATCAAACTCAAAAGTAAAATTAGAATAAGAGATAAGGAGGTGAGGATAACAAAGATGAAATCTTACAATCTGCAGCAATTGCGGCAGGCTGTAGTAGCAAAAGTAGTAGTCTCTAGTCATGACCTTCTCGTAGTGCCTGTAACGAGTTCTGAAGGCAGTCTTTTGGATGCTTTTCGTTTTGACCTTTAGTTAATGATAGCCAGAACGAAAGTTGATTTTGGAGAATACTTGAGCGCCTTGAAGTTGATCAAACAAGTCATCAATTCATAGCAGAGGGTACCAATTCTTGATGGTGACCTTGTTCAACTCCCGATAATCAACGCATAATCTCATCGTGCCATCCTTTTTCTTTACAAATAGTACTGGAGCCCCCCAAGGTGAGGTATTAGGTCGAATGAAGCCTTTGTTTAGTAATTCTTGGAGTTGAGTCTTTAGTTCTTTCAATTCCGTCATTGGCATGTGGTAAGGGGCTTTTGATATTGGTTAGGTAATAAGTTGAGTTTCAATGGTGAATTCGATTTCCCAGTCAACTGGGGTACTAGGTAAATCTTCAGGAAAGACATCTAAGAATTCTTGAACCACGAGAATTGCATCAACGGTGGGGGCCTCTTTTTGTGTATCGACCACATAACAAATATAACTACAACAACCCTTTCTTAGAAGTCGTTGGGCTATTATGGAGGATATAAGATAGGAAGCGATGGAAATTTTGGGTCCATCAAAGACAAGCTCGAGTTATTTTGGGAACCGGAGGGAGACCTTTTTGGCTTTAAAATCTGAAAAATCTAGAAATCCCCTAGATGTTGATTTGTGATTATGTATCAATTTCAAGCAGTATATAACAATCCCAATCAAACAACCAAGACAAATCGACACAACGATTTTAACGTGGAAAAACCACAATTGGAGTACCTCCAACTGTGATAAAAAAACCACGGGCAACAGCCACAAAACAATCCACTAAGAAGATATAAAGGAATTACACAGGCATACTCTTAATTACCTAGCGAATCCACGCCCGAATTGAACCAACTCCTATGTGCCTCTTCCAGGCCCGTCTTCACCTCGGAATTGTCTTGACAATGAGCCACTCCAGAATCCACCAAAGCTTCAGGCTCAAATTCTTCAGAATCCACCGAAGAACAACACTCTCTTTTGTATAGAATGAACAAACAAACCTTTGATGTATTCTTCTTAACCCATGAGTTGAATACTCAATTAAACATCAAAGAAAACTAGCAAAATATCCCCAGATATTAACCTTATTATCCAAAAAGAAGATCTGGAGAAGTAATCCTAAAATTAGACAGAAACACGTACTTATAGAATCTGGGACTGCGAAACTCGCTCGAACGAAGCTTCTCTCGCTCGAGCGAGGAACCAAAAACACGTGTTTTCCATAAGTGGCTTCGCTCGAGCCAAACAACCTATGCTTGAGCGTAAAATCATCCTTCTCAGGTTTTTTGCCAATTGCAGCCTTCGCTTGAGCGAGAACTCCTTCGCTCGAGTGAGTAAGGGCTGACATGCAACTTCGAATGCAATTTTTCATTTTGCTTCGGGGGCGCTGCCTCCTGGACCCCCGCGAGCTGACCGGGTAGCTCGATCCCCGTCATAATCAGCGAAGTGGCAATCTTGAAAGCATTAACATCACAAACTTCTCTGCAAGGCACAATTCGGGTTGGATTTGCATCTAACAAACTCATAGCCTCACTGAAATAAAAGTGCGAAAACAAGTACAACTGAAAGGAGTTTTGTCAAACGGGATTGCCAAGAATAAAACCCTAACAATCTCCCCCTTTGGCAATGCCGTGACAAAACACACCTAACAAATAAAATCCTAATCACCCCAACCCATTACAGCCAACAAACGCAAATTTCTTTTTCAAGGTCATAAGCTGCAAAACAACTATTAGTGCCACAATCTCCAAAACAACTATTAGTGCCACAAGAGTATATGAAAAAGCAATAAACATATGACAAGATTATCTTGAAGAATGAGATGGAAAACATGAATAGATGCGACTTAGAGAAAGAACATGTAGCATGAAAACCTGAAAACTAAGACACATGCACCCGACACATGGCATGAATACATGAAATCCTAAGACACATGCACCGTACAAGGATTAATTCAAGCTCAGTGGCCTCTCAAGGACTGCACACACACACTTTCATTTTGTGAGATCTCATGTTGGATTTTGAGCTGTACATTCTTATGAAGCTTATGATCGTTGATTAGATTTTTTCTACTTTGCTCATGATTACAAGTGTCATTTTTTTTACACTGCAAGCTTACAAGTTTCATGATGTGTAGATTATTTCATCTTAGTATCAATTTTGGCTAAATGTGATCATCTACTTGTGTTCCAGGTCTTGCTTCATGATATTGAGTATTTTTTTATATTTAAAAAAAGAACAAAAAAACAAAAAAACAAAAAAAAAGGTTTTTTTTTGTTTTGTTTTTTCTCTTCTTCGCCCGAGCGAAAGAGTCCTCGCTCGAGCGTGCTTCTGCTTCTGGGTTAGACCTGAGAGTGTGTGTTTTTGGCTCGAGTGACAAGTTCTTGGCTCGAGCTAACCCTTGTGCATTATTGTCCTCGCTCGAGCGAGAGAGTCTTCGCTCGAGCGATCTGTCGTGGTTCAAATTCTGAAACTGTGCCTCTTCAGTTCATTTTTTTCCCACCTCTTTGTGTTTCTCCTCTCTCCCCTAGGGTTTTCGTGGTCATCATTGCTACCCTCTTCTGGTGTTTATCTCTTGGTTTTGGGCCCTTTTCTTTTCCATCTTGAGCATTCTCCATTATTGGTAAGTGTTTTTTTTCCTTCATCGTTTGTCATGCGATTGTGAATATACTCTGTAATAATCCAGGGTTCTTCTGTTTTGTTCTTAGTTATTTCCTCATGTTTTCGAGTCTCTCTTGCATCTAGGGTTCATGGTTTCGCATTTTGTACTCTGCATTTTGCTAGGGTTTAAATTCGGGATTTTTCTTTAGAGTTTAACATTGGGGATTTTTTTTTCTAACTAACTTGCCCTGTGAGAATGTGATCTGTTTTCATTAAATTGCTGATTTACTCTCTTCACTCTTGTAACTGGTTGTCCTACATTGCTTTCTCTGTGGCTGATTGATGTTTCTCTAGCTCCGCTAATCATTTCCTTTCTATTATGCTAAAGTTATGAGTTAATGCTTTTCTAACCATGTTGGACTAATGTGTTTTGATTGGTTACTTCTGTTTTGTTTTGGGGTTTTCGGTTTACTATTATTGGGTATTCTGTGTTTGTCTAGGTTCTGTGTTTGTCTTGGTCTGTTTGGGTTGTTTTAGTTATGGCTGAGCCTGCAGTTCCTTCAAAGTGTCGCAAAACAACTATGTCCCGCCCCAGTTTCAATACCGAAAAGTTTGAGTCCAAAGAAAAATCCAAACAGTTTAAGGAGTTTTATGTTTCCAGAAAAGTCCATCTTGAGCGAAATGTCTTGTCTAGTGCCTTTGAGTCACTTCCTATCCGCTCTTTGTTTGACTCTTTAGGAGGTGATCAGGTTTTGGTCTTTTCCGGGCCTCAAAATCTGAGTTTAGTTCGTGAATTCGATTTGCAAAGAAATTTGTTCTTTTCGCACTTGGGTTAGGAGGAAACCTATAGACGTCACTTGTGAGGTTTTTAGGTTATTTCTTGATCTTCCCGAAGTCCCGGATTTTATGTATCCTCTCCTTACTCGTTCTGGGATTGATTTTGTGGTTGTGACCGGACTTGGATCGCCGGGGCACTCATTCAGCAGAATGAGCTTATTCCTCGATTTCATCTCCTTAATCTTATTATATGTGCTAATCTTCATGTCACCTCCCATTCTTTACACATTACCCAGGATCAAAGTTATGTGTTGTACTGTATTGATCACAGGCTACCCATCGATCTTCCAGCCATGATTTTTTCCAAAATGATCGCTGTTTATGAGGGTCATAAATCTTTGGGTCTTCCCTATGGGTGTTTACTCACTCGCTTTCTCTCATCTCTTGGAGTTCCCACTCTTGAGGATGATGAGTTTGCCCATCCTGTTAAACCCATCACAAAGCTCACAGTTTCTCAGAGTCAAGCACATGTGGGGAGGTGTGTCAGGGGTTGGGAGTTCCGGTGTAGGTGATGATCCCCTCGCCGAGGAGGAGGAGGTTAATGCAGCCCATACAGCTCCAGCAGGTGCCCATGATCTTCCTGAGCTGTGTCCTCGCTCATTTCGTCGTCAGCTACAGCACTTTGAGCAGACTGTTACTTGTCGCTTTGATCTTTTGGATGCCTGCCTCGATGCCCTTGATGGCCGCCTTGATGAGCAGAGTACCATGCTTGCTCAAATCCTTTCTCTTCTTCAGTTGCAGCAACCATCTTCTTCTCATTCTTAGCTTTTGGCATATGATTATCTTGGACAGTTTTCTATTTTCTGGACAGTTTTTGTTATTGCTTTGGATAGTTTTGCTTATGCTGTATATGACTGTTTTTGAGTCACTCCCGGACAAAAAGGGGGAGTATGATGAGATGTTGATGTTTGGGGGGTATATGTTTGGGGGGTACATATCTTTGTGATACTCATATGTTTTTGCAGGCAACATTGTATATTTTTGGGATATATCTTTTTGGTTCTCATGATGTTTGTTTTTCAAGCAGCATTTGGACTTATGGACAAAACAGTTTATTTTGTTTATTGCTAATGATGTGGATAATGGTTCTTTTTGTTTTTTTTTTTTTTAGATCTTGATGGTTTATTATGTTGCATAACAAATTCTCTCCAAGTTTATGTTGTGCAGATTGGTTATTTTGTGCAGATTGGTTGTTCCTCAAGATTGGTTTGCTAGTTGTTTTTTTTCTGGGTTTTAGTTGGTTTGTTTAGCTTGGTCATTTGGTTAGGAAATTATGTTAGAAAGTTTTGTCCGGGTATTGACAAAGGGGGAGATTGTTAGGTCCCTTAGTCTTGTCAATCCCGCGAACAACTTTGTTTGATTGAGTTGTAACTTTCTTTACTGTTTTGTCTTCCTCGCTCGAGCGAAGGACTGCGTCTGGAAAGACAACATTACTCCCTTTTTGTCACGAATTGACAAAGGAAGCTCAATCAACTAAAGCAAGATCAGAAACCACACAAGCAATGATAAGATTATGTAAATATCAGGAGCATGCAAGAAGGAAATAATAAGGAAGCAGTGCATAGCATCATGCAAACCAACTAAAGCCAATCTCCCTTTCACTCAAAGCAACCACAAACACTGTACAGAAAACAATGAACAAGAAGAAACCGACAAAAATAATATTGTGGAGCAAGCAAGAAATCTTAGATTTGTACCTTAGAACACACAAGATTATCCAAGAAGCATAATTACTTGAAAATACAATGTGCACAATCTATAGAAGATTCCTCATGAAAGAAAGTGATGCATTATGTGAAAAACATATATCCCATGGTAAAAGTGTGTGTGTGACTCTTGGAGTTCGACAAACACAAGATTCAAATCCTAGTAGTGATCTGATAGCTGGACCTCCGGCAAGAGAATCTAAGCACAACTAAGGAAAGTCAAACCACTAGGAATCAAGGGGTATTTGGTGAGTAAAAGCGGAGGCTCCCCCTCAATCAATGAATCCCTTTGTTTTCTTTCTTTTGCACATTTTTTTCTTTTTCTTTTTCTTTTTCTTTTTCTTATTCTTATTCTTATTCTTTTGCACACTCATTGGCGGCTGACACGCTCAAGAGTATGGAAACCGAACCAGAGAAGCATGGATATAATAAGGATGGTCTGGTTGGTGATTCTGAGGTAGCATTTTCCTCATGCCTGGACTAAAAAGAACAGAGGGGAAAGCCGTGGAGATACAAAAAGATGGAAGGTGGTTTAAGAGACTCAACATCACCCATGATATGCTAGTATAGGTCAATTCCTCTAGAAAAGCAAAAGACACAATGCCAGAAGTCCATAGAAAAAAAAAAAAAAAATAATCACTAAGGCGGAAGACTCCAATATTTGCTAATCCAAGAGTGTGTACAGAATGAGATATACTAATCAAAAAACACACACTCCAAAATGAGTAATGACCACAGAAAGCACATACATATTAACATGTAATGGATATTCTTATCAATTCCAATATGCACCAAGGACTACTCAAAAATTTCAAGCTTGCAAAATCATATTAACAAAATCTTTTTGGTTTTTTTTTTTTATTTTTTTTCTTTTTCTAAACAAAGCAAGACAGAAAACGAACATGCACGCATTAAAAGACTCAAAAAGAAAAAAACACACAGAAACCTAAAAACAAAACTGAAAAAACAAATTAACACAAGTCAAGTTTTCTCACCCAAATCGCTTTAGTATGAAAAAAGTTGTGAGAATTGCGGTTCTTGGGTGGTGTCTTGACGTTGCGGTTCCCTTTCCCTTCAATGGGAACCCGTCTCGACTTGGTTTCCAACTTCATATTCCAAGGTCTAGTCAAACACATCCTCTGTTCATGTTTGGTCTCAAGCTGATCAAAATAGTGAGGTCTAATATGACCCTTAACCTCATTACCACCAATGAAGTGTCTCCTACCCCACGAGATGTTGGAATTTCTTCCATCTCTATGAGACACTCTCCCATGCAACTTATAACAATAAGGGCGAATATGACAATGCATACCACAATGATGACAAATAAAAACAGGGTGTACCTTCTTTTCTTTTACCTTACCAACTCTAGGAAGTTTTAGAAGTCCATCCTTATGTTGAATTTTTCGTTCTCCCTTTCCTTGAGTTCTTGTATCATGAGATATAGATGCACTCTGTTTTTGCTCTTTGTGATCACCAAAGCCAATGCCACTCTTGTCACAACACGTTTGTTGAGACCCAATGATATCCTCCAAAGTCTTTGATCCTTTGTTCCAAAGGCCAATGGTAGCCATAGCACACTTGAGCTCTTCCTCTTTCTTGATCATTGGTTCTTCCAAGGCAACATGAGACATCTCGAGAGATTCAATCTTTTCTTCATACATTGCATAGATTTGTTGTAGCTCATTCCTCTCTGTCTCACATGTCAAGAGTTTTGCACAAAGAGCTTGTCGATCATCAGCTATCTTGATGGCATCACTCCTAGCCTCGGAAATCTCCTCCTTTAGTTTGACATTCTCACTTTCACATGCTTTGAGTTTCATAGTGAGTTTGTCATTCAATTTGGATAAGTTAAGAGATTCCTTATACAACTTTTCATAAGCTTGCTCAAGCTCTTCATCATCACTTCCCGAGGATTCATCATCAGTGGCATTCTCAACCGGCCTCTTCGGATACTCTGTTCGTCCTTCGGTTTCAGAAGCCGCCATGAAAGTAAGGAATTGTTTATGTCCCTCTTCACCTTGATCTTCATTGTCACTTTCATCTTTATCAGATTCTGATTCATCATCCCAAGTGATAGCGAGGGCTTTGTTCTTCCTCAAACGAGTGGGGCATTCTGAAGCAAAGTGGCCAAATCCTTGGCATTCATAGCATTGGACTCTTTTAGAGTTCCCCTGTATCTTTCCTTTCTCCTTCTTGCCTATAGAATTAATTTTGAGTTTATCTTTGCCTTTAGATTTATGAGTATGAGTAGATTCCAAAAAGATTAGGATTTTTTTTCAAAAAAGATTTTTTAAATTGTTTAACAAAAGCAGCCATAATCTTGGAATCTATCTCACAATCCTCATCAGAATCCTCTCCAACTCTATGAGCACTACTAAAAGCAATAACATCTTTTTGTTTCTTTTTGAAATTCCTATGTGTCTCATAAGTTTGGAGATTTCCAACCAAGTGATCCAGTTTGAGGTTGTCAACATCTTGAGCCTCCTCAATAGCCGTAACTTTTGGTTGGAACCGATCAGGCAAGGATCTCAAAATTTTTCCCACAACTTTGGATTCTGGTATTTTTTCACCTAAATTGAAGCTGGAATTAACAATGTCACTCAACTTTGCATAAAATTCATCAAAGGTCTCACCATCTTTTATTGAAAGGTTTTCGAAACTAGACGTGAGCCTTTGAAGTTTTGAGCGTTTAACAGAAGGAGTGCCTTCATGAATAGTTTGTAAGATATCCCAAGCCTCTTTTGCGACTTCACAATTGCAAATACGACTAAACTCTTCAGGTGTGACAGCGCAAAAAAGAGAATTGATAGCTTTACTATTCCAGCTACTATTTTGGTAATCAATTGTGTCCCACTTATCAATTGGTTTGGGGAAAGTTACTCCATCAACGGTAATCGTTGGTTCAGTCCACCCATACATGACAGATTGCCAAACTTTTTCATCAATATATTTTAAAAACGATCTCATCCGAGCTTTCCAAAAAGAATAATTGGATCCGTCAAGTAGGGGTGGTCGAACCATAGAATTTCCCTCACGAATTGTATCCATTATCACAAATCAAACAAGATCTCGCTCCAATAGATTTGTAAAACAAAAAAAAATAGAGTGACCCGCACTAATACCAATTGAAAAATCTAGAAATCCCCTAGATGTTGATTTGTGATTATGTATCAATTTTAAGTAGTATATAACAATCTCAATCAAACAACCAAGACAAATCGACACAACAATTTTAACGTGGAAAAACCATAATTGGAGCACCTCCAACTGTGATAAAAAAAACCAAGGGCAACAGCCACAAAACAATCCACTAAGAAGATATAAAGGAATTACACAGGTATACTCTCAATTACCTAGCGAATCCACGCCCGAATTGAACCAACCCCTATGTGCCTCTTCCAGCCCCGTCTTCACCTCGAATTGTCTTAACGATGAGCCACTCCAGAATCCACCAAAGCTTCAGGCTCAAATTCTTCAGAATCCACCGAAGAACAACTCTCTCTTTTGTATAGAATGAACAAACAAACCTTTGATGTATTCTTCTTAACCCATGAGTTGAATACTCAATTAAACATCAAAGAAAACTAGCAAAATATCCCCAGATATAAACCTTATTATCCAAAAAGAAGATCTGGAGAAGTAATCCTAAAATTAGACAAAAACACGTACTTATAGAAATCTGGGACTGTGAAGCTCGCTTGAATGAAGCTTCTCTAGCTCGAGCGAGGAACCGAAAACACGTGTTTTCCATAAGTGGCTTCGCTCGAGCCAAACAACCTACGCTCGAGCGTAAAATCATCCTTCTCAGGTTTTTTTGCCAAATGCAGCCTTCGCTCGAGCGAGAACTCCTTCAGTCGAGTGAGCAAGGGCTGACATGCAACTTCGAATGCAATTTAGCATTTTGCTTCGGGGGCGCTGCCCCTCGCCCCGCCTGGGCGCTGCCTCCTAGACCCGCGAGCTGACCGGGCAGCTCGATCCCCGTCATAATCAGCGAAGTGGCATCTTGAAAGCATTAAACATCAAAACTCTCTGCAAGGCACTTCGAGTTGGATTTCGCATCTAACAAACTCATAGCCTCCTGAAATAAAAGTGGCGAAAACAAGTACAACTGAAAGGAGTTTTTTCAAACGGGATTGCCAAGAATAAAAACCTAACACAATCGATAGAGGCGTGGTTGGCAGCCAACCAATCCATCCTTAAGATCACATCAAAGTTCCCAATGCAGAGGGGAATCAAGTCTACGTATAAGGTTTTGCCTTTTAAGGATATAGTATATGATCTGTAGACACCAGTATTACAAGCAGAATTACCAGATGAAAAAGACACAGACAATATATATCCTAAGGGTTCGGGTGTTGATGCCAACTTGGCAGCAAAATGTAGTGCAACAAAAGAATGAGTTAAACCGGAGTCAATGAGAACATGAGCTAAATGACCAAAGAAAGAAAGTGTACCTGACACAACATTTTCGATAACTTCTGGTTTTCTAGGTACCAAAGCAAAAGCCCTTCCTTGGCGTTTTGGGTCCTTCCTCCGTTCTCCAGGTCCTGCGGGTTTTCTGACTGGGCCAGAGGGCCTGGCTGTAGGATTGATAAGCTTTGGACAATCCCTCAGCAAGTGGCCTACTTGACCACATTTAAAGCATGCTCCCGTATCTCGATGGCATTGTCCCCAATGAGCCCTTCCACACGTAGGGCAAGTTAGAATGGTGCCACCTCTGGGGTTAGTAGAACCTTGATTGCCTGAGCTGGTTGTGCCCGTATTTACCCTCTTGGGAGGTGCAATATCGAACCTTCTGTTGTCTTTTTCCCAAAGTCGCTTCTTTTGGCTTGGTACCCAAAACATGTGGCTTTAATTCCTTTTTCCGCAATGTATGCTCGATAGACCACTTCCGCATAGGTTGGTAGTTTCAAAACCTCAAGCCTATCTTTGATTTTAGCATCCAATCTTGTTTCGAATTTCCTTGCTTTTCGAGCTTCGGTGGGGATGACATATGTCGCAAATCAAGTGAGTTGTGTAAACATGCTCTCATATTCGACCACTATCATGGTTCTTTGCTTTAGATGTATAAATCCCAACGCCTTTTGTTAATCTTGCCCAAGTCACAATTTCTCCTTTCTCCAGGGTAAGTAGTGTTGCATAAAAAGCTCAAATTCCTGCCGTAACTGTACCACACCAAAACACATCCACGCTGCTTGGACTGTGTAAATGGGGATAGACTGTATGTATCCCCAAAACGCTCGATCAACAATCCATCCAGGTATCTTGAGGCATGATAAGTCATTGCTAAAGTCAACATTTTGAATATTAATAATTTCCAACGGGTTAGGGACATTGGTGAAGATGTAGTCCTCGGGGTACATATTTCCCCTTCTTGCAACAAAATCTGGGGGCAAAGGGCCAATGATGTAGGACGAGCGGTCATATTCTAAGGCAAGGCCGAGGATGTGGGTGGGTCCAAGATATCATCCGCGCGTGTAGGATGCTACATCAGTAGGATCAATCTGTATATAGATTAGCCGACCCATCAATTGGGCAAGGCCTGGATGTAGTCTCCTAATTATATTCTCCGAGTCTCCCCATCCTTAAGGTGAGGCAGGGGCGGGGTGCTCTGCTAAAATATCCTCCAAATTGATAGCCCCAAGCTTCTCTCAAAATGCCACATCAAGGTTAAACTTGGACATTCCTACATCACCAGAATAAACGTGAGATTTTACAACAAAATAAATAAATAACTACTGTCGCAGGTAAATATTTATTTTTTTCTATTTTATTTATTAGTCCTAACCATTGCTCTGATACCACCTTTGTCACGACCTAACCCCAGGGGCTTAGGACTGGAATCGCAACTTACTAAATAATTCTAATCGTAACAAATTAAATGACGCAGGCGAAGGCGAAGGCAAAATGGAAGTAAGAAAATAATTAAATAGAAAATTTACTTCATTCTACTATTTTGATAAAACAAAGTATATCTATAGGATTTTTATTATTTTATTATCCAGTGACCAGCCCTCAGTAAAAAAAAAATTAAAAAAAAAAAAGGGAGAAAAGAAAGAAAATAAAATAAAATAACGGATCAATATCAAATTCTTGTGCCGGTTCCACTACACGAGGTTACGGGTCTTCCTTACATCCCATCACCTGAAAGGGTAATAGCTATAAGTACACAGCAAAGTGATAAATATTATGCCAAGAGTATAGGGGACACAAAATAACCATGGATAGTTAGTCAAGCTAAAACAGTAACATAACTTAATTTGAATAAACAAATGATTTAAAGTGGCAGAAACTAAAATACAAAAATTATGTAAATAAATAACCATAACCACGGTACAGAATAGAGGTCACAGGAGTGACAGTTAGAACAGAGGTCAATGGATCCATGACAAACAGAGGACCACAAAGTGGCCAAACAGAGGCCATTCAAAACATACGTAAAATATATTATGGTGACTCAAGGTATAATATAACTCACCTTAACCTTTTCTTCTTTTTTTTTTTTCCGTCCTATTGGCTTCATAGCCCCACCCCCTTTATATATACATAGCTTGGTGATGACATGATGATCCTAATTGGATGACTCACCTCCCCCTAGTCCTTGAGAGCCCAAATGGCTGAGGTTCATTTGTCCAGTAGTATACACGTTCATTATTATTTGGATTATGAAATCAGATATAATCAGATATTATTATTAACTCACAGATTTGCTATATCTTACTATTATTATTATTAGTCTGATTATGACTTTTATATTTATTTCTTATTATGTTTGTTATATTTGTTTATTTAACTTATTTATTATTTCTTTATTGTTTTGATAATATATTATCACATATAACCATAATTACATATATATATATAGCTATAAACATTTATGTGGTATTTACTTAAATATTCAGGGTGTCACACATTTCAATGTGCTCAACCTATTCAAATTTAAAACTAGCTATAATCTTGTTAGTCTAAGTCTTGGTTTTTATGATGTCTATTAATTGTATTTTATTGTTATATTTGCCTAACATTATTTGACACAAAATTAGTATGACGTACATGATAAACATTCGCTTTGAATTGCTAATATCCTTTGATTTTAACTATATAATGACTTTATGTTGTATAGGGATTTAATAAATGTTTGTCATTTGTATATCATGAGTATTTCATTAGATAAGAGTTTATGGATTGTGTGTATTTTACTCTCTAATGATTTATATTCAAAACTCCAATAATAATTCATTTGATATTTATTTTATGCTCTAATGATCTTTATCTACTGATGTTTGGAGCTCATCTTGTGTTTTGATTGAAGCTTGAAAGGTTTAGAAATGTTTTGGAAATATTTTTCTTAATGAAGGGTCGACATCAGGAAGAACAAGGGTTGACACCCTCTACTAAGGTCGGCACCAGGAGAGCTAAGGTAGACACCAAAAACAGTTATGGTCAACACCTTGGTTCAAAAATTCAAAATTCTACACATGATTTGAACGTTTCCAATAGCAATTTTTCCACTCCAATAGTCATATGAAAATAAGGGGTTATAAATACAAGATTGAGACTCATTTACAAAGAAGGGAGGAGGACAAGAGGTGATCAAAAAAGAAGAAATAATACAAGAAATTTGTGCTTACACTTTCATATTTCGTTTGTGAGCTTTATTGTTTTAAGTTCAACTTTTTAGGAGTTTAATGTACTAAATGCTTTAAGCATTTTTCTCCACAAATCATCTGTAAAGGGTTGTTATACCTATAGGCTTGATTGTAGGTGTTTATGAGCGAAGCCCTTGAGGATTCTTGTAACACCAGAACATGGGCTGTTTTGGTGGGTTTGTTTTTTGGAATTTTTGGAACAAAATCCTTGTTGTAAAGGTATTGTAAGTACCTGATAAACTTGGTGTAAAGATATTTGAAGAATAGTGAAAATACTTGAGGTGAAGCCTTGAGGAGTGGACGTAGGCATAGGTTGAAGCCGAACCACTATAAATCTTGAGTTTGCTTTCTCTTTCTCTCTCTCTCTTATATTGTTTTATTATATCTCTTACTTGATTTGTCACACATACATTAGTGATTATTTTGTATATCTTTCAATATCTTATTTGTGTTGTGCATATTATTTTTATTGGATTAATTATTTTAATTTTTATTTATCGACCCAATTCACCCCTTTTGGGTTGCCCATCTGGAGTAACAAATCTCATGAGAGCAATGATATTTATGCTTCACTTTTTGCTAATATCATTTGAAGTAATCTTGTTGACTCATGTGGCATTTTGGTCTTGAAAATTGAAGTTAAAGACAGATGGTGGTCATTTTATTCAACAAAAATTTATACACAAAGTGATTTTTTTTTTTTTTTTTTTTATAACAACATTGCCAGCTTATTATTGAGATAGAATCATCTAATGCTATTCAAAACTACATAGAATCACACTAATTTCTCTACAATCCATTTGGATTGAGTGATTTGAAGAGAAAATAGAACATAAAAAATGCATTTCTTATAGTTCATACCACTCGCTGTAGGACAAAATGGAAATAAATCAAAAGAAACCAATTTTTCTTGCAATTTTTATTTTAAATCTCTAAAAGTGAAGATTAAAAGAGAGAGAGGGAGAGAGAATCAACCGATTACTATTTTTTATAATACGAACACTACTTTTCTAGATATAGAAGAAATAAAAATAAAAAAACACCTTATTTGGATAATATAATATGAACCACTTTCTTATTTTATTTATTTATTTTTCCTTATTTATCCAAATAAGAAGAATAGAAAACACCGCCTTCACTTTTTTTCTTCTCTCCACAGTCCCCTAATGAAGAGACTGACTTTATTTTATGACATAATCAGCTAATAGAATAACCAAAATCATCACAAAAGAAACATCGAAGAACATAGATTCAATTAGCAATAATTCATTGATTCCATTTGTAAAACTTTAACAACAATCTGTTCATCCCCAATTGGAGAAAGAATGACAATTAAACTCAAAAAATTAAATGATACCATTCTCTTCTAATGTTACACAATAACAAACTCAACAAATACACAAAGCCTTCTTTATTGACAGACCTAGAAACTTTATTTGCAAAATGTATATGGAGATTTAATAAAACAATGATCAAAATAGAAAATTCAATACAATTAGAAATATGTTGATTATTTGGTGAGATTAGAGTCAAACAATCACAACATGGTAGATTTTCCATCAACAATCGAAAATTGCATGTTGAATAAATGGAAACTGCAGCTGCCCTAACAGCTAATTCCCTTTCTGAGTTTTCCACTTCCTCTAATTTGCATAACAAAGAAAATAATGAAAGTTTAACACAATTCAAGGGGACTATTAACTTTCACAGTAAAGCGAGGATAAGAGCAAAGTTGGGTACTCTAGAAAAAAATAATAATAATAATAAAGAAATAAGGGGAAAAAAAGAAGAAGTTAACAAACCTTTCCTCAGAAGAAATGAGAAATAAGGTGTCAAGCAGAAGAAATTGGTTCTATGGATTGGTGAATTGTATTTGGGTACTCCAAAAAGTCGATGATAACATCTTTTCTTCCTTTAAAAGGAAAATGTCCTTATATTCTGAAGAAATATTATAACGAGAAGCCAATATCTCCAATTTACATGACACCTAGACACATGAAATCTTAATGAAATAATTGCTAATTAAATCAGCTTAAATATCCTTGCATAAATATTATACTCCATTTAAGTTACAAATTTGGAAAAAACTAAATTGAGCAACAAATGAAGAAGGAAGATGACTGTTAGTAAGCTCGTTGGTTTGTTTAGACTTGCAATAATGCCTTGTCCATATTACCAACTCCAATGACAAAGGCCTTAGAATTACTTGCCAATCATCTTACCTAATTTCTTCATTGGAACCATTCAAATTTTAGATTGTATTATTTTGTGTCCCACATGCTCCTTTTGGTATGCACACACAATGATCACTAACCATGCACATATGAAACAACCAATTTTAAAATTTTTAAAAAAATAAAAAAATAAAAAATAAAATAAAAAAATAATTCATTTTGAGTGTTATATGTATGAGGAATGAAACACACAAGTCCAACAATGACATGATAATAGGGGACATGAAAAACATGAAGACATGGGGAGGCACAATTGTGCCAAGTTGTTTAGAATGAAATGATTTGATGGAAAGTCAATGGGATAGAAAGTGGTAAAAATCTTATGGGGTGCAAGTGTAATCTATGTAGGATGCAAATGCATGTTGTGCGGGGTGCAAGTGTAGTCTGTGTGGGGTGCAAATACAATCTGTGTGGAGTGCAAGTGCTGAAAGACCCAATGATTTGGGTATTACCACATCTTGGTTATGCATAGATATGACAATGACAATAAAGGAACAAATACATGGTAGTCCAAGTGAAATAAGAACATTAGATAAACATCGAATAGGCAAGTGCACAATTAAGAATGACAATGACAATAAATAGGTAAAGTGCACAAGTAAGAATGAATGGGCAAAGTGCAAGTCAAAGATTGACATGATAGCAACCGACATGAAAATTTAAAGAAAAAAAAATGGTTGGTTGTAGACACCCCATTTTTGACCGTCCTCAAGACTTGGACATCATCGTTTGAACACTCGATGATTATCTATGCTCGTGTTCATTTTGAGTTCTCGGAGGCCTCGGCCGTGCGCCTTGCCTCAAGATCTCTCAACTTGTCTATTTTGTGCTTGGTTGTAGACCAAACACTTGTGTTTTTGCTTTTGAGGGAAGAGAGTGGCTTGTTTGCCATCCCCTCAACCCATCGACCAAGGCTTGAGGCCATCGGCCTTTTTTTCTTTCCATCGGCCAAAAGTGTTGGCCGATCGGCACATTATTTGGTCGGCCGACACTTATGTTGGTCGATCGGCCATATTTTCTGGCCGAACCCTGTTCATCTGCTTTATGCAGATATTTTGTGCCAGCTGTCATAGTTGGCATGCACAATTCACTCCCTCCATACACGTGTATGGAGGGATTTGCCCCTTTGCTTAGCTTCCTCAAGAAGCTTTGCTTTTGGTTCTCTATAAGAGAGAACCATCTCCTCCCCCCTCAAGGATTCAGAAAATCAAGTCTTGAGAGATAGATATAGTTTTGTATCTATTCTTCTTTGTTTAGCCCTATTTTGTACTCAAAAGTGTAGTATTGTCTTACTATTGTACACAAACACACACTAGAACACCATCCACTTGGAGCTGAGGTCCCTTGAGGTTGATTTCAAAGTTCTTGGGTTGGTTTGAGCTCAGAAAACCTGCTGGAGCTTTGTTCTTGAGGAGGTTCTACAAGGGTGAGCAAACTTGTTTTTAATACCCCATTCTTGCTTAAGCTTTTAGCCCTTCTTTCTTATTGTTTTAAGCTTAACTTTAAACTACAATAAGTTCTGATTTTTGATACTTTAGATCTTTGTTTAAGATCACTTTTTGGTTTGGGGTTGTTTCCCCCCTCTTAGGCCTTGTTTGGCCTTATTCTTGTGCCTTCTTTTTAAGCCTTGGGATCACCTTGTTTTGGCCTTCCCACCACTGAAATCCAGAGGGATTTCAGTGGTGGGGATGGTGTTTTAAGGTCCCAAAAAGGAGAGGGTCATCCCCTCTCCTTGTGTTTTCAATATTTGCCTTAATATGCCTCATGTGTGAGCATGTTTCTTAAGTTCATGTTGGCCATATTTTAGCATGTGTTTGTGGCTATTTTGGTGAGGCTCACCATTTTTTTTGCTTGTCTTGGTCATTCCATACATGGTTTATACACTTGTAGTGTAAATCACACACACTAGCTTTGTATGCTTCATGAAGTAGCATGTCATTCTAGCCTATGTTGTGTCCATTTCAGCATGTCCTTGGGCTTGTTTTACCATGTCATACCTCTGTTAGGGTTTGGTTTAATAGCTCCTTGCATGCTCCATGCACTTGTAGTGCATTTCCATGAAATAGCCTAATGTGTCTCATACTTTAACATGTCATTTTAGCATGCTTTTGGCTTAGCTCTGAGGAGACTTTGTTCATGTTTTACCATGTTTAAGGTCTGATTTGTGTTGTTTTGGTCATATATGCCATGCTTTGTATAGCCATAATGCATCCTAGCTTGTTAGCTTTGAGTGTCCAAGTCACTAGCATGCTTTACTTGGACCATTTCAATGATTTGGCATCATTTGTTATACCATTTCAGTCCATGTTTCATGCTTGAACACTTGCATTTATCACTCCTTTAATGCTTTAAAGAGTTGATGTTTTATGCCTCATGAATGGGTCATTGTGTATGCCATCATGTTTAGGTCTTTGGGATGCCATCTAAGTGGGTTTTTGGGCTTACATTAACATGCCATAACTCTGATTTTATTGGTTTAAGTCATGCCATGTTTGGTTTTGATAGGTGTAGTGTAACACCTCTTTTGTAGCCTTGCATGCCTCATGCTTTTGGCCCTTTATTCTAGCGTATTTTGGCTTTGGTCCTTGCATATTTTAGGCTCATCTTGACATGATCTAGGACTATTTTGGATTATACTTGCCATTTGCTTCATATTTTGCATAGCCATGGTTTGAGCTCTTTGGCTAGCCTTAAGTTTTAGGCTTTCTTGTATGCCTTGTTTGGCTTGTTTGTGTGATTTGGCATCATGCCTAGCATCATTTCAGAGCTTGTAGTGTTGTCATACTCGCATGCTTTGTCCCCTTTTAAGTGTTCTTGAAAGTTGTTCTCCTATGCTTAGGTGATAGGCCAATTGGCATGCATGTTTGCATGTACCTTTGTCTTCATTTCCATAGCATTTTGGCCACTGATTTGGGCATGTTTGAGAGTAGCCCATTTTGGTTTAAGTCCATCTTACCATGTTGTTGCATGCTTGTTTCATTTTGCATGTTGTTGCATGCTATGCATGTTTGCATATTTAGGTTGTATGCCTATTGCATATTGTATGCTTGCATGCTCATGTTGTATTAGATTTGTATCATGCTTGAGTTGTTTGCATGCTTGCTTGCATGCTTAGGTTGCATTGCATTGTGTGTGCATTCCCTTGCCTCTTGATCAAGCATGATAGAGGTTGGGGCCCTTCTGTGTTTTTGTGCATTTCATTTGATATTGAATTGCACACTTGGCTTCTTTGGCCATCATGCATTGAAATGCGTGATTGGTGGCCCGAGGGTCGAGAACTACACTCCTTTGAGTCTCAAACATGATAAGGAGTGTGGTTGTGCAAACATTGTCTTGCAAATGTATTGCCATGTTTTGCTTGTCCTTTGTTGCAGCAACAGGAGCTTTTCACAGGAAGAGATCGTCGACCGACCATATTCAGTGCCGATCGGCTAACTATTCCTGGCCGAGAGCCTTATATTTGGTCGATGACCTTCCTATCTTGGCCGATGGCTCTATATTTTGGCCGATGGCCTCTCAGCATGCCCACAAGGTGATTCAGAAGTGTCACAAAAGTTGGCACAGTTTTCAGAGGTGAAAAACAGTGCAAACAGAGGCAACATGAGACATGGCAACGGATTTCCGAGCGAAGCCGATCGAGCATGCATTCATCCCTCTTCCCGAGGCTGCTTTACTGCTTTCATAGCTTAATTAATTTGTTTAATTAGCTAAGAGTTGTGTAATAATTAATTAGCTTGTTAGTTAGTTAGTTAGTTGATTTGTATTATTCCTTTGGTCCCTCCATCAAGAGGGCGCAATTATGTAATAAGCGTGCGTGTGTGTGATGCATGTCTTCTAACCCCTACTTCTTTCTCCCTTTTACTTACCTGCTTTTAGTGGTTAGTTCTAGGGCATATTTCAATCAGCATCCTTATGCTATGTATGTTTGCACCATTCATCTGTATTGCATACACCGGGCTTGGCACATCATACTAACTGCATTGTATTTCAATTCCAAGTTGAATACATGTATCAAATTGTCGCATCTCATATGCCATTTTAGATTAGCCGAGCCTATTCTAGTTGCACTTTGCATGCAATGCATTAGCCATTTTAACATGAACTAGGATCATGCATGATTTCTAACTAGTTTCTTGTTTTGGCTCAGAGTACACTGTGAGTGTTTATGCTTTAGCATCTTGCATGTGTGTAAGTGTTGCCATGACAGCATGCTTGCCATGAGGCTAAATGTGATATAACTGCCTGAATGCATGTGGGTGAAGGTTGGATTGCTTGAATTGGAACAATTCGTTGAAATCTGCATTTTTAGCCTACTTGCGAGTAGCAAACTTTAAACCATTTCCAAACAAACGGATACGCGATGCTTTGTTCCAAATTAGGCGATCTAGTCTATACTTGTGTGTTGTGCGCATCACATAGTAATTCTAGCTAATTAACCGGAATAAGAACGCACGTGTTTTCAAAAACAAGATATCATGCTTAGTACAGGCCGATCTTTGATCGGGCGAGCAGGGGTGCTCATAGATGACCTTCCCCAATCGTACCCGAGTTCCCGAGCCGAGGCAACTTTGCTGATGACGGACACGTGGCCTTAGGCACGAGTCAGGGTTTCCTAAATTCCCCCAAAATAAAATATTTAAGCGGCGACTCTGTATCTGGTAAAGCAGTCCATGTTTGGCACTTCTTTCTTAAAAATTAGTTTTCCAAAATGATTTGCCGGATTTGGACTCTTTGGTGATTTATCGGTCTCGCATTGCACTTTGCGGGATTAGATTCAGAACCGTGACATTTGAGTCCGAACTGTAGTAGCAAAGCCCAAGGGCACGTCTACATTGGTCGAATGAAATAATTGGACAAAAAGTGAGAATGGAAAAGATTAAAGGGGTGCAAATGTAGTCTATGTGGGGTGCAAATGTAGTCTGTGTGAGGTACAAGTACTGGAGGACCCAATGACTCACAAATTTCTTCATCTTGGTTATGCATAGACATGACAATGACAATAAAGTAACAAATATATGGTAGTCCTAGTGAAATGAAAACATTCTATAAACATTGAATAAACAAGTGCACAAATAAGAATGAATGGGTAAAGTACAAGTCAAACACTGACATGATAGCAACCAACCTGAAATTTTTGAAAATAATTAGTTGTTTCAATGAAATGATTGGACGAAAAGTGCAAATGGAAAAGATTGAAGGGGTGCAAGTATGTTGGGTAAAAATGTAGTTTGTGTGGGTGCAAGTGTTGAAGGACCCAATGATTCGAAATTTTCACATCTTGGTTATGCATAGATTTGACAATGACAATAAAGGAACAAATACATGGCAGTCCTAGTGAAATGAAGACATTTGATAAACATTGAACAGGCAAGTACACAATTAAGAATGGCAATGACAATAAATGGGTAAAGTGCACAAGTAAGAACGAATGGGTAAAGTGTAAGTCAAATAATGACATGATAGTGGCCGACATGAAAATTTAAAAAATAAATAAATAAATAATAAAAAATTGGTTGGTTGAATGAAATGATTGGACGGAAAATGAGAATGGAAAAGATTGATGGGGTGCAAGTGTAGTCTGTGTGGGGTGCAAGTGTTGGAGGACCCAATGATTTGCAAATTTCCACATTTTGATTATGCATAGACATGACAATGACAATAAAGAAACAAATACATAGTAGTCCTAGTGAAATGAAAACATTCGATAAACACTGAATAGGAAAATGCATAAGTAAGAATGAATGGGTAAAGTACAAGTCAAACACTGACATGATAGTAGCTGATATGAAATTTTTGAAAAAAAAAAATTAGTTGTTTCAATGAAATGATTAGACAGAAAGTGCGAATGGAAAAGATTGAGGGGTGCAAGTGAATTCTGTGTAGGGTGCAAATGCAGTCTGTGTGGGGTGCAAGTGTTGGAGGACCTAATGATTTGGAAATTTCCACTTCTTGGTTATGCATAGACATGGCGATGACAATAAAAGAAAAAATACATAGTAGTCCTAGTGAAATAAATTAAATACTTTCACAGGAAAATCAAGGCATTTTGTTGTAAAATAAATTAAATACTTCCATAGGAAAATCAGGATATTATACGAATATGTTAGATAACTCATATGAAGTCAAACTATCCAAAATAAAGATCAACTTTCTATAATCGCTTTAGAAATGTCTAGTCATTCTAATGAAAAGGAATCCCCACCTTTTTTAGATAACATTTTATGCCAAAATTGATCTATACTATTAAAGTCATCACAAAAGACAACAAAGATTCAGAGTACAGTCAATTTAAGATAACAAAACTATAATAATTCCATTTTCATTGGACATCCATGTACTCTCTGATAATTTTTTAATATCTAACAAGCAAATACAATACACAATGAATGCAAGCAACTCATATTACAGGTAAAAGATCATCATCTCTTTATCAATAGGTAAATAAAATAACAGTTAAAAAAAAAATAAAGGAAGGAAAATAATGGGCAAGATACAAGGAAGATAGATCCTCAAAAAATAAAAGAACAAAAGCTCATACGCTAGTGCAGCAAATGAATAAGAACTGCTTCAAGCCTAAGGCCCCATTTTTAACTAAGGTACTGTTTCTTAATTAAGCCTATCAAGAAACCATGAAGCCATCACAAGCAATTGATCAAGAATCACCGGTCACCTCTCTTATCAAAAAGCCATAATTTCATGAACATTACAATTACAACAAAAGCTATAGGAATATTGGTCAATTAAATATTATAACCTTTTAGTCCATCATAACATTCACATTTCCAACACTAAGAGCATTCAAGCACTGTTAATCAAACTCTCTATAGAAAAGGTTGTGTAGTCATTTACTTGGCATGTTATGATAGATTCACTCACTATTTGAAGAACAAAAAAGTAGAATTATATAAGCAACTGGTTTAACTAAAAGAAAATAAACAATTTTAATTGAGGCATTTTATAGAACATGTTGTATGCACACACACAAAAAAAGAGCTTGACAGTACCAAAATAGGCAAAATACTCAGAATGAAATTCTCAAGTTTAGAGAGAGATGAGAAGATGGAAGAGGGGCCAAACTAAACCTTTGCAATGTTTGACATAGTTATTGTTTGTGCCACATCAACCTAACAAAATCCCAAAAACAACAATCAACTAAAAAATAAAAAGAAACATACTAAACCCAGGCCATAAAAACTCAAATCACTCTAAAATTGTAAGATTACCTTACTTAATCGATGTAGAATGAAATCTATACAAGAGAGAGTCTAATGGTGCTTGCTCGAAATCTGTGGTTGAAATCAACCGAAGTCTAGATCAAGAGGTGATTGAGACGGAGGGCCTACGGTGGTGACTGAGACGAAGGAGGCTCCTGATTCCATGCAATGGTGGTAGCTTGGCTAAGAAGAATGAGGGGCTAAGAGAAAGAGGGAAAGGGAGTTGAGATGAGATGAAAAGAGAGAGAGAGAGAGAGAAGATGATACACAGTTTCTGTAATAACTCGACCCTCTTATATGCTTTATATCCCTAGATCTTTGAAAGATTACATGTTTAATGTGAAATTCCATGCAAAGTTATGCTTGTGTGTGTGAATTGTTTGATCATGTTTTCTATCTGTTGATTAATGGAACACATCTATTAAAATTAAATTATTAACTTGGAAATTTAAAGCCATAGATACACGATAAACTGAAATTGAGCATGAGAGCACGCTAGTGAGAATTTTTAAAGATACTTGGGAGGTTTAATTGAAAATTTATTTTGTTTGATTCGCTAGGGCTCGTTTGGCAAGTCTAGAATTGAAGGCTTATTATGTGTTATATAAACCCCTCTTTGACCACATCTCTTTATATAAAAATATATGTCTCATTTCTTTATAGAAAAATATATGTTGAGTGGAAAATCTTGAGAACCTTGAAGAAGAGAGAAAGGAAAGGGAGAGAAGGAGAGTCAATAAGATTTGGGAGATTGAGGAACTTGCTAAGAACAATTGAAGAATCCAACTCAAGGTGAGTGTAGATCATTAGTTAAACTTTCAATTCATCTTCAATTAGTTGGAATTAAGTTTTGACTTAAAGTATTCTTTCTCCATGTAAGCTAGGGTTATGATTGGGAATAATTGAATCTCATAAATGACTATGTATCTTTTAAAAATGTGTGATGGGAAACTTGGTCACTTGATTTCTCTATGTTTTTGCCTAATCTTACTCTTTTGTATGTTTGAACTCACCTAAATGGGAAGCTAGACATTGTACATGTACATTTACATAGTGTGGGAGAGGGAATTATGGAACTTTTGAGGTGTAAAGGCCAAAGGGCTGGAATTTCATGTTTATATATTTTTATGCTATGTTTTTAGTATAAAACTTCCTTGATTTTGGCTTTGTGACTACCTCTTGTAAACTTGGAATTGTTGAGATTTCGGGCAAAAAAACAGAGCAAACGACCGCACGTGCGGGGCCCTTGGCCGCATGTGCGGGAGGCACAGCCGCACGTGCGGGGCTCACAGCCGCACGTGCGGAAAACAAGGGAGAAAATGGGGAGTATTCAGCTAAAAAGGCACGTGCGGCGGGGACTTCTGCACATGCGGCCCAAGTCGGGAAATTCTGTAATCTTCTTTTGGTCTGTTTAAGCCTCCAGATGTGTCTAAATGTCCGTTTGATATTTCTTTAATACGTTTAATTACTCACAACTTAACGAATCGAACATTTGAGAAATAAAAGAAAACTAAAGAAAAGCAATATATTTGATGTACTTACGAGTTGTGTGTTGTATGTAGGGCATCTACAGGAGGGAACCATCGATCACCTGTATCACTGTGAGTGATAGTAACGTAACATCATGCTTTAATCACATTTTGTGTTGGTATATCGTTTGAGATCTTATGGACTCTTGTGAGTACCTTATGTTATAAGTGATATATTTGACATACGTTGTACTTTGATATACGAGATATGGACTCGAGGTCGTTCTGTTGCTAATATGTTGGGCCTAAGGCCATTTTGGATTCTATTGGGCCTGAGGCCGTTTTGTTTTACATGGGCCCGAGGCCATTCTGAAAAAGGAAAAAAACGAGTGGGATTATGATTGGTGATTATGCGTTGTTATGTTCGTTTCTTTTTTTATCTTGTACTACTATCATTCACTGAGCCCTGCTCACTCTATTTTCCTGAATTTTTTGTAGGTAACCAACTTGCGGGTCAACCCTAGGGCAGCCTAGAAGCCCGTAGCTAAACCCGTTTTGCTGGGACACCCAAAGTGACCCTTTGTTATATTTTGGAAACCCCTATGGTGGAACGTTTTGTTATAATTTTGGGAACCACAAATATGTATATAAGTGTTGTTAAGACTTAACTTACGAGTTGATTCTTTTTGCATTCAGTAATGTGTATCATACTTGGAATGTTATGTATGTACAGTAATGCATCATAATCCTGGCACTTAGACACAGCTCAATGAATGTTTGTTCTCTCATTAGTTCTCTCATTATCTAGCTTCCGTTCAGGCCCCGAGATTGAGTAACATATTAAGTAACTAAGTTAAGGCCCTAATTTAGGCCGGTCATGTCCAAACTTACAGGGGTGGGTTTGGGTCGTGACAGTTTCAAAATTTGAAACTCACAATCTAGAGGAGGCATTTGAAAGGGATGTGTGGGCGAGTGAGAAAGAGTCGCAGAGGAGAGAGAGAGAGAGAGCTAGAAATATGAAATGGGTGGCTAGGTTTGGAAAGGAGAATAATAGAGAAAATGGTGTCGTTTTGGTAGTAAGATTAGATGAATTGGTAATAAATTTCCAACTGTCCAATGTTATTGTCATTTGCAAAAATTCCCTACTGATTTGTAACTTTAGTCTATTGCACACCCCCCCCCCCACTGGGTAATAATTCCCCCTTTATATTATTGATTGTTTTGAGAAGATGATTAAAAACTTTTTTTTTTTTTTTTTAATGTGCTCCAAAATAAATTAAAAGTTGGCTTTGGTATATATCAATGAACATGTGTATATGTATGACCTATCATATATAAAAAATTGTGTGTCTCTCCCAACACATAAAAAGCTGCATCAGAGGTGAAATTTTTTAATAAAATAATCTAATGATTTGTAGGAACCTTTTACATGAGTAAGATCCTCTCAGTCAGTGATTTGGGAGGGAGGGTGTTGTGTTGGCTCTAAACACAAGTTTCGTTTCGATTTATTTGAATTATTTATTTTATTAGTCCCTTCGTTTATCTCATACACGAAAAATTAGATCGATTTAATAATTATGCATATTCAATTTATGACGTTTATCACTAAAATCATATATGGTATATTTTTTAAATACACGTTTGTCATTTATTTGTTTAGACACAAATGTAATAAATTAAATAGATTATAATTATTAGATCAATTTGATATTTTATGGAAATAATATATACGAAGAATTCTAAAAAATACACAATTTCAATTAACGAAATTAAACCCATGATAAATTTCTCAAATCCAAACAATACCCTTCAATCTATTTCGTGGACTGGAGTGGGCTGCAAGTCCCGTGCATAAAATGCTCTGTTTCAAATTTCAATATTTTCATGGATGTTGCCCCTTTTTTTTTTTCTTTTTTTTTTTTATATAGTGAACCCCATTAGGATCATGAAAATCATAACACTGTCGTCAATCCAACTTCCACCACATATTTTTAATGCATTAAAAACAAGTATAAAAAAAATTCGTAGAAAATTCAACACAGACCGCTATTATTAAAATATACTTAGTGAGTAATTAAATATTTTAAATTCTAAAATAATATAACTTTTAATCTAAATGTTGGTTGTTAATAAAGTTAGTACTTTTAGAATCTTCTCATCAAGATCTACCAAAAAATTTATGTTGACTACGAAATTCTTAAAAAATTAAAAGAAAAAAATACTATCAAAATTAACGTAAACAGTAATATTTTACTCTATTTGACAGCAATATGTTACTCTGGGGGTGCTTGGGAAGATGAGTTTGAGGCTAAAATAGCCTCAAACTAAAAAAAAAAAGACAAAAAGCTCCTAAATTAACACTAAAAAAGCTTCAACCGTGGGACAGGGTAGGCACAGCCTACACTGTCAAATTGACAAGTTGTCCCATCCCTTGGTAAATGACGATTTTGCCCTTTTACATTAATTTTGAAAAATGTGATGTTAGGGATAAATTTGTCATTTTAACTTTAAACATCATTTTAATACATTTTTCAATACAACAATTCAAACAAAAATCCATCACATCTTCCCAAACACAAAAACTAAAATAGCCTACTAAAATAGTCAAAAAGCCAAAAAGCCTCTAAAATAGCCACTTCCCAAACACCCACTCTGATTCATAGTAACATTTTACTGTTATAAAAAACAGAGTACATATTATATGAACCAACCAAAAATTCACATACATAATATTTTTAAATTTGCATAAAATAAAATAAAAGTTTTCTTCATCGAAAGAGTTGTGATATATATATATATATATATGCATGGACAATATTATCCAAGAAAAAAAAAATTAGTATGCCATTACTCAATTATGCACCTCCTCCTTAGGAGGTTTATGAAGCAAAATAAATTAAATTGTTTTTTTCACCAAACAAGAATCCAAGGAATTTACCTATTTTTATTTTTGATTTCTTGTTTTAAAGTTTTTCTTCATTTTTTTCACATTATTATTATTTATTTATTGTGTCAACTTGGCTCTATCTTTTGAACAGTATAATGTCAACACATGAAAGGATAAATAATGTTTGATAAAGAAAATAAGATCATTACGTTATTGATTATGGAAATCAAACCAATAATAGTTGATTATTTAGGCATTGTGGTCAACTGTGGTTGGTTAGAATTTGTTTTCATCGACCCTGAAGTTGTAAATTGTAATGAACAATAGTGCATCACCAAGTCCTCGTGTGTTCATGGCTACCAAGAGAAGAGAATAAACTAGTGTTTGGTTACGAATACGCTTGCTTGCTAGGTCGTCTCTTTCTTCTTCTGAATCTGTTAAACAGCTGTTTGGTTATCAGAGAGTTCAATATCTTGGATTTGTTAGAAGGATTGGTAGCATGAGGAGGACAGGTTGTTGTTGGGTAATCCTCTCTTACTCGACTCTCTTGTTGGTTCTTTTTCAATACTATTATGCTGTGTTTGGTTGGAGGATTTGAGGAGGGATTTGGAAAGGAAAATGGAAAAGATAAGTGAAATGTGAATAAAACATGCCTATATTTTACCTAGTTTCATACACCTTTTCCCTTTCCCTTTCCAAATCCCCCAACCAAACACAGCGTTAGTGTCTCATATGCTGTCGACACTCTTACTGTTGGCCAAGTAATGAGAGACTGGGATTACTTGGAATCTCCAAACAAGCGCTATCGATTACACTTCTTAAGCCCAGAGGGATCCACCTCTCGCTACTTGGGAATTCAACATATGGGTGTGTATCCATGGGTCAATCACAGCAGGAAAATTGATTTTTAAACGCCGCTATAAGCTTGAAAAATGCCGTCATAAGTTATAGCGACATTTAATATTTTCGTCGCTGATATGGCCGCCGTAATAACTTTACAACATTTTAAAAACGTCACTAAAAACATTAGGCAGCGTTTTAAAAAACGTCGCAAAAACTTTGACGTCCACTACCACTTCCTCACAAAATAACGTATGACGTGATTTAGATGCCACCTTTTTTTTTTCCCCCGATTCTGAAATATACCATAACACAGGGCCAAAGAATTTAACTAAGAAGAAAGGTTGAATATAATATGTACAATCTGTGATTTGGCAAAAAAAATAACAAAAAATTTAATCTCAAACAACACTCTTGAAGAGAACAGAATGTGACAAGAAGATGCCAGCTTGTCAAAGTCGTAGCTACATGAAGGCAAATGAGAAGAATACAATATCTTAGTATACACTGAAAAGAAAATTACAACAAAATAATAATTAGCAACTGTCCACAGATAATTAGAAGTCTGACTCAGCTGCAAGTTGCAACAACGGCTGGGGGAAATATTTCTGCACCTCATGGATTAGATGGGACCCAAATCTGCATTAGAATCATGAGCACGCAGGAATGTCAAAGATGGATATAACTGTTGATCTCTCCAAGATATTAATGTAAGAACATTTCTAATTCTTTCTCCATTAAACGGTTTGCTAAAAGATAAAGAAGGAAATAATTTTTAAACTTTCAAATCCAAACTCTTTTTTTCTGATAAACAATCAAATTTTAAATATTTTGTTCCAGTAAATTCTTAACTATGTATGGATAATTTGCGCCTTTCATCTCATATTAAGAACAATGAAACAGTACCTTTGATGTGTTGTTCAATTTTTTAGCTTCAGTTGAGGTGTTTCTGTTACCCTTTGGAGCAGACAAAGCATTCAAAAATGTTGAATTTTTGTCCTCATTATAGGAAAGATTAATTGAAGGAAGAAGGCTGGAAGGGACATTCAACTGCCAAATTTGGATGCAAAAAGACAATATTCATCATGTGGCGCACTTCACTGAATTTGCTATAAAAAAGAAAAGCAAAAAACTAAAAACAAAAACTGAAAAACAAAAGCTAAGTATGCAGCTAACAGAGCGATTGTGAGCAACTCCCCAAAATTGAAACTTAATGTGCTGATAAGTGCCTTATTGCAGATCACAATTGATACTGATGAAGCGACCGACAGAGTCAGAGCTCCAACAGTCCCGAGTTGAAACCTCTGGCTCTCACTCATCTTCTTCTCCTTCTCTAATTACACCACCTTCATTTCAACCAAACAACAAACCATCAAAACCCTAAGTTTCACAACAACAACAACAACAAAAATTACAAAAGAAAGAGTGTAACCACCTACAATGAGATAAATTATACTGAAATTCAAAGCTTCTGCGAGGAATGCTTCGGAAGAGCACGAAGTGGATAGCAAAACCAACTCAATTTCTTCAAATTCAGCATGCAATTAACACCAAAAGAGGAATCAAAGTATTTAGCTCAAATTAAGAAGAGAAGCAATTTAACATAAAACAATTCTAGTGATAGCCAGATTTGGTTTAAATTACCAAATCCTTACAATGGGCCTTTGTTTTTGATAATTTATTACATTGACCACAGGAAATATAGCAGCATGACAGTTGCACTTCAACAAGGTGAATTTACCAAAAAGCTTAAAAGATTTCAAATGTGCTAGAAAAAAACAATCATTAAATATTGGAGCGATCTCCCTCTAGGTTGCTCTGTTTCATTCTTTTCTTCATCACTTATTAAAGGAAGTTATGAGGCTGTGTTGGTCATATTCAACTACACAGAAGCTCCTAATAGACAATCTTTAACCTCTCCAATTTGCAAGGGGAATTACTTTATTTATGCTATCTAAATTGAGGTGCTTGATTGTAATAGAATTACAAAACTGTAGATACCTTCTGGATGTAATTGATGACCCCTTCATCTCTAATTTTATTCCCATCTTGGTCAACCACATTAAACACTGAAACAAGAAACAATATAAGAAACAAAAGGGGTGAAGTGCATAAATCTTTTTTCGAATTTGCTTGTGACAGTTAAAGAAGAAACTATACCATCCATGAACCAACCCCCATCAGATGAGATATGCCTTCCTAATAACGAGGTTCAAATCAGTAAGAACTTGGACAACTTCCAAGAGAATCCCATGCTTGTTGACACTATCAACCTAAATAAGATGCGCCATCTATAATGAGAAAGTAGAAAGGCAAATAGACCAACCAAAGCAAAACCAAATCCTTTTCAACCTCAATTTTTAGAAACCTTGCCAACCATATCATCGGAGAGCGAATGCATAGGTCATACCTGGAACAGTTGCATCCTTGCAAGTATTATTGTCAATTACAACTCTGCAACAACAAGAGGCAACTCAGTTGAAGAACTACCCACATCCTCTCTCTCTCTCTCTCTCTCTCTCTCTCTCTCTCTCTCACAGAAATCCAAAGATGCAGAGAATCAAATAGTAAAAACCAGTTAAGGCTCCTGAAAAGAGGTAAAATTCAATAAATTTTGAAGCACAAAAATCACTTTGAGATAAATCATAAAACCTCTATATATAAAAATACACGATTTATCATACTTGTTTTGGGTGGGTACAATTTATCATACTTGAAAACCATAAAACGTGTGAAACCTCAATCCTAGCAATTCAAACCATAGGGACTTTAAAACTGAAATGAAGTCTCCGATGTTAAGTTACTAAAAACTTGAAAACTTGAAAACTGAACAGACTAGCACAATATTAGCAAGTCTGGATATTAAGTTAAAAACAAAAACATGAAAACAGAAATGAAGTCTCCTATGTCATGGACAGTCCGCAAATTCATATCACTCATGTAAATAGCAGGTGCAATGGCCTTGGAATTTAGTGTCACAGAGGGAAGCCCCTGATAAAATTCATTCAATCAAGCAAACAACTACACTCATGATATATATATATTATATATATATAGATGGAATAGCCTAAGGAATGAAAATCATGAAAATCATGCCAAGAAAAGACAGTAAGTTTATAATAAAGAACACTCTATCTTACAAGACCAAATCCTCATCTTGCTGCGACTCGACAAATCTCGATCTTGGTCCCTGTTTCAACCAAATCGATTCAAGAATCGATGGATCTGAACAAGTAATCGGAATCGAACCTGGTGAATCTCTCAAGGAGAATGAGGAGAGACAGAAAACCCTAGATCTTGGACGGTGACAGAAAACGAGAAGAGAGAGAAATGAAGAGAGAAAGCAAAATCGATGGATCTGAACAAGTAATTGGAATCGAACCTGGTGAATCTCTCAAGGAGAATGAGAAGAGATAGAAAACCCTAGTTCTTGGACGGTGACAGAAAACGAGAAGAGAGAAATGAAGAGAGAAAGCAAAATGACGGAAAGCCAAATGGAGACTGAGGGAGACGGAGCACGGTATAAAGTGGAATGCGTGTCTTTTAATATTACTTTACCTCTTCCACAGCGTTTTTCAGTAAACGTTGTCTATCAAACGTGGTTATAGGCAATTATTGTTGTAGTGAATGTTAGAATCCCCATGCTAGTTTGGGTAGCCAACCGTGATAAACCTATAGCCGATACCTCTGGAACCTTGAGCATATCCCATGATGGGAACCTGGTGCTTTCTAACTACAGTGGCAACTTCTACACCATACTAAATGCACAACACCCTGCCATGAGCAGTAGTAACACAAGTTTAACTCTACTCAATACGGGTAATTTGGTTCTGAGAGCTGTGGGAAAACATATTGTGTGGTAAGTTTGATTATCCTTCTGATACCTGGCTACCAGGCATGAAATTGGGATTGTTTAAATCCAGTATGGGTCAGTTGCAAAACCAGTTTCTCACTTCATGGCTGAGTGATCAAGTACCATCTATGGGGGCTTTTACTTTTGGAGTTGATCCCAACAATACAAAGCAGCTTGTAATCTGGAAAAGAGGGGTCGTTTACTGGCGGAGTGGGATGTGGAATGGGTATAACTTTACTTACTTTGCTCAGAGTTATGATATACAATTCAACTTCAGCTACTTCTCTAACGATGGGCAAAGCTATTTCACTTTTACAGTGAATGAAAATAAACATAGTTATTGGATTGACCTACGCTCGGTTGGGATAATTGGGGCAGTCGGTATATCAAAAGAATTGGAGAGCTTCCCAGACATCAGTGATGCCCCAGTTTTCTGTCACCCTGGCCAAGTGAGATTCAGGCCTATTAATCAGGGGTGTGTAGCGCCCGAGCCATCCAACTGCACAACTGGAGACGCATTCATTAAGACAATTGGTGTTGATCCAAAGTCATATGATGAAATGATTTTTGGAATCAATTACAGCCTAGGTATCAGTGACTGTGAAGATATTTGTAGACAACACTGTTCTTGTATAGTTTATGCTTCTGGTAAACTGAGCGGGTGCAGCTTTTTTAGTGATATTGAGAAATCTCCCTTTCCAACATATATTCTTTACATAAGGTCGGGCTTCATGGTAGAGAAAGGTAACACATGCATTGAGTTTTATTTTATTTTATTTTTTCAGGAAGAAATTCCTCATCAATTTGAAATATATTGTAAGTAATCACTAGAGTAGTTCTCTAATTTTAACAGTCTAATAATTTATTATTATTATTTATTTTATTTTTTGCATTATTCACCATTATTAATCATGTATAGTCTAAATATGTATTCCTCCTACCTCCAAATAACTTGGTGTTGAACCATCCAAACAGGGATATACTTTTCTCCAGTTCAACTATGGGTTGAAGAGGTCAAGTTTGGTGTGTAGGTTCACCATATTTCACATCACAATGATCTGAGTCATTCACCTTGTCGAGCCTACACATAGATCATCCATGAAAAATAAAAATAAAAATGAAAAATCATATTGGTCAGGTAATTCATAATTGTACTCGTATGATTTCATCACATTTGACTTACAAAAAAATGACTTTGAAGATAGGGTATCCAATTTTTTATGAGTAATGAGAAATATAATGAAATGATGCGACTATGATAATTGGATCACTCTGGTTTTTTTCTGTTTTTCTTCTTTTTTTCACGCATGATCTACACAATGACTCAGATCATCAAAATAAAACCTGTGATGACTCCACAGTCCACACTAGACCTCTCCAATCCATACTCAAACTGGAGAAGAGCTAGTCCCATGCAAATAATACTACGCCAGGTAATTCGAAGAAGAGGCAGCTGTGGTTGGCTATTGGTGGTGTAGTAGCTTTTCTCATAGTCACCTTCTTGTTGTATCTATGGTGGAAAAATCCCCACTTTCAAGGTAATTTTAACTTTACCATTGAAGATTAGTTATATAATTAGTGTGCTACTCTAAATAGAATTTTCCTTTTTTGCTAACCAGGAAATAATGGAAGAAGTAAAGATGAGACAAGTCAGGATACTGAGTTGTTGTTGTATGAACAAAAAACTGAAGCAGCAATTATTGATGATCATGAGTTAATTCTGTTCACTCTCCGCAGAATAGAAATCGCTACAGATTACTTTTCTGACGCAAATAAGCTTGGGCAGGGTGGTTTTGGGTCAATTTATAAGGTATCATATGACTTTTTTTCTCCAACACAAAAATCTCTACATTTCACATTTTATCTTACAATAATTGATGCTTAAATAAATTTGTCCTACCTAATTAAATAGAAGTTTCCTGAACACTATCACCACAATTTTTCCATTGAATAATGCATTCAATTAATGTTGTCTGATTACTTTTGTTCCTGACCACTATCACTACTATTCATGTTTTAACATTATTTTGATCTGCTATGTACATTACACATCTCATACTAAACATATAAATTTCAGGGTAAGCTAGTTCATGGAGAAGAAATCGCTGTGAAAAGACTTTCTATAAGTACCGGAGAAGGGTTAAGAGAGTTCAAGAATGAGGTTATATTAATCTCAAGGATTCAGCATCGAAACCTTGTTAGACTTTTGGGTTATTGCAGTCAAGGAGATGAGAGGATATTAATATATGAATACTTGAAAAATAAAAGCTTAGATTCATTTATTTTTCGTTCGTTACTTTAATACCTTCAATTGATCTATTATTTTGATTCTCTTTCTTAAATTTTAGTGTCATAATACCTATTTATGTATTTACTACAAATTTTGGGACAGATAAAGCAAGGCGAGCTTTACTAGACTGGAAAATGCGTGTGAACATCATTGAAGGAATTGCTCAAGGACTTCAATATCTCCACAAGTACTCTAGGTTAAGAATCATTCACAGGGATCTAAAAACTAGCAACATTTTATTGGATGATAATATGAATCCAAAAATATCTGACTTTGGCACTGCAAGAATATTTGGAGACAATGAAGCTCAGGCAAACACAAAGAGAATTGTTGGGACATAGTAAGTTAAATAGCTCTTTTGAACATGTAATGGAAACCTAGTTTTATATACATGCGAACCAAATTTTTTTTGACAACATGATTTGTGGGTTTGCTGGAAACAGTGGTTACATGACTCCCGAGTATGCCTTGGATGGTCTATTTTCGGTGAAGTCTGATGTTTTTAGCTTTGGGGTCATGATGCTTGAGATTATAAGTGGGAAGAAGAATACAGGTTTCTATCAGCCCGATCGTGCTTTGAATTTATTAGGATATGTAAGTAACTATAATTTGGTCTAATTGTGTCTATCTTTCCTATGTTTGTGTTAAACTAAACTTGTATAACATTATTAATGAACCATTTCAGGCTTGGGATATGTGGAACGAAGGAAGGGGATTGGAGATAATGGATGAAGTATTAGTTGAAACATGTACAAGTGAGGTTATGAGATACATTGAAGTTGGTTTCTTGTGTGTTCAAGAAAGTGCAATAGATAGACCAACAATTTCAGAAGTTTTGTCTATGCTTAGTAATGAAAGATCCGCTATACCTACTCCTAAGCAACCTGCTTTCTCTGCAATCATAGGTGTAAATGATGCCAATAGACTTGAAATTCCAAAGCCTTGCTCTATAAATGATGTTACAATTTCAGAAGTAAAAGGTCGATGATATTAGTGATTGCAAAACGGACATTGCTTTTTAAACAAACTGATCGTAAATCTTGAAAGACAATTGTTTCATTATGATCTCATAACTGGTCTGTAAATTATTTGAATGAATAATGGTCAGATTAATTGTCATTATATTAAATGATGTTATGGTAATTGTATGTGCACAAGAGATTAGATTCTTCCATGAAATTTGACTCTCTTTTTGTTTGGCAAATAGATGAATTATTAAAAAACCAACACCAACTTATTACTCTTAATGAGTGTTTGAGAGGGAGATAGATTGGGTACATACCTAACCTTTGATATAAATGCACAAAGTGATTGTCGTCGACTTGAATTCATAACCTCAAGGTCCATGGGCCAAGATAGATGAATCAATAGAACAAATATATCGTTGAGCAACATAAATTAATGGCATTACTATCTTTTTTAACTATTTATGTTGTGGAGCATTAACTGTCTTTTAACTATTTATGTTGTATTGCCACAACTTCTCTGTGCTGATTTGTAAACATAATTTTTTAAAGACGTTTACATTTGCTTAGAAACTGAATTTCCCACGTCAAATGGCTTGGAAATTTAAGGCAATGTTTGGTTTCTTTCTCTGAATAAAATTTCTAAGATTTTTTTGTAAAAGTAGAAATTAGTTTGACAAAAAATAAACAAAAAAAATATATCTGTTTGGTTTGATTTTTTAAAAGCTAATTTTAAATAAGTTTTCGTTTATTTTTAGTGAATGTTTTTTATATTTTAATCAATTTTTTGTACTTTTTAGATGCACCTAATCAAAATGCATCTAGAAAGTAAAACAAATTGGCTCAAATATTAAAAAAATATCATTGAAAATAAACAAAAATTTGAACAAAAATCTATGTATTTTTGTTCAGATTTTTTTTTATTGAATTTTTTTTTTCATCTTTTAGTTAAACTTTTTTACATTTTAAATGAATATAATCTTGATGTATCTAAAAAGTAAAAAAAAATGACTAAAATATTAAAAAATTCAGTAAAGACAAACAAAAATCCATTTAAAAATAATTTCTGAAAATGTAAGCCATATTTTTTAATTTTCAAAAATAATTTTTGCCCTCCAAAAAGATAGCACTGTATAAAAATGATAACTACTTTTGATATTTTCTTCTTCTTTTTTTCAAGAAACTAATTTTTTGGTTTTTAGAAAAAAACTCCTGAAACAAGTTTCTAAAAACCAAACCAAACCAAACCAAACATGGCCACTAAGAAGTAGCAATTAAAATTTTTGAAAAAGGCAGTCTCATTTATAAATTTTCCTTTTTTATTTTTAATTTATGGGGGTAAAGTGTAATTTGCCCATTTTATTTTTATGGGTACCTTTGTTCTCAACAAAGTCACGAAACTCAGATATGAGAACTATTATATATCATCGATTTTTCATTATTTCATACCACCACAGGTTTATTAATATATTATTTGTCTTTATTATTAATGATTATTTTTAATTAAGGGTGGAAATTTGACACACAACCTCTTAACACGATTCAAACCGTACAAGTAGTTAGAGGGTTAGAATTGATCATCTTTCAATATGATCACGAATATTAATTACGTTGTGTTAAGGTTGGACATGAATAACCTGAACATGATCCTTCTGGCCCGTGTAAAAATGTATCTTAACACATGGACACGAAGCCACTAATGAACGCAGGTAACCCAAATGTAACTAGGATCCAATAGCCATAGAATCTTAAATGTTTTAGTTTTAGCTATTGGATTATCTTTTGGTGTCAAAAGTTTTTGAAATTTTGTTGGATGTTTGGATATTAATGGGCATCATTAGCTTCAGATTGGATGTGTAGCAGATTAGTGATGAATCTTTTGAATTATTTTCATGAATATTGGTATATATTATTCTTGTGAGTGCCAATGTTTAAACATGTTACCCTTATGCATTTGACATGAAACAAATTTGTTTAAAATTGATTGTACAATTTGCTTATAATTATGCTAAATGTGTTAAGAATATTGTGTTTGGGTTGGCAAAATTATAAATAGGCCATTTTATGATTATGTGACTAAAACCCTGTTTGAGAACTTATGTTTTTAGTCAAAAAGTCACTATAAATTGTCAAATCATTATCTCTACTTTTTTGCATATTTTTTCATAAAAATTCAAAAAGCCACTAAAAAATCCAATTCCCAAACAACCCTTAGCGTAGAAATCGTATATAGGATTATTTTTCTGAGGGTTAGAAACTGCTTATAGGGATTTGACTAATCATTGAGAACCATGTTTATATGCCTAACTGACTCACATGCTTACCTAATTCACATGCTTAATTGTTTACATGATTATCATTGGGCTTTTTGATCCAACCAAATAGAAAGCCCCAAGGGCACTATATTCTAGGAACCCAAACTATGTGATTGAATAAATCCTCCTCTATTTGTTGCAGGTCATGAGCTCCTTTTCCTTTCATTTCCTTTCCTTTCTTCAAACTCCAATTCATGTTTTTCATTGAGAAATTTCTTATCAATGATAGAACAAGATCCATTTTGCATCATATTTAAGAGATTCCTTGGTTCAGGCTGACGAAGCAATATCACTCGATCATTATCAAACATACTGCAATATTTTTTTCTCGATAAGGATCCCACCAGAGCTCTTTCGCACAAGCGGTGGAGCATGTGGTTTAATTCAATGCAAAGTGAAAAACCTTACTAGGGCTTGACATGCCGTGAATCCTCTTGAAAGAGAGAGGTGCCTTCAGGAACGTGGACACGAGCGGTGCATGGTTTTCGTCAGCTCATGCCATAAGGTTTTGGGTTAAGTCCTACAAGGAACTCGAGGTGGGATCTTGCACATCGGCTCTAATGAAGTCCCAACATGATCAGGTACTTGAGAACATAGAAATTTCGCATGCATCGGTGACTTTTACATTACTTGAACACCGTAGAGAAAACCGAAACGTGTATGCACTTTATTTTATGGATTGTAGTTTTCTTTTGTTTACATGCCAAAAAATAATAATTATTATTATTTTATTTTTATTTTTTTAAAGCTTTGTTTCTTCATTTCCAATCATGACACTTAATATTATTTGTAAAGCTTTATTTTCTTTATTGGTTTAAAAGATTTCATGGATCGGTTTGGTTTCTAATTTTCTGGAATCAAGGTACTGGTTTAGTTCTTGGTTTACATCAGAATTGAACTAAACTGGTCCATGAAGACTCCTAATGATAGGTGTCACATCAGTAAGAAACGTTTGTAACACTTACTAGTTTGTATATCATTACTCTAATTGATCAGATACTCTTTTGAAGTAATAAATCTTGGGGTGGCCATAATGCCATGACAAATTTTTATGATGCCACACTAATTTATGTCGTATGACATTTTTGCCCTATTTCTACATTCGTTCTCCTACATTTTTATTTTTTTCTCACCAACAAAGCAAACCTACTATTTCTGTATCCTTTCTCCTCTTTCACTATACAGTAGACTCCCTGTCCCATCAAAACACCAAAATAAAATTGAGTGGATTTATTATTTGGATTAATAATTGAGTGGACTTAAGGCTTGGTTTGGTTTGGTTTGGTTATTAATAATTATCAAAGTATCATGTGAACTTATTTTAGGAGTACTAAATCACTTCTTCATCAAAACCACCCCCTCCAAACATTGCCTTCCCTTCCTCCAAGTGAAACCACTACATCTCCCATTGATTTTTCTCTCTACTATGTTCCATATTTTCCCTCTTTCTAGTTGTTTGTGTCCAACAAAAAATACACTGACTACCACCATGATGAAGGAGTGCGATCCTATTGAGGTCTCGTTTGGACACCATGGTGGTGGGTTTGAATTGGACGGAACATGGTGAGAGGGGAGTGCGGTTTGAAAAAAGAAAAAAATAAATATTGATTGCTTTGTCATTGTGGAGAGTCACCAAACTCGATTAATGGAACTTAGGACTTGGGCCATTGCCTCTCTGCTGGCTTATTACTTTGATTTCATCATGATTGCTCTCTTAATGAAATTGGAGACCCATTTATGTCTCTACCAGTATTTTCTTCACCTTCTCTCTACAGATTTCTCTCACTACAACTCATCTCTTTTGTCTTCATCTTCTCTATTTCTCTCATTAAAAGTGAGGGCTTGAGGTGGCGACTTTGGACGGACTACAACTTTACAAGTAGTTTTCCACATATAGGTCATGACAAAAAACAAGAGGAAAACAGTTGTAGACAAAAACAGTTGTTGTAGACAAAGTGTAAGAGGAGATAAAGGAAGAAGAATTGTATTGGTTTGTTGGTGTATTCAAAAAGTGAGATAGAAAGTGAAAAGGCATAAGAAAATCAGAGCAAATAATGGTATTAAATGATAAAAATGTCAAGTTACATAAACTAGTGTAGCAGCTTGAAGAATTGCCGTGGCATTTATGGCCACCTAAAATGCTCAAAAACTTTACGCTATCAAACTTTACGCCAACTCAGCATCCTGTATGAACCAACCCATGATTTGTCATGTTCCTAAGGTTAAGTTTGGTTAAGTTTGATTTGTCACTTTCCATCATTTATTTCTTTCTAATCAAATAGACCCTAAGGGAATACAAGTGTGCACAGTTATTCTCCGGCATATACAGAAATATAAAATTTGACATTACTATGCATATGTGAAAATATTTCAAATTTTTTTTCTTGAAAATGAAATGTGTAAGTTTGAATCTATACAATTCAGTTTTGGTTGGTGTTTGTAAACATTATTGTTAAGGTATTCAAGATTATAGAGCTAATTCACAATTCATAGTAAATCTAATTTCCTAAACAAGGAACAATCTTGCAAATCACCTAAACAGTGACATAAATGTTCAATCGGGAATTTCATCAGACATCTTAGGCTCATACTATGAACATCTAATCTGATGACTACAATAATGAACTTGGTTTATTAATAATCTCATAGCTTAGCTAGAAGAGTCATGGAAAAGTATCCCAATAAGCACAGATTAAGAAGATGCACAACTTCACATACTGAAGATCCAATACATAATAGAAACAACTTACTAGCAAAAATAAAGCACAAGCATATAAAAAACCAATTTTCCACCTCTACTTATTTGATAATAATAGCCATTTCCCAAACAATTGAGTCGACGTTGTACTCTATAACCAATATCACAAATTCAATTTATATAATTGCTTGGTTTCACATACGCAAAGATTTTACAGAAGCACATGAAGAAGAACAAGAAAAAAATTGGAAATGTCTGACCTATTCCCATAAGAAGTAGGGCAGAGGTGAGCAGTCTATAGTTGAATTTTCCTTGCATAATTTGCATATATAAAACCCTTTTCCCTCACCCGCTCAGGTTCTCTAACAGGGGTGGTGACCTCTCTCCGGAGATGATGGGTTTGTTTGGTTTATTATTGAGAGAGTTGTTTTTGAAAAAAAATTTGAGGCGAGAGGTTAGAAATTTTTTTGATTTGTTTGGTTATATATTTTGGGTGAGTTGTTTTTTTGGGAGTTTGGGATGATTTGATATTTTAGGAGAATTTGAGTAGATGTGTATGAGAGAAAAAGTGATTGAGAAGGAGAGAGGAGAGAGAAAAAGTGATTGATTGATGTATAAGAGAGAGAAAGTGATTTTGAAAATTTTTTGAAAAAAACTCAAACCAAACAATTTTTTAGAAATTTTTTTTTAAAACTCATCTCTCAAATGCAAACCAAACATCCCCATCATGTATTTTGCTTTTAAAATAATTACTAATTAAAACACCAAGGTTTTATCATTTCAGTAGAGTGTGCGCTGCGCGGCGCGACGTTGTTCAGTGATTTGGGAATAAAATTATAAATTAAATTATGAATTATGGATCGACAAATAATCAAATCTTAGTTTGAGGGATTTTAATTTTTTAGTTGATTGAAAAATATTTTTATATAATTATCAATCATTTGCATAATATATTATACTAATTTATATAAAAAAATTTAATAGATAACACAAATTAATTTTATATAATATTTTTCATATATAAAACTATTAATTAACAAAAAATTCCACATCTTAAATTTCTCTCGCACTAATTTTTGACTTCGATATTTTTTTAGAAGTTTAAAAATATATATGTATTAAGTATAGCGGAGTAAAGTGGTTTTGAAGGCAGATTATACATTTCTAAGTTTAATCCGCAATTAGTGAATAGATCAATTCGGATTGGTGCGAATCAATGTGGTTTTAGCGGATTGAGTGATATTTTGCATATTTTGCACAACCGTAGACGGTATTTTGTACAACCCCGGTAGAAAAAAAATATATTATAAATTTTATAATTTTAATATAATTACATTGATCTCTCTAATTTATCCTATTTTTATTCAACATTTTGAATGCAATGACAAAATCGGTTTCACAAGATTTTTCTCAATTTACATGAGCTCTATATGTCACATCAAGAACTAGATACAAATTAACCTTTTGGATAAAATAAAAGAACAATTTATTTGTATTCAAAATGACGAGCTGCATGAGATGTTCAACCTAGAAAACTTTGGGGGTGTTTGGTGGGGCTTTTTTGAGCCAACTTCTGGCTTTTGACTTTTAAAAAGTTATTTTGGACTGTTTGGTTAAACTTATTTCAAACAGCTTCTGATTCTAACAACTTATTTTAAGTCAAAAAAGCTGATTCTGAGAAGCTGCTCACCCCTTGCTTCTGATTATCAGCTTCTGCTGTGGACATGTTAATTCACGGTTATACTCTTAAATTTTTTTATTTTTTATTTTTTTAAAAATAGAAAAAGACCCAAATGGACTATAAAATATTATTATTATTTTTTATGAGAAATGTAGACAAATAGTGAATAATAAAAAATAAAAATTAATTGAAAAAACTATTTCACAGCTTATTTAACAAACACTACTCAGCAACTTAAATCTATAATCCAACAGCTATACCAAACAGATTAACAGCTTCTGATTAAAGTCATAATCTATAATCTGTTAAGCTATAATCTATAATATGTTTTAACAGCTACACCAAACAGCACCTTTGTTTTGCTTGGAATGGTCAAGATTTGGATAAATATAAGTTGGAAGCAAATTCATTTTAATAAATACATGTATTATCAGGTGCATAGTGCAAATGTGATCTGTGTAGGTGATGCAAACCAAATTTTAGGAAATAATATTTTTATTTATTGTTTTCAAATTAATATTTGTTTAAGAATACTCTAATTTAGTTTTTTGATTTGAGATTATTTTGTTTACTATTTTATCAGTTTCTTGTTCTACAAATATTAGGTTCATTATAAATAAAGATGTAAACCTTAGGGTAATGAAAAAAATTTAGAATTAATGAAATTGTCAGTTTATATATTCTTTTGTTCCAACTTTGAGTATTCATTGAGAATCAATCATTGTTGAGCCTATATTATTGGCATTCATTTTACATCAACGAGTCTAGAGAATGATCTTGCTTGAATCAATGGATTCTAAGATTGTTATTATTTCATGTTTTGCATCGGTTGGTATCAAAGCTTGTGACATTCTTACATCATGCCTAGGACTTACAATGATGCTTGGGAGGTTCTTGTGGCAGAGATAACAAATGGTGATCTTAACCTGTTGAGTTTTCATGTTGAAGGCCGATGAGAGATTATGTATCGAAGAATTATGATAAATCCTCAATAGAATCATATACAAATCAGTCTCCAAAATTTTCATAAATCCCAGATTAAATTAGAATAATTAACAACTAAAATTCAAATCTCCTTAATTAAACAAGTGCTAATCATTATACATGGTGGGGTCGTCACAACACTGGTACTAAAAATTGGTTTCGAAGTAATTATGGTGATGGACATGGCCAACACATCCTTTGTAATTTGCGACAAGACTTTATACTTTGTTGCATTAACCTTGCAATATTCCAATATCTCAATTTTTTATTTTTTATTTTTTGCAAAATATTCAACCTCGCCCAAATATTTTTCCAATTCTAACTTACTTCCACAAGTGAATTGCACTTTCAAATAGGAACAAAATTGGGACTCAAAGAGATAATGTGGATCATCATCGTTTATCACCATCTCCATTGCATCACTCACACTAGGGACTTTCTCATTTGGTGAATAAAGTGTGGCATAATGGTTTGATAACCGAGTCAAACAGTCTTATCCTTTTTCCACCATCTCATCCACCTTCTTATTTTTATGAAACAAATTTGAGAAGCTGAACTCCAATTATGCTATGTATTTTTGTAGGATCAAGAATAACAACATATAATACATATTGATCTTATTCCCATCCCCCTAATACTTGTTAAGCTTTTGTTCCATGCTTTTTTCCATTCTATACAAAATATCATCATTCTCCAAAATTAATTGATTAATTGTGCTTTTAATAACAAACATTTTTCTATAAAAGGCATTAGAAGTAACAAGTAGGGACCCTAAAAATTTATTAATTGGAAGATAGAAAAGTTTTAAAAATCTTACAAACAACTTACATTTCTTCCAATCCTCCTCATTTGGAATTCTCCTTATCCCACCATAAATATCCTTGAAATAAGTTTCAAAATTGGAGTCCTCATTCCTCAAATGATTAAAAGCTTTCTCAAATTTTTTGGTGCTCTCAAACATTAAATATGTGGAGTTCTACCTTGTTGATACATCAAGGCGTTCAAGAGAATTTGAATCAAGTTTTAGTTTGGCCGCACATTTCTTAAAAGAATCATGCCGATTAGAAGAAGGCCTCACATACCTCACTACAAGTCTAATATTTGTAATAAAATCATCCATTTCTTTGAACCCTTACTCACAACAAGATTTGTAATATGTACCCAACAACGCATATGCAAAAATTCATGTTCCAAGATGGTCCCCTTCCAATATTTGGAATTACTTTTCAAGAATTAAATGGTAAGATTATTGGAACTAATTTTATCAACCATCAAGGTAAAGACACTATCCATGTTTCACTCAATCAAGCACATCTCAATTTTTTTACCCAAAGTTTTTCCCTTGTTATCTTCAACTTGTTGAACATTTATGATTCTTTTTTGTAGTTTCTAATTGTTATCAATGAAGTGAGCCATTAGACACATGTAAAACAAATTTTGAATAGAAGTTCACGTGTCCGTAGTGAAACAAATTGGACAACCCTTCATGACCTTCTTCAACCTATTCCTTTCATTTTTGAATATGTTAACCACCTCTTCTTATTGTGGTATGACGAAATGGGATTCGTGTGAATTTAGGTTGCATTACATTACGAAATTTCTTAAACCCATCTATCTCCACAAATCTAAAGGGCAACTCCAAATAATAACCATCTTGGCAAGAGCCATTTTACAAGCATCAAAATTGAAGTCATTTCCACGAAATCAACACTCTCTAATTGTAATTTAATTGTAATTTGGTCAACTCGAGCATATTTATTTTTTATTGTTTTGGAGAAGTAACCTTGTAGAATATTGTTGTTGAACCATTTTAGGCATGGGATCTATGGAAAAAAGGAAGGGGCTTGGAAATAATAGATCACTTATTTGTTGAAACATGTTCAACAAGTGAGGTTATGTGCTACATTCAAGTTAGTTTCTTGTGCATTCAAGAAAATGCAGCAAATAAACCAACTATTTCAGATGTCGTGTCTATGCTTAGCAATGAAATAATAGTTTTACCTCCTCCTAAGCAACTTGCTTTTTCTACAATTATAACTACGAAATATGCCTATACACTTGATATTTCAAAACCTTGCTTAATAAATGATGTCACAATTTCATAAGTAGATGGTTGATGACATTTGTGCATGTACGATGACACAAAATTGCCTATATTGTAAACCTTGACAAACAATGCTTTCATTATGTTTTAATGATCAATCACTAAGTGATGTTATTATATGGTTTGTCTGTTTATGCTGTATGTACAAATTGGTTTGTATTCATCAACATGAAAGAAAAGAGACATTCATATGGTTTTTATCGATCTTGAGAAAGCATATGATAGAGTACCTCGAGATATAATTTGGTGGGTGTTAAAGAAAAAAAAAGGGTGACAAAAGGCTACATTGATGTAATTAGGGACGTGTATAAAGATGTGGTGACCACTATTGGCTAAAGAGCAAGTGAATTTTGATTTATTGTGGGGTTATACCAACGATCAATTTTAAGTCCTTATCTTTTTGCTTTAGTTATGGATGAGTTGACAAGACATATTCAGGATGATATGCCATGGTGTATGCTTTTTGTAGATGATATCATGTAATTTGATGAGACTAGAGAAAGAGTCATCACTAAGATAGAGACTTGGAGAGAAGCACTTGAATCTAAAGAATTTAGGTTAAACAGAACTAAGACAGAGTTCATGGAGTGTAATTTTAGTAACTACAATGGAAGTAGAGGAAAAGTGAAGATTGTGAATCAAGAACTAAGAGTGATCATTTTCGTTATTTGGGATTGATTATCACAATGGTTGGGGAGATTGGAGTAAATGTCGTCCATTGAATTAAGGCAGGATGGCTTAAATGGAGGAGTGCGTCTGAGATACTATGTAATAAACGAGTATCCACTAGACTAAAATGAAAGTGCTATAGAACGACTATTAGACTAACGATGTTGTGTGGGACAAAATGTTATGCAACTACGAAACAACATGTAGATAAGATGAATGTTGCTGAGACGAGGATGCTAAGGTGGATTTATAGCAAGACTAGAAAATAAAGAGTTAGGAATGAGTATATTAGTGAATGGGTAGGAGTAGTATTGATAGAAGATAAGTTGAGAGAGAATAGATTAAGATTGTTTGGTCATATGCAATGGAGACCAACAAAAGCAATAGTGAAGAGATGCGATACAGTGATGGTAGATTGGAAGTGTTAGGGGAAGGGACAGACCTAGATTGACGTGGACTACTGTAGTAAATACAGATATGAATCTCCTTAATTTGACTGACCAAATGGCCATTGATAGAGTCAACTGGCGAAGAATGATTCATGTAGCCCATTTGATGAGACTTAAAGCTTGGTTTGGTTTGGTTTGATTTGTGGATAGATTAATCTATAGTTTCAAAGCATCGTACTAATAATTATAAATTAATTAAAGACATAAGATGTCCACAAACTTCATCATATTGTCATAAACTTTCTTTGTGTTGATTTGTTCATATAATTATGCAAAGATGTTTGCATCTTTGAATGATGGAATTTCTCACACCAACTAGTTGACAAGTTTATCTTCCTTAGAAGTTGCAATTGGAAAAAGTAGCCTCATTTTAAGTGATAAATATACATTTTCTTTATAAGCGAAAGGCATATGATATAAAGATCTTATGTAGTGTTTATATTTTATCCTAAATACCACATTTGACGTAGAAAATAGGGAGTCATTTTGGATGGCTTCATTAACATCATTTTTTCTCTCTTTGTCTTTTACTCCTTTTTTTCCAGAATGGGTGCCTATTTTATAAAGCAAAGTCACTGTTAGGTCCCTCGTTCTATCAATGTCACGAACAAACACATTTGAGTTGTTTTTGTTGGAATTGAGATTGAGTTGTTTTTATTGGAGCTAGGATTTCTCTTGGACCGCTCGAGCAATGCTTTGTGCGCTCAAGCATTGAAATGATCCATCTAGTAGTTCAAACTTGTTATAAGATACTACAAGGATTCATTCTCCGCTCAAGCGAAATTTTTACCGCTCGAGCAATCACATATTATTCCACTGCCTCTTAGATACACCACTTGAGCAGTCTTTCCTATGCTCGAGCGGTCTTCGCAACCTTGCTTTGCTTAAAGCTGCCTCAATTGCATATTTTAGGGTTACCACTTCTAGATTTGAGACTTGAGACCTAAAAACCTTTGAGTATTCTTCTAGAGAGCTTTGCTATTGTTTCCCTTAATGATTTTTTTGAGTTTTTTGCCTCATATAAATTGAATTGCACATATCAAGGGGCTTGTTATGATTCAACTTTTCAAGAGCGTTCATCGGTGGATTCCGAAGGATTTGAGTTTAAGGGCTTTGAAGGTGTTCGAAGTGGCTCATCATCGTGGATTTGATTTGGGTTTTATGGATTCAACACTGGGCTAATCAATTCCAAGATGAAGATGTTAGTGGAAGAGGCACAAGAAGTGGAAGTCAATTCTTGAGTGAGCGTTGGGTAATTGCTTGCACTGTTGTGTAATTTTATTATCTTCATAATATATTGCTTAGTGGCTTTTAGCCCATGGTTTTTTTTTTAATCACGATTAGAGGTGTTCCAATTGTGGTTTTTCCATGTTATTAAATCTTTTATGTTGATTTATCAAGTGTGAAACAATAAGCTAAATCACTTTCGTGTGTGCTAGATGATTTAGATTGTCTATTTTGTGTGTTTTTTGGGATTTGTAGTAATTGAATCTATTTCGAATCATGAATTACATAACTTAAGGTTTTTCAATTGGTATCAGAACAAGTACTCGTTCTTTGATTGTTCATTTTTGAATGCTATAAGAGTGTATTTTTTGTGATTTGTGACAATGGATTCAATTTACGAGAGTAACTCGATTCATAGACCTTTGCTGTTTGATGGAACAAACTACTCATATTGAAAAGCTCGTAGGGGGACATTTTAAAATCTATTGATGAGAAGTTTGGCATTCCGTCATCTATGGGTGGAGTGAGCCAAGTGTGACCATTGAGGATGTCATAATTCCTAAGTCAATTGATAAATAGGATTCAAATGATTATCAAAATGTGAGTTAGAACAGTAAAGCGCTTAATTCCTTCTTTTGCTCTGTCACCTTGGAAGAGTTCTAGCGTATTTGCACTTGTGAAATTGGAAAAGAGACTTGGGACATTCTTGAAATGACTCACGAGTGTCATCATACAAGCACATCTTTAGTGTCTTTCCTCTACTTTTGAAATTCTTTTTATGTATAAGGATGAAACGTTTGGTGATTTTTATGCAAAACTCAGTGACATTGTGAATTCTTCTTTCACTCTCTTTGAGAAAATCCCTGAATCTTGTGTTTTTGGAAAAATTATGAGATCATTACCCAATACGTTCCAATCAAAATTGACAGCTATAGAGGAGGCTTAGGATGTTGAGAACCTCAAGCTCGTCGGTTGGGAACTTGCAAACTTATTTGGCACATTTGATTTCTAAGAAAAAACAAAAAGAAGTTGTAGCTTTTTCTAGAGCTCATGAGGTTGAAAGAATTCGGAGGTTGAGAATGACCTAGAGTCCGAAATGATGGCTTCGTTTATAGAACAATTCAAAAAAAAAAATTTAAGAAAAAGAAGCCTAATTTCAATGACACTGGATCTAAGGACAAAGGTAATGATAGGCTCAAAATTGTTCCAAAACTCAAGAAGAAGATAATGAGAGGTCAGGGAGTCAAGTGCTATGCATGCCAAGGGTTTGGGCATATTACTCTCGAATGTCCTTCCAAGAAGAACAAAAAGAAAGTCTACACCATGACTTGGGATAATAAGAGCAGGTCAGAGCAAGAATTTGATAAAATCGAATCCGGTGAAGATGGAGATGGTACCTTGATGGCATTCTATTCTGACATTCCTCAACCAACTCCCAAGCTGGTTGAGTTTGCACATGGTGCTAGTCCTCATCATGCTCTTACCTTTGATAGGAGTAACTATTTGTTTTGGAAGTGTAGAATGGGGGTGTTCCTCAGAGCTTGGGATTCGGAAGGTTGGCACACAATTGAGGAAAATGTTGAAACACCATTTGTGATTGATCCTATTACCAATCAGAAAGTCATCAAGCCTATTGAGGAGTGGAGTGCTAGTGAAAATACAGACATGGATAGTAACATGCGAGTCTTGAATACTATTCGAGAAGCATATTCTGAAGGAGAGCAGCAGCACATCTCTCATTGCGAGAATACCAAAGATGCATGGGCTACTCTAATGCAATTTCATGAAAGGATAGAGTCAACTTCACAAGTATCTGGCTCTTTTCACTTTCATGCTCTTATTGCACAATTGGAGTCTCTTAAGGAAGAAAGGAAACAAAAGGAAGATTTGCCCTTGCTTGATATTGTCTCTGAAGACGAATCATCTGAGAGTAGTGATGAAGTAGATGGTGAAGAGCTTCAACAAGCCTATGAAAAGTTGTACAAGGAATCCCCTAGTTCGTCTATGTTCAATGAAAATTCACTATCAAACTCAAAGCATGTAAGAATGAGAATGTCAAACTAAAGAAGGAGATTACCGAGGCTAGGAATAATGCCATCAAGATCTCAAATGATCTGCAAGCTCTTTATGCAAAAATCTTGACTTTGAGACTGAGATGAATGAGCTACTAAAAATACATGCAACAAATGAAGAGAAGATTGAAAATCTCGAGATGTCTCAAGTTGTTTTGGATGAGTTAGTCATCAAGAAAGAGGAAGAACTCAAGAGTGCTAAGGCTAAAATTAAGCTTTGGAACAAAAGGTCAAAGACATTGAAAGACAGCATTGGATCTCAACTAACGGGCTTTGACAAGAGTGAAATCGGTTTTGGAGATGACAAGCCGCAAAAATGTAATGCTTCTACATCTCATGACGAAAGGATTCTAGGAAATGTCTAACTATAGGAATGCTATCCACATTAGGTTTTGTGAGAACCCGAATATACAAATAAAATAAACAATTAAATAATAATTATTTTACAATCTCAAATATTTTGCTTGTGAATCTTTAAGTGCAAAAAAAATATTTGGAGAGTCTTTTAATTAATTTTAAACCTACAATAAATTTATGGTGGAAATATTTAATTTAGGGGTAAGATTTACTATTAAAATAAATAATAGTAATAATGTTAAATAATAATAATAAGTGGATTGTTGGTTATGTATATATTTATAACAAAAAACCCTAACTCTCTTATTATTTCACAACACAACAGCAGCCACTTTAGGTTTTTTAGCAGTCGTGAGTGATTGTGTGTGTGTGTGTGTGAGAGAGAGAGAGAGGAGAGAGAGAGAGAGAGAGTGAGAGAGAGAAATTTCCAGCATCTTGTGGTTCTACAACTTTTAGGTATTGTTCTTCTATAATATATTATATCTTTGATTATTGTGTATAGATGTTTCGGTTTATTGATTGGAAGAAAAAAAAAAGGGTAATGGGTTCACTGATTAGGTGTTTGGAGGATTGATCAGGTTAATAGTTGGTGTGGAATAGTGTAATGGGTATTGTGGATGTATGAAAAAGAAGTATATGGCATGGGTTATATTCAATGAGTGTTTTTGCTTGTAATGGTGGACCTTGTAAGTAAAGCATGGGATAGACAAGAGTACTTGGCCACCACTGTGTGTGAATATCATTTTTTTTTTTTTTTTATGTAGTTAAGGAATTAAACAGGTACATAAAGTTGAGGGTGCAATTCATAAGTATGAAATTTTGCACATAACAATAAACTTTAAAAATCAAGAAATCGTATCAAACGAATGAATTTTGAACTGAAATTTTTACAATAGATTAATTACATATTGAAAAATCTAGAAATCCCCTAGATATTGATTTGTGATTATGAATCAATTTTAAGCATTAAATAACAATCCCAATCAAACAATCAAGACAAATCGACACAACGATTTTAGCATGGAAAAACCACAATTGAAGTGCCTCCAATTATGATAAAAAATCACGGGCTAAAGCCACAAAACAATCTACTAAGAAGATAAAAGGAATTACACAAGTGTACTCTCAATTATCTAGCGAATCCACGCCCGAATTGAACCGATCCCTATATGCCTCTTCCACCATGGTCTTCACCTCTGAATTGTCTTGCCCAAAGTTAAATCCACAATGCCGATGTCGAATCACGATGATAAGCCACTCCAGAATTCACTAAAGCTTCAGGCTTGAATTCCCCAAAATCCACTGAAGAATAACTCTCTCTTTTGTATAGAATAAACAAACAATCCTTTGATGTATAATCCTTAAACCATGAGTTGAATACTCAATCGAACATCAAAGAAAACTAGCAAAATAGCCCTAGATATAAACCTTAATATCCAAGAAGAAAATCTGGAAGTGTAACCCTAGATTTGGAGCAACTTGAGGTTTTATAGAAGTTGAGATTGTGCGATCTGCTCGAGCGTGGGAATGGACGCTCGAGCGGGGACTCTATATCGCGTGTTCCAAACTAGGGTTCATGCTCGAGCGTAAAAACACACCACTCGGTATATTTTGCAGGTGATCATATTTTTGGAACCAAACATTCTCTGCTCGAGCATACAAACGGCTGTTCGAGCGGACAAGCAACTTCGAATATTTTTGCATTTTGCTTCGGGGCACTGCCCCTCAACCCCGCCGTGGCACTGCTCCGGACTCGCCAAGGAGCGCTACCCCCTAGACCCTCGCGAGTCGACCGGGCAGCTTGATCCTCGTCATAGTCAGTAAAGTGGCAAACACAAAAGAATTAACACCACAAACTTCTCTGCAAGGCACAATTTGGGTTAGATTCGCATCTAAATACTCATTGCCTCACTGAAACAAAAGAGCGAAGAAAATTACAACTGAAAGGAGTTTTGTCAAACGAGATTGCCAAGAATAAAAACCTAACACATATTGAATTGCATATCTGAAATTTCTCATAATTTTTGGGAGTCAAAAATCTATATTAAATGCTGCATTCAAATCTGTCCAGGAAACTGGTTTAAAACAGTAACTTCGGAAGTATAGTTCTCTTTGGGTATAAATCCAAAAATTGTCAAATCAGCATCATTAGAACCAGTTACGAGTCTAGTTTCTTACATTTTTGGTCTTGCATTAATTGCTCATGTATACTAAGAGAACCATTAATTTATTTAAAGTGCTGCAGAAAACAATCTGTTTAGATATAATTAATTGTAGATAATTATTTTGATAAGCAAATCAAGTAAAACCAATTGGGTTTAAAACTTAGGATATTTTCATTCATATCTGAAGCGTTTTGGAATTTTTCGAACAGGGTGGAGTGGGTTTTTAATTTTCAAAGTTAGCGAATAGATTGGAAAAACTTGTTTAAAACTCTGTTTTATCTCAAAATTACTTTTAGTTAAGTTTCGATTGGAACCCATGTCTTGGGTAAATTTAGACCTTGAAGAACATAAACTTAAGTATTATTTAAGAGTAACAGTGAGTGGGGTTGAGTTGTGTTAGTGCGTTTTAGTGTGGGGTACTTAGTTTATTATTCTCTTTAGTATTTTTAAATTAGTAGTGACGTGTAGTCTTCATACTTGGTTCAGGGCACTAGTTGGACTTTCATACTCTATTCGAGGATTATATTATTTCGTTTTCAGGTGAATAGTTGCATGCTACATATTTTTATAAATATTCCCCCTACCCTAAACTGTTGGAAAATTAAATTGTTGTTTTAGGACTAAACTGTTTTGATAAATTATTATATTATCAATTGAATTAAATTATTTCTGAAATATGTGTAAACATGGCATACTGTAAACTATTTGTTATGGTCTCATGTTTATAATGGTGAACTACTATGTTTTGCGAAACTGAATTGTATTGATTATCGGGACCGTATGTATATTTTAGTCTAGGGAAATTATTCCACTGTGTGTGGTAACTCTGGCTACTAGGGAACAGATCCAGGTTAGGCCTTGATGACTCTAGTGCTCAATGATTGTAAGGAAAAGACCTAGGCTAGGCTAGTTGACCTTCAATTAGATCGTCTTAGAGAAAAGGCCTGGGTCGCCACCCCGAGGATGACTTTTGGTTCGATATTGGATCCAACAGGCTTATTGCCTTGAGAACTGTGTGGCATGTTACTTGTTATGTGAGGCCCTAACTTTTTGTAATGTCCCCAAATGCTTATAGTTGAAGAATTTCAATAAGAAACCTTGTTTCTCCATTTCATGCAAATTAAACCCTAGAAATCAAGAACGACTATGCGAGATAATCAACAAACCCTAATCGACTCTGAGAACTTAAGAAACATTTTAAAATCCTGAATTAACAATTTAGAAACCCTAGAATGAAAAATTATAAGAGAAAAACCCTAATTTTCAGTAATCACAGTTTTAGCCCGGTATCTCGCCTTTTGTTGCGAATCGGCACCACGTGGCCCGAATTATTTTTCCTATCATTATTTTATTAATTATATGACTTAAACATATGTTTTATTTCAAAATTTCAGATTGTACCCTTTTCTTTCTTAATTATTTCATTTTGGCCCTAAAACCTTAATATTTTATTCAATAAAAGTACAACCAATATTTTATTAATTTATACAAAATACCCTCTATATTTTATTAACAAAAAAAAAAATCAAATTTTCACATGGGTAAATAGGGTAGCCGGTTGTGGGTGGCGAAAAGGACCTAGAATTGTATTTTTATACATAGCAAATCTTGTATAAATATGCAACAAATCTTTGACCAACATGGAGGAATGAGGGGCATTTATTGCTATATCTTTTTTTGTCTCCCAATTAACTAGTAAATAGGATTACTTGCTCTTAATCAAGATTAATTAACACAAATCTTAATTGGATCCAATTACAAACCAACCAAACTTGAATAGTTTCTATTGAAAACCAACCAAACCAAACCAACCCTTCTCTCTCCTCCTTGGCCTATAATTACAAGCCTTGCTAGCTATTTTATTTCACTCCATACACACACAACACATAACTGAGAGAGGAAGAAAGGGAAAGCAAGTGAGCTTGAGAGAAAAATAGAAGAAAAGAGAGCAACAAGTAGAAAAAAGATCTAGCAAACCAAGGTAAATCTCGTACACCTCTTCTCTCAATGAATCATCATGTTTTTCCCCTTCATAATACATGCTAAAAATATATTTCACATGATACTAGAGTTACTACATTGTTAGATGATGTATGGTTTGAAAATGAAATGTTCCTCTTCTTCCTTGCAATTTCCAAAAAGCTTTTCTCAAGGTTTTTTATTTTATTTCCATAGAAAACCTTCACCAACTCAAAATATGTTTTAAAGTGGTATTAATTGACATACATAGAGTGTGTGAAAATTTTGTCTAAGACCATGGATGTGTTTCTATGACTCCTTTTATTTTTCTAAATACTTGGTGCAAGAACCTGCTTAAAACAAGGAAGTTTAAGAAATTCCAGAAAATTATAGAAAAATGATTTCGCATTCATTTTTATATCAAAATCTTCCTCTGAAGTTTAGCTTTCAAATAAAATTTATTTCAATGAAAATGAATGAGCATTTTAAGAGAAACACCAAATTTTGTAACAGTTGTCAAATCAGGGCACATCTATGTATTTCTTAAATATGTAAAAATCAAAAAGAGCCACCCTACTTCCGTAAAATGATTCTAAAACTAGACTTGATTCTCTAAAAATTCTCAGTAAGCCACATTTCTGAAACCCTTAGAAAATATTTTTTCTATATTTATTTTTGAATCGGTACAGTGCTGAAAATCTGACAGTGTGGTTCTTGTTGTTGTTAGTGTTTTTGTGCTATCATGACATATTTGTTGTAATATATGTTATACTTGCATGCTTGAGTTTCACCTTGAATGGCCTTATTTTTCTCTTACTTGTGCTAACCACTAATGTGTAATGAACTTAATGTGAAAATGGGGGAAACTAAATGGGTTGGTAAAGAGGGTTGGCGACACACTAGTTATACATCATAAATGATGAGAATGTTAAGTTGATATTAGTAGTAGATTAAAATGAGCAAGTCTTGTGCAACTGGTTGTTTTGGAACCCTTGAATGGAGCGGTGTAGACACCCCATTTTGACCAGCCCTAAAACTTGGGTGCTTTCTGTTGATTATCCAATGATGATAATTAGAATGTGTTTCTCACAGAATCCTCAACAAGAAAAATGGAATTTGAGCTTTAATCCCAACCTTTACACATTTTTTTGGCCAAACTATTTTAGACCTTAAAACCCTCTTTTCAAAATAATTTGTTTTTTGTTGTTTCTACGATGTTCTGATACTCCCATTTCGATTAAAATATTACACTTTTCAGTAAACTGAGTAAGACAGAGTGGAAATAAATGGAAGGGATGCGAACTCTTTAAAAAAATATATTTTTTATAGGCTTGGATTTGAAGGAAATAGGAGGGGATGAAAGGAAACTAGTTTAGGAAGAGAATGAGCATCAAATCATTAAGAAGGAAATGAACAGCCTTTAATAAATTAGGCATATCTCTTTGTACACTTGGAATTTAAATATGAGGCCATAACCATTGGAAAGTAGACTTTTGGGGCTTCAATTTAGACCCAAGAACCACCTAAAACCGAGTCCATATAAGGGAGATATGCCCATTTGAAGTTAGGTTTAAGAGTAGATTTTGTTGACCTGGGCCCGAGAGAAATGAACAGCCTTCACTAAATTAGGCATATCTCTTTGTACACTTGGAATTTAATTGTGAGGCTACCACCATTGGAAAGTAGACTTCTGGGGCTTCAATTTAGACCCAAGAACCACCTAAAACCAAGTCCATATAAGGGCGATATGTCTATTTGAAGTTGGGTTTAAGAGCAGATTTTGTTGACCTGGGCCCGAGAGAAATGAACAGCCTTCACTAAATTAGACATATCTCTTTGTACACTTGGAATTTAATTGTGAGACCACCACCATTGGAAAGTAGACTTCTGGGGCTTCAATTTAGACCCAAGAACCACCTAAAACCAAGCCCATATGAGGGAGATATTCCCGTTTGAAGTTGGGCTTAATAGCAGATTTTGTTGACTCGGCCCAAAACAGCAGCAACCCCATTTTTCTTGGTTTTAGTTCGGTTGGGACACCCCATTGAGCCATTTTTTGATCCATTCAAGTGCACCCACTCATCCTCCAACATCCCCACTCATCATCTACACATCCCACCATCCTCACTCATCATCTACACATCCCACTATCTCCACTCATCATCCACTTTCATAATTACACTCCACCAACTACTTTCATCCCATCATCCCCACTCACCATCCACTTTCATAATTACATCCCACCATCCCCACTCACCATCTACTTTCATAATCACATCCCACTATCTCAAGTCATAATCCATTTTCCTAAAGCAACCACACCATCACCATTCATCATTCACCTCCATTATACATTGTCCCCCATTAACTCCACTTTGTCTTGCACCATTGCCTACTTGCATTGGCTATATAATGAGAGCTCTAGTCTTGAATTAAGGGCAGGATTTTTGAAGAAGAGAAGGGTAAGGAGAGAATGCTAAAATTGTGTTAGAATTTGAGAGAAAAGAAATCTTAAAAACAAGAGAGTTGTTTTGCCAAACTAGCAAAGTTACATAGCCTCTTACATCTCATCTCCCCTTGTCAAAAATCACTCAAAGCCTTAACCAAAGAGAGTATTCTTGCCAAGAAAAGAGTGATCATACATTTGTTCAAAACCGTCATTTTAAGCTCAAAGTTCAAGCTTTTGAATTGAGGATTAAGATCATAATTCACAACCTTGAGAGTGATCAAGAGGAAGTTTGAAAATCAAGAATTTCACTATTTCTTTGCAAGGTGAATTTTCAATTCTTTCATTTTTCTTGAATGTTTTATCTTATATTTATTTTCTTATGTTAGTTTCATATTATGTTCTATCTTATATTTATTTTCTTATTTTAGTTTCATATTACTTTTGTTATAATCTTACATATTCTATCCTATATTTATTTTCTTGTTTTAGTTTTGTAGTAGTTGTGTTCTTTGTTTTTTATTATTATTATTTCACATTAGTTTTGTTGTAATCTTGCATGTTCTATTTTCTACTTGTTTTCTTGTTTTAGGTCCATGTTAGTATTGTTGTAATCTTACATGGTCTATCTTATATTTGTTTTCTTGTTTTAGGTTCATGTTAGTTTTGTTGTAATCTTGCATGTTCTATCTTAATATTTGTTTTCTTGTTTAGTTTCATAGTAGTTGTGTAGTAATCTTGCATTTCCTAGCTTAAAGTTATCCTCTTATATTAGTTTCATATTAGTTTTGTTATAATCTTACATGTTATAATCTTACATGTTCTATCTTATATTTGTTTTCTTAATTTAGATTCATAAGGTTCATGTTAGTTTTGTTATAATTTTGCACTTTCTATTTTTGTTTCCTTGTTTTAATCTAACCGGTAGTAGTTAGTCAAGCCAGCTACATATTTCTTATTTGTTCCTTTTCTTGGTTTTGCAACAAGACAGGTTTTGCTAGGCCCAGTTGGCCGGCCGGCCTATTTGGTCGGCCGGTTAGCTTCTTTTGGACAAGACGGTATTGTTCTCCGATGTTAACCAACTTCTGGTGGTTTCCAAGGCACATGAAGCTTTTTCTTTTATTGATTTATTTTATTTTGAGTGTTTTGTGAGGTTTTTATTTTATTTTATTGCAATATCCCCTCCTCTCTCTCTCTCATTTGGTCTGTAATAGTTTATTCAAGTGTTGTAATAATTCCCTGCCCCGCTTCTTTCTATCCCGTTCTTTACTTGCTTTCCTTATTTGTACATAAATATCATATTTATTTTTCATCATATTCATGCTTTGCATCCATGATTCATGCATCTTGATTCGGCTAAGTTTGCATGTGTGGATTTAATCAATTCTTCTGTGATTCTATGCGCTACCTCATGTTATTGAGATGATTCACATGCCATATTTTAGAAGCTGAATCTTTAGTGCATCTCATGAGTGAATTGCATTAGGATTCTGTATATAAGATCATGCATATTTTACTAACTTTGTTTTGTAGTTGTTCGAGGGACGTCGGTCAATCTGTGAGTTTTATGCTTTAGCATCCCATTTGTGTGTGTTTTTCTTACTATGTGTTAGTATTCTACCATGAGGCTATTTGTTTACTTGATATAACTGTATGAATGCCTGTGGATGAAGGCTTGTTGTTTGAATTGGAATAATTCAATAAATGTACGTTTTAAGCCCACTTTGCAGTGGCAAATTCACAAACTTTAAGCCCACTTTGTCAAGTGGCAAATTCAAACCCTTTTCGGAAAACAAACATGAAGTTGAATTGTTCCAATTTGAGCAAACTAGTCTATACTTGTATGCTTCACATAGTAAATTTTAGGATTTATTCAATAATCAGAACATGAACATATAAAGAAAATAAAAAGTCATATCATGGTTTAGTAGAGACCGATCTTTTGATCGGGTGAGCGGGGGTGCTCATTATTGACCTTCCCCTCTCATACCTAAGGTTCCGAGCCAAGCATCCTTGGTTACGACGAACAATGGCCTTGGCACGAGTCATGGGTTTCCTAATTTCCCAAAATATTAGGTGGCGACTCTGAGATCTGATGACGCAGTCCATTTTTGACAAAATTGCAATAAAATGGATTTTCAATAAAAGTTGCCATATCTGGACTCTCATCTATGCTTCACATTGCACTCGTGAGACTAGATCAAAGAGATCTCGGGAGTCCGAACTGTTTAACGCGCGCGGGTATCCCCCGGGCATGTTACAAGCGGCTGTATTCAGAGCCTAGGTAGTCGGTATAAGGAGGGATTTGGGCTAGGCCCATCATTACCATCTCTTTTGAGGCCCTCAGTTGACGCTACGCGATATATAACCATTGGTAGGCATCCGAGGTAAGGTCTGCAACAAAGCAGCAAAAGATGGGGCATACCGAATAATCCGCGTCCAATTCTTGGAGTTGGAAGGACGAAATCTCTTTGGGGGATTTCTAGACTACTTTAACCATATAATCTATGCTATGAACTTAAATGCCATGATCCTTTCCTCTGTCTTTTTGTAAATGTTGTTGTGTATTAGACTAGGAAAAGGAGATAGGGTGTGTGTGCATTTACTGGGCATTCAAAGCTTATGGCGTATCATGCCAGGTGCCGAAGAGGAGCTTACAGCAGAAGACAACGAGTCGGAAACCTTCGAAGACATTTGGCTATCTTAGAAAAGTTAGAAATTTCCTTTTGATGTTTTGTAAAGTTCATATAAAAAATTTAAATTTTCTTTTGGGATGTAATGTTAATGGAATGAGCTTTGGTAATTAAGGATATTCATAATTATTCTATTATTATGTACTTATATTCTAACACCAATATAACCCCTGACATCACTTATGAGACCTTGTGTCAATGCCTCTTAGGATTTGTCAAAAGGGTAGTGCGTTACCCAAGAAAGCTGGACTTAGAAGAGAGGCTAATTTGACTCCTCCGGTGATCTGGGATCTTACTTGTTTATTGGCCATACGACTCATTTGTGACTTTCGCTTGACTACAACCATTAGTGTAGATTTGGGGCATCACATGTTATTATTGGTACCTAGAAAATTATTGGTGTTCATGTTGTAATCTGTTTTAAGTGAAAAATGTCATTTATCGTATTCTTGAGAGACATGAGTATTTTAACTATTGAACTGTGGAACGTTCTTTTTGAAACAGATTGTCTTTACCAAACTGTATACCAATCTAGTTTCTGTGATATATAACTTATCTCGGAATTGAACCCTGTTTTCAAAACTATATTTACTATCTATGTTGCTACTCATTGAGCTATCAGTTGACTTAGTTGTTTATCATTTCTAGGTGTTAGAAGAACTTAGAGTGGACTCATGGCGTAGCGGGGACTCAATTGCATGGACCTCTAGGACATTCATTTATTTTGTTTTAGATTGTTATGTCAAGTTTGTGCATATTTCTTTTTATTTTTATTGAGATTCATTTAGGATTATTTTGATATGTGGGTTGTTTATATCCCATAAGTTTCGATGGTATTGATAACGGTTGGTTTTGCCGTTTATACTTGTGGCATGTCACTGGATTGAGTTTTGATTTATTTATTTCTGGGCTATCGTCACATTTATTCTTTGTGATTTTGGGTTCATGTTTAGGCTTACGTGTGCCATGCGCTAAGTCCCTATGGGCCACGACTGGTCACGGCTAGTTATGCCCAAGTTTGGGGTGTGACAGATTTAGCAACAGTTGGCACAGTCAACATAGAGCATAAAAATCCCCTATAACCCTTATTAAGCAACTTATTTGCTTTCATGGAAGAAATTAAGTATGGAGGAGGTATAACACCAACTCCATTAAATGTAAATCCAGGTAATTCTGGTAGTCGGAACACAACTTATATAGTCAAACAGTCGATAGTAGCACAATATTTCACTAGCTAATCCATCCCCAAGATTACGTCAAAATGGGCAATATTTAAAGGTAACAAATTAACATATAAAGTCATGTCCCCAACAGTAATCTCACATGCAGGATACATATTCGCACAAGTCATAGACCCCCCTAGTTGGAGAAGACACAGCTAATAGATAATTCATTGGTTCCAAGGGTCTAGTTAATTTTGGAGCAAAAGCGTAAGACACAGAGGAGTGCGTAGACCCCGAGTCAATCAAAACATAAGCATTCTGGGTGCAGATAAGGAGTATACCTAGCACAATCGTCTCTATATTCTGCACATCTCCAATACTAGCACAAAAACCTATCCTTGCCTCAAAGTTTCCTTCCCCGTAGTCGTTTTCGGATTAGACCTTGGTGTTGAAGCTGATGTGGTTGAACTTGCCATGGGTCGACTCGTGCTTTGAGATACCAATGGGCAATCTTTAATCATATGGCCTGTTTTCCTGCACTAGAAACATGCGTCAAAAATTGTGGCAAACTCCTTTATGTCTTTTTCCACATTCCAAGCAGGGGGGTGTATTGTTCCCTTGGCTAGAGCTATTTGGTGATCCCATATTCTTTCTCTTGTTCTGTGAACTATTCGAATTGTTCCAGCCCTTTTTAAAGTGAAGTCCCTGACTTTTGCCCTTCCACTCTTGCACCGGTGTCTTTGCCTATTTTAATGATGCAATATTGATTCAGCCATAATTGCTTTATCCAAAACATCAACATACTTCGTTAGTTTAAGAACATTCACCTGATCCAACACTTCAATATCTAGTCTACTCTCAAATTTTCTAGCTTTCTTATAATTAGTGTCAACCATGTGTGGTGCATATCGCACAAGCTTTGTGAATTTGGCTTCATACTGAGCCACCGACATGGTACCCCGTTTCAACTGCTCAAATTCTATCATTTTGCGATCACGGACGCATTAAGGAAAGTATTTTTCATAAAATGCCTCTTTGAATTGATCCCACGTCATGGAACCGTTATGATCACAGATGAGCATCCACCAGCGTCTTGTCTCTTCTTATAGGATGAAGGTTGCCAACAAAACTTTTTGTACTTCCGAACACGGAAAAACTTCAAACAACTTCTCGATCTCTAAGATCCACACCTCAGCTTTTAGTGGATCAAAGCCTCCTGGGAATGTAGGTGGTTTCATTTTGTTAAATTTCTGTGTCAATGTGATAATATCACCGTTGTTGGGTGGCTTAACAAGGATTGGTGGTGGAGGAGGGGGTGGAAATGGTTGTCTTTGTTGTTGTCTCAAAGATTCTATCAACAATTCAATCATTCTTTCTAGTCAATCCATTCTTGCATCCAAAGATTCAAATTCATCTGTGTCTTGTGTTCTCCATTGGTCTATAATGTAACGAGGTAATAATAAACATAGGAAACATAATTTTCACATTTTCATTTTCAGCACATAAGCGCATAAGAAAGCACATAAGAAGGCCACACACACTCGCACATGCAAGTAAAATGCCCTAATTCCTTTTCTAGGACATTCTACAGCTCATTGGGACGTGTGTGTACAGTATAACTCATGATCTGATACCACTCTATCACGACCCAAACTCGCTCTTATAAGTTTAGTGTCGTAACCAGCCAGTAATCCATGATTACCAAAGGCCTGCTTAACGGTAATACAGTAACGGGGCTGGCGGAAGCCAATAACTAAGAAAGTATAACATCCAATGAGCAATGAAAACTTAAATGAAATAAAATAAACTTTCATATAGGCATATATGTACAAAAATTCACACCTAGCTGTGTGCTAAAAACATAAACAAGAGAGGGATTATAATCCCATCATTTTTAGGTACACAAATCTCATAAACTATTCACAACTTATGATTGAATCTCAAAAGAGTGGTTGCCAAACCACCAGAAAGCCTCGACACTTGATAGATGGGAACTTCGCAGCGAGGCACAAAAGTTGGCTTGATAAAACTGAGGCTAGGTCGCCGCTACTACATCCCCTCCTACACCTAATCACCTACATACATATACAAAAGAATGAGCTAGGCCAAGTGAATAACAACAGTGTAAAGAGGTTATGAATGATGCCCTGACTGTAATTCAAATCAGATAATTTGAGTAGTAAACAGAAAATCATAATCATATGCTTAGCAAAACCATATTTCATACAGAAAGCAGAAAAATTATACGTGGTGCATCAATTAGCAAAACAGAACAGACGGTCATGAAGACCAAACAGACAGTCATGAAGACCGAACAATCATATATGACGGCCATCAATACAGTAAACAGAAGTTCCAAGAATTGAAACTGACAATAACAGATGCTAAGGATGCCACAAGTATAGTTCATAAAACAGGACAATCATTCAATCAGTTGGAAAATAACATTTCAGAAATAGAGCATTTTATAAGTCATAAAATACTTATAGTTCAAACGTATCTTTACAAGGTTGTTACTCACAGTCGGCTCCGCGAAATACGTGGATAGGACACAGCATTTGACCTACAAAGACACATGCAAGCACAACAGTTCACAACACAGTCTTTCTGTTCAATTAGTTATAACTTATCCATTACGTATTCTTTAACCCGTTCCTAATCCTTCTTTCGTTTTCTCTTGTGTTTATACAATGCAAATGCACATAAAAATAGTTGAAAACCATGCAATTGGAGGCTGGGAAGTCAGAGAAAACAGAAGAAAAATCAAACTGAGCTGGCCCTACTGACCGCACGTGCGATGGCCCTAACCGCACGTGCGGTGGCCTTGGCCGCACATGTGGTGGTCTAGTCACTCGTGCGGTGGCCTTGGCCGCATGAGCGGTGATTTCATAATACAATTTTGGCCAAAACAGGATTGGCCGCTCGTGCGGTGGCCCAGACCGCACGAGCGGTCTGGGTTGAAACTCAGTCCGAAAATCTGCTATGTTTTTGAACTCCAACCTTTCCAAAAACCAACTCTACTTTAGCACCATTCAAGGTCCAAAACTTATTAAAACATGCTGAATAACCAAGTTCTATCGTCAAATTAAACCATATCTTCAAAACAAACTCATTTGCATTGAAAAAGAAAAGATCAAGACTTTGAATTTAAGGGCAAAATCAAGAACCATGGAAATGTAACTTTTCCAATTCAAAATCCATGAAAAATCATGCAAAGACAAGTGATTGAACAAAAATGATGGTATGCAAGACACAATCTTCAACTATTTCTTTTAATTTCTCCCATTAGGGTTTTTAACATAAACATACAACACCAATCCCTAATTCAACTCAACTTCTACAATCCCATGGATAAATTTACTTAACCTCATGGGTTTTGACAAGAATTATTACATTGATTGTGGAATTGATGAAGATTTACTCTAAGCCCCTTGATTCTCTTCCTCTCTTCTCTTCTTTCTTGAGCTCTATCTCTCTTTTCTAGAGCTCTCTCATAAGTCTCTACAAAACATAACCCCTTATATCTTCCTCTTATTTGTTGACTCAGCCAAAGTTTTCCTTAATCAAATGTTAAGCTTAACTTAATTTAAATCAAATTCATTTAATCAAGTCAATCCTCATTATAACCTAATTTAACTTAACCCAAACTTAATCTTATTAAGATGAATTAAGCTCTAGCCACCTAGTCCAACATTTAATTTTTAAGCTTATACTTTAACAAAGCAGACAGGTCTTTTTCACACACTAACATATCTGTTAATCAAAACATGCCTCAAACAATTCATGGCACATAATTTTCACACATATAAGCATATAAATCACATAAAGGCACATAATTAAGGTAACCTTTAGATTTAATAGGTAATCAAGGAGGCGGGTGTTATAATACCATTAGGCTGTTTTATTGATACTGTTTACAATATTTGTTCATACACATATAAAGAGACAAAAGCGTAGTACGTCCACGCGTCCAAGGAAGAACGAGCAGAGTAGTGCGCGCAAAAACTATATAAACCATGCGACACCTCCATGTAAGAGATCTAAAATTCTTACTATCAGAGCTACCTGTCTTTTGTCTCCTCTCTCTTTCTTCGTCTCCAAGTGAGCTAACTTTATCGTCGAAGGGGTTTTTCGGTTGTACACCCACCGAGTAGCTCACCGTCATTTTGTTCTCAGGTTGAACGACTCTATTCGAAGCAACATAGAGCTTGGACCTAAGGATTACGGAGAGCGATGAATATTTCCTCCTTGTGCATAAATATACACTAAAAATTAAGGTGTGTAGCATAGAATTTTCAATTATTCAAAGATAGTAGAGTCGCAAATTTTTGGTATTCAGAGTCCACCGTGGCTGCAGGACTTTTCCAAGGAAAAAATAGTAATAATAAAAGACTTGAGTTAGGGATTGATTTTGTCAAGGCTCACAAGCCTTTTTCAGGAGATATTTGGACTGTTTTTAAGTTCTATGATAAGTCATTTGGAGACGAGATATTTTAAAGGTATTGCATGTGCTGTTATTGGTGGTGGACAGATTTGGACCGATTTTTTTAAAAGTCGAAGAATTAAAGTCAAATTTTAATAAAAATGTAAGAATATAAGCTGAGAAAAATATCATATACATCTTACATGATAAGTTCATATTAATTCCAAATAGACAAAAAGATTAAAAATATAAGAATTGAAGTGAGATTTTAATAAAAGTGTAAGAATGATAATGAGGTGAGAAAAATATCACGTACATGTTAGAGCATTTCTAATGGTAGTAGGCATTTTACCCATTTAAATATTACTATAAAGTATATATTTTATTTTGCCTATCAACTGTTTTATGTTTTTACTCTAATCATGCTCTTTATTTTAGCTATTTATCCAAATACTAGTATTAATTTTATAGAATGTCACGTCAACAACAAAAATGGAGGGAAATGATTCTAATGATTGAATACATTTTGCCTAGCGTTGAAGGCTAGCTACATGTACATGGTAAGTTCAGCAGCCTTATTAACTCCAAATAAACGAAAAATTAACATTACAACTTGATTTAAAGTATAAAGAAATAATTCTAATATACACACCCTTTACCATATGCACCCTCCTAAGTTATGCCATTTTTTTTTTAGTTATGATCTTAGGGTAAATTACACTTTCCCCTTCATGTTTGGCCGCTTTCTCACTTTGGCCCTTAAAGTTTGTTTTTTTCCCATTTTGACCCTTTATGTTTCGAATTTTTCTCAGTTTACTCCTAACGTTAACTTCTGTTAAAAATTAGACAGAAAATGATACATTGACAATTACGTGGCATAAAAATATTTATATATAATTCACACCTTTGATAAAAACTCAAACTCTAATAAAATTTTTTTTTTTTTATACGATAGTTATCATGATATTTTTTGTTTAATTTTTGAACATAAAATAGTTTTAGGAGTAAATTGAGAAAAATTTGAAATATGAAAGGCCAAAGATGGAAAAAAAAAAAACAAACAAACAAACAAACCTTACGGGCCAAAGTGAGAAAGTGACTAAAATATAAAGGGGCAAACTGTAATTTAAGTATAATCTTATTTTAGTTATGACTCATGAGATCTTTGGTTATGCCTTATGTGTTGTTTGGTTTTTTTTTTTTTTTTTTAAGTTATGATTCAAAAAATATGAAATTATGTCATTTTCTTCTTTAGTTAGAAAGTGTATACGATACACACATTTTGAGAGTTATATACCATAGTCTTTTGCAAAGAATTAATTATCACAATTAATAATACACGGATCACAATAAATTTTTGTGAAAATACGAAGGTGCAAAGTGTAAACAAACCTAATCTAGGAGTCATTATTCTTTAGTGGAGCCCTTAAATTCAATGGAACGTTCCGGTTACCACATAATTCCAACGATGGCTTTCACGAGGAGTGATTTTTTTTTTTTTTTTAATTTAAGATCCAAATATAATTTTAATAAATTTTTATTTTTATTTTTTATATCCTCTGCATTAATCACATATAGTCCAAATAATTTGCCCTCCTGTCATATAAATGGCCTTGAAGCATCCAACTAATTTGGTGACCAAGAAGAATCCAACTAATTCGATGAAGAAGGACCAGTGGATGGATAACCATGGGGGTTACAATAGATATTGTGGTTGTTCTTGTTCCTATATCAGTACTCTGCTATCTACGGAGAAAACGCCGTTTTAGATGTTTTTTTTCAAACTTTTTGCTTTTGTTTTTGAAATCTGTTTCTGTTTTTCATTTTATATTTTATAGTAATTTTTTGATTTATTTTCATTTTAAACAGTTCATCTATTTTTGTTAAATAAAACTGACAGAAAAATAATATTTTAGTCATTGTATTCAATGTAAGTGCACATACAATGTTTAAAATTCCTTTTTCCGGTTGAGTGTAATGACTAAAATATAATTTTTTTTCATCAATTCTATTTAACAAAAATAAGTAAATAGTTTAGACTAAAAACAAATAAAAAAATTAGAGTTTAAATTTTAAAAATTAAAATCTCAAGATTTATTTTGTTATAAGAGTCAAACCTATTTTATTTTTATTATAATTTTCCCTTATTGTTTAGTTTTAAAAAAAGAAAATATAAACTAATTTGATGAAAATAAAAATAGGTAAGATACTTCTAAAATTTTCAAAAGTTATTTTTGCTCCAAAAAAGATAACACCATATAAAAATTATGGGTGCTTTTGATATATATATATATGAGAGGGAGATTTATGATCTGGAATTGGGCCGGACAGATTTGGGCCCAACGAAGTTGGGCCGAGGTAGTTCGGCCCTATCCTTGTAGGAATCTGCTTGGTTAAGGCAGGCCGAGGTCTGACCGAGCTACGCGGCATCATGGTATCAAAGCCGGTCAAGTGAGATGTCTGGCGACGGCCAAGGTTAGACCGGGCTACTTGTGTTTGCTCGGCAGGAAGGTCGACGGCGGACAAGCATGAGCTTGGCCGAGCTTGGCTATGCCGGGATGCAGCCGAGCCCGGTCCTCATTGGTCTTAGCTATGGGAATACTTAGGCTTGAAGCGCAATATGGCCGTTGACAGCCGAGATGGTGCAGCCCGGCTGCCGAGCTCCCATAAGAGTGGGCAGGCAGTTGGGTTAGGTGATGTTCAGCAAGATTTGTGCTGACAGATGGGATAGCAGTGCCACGTGTTGAGAGATCACTGGGAGTAGATTTGGGGCGCAGAAGGTATATAAGCATGTCTGCGCCCCCCATACGCGACAGACGAACATTTTGTAAGAAATACTTACACTCAAACACTCTCTCCTCTTTCTCTCTCTATCCCAAGGTGTGTGCTAACTTGATCGTCGGAGGGGTTTTCCGGCCACACACCGCCGGGTAGCTCACCGCCGTTGTGTCCACAGGTGATCGGACAGAAACGGAGCTTGGAAGAAAGGAGTACGGGCTTGCCGGAATATTTGCTCCCCGTACAATTGGCGCCGTCTGTGGGAAGCTTTGCAGACAAAACCTTGTCTTCCAGGCTCGTCTGATCGCCGTTCATGGCGAACAACGAGGAGATTCCGTTGTCGCCATCGACGGAGTTACTCGGAGTCGGCAGACGGAGAGAAGGTCATACCATCATCCCTCCAATGGCGGACTTGGAGACATTCCCAGGAGGGCAATCGGGAGACGCGTGGGATAAGCGCGGAAGGAGCTATGGTCATTCACGAGCCCAATGGTCATCGGCGACGGAGAGAATCGCATGCGAGACGTTTGAAAAACACAAGCTCAGGGACCAGGACGCCGTCATCCGACGGAGATGGAGGAGCTGAAGCGGCATGTGAAAGGGAAGGGTGTAGCTGGAGTGGGAGACCACAGTGAGCGCACCCAACCCCGCCGTTCAGGCAGTCAGAGTCAGTGACACACTCCGTCCATTTCTATTACCAGAAGTTACAAGGTTGTTGATTCCGATGTGCATACAGAGAGGTCCAGCGCGCAAGATAGCACTTACCAGCCCTCACGTCCGAAGACGACGTCGAGGTACTCCTATTCCGCTCGTTCAGAGGATTTGCGGGCAGTCTTAAAGGAACGGGCTCGCCGGCGGGACGCTCAGAGGGTGCCGGCGTTCCAGCGGCTATCCTACGGAGTTCATGCCAGCGAAGAGGTCCGAATGCCTCCACCCCGCCAAACGGCGCCACTCCATGTAGATTCAGACTTGGCGAGGCTGAGCGCCACCCCCTTCTCCCTAGAGATTGAAACAACACCGCTTCCGGCAGGCTTCCACCAGCCTAAATTCACACTTTACAATGGAAAGACCGATCCCTACATGCACGTAAGCCACTTCTGACAGGTTATGGTCGGACATAGGCGGAATGACGCACTTATGTGCCTTATCTTCCCGTCGAGTTTAGGCGAACTGGGCCTGAAATGGTTTGAAAGGTTGCCGGAGGGGAGCATAGAACGGTGGCATCAGTTGGCCGAAGCCTTTGTGACGCGCTTCAAAACCAACACCAAAACACCAAAGGAAGTTGATCACCTACTGAGTGTCAAGATGGAACCGAGCGACACATTGAAGGCGTACAACTCCAGATATTGGGAGACCTTCAATGAGATCTTGGATTGTCCGGTTAACCTTGCAATCACTCAATACAAACGTGGTCTCCCAGTCGGACATAGACTGCGGGACTCGCTTACCATGCACCAGCCGACATCCATGGGCCAGCTCATGCAACGCATCAATGAGCACATCCGAGTTGAGGATGATGCGTCAGCATCTACCGCGAAGGCAACTCCAGTAGCAACAGACAAGAGGACAACAGGCAAAGTGCACGCGGTCGGGCAAGAGTCCAGCCGCTCAAATGACCGAGCAGAGGAATCGGACCGTGGCTCGAATCGCAAAAACCGGGGTAGAGGACGTCGAAATGACCGGGATGACTACCCCCGAGATGACGTAGCCGACGCAAACAGAAGGTTGAAGGCCAGGACAGGCATCACCACGGTCTTCAAGATTCCGATCTATCGCATACTTAGTGAAATCCGTGACGAGGAATATGTCCGGTTTCCAGCTAAGTTGGGCGACGGTCAGAAGGGCTTCAATCCGCGGTACCGCTGCACGTTTCACCGGGAGCGCGGCCACCGGACAGAGGATTGTCTGCCTTTGAGGCAACATTTAGAAGAGCTAGTCGCAGCCGGACACCTGGACCTTTACATTGATGGGGGTGTTAAGGCGAACCAAGCTCCGGTCGATCCACGGGGACTGGATGATCGTGACGCGCCTCCACAAGGAGTTATCAATGTCATCCACGGCATAGTGGAGCCGGCGCGAGTATGCGAGCTCCGGGGTATGATTAAGAAGGCAGAACACATGAGGGAAGTCTTGTCAGTTCAGCCTGCGATCAAGAGGGGGAAGACCGAAGAAAGAGATGTGCTCAGTTTCTCCTCAAGGGATCTAGAGCGCATTCAGACACCGCACAATGACGCCTTAGTGGTGACGCTCCGCGTCAAGGAATTTGATGTCAAACGGATCTTGATCGATCAGGGAAGCTCGGTCGAGATCATGTACTACGATGCGTTCAAGCAGCTCAAGCTCCGTGATACAGACTTGGCCCCGGCAACTTCGCCACTGGTTGGTTTCAACTCACAACCAGAGTGGCCTTTGGGAAAGATTATCCTGCCGGTCAAAGCGGGGTCCGTGGTCAAGCAAGTGGAGTTCTGGGTGTTGCAAGTACCATCTACTTATAACCTGATCCTTGGAAGGGGATGGCTTCACGCGATGCAAGCCGTGGCATCAACCTACCATCAGGTGATGAGATTCCCCTCGGCTATGGGGGCAATCGAAGAAATTTGGGGAGATCAAGTCATGTCGAAGCAGTGCTTTGTGGCAGTCAACGGTAGCCGGGCTGCCAAAGGCTTCGTTCAAATGATAGAAGGACCAGAAGACCGGGGAGTTCTTGACGATGTGGGCACCAAGGCAGAGGACAAAGCCGTTGAGGAATTGGTGGAGGTGCGAGTTGATACGGAGCAGCCGGACAAGTTATTCTTGCTTGGCTCCAGCCTTACTGCCCAAGAAAGAACCGAGATGGTTGAGTTTTTGATGGCCAACATCGAAGTCTTCGCATGGTCACCTTACGACATGCCCGGCCTCGATCCAAGTTTTATCTGTCATCAACTCAACGTCTTCCCTGGAGTAAAGCCAGTCATACAGCGTACAAGGAGATCAGCCCTGCATCACGCCGAGGTAGTTGCAGAGGAAGTGAAAAACTTGATTGAGGCACGAGCGATTCAAGAAGTGCACTACCCTCGGTGGATCTCCAACACGGTAGTGGTGCCCAAGAAGAATGGGAAGTGGCGAGTTTGTGTCGATTACAAGATAGTCAACCGAGCTTGTCCGAAAGACAGCTTCCCCCTGCCCAGAATTGACCAGCTTGTGGACTTGACGACTGGGCATGACAGACTCAGTTTCTTGGATGCCTACCGAGGTTACCATAAGATTGCAATGCATAGGCCCGACCAACAAATCACCTCCTTCACGACTCCAAGGGGACTCTTCTGCTACCGAGTCATGCCTTTTGGTTTGAAGAACGCCGGGGCAACTTTTCAGAGGATGGTGACCAAGATGTTTGCGCCGTTGCTGGGCCGGACGATGGAGGCTTACATTGATGAGATGGTGGTTAAAAGCCAGCACCAAGCAGACCACTTGTCCGACTTAGCCGAGATGTTTGCCATTCTTAAAAAGCACAAGCTACGCCTGAATGCGTCTAAGTGTGCCTTCGGCATGGGATTCGAAATTTTTTTGGGATTCCTAGTCACGAACCGAGGCATCGAAGCAGACCCCACGCAGATCAGAGTCATACAGGAGTTAAAGCAGCCTAGCTCGGCTAAGGACGTGCAGCATCTGGCCGGAATGGCCGCCGCGCTTAATCGATTTATAAGCAGGTCATCAGATCACTGCCACCCTTTCTTTCAGGCATTAAAATCAAAGTTCTCATGGGATGAAGAGTGTGACCGGGCTTTGGCCGAGCTGAAGGAGTATCTTTCTTCGGCGCCACTATTGGTTACACCAAAGCCTGGCGAGGAACTCTACCTTTACCTTGCCGTTTCATAGCATGCAGTCAGTGCGGTGCTTGTTCGAGTTGAAGGAATCAAGCACCTCCCGATCTTCTACGTCAGTAAAACCTTGCTACCGGCCGAGTTGAGATACTTGCCGTTGGAAAAACTTGCATTGGCATTGATGATGGCTTTAAGGAAGTTGGCGCACTATTTCCATGCCCATACCATCATCGTTCTAACCGAGTTCCCCCTTAAGGCTTTGTTCAAACGAGCGGACTTTTCTGGTCGAATTCTCAAGTGGGCGATCGAATTGGGACAATTTGATGTGAAGTTCCAACCGCGCACTGCTATAAAAGCCCAGACCTTGGCCGATTTCGTTGCTGAATTCTCACCTGGAACTCATCCGGGGTGCCCGGTCGATATTGCCGCGGCAGATGAGGTGAATGTAAGCCTGACCGAGACACAACAACTTGGTGGAGTTGGCGACGCGGAATTTGCGCTCCCCACCGAAGCACCCTCAGTTCGTACAATTCCACCGCCCGGTGATGCGATGACGGAGTTGGGTATCACCGACCAACCTGCTCTGTCCGGTACCGCATCACCAAGGGGGGAAGAAATGGAACCACTCAGCACAGAGCCTGCGGCTGGCATAATACCGCAACCTGGAGATTTGCCTACAGACTTAGACATTGTAGATCAACTTGCTGAGTGCAGTGCCGAATCACCAAGGGGGGCTGAAGTGGAACCAATCAGCACAGAACATGAAGCCGGACAGCCGAGCAACCGTGATCCCATCGACCTTCAGGCCTCTCAAGACCCTTCAGAGTGTTGGAAGCTCTTTGTGGGGGAGATGTGGAAACTTTTTGTTGATGGAGCCTCAAACCGTCACGGCGCCGGGCTAGGTATAGTTCTGATCTCGCCAGATGGCCTGACTATCGAACATTCTATCACCCTTGGCTTCCCAGCATCCAATAATGAGGCCGAGTATGAGGCACTTTTGGCCGGGCTCAAGAGCGCGATTCAGATGCAAGCATCCGAGCTAATGGTATACAGTGACTCCCAGCTTGTGGTTAACCAAGTCTCTGGGGTTTACGAGGCGAAGGATGACAGAATGGCGAAGTACCAAGCTCTGGTCAGAGAACACATCAAGCGATTTCAGGCGATCAGAGTCCAACAGATTGGCCGTGAAGAAAACGGCCGAGCAGATGAGTTGGCCGGCCTAGCTTCTATGGTTGATAGTACATCTCCTAGCCCGCTTTTGATTGAGTTCCTACCGAGACCCAGCATCGAGGAAATCGGGCAGACAGAAGTACTCTGCACCGAGCTAGGTCCCTCTTAGATGGACCCTATCATCCTGTTTCTCAGAGAACGGAGTCTTCCAGCCGACAAGAATGAAGCATATAAAGTGCGGGTGAAGTCAGAGCGGTTTTGGCTCTCTCCATCCAGCGCTTTATACAAGAAATCCTTCACTAGTCCGTACCTAAAATGTGTGCACCCGAGCAGCGTAGAGGCCTTCTTGTACGAAATTCACGAAGGCATCTATGGCAGTCACATAGAGGGCAGGTCCCTGGCCTACCGAGCTATTTCACAGGGCTACTAGTGGCCGTGCATGCAGGCCGACGCACAAAAGTACGTTCGCAAGTGTGAAAAATGCCAGAAATTCTCCCATCAGATCCATCAACCGGCCAGGGAACTTCTTCCCCTCACCAGTCCTTGGCCTTTTGCAATGTGGGGGCTAGATATAGTGGGGCCGCTCCCAGCAGCACTAGGCAACCAGAAATTTTTCATCGCGGCCACAGATTACTTCACCAAATGGGTTGAAGCTGAGCCCTTGGCAAGTTTGTCTGGCAGAATGTGGTCACACGGTTTGGCGTTCCCAAGATTTTGATCTCTGATAACGGCACCCAGTTTGACAGTCGCCTATTCAGAGGATTTTGTGAAGATCTAAAGATTGAATTCTACAACTCTACTCTGGCTTACCCGCAGTCCAACGGTCAAGCCGAGGCATCCAACAAGACCATCCTGGATGGGTTAAAGAAAATGCTTGAGAAAGCTAAGGGAAAGTGGGCCGAGGAACTCCCCAGCGTCTTTTGGGCATACCGAACAACCCCGCGACGGTCTACCGGGGAAACTCCATTTGCTTTGGCTTATGGCATGGAGGCGGTCATACCTTTGGAAGTTGGTATGCCCACCCTAAGGAGTGAAAGTTTTGAGCCCGAGCTAAACGCCGAGGCTATCGCCCTGGAACTTGATCTAGTGGAAGAGCGTCGGGAAAAGGCCCACATCCACGTGGCCGCTTATCAACAGGAGCTTTCAAGGAAGTACAACAAAACGGTGCACCCCAAACCGTTCAAAGTAGGTGATTGGGTGTTGAGGAAAGTTATAGGCAACACCCTGGTGCCAGGTGAAGGCAAGCTAGGGGCAAATTGGGAAGGACTCTACAAGATAACCGGTCTGGCGAGCAAGGGGGCATACCACTTGGAGGATCTGGATGGTAGAACAATACCCCGACCATGGAATGCGGCCAAGTCCTTCTGTTATCCCGGTTTTTACTAAGGTTGGGACAAACAGGTTATTTGCTCAGTCAGATTGGCTTTTTGGATCAAATGAAGACCTGGAGCCCGGTCCGCCCAGATTTTCAGTGTTCTTTAGGAAAAATGAAGAACACCATTCACAGTTGGAGGTTTGGGATGGTTTTTAGTGCCTATGTCCTAAAAGCTACGTTTTAGTGCCCAAATGTGTGAAATATCGAAGAAATAACAACAAAGGGAGTTGGAGGGCATTACCTGTGAAGGGCAGTAGCTACTTCCTTGAACTCGAGCTCAGGAATGGCAGGTGAGAAATGGCAAAAGCTCTGGATCGGCAAGGAGGATGAGAATCAGTAAGGGTGAAATGAGGAGGAGAAAGCATGTATATCGAGGAAGAAGACCGCCAATTCGAATTCTAGGGGACGGCTGGGTTGGCTTCGAGACAATGGGGATTGACACGTGTCCCCATTAATGGCAGCGTCAGAGTTGAAGAGACAGGGAGATCAAGATGGGGCGTCGACCGGGCAAGATGAGACGTTAAGGTCAGACGAGACATCGACCGAGCAAGACTAGGAACCGAGCGCGGAAGTTAACTCGGTTGGTTTCTTGCAAATTATGAACCAAGGAAAAGATTATCCCTCAGAATGGGTAATCCAGTCACGCTTGCGCGGACGGAATTAAGGGGCAATTGAGAGGGAGATTTTTAGATCTGGAATTGGGCCGACAGATTTGGGCCCAACGAGTTGGGCCGAGGTAGTTCGGCCCTGTCCTTGCAGGAATCTGCTCGGTTAAGGCAGGCCGAGGTCTGACCGAGCTACGTGGCATCATGGTATCAAAGCCGGTCAAGTGAGATGTCTGGCGACGACCAAGGTTAGACCGGGCTATTTGTGTTTGCTCGGCAGGAAGGTCGACGGCGGACAAACATGAGCTTGGCCGAGTTTGGCTATGCCGGGATGCAGCCGAGCCCAGTCCTCATTGGTCTTAGCTATGGGAATACTTAGGCTTGAAGCGCAATATGGCCGTTGACAGCCGAGATGGTGCAGCCCGGCTACCGAGCTCCCATAAGAGTGGGCAGGCAGTTGGGTTAGGTGATGTTCAGCAAGATTTGTGCTGACAGATGGGATAGCAGTGCCACGTGTTGAGAGATCACTGGGAGTAGATTTGGGGCGCAGAGGGTAAATAAGCATGTCTGCACCCCCCATATGCAGACAGATGAACATTTTGTAAGAAATACTTACACTCAAACACTCTCTCCTCTTTCTCTCTCTATCCTAAGGTGTGTGCTAACTTGATCGTCGGAGGGGTTTTCCGGCCACACACCGCCGGGTAGCTCACCGCTGTTGTGTCCACAGGTGATCGGACAGAAACGGAGCTTGGAAGAAAGGAGTACGGGCTTGCCGGAATATTTGCTCCCCGTACAATATATATTCATTTATTGAGCAAATTAGTATTAAGTTTTTTTTGGCATTCAAATTGTTTAATGTTTGGCATTTAAGATTAGCTACGTAACTACTATGCTAATCTCTAAATATAGTTTTGCTTTTGTCCTAACTGGAAATAATGCAATAAGTGAAGATGAGAAGACCCAAAGTACACCACTGCTGTGCCTTTGGCACAGCAGTGACTGTTGTGCCTTATTTTGAGATGCATTATGGGCTTATTTTTATGATCTGAACCGTTCATTTTGTAGTATTTGTTGAGTACTTTAAGCCTACCAAAAATCATATTAATCGGATATCAATAATTATATGATCGAATTGCATATTTTTATACTATTTTTTAAAGAAAAACTTCTTGTTTATTTTTTTGGTTATCAATCATATAGTTTTGGTATCCGATTAATATGATTTTTGGTAGGCATGAAGTACTCAACAAACCTTACAACATGACGGTTCAAATCATAAAAATAAATCCATAATGCACCACAAAATGAGGCACAACAGTGACCCCAATTGGGAGTAGGGAATCTGTAATGTGTCAATTGAAAACAAAGCAGCAATTATTGACAAAACCAACAATGGAAAAGAGGATTATGAGTTAACTTTGTTCACTCTTTCTAGTATACAAATTGCTGCAAGTTACTTCTCGTTTGCAAATAAGATTGGGAAGGTGGTTTTGGACATGTTTATAAGGTAGCTTTTGATTTTCATTTTCAGCCTCATCTATACGTTTCAAATTATATCTTACAATAATTTGTGCACAATTAAATTTGGCCCACTTAATTTTTACACTCACCACATTGGAAAATAGGGGTGAATAGTTTTCAAAGTATGTGATATGTAACACTCCCAAAATATTAACACTAAGATGAGATAAAATATACAACCCAACATACAATTCTACCTTGATGTACCAACTCCTTCAATTCGTATTTCATTTCAAGGAAAAAGTTCACAAAAGAAGCGTCCATATGCAATACATATTCACCCTCTTAAAAAATGAATCCATAGCATGTGCAACTACAAGAACAAATAAAAAAAAAAAAAATTGCACAAATAAGTAAATGTCCCCAATGCTACAAGTTCCAAGATTTAAGCATGGTTACACAAAAAGGTTATCAGCCCAACACGAAAGCCCTTGGCTAACATTAATATCACACAAAAGGAGAGTCTCTTGCTCTCAACACATTTCCACACCTTCAACTCAGCAGAATCACTGCATCCTTTCCTACATAATTTTCACTACGGGTGAACACAAAACCCAATAGAGATATCTTCACAAAGTATGTATGTTTTAAGCATCTCATAATGTTATACAAATACAATCTCATTTCATGATCAAAAGTCAAAGGTTTACTTTCTTAATAAAAAAAATCCATGCAATATCTCATTCAAGGTTCATTATTATCATGAAAACCAAGATTTAAATAATGGGGTAGTAAATACGACTCAGATAATTCCCCAAGGCTAGTGTCTGCAAGTTGGAGTATCAAGCACTACCAAATTCTACCTTACCAACTACTAACCAGAGAGCTTAGGCACCCACACAAGTGTGTTTATGGTCTTACACCAAGGACACTTAGGCCAACTTAATTTCCAATCTAAACCCCCTAACCGGACTTACCAAACGTATTTATTCCGAAAAGTTTTCATCAACAATAATTGCCTTTCACAAAATCAAGGATTTATTTCAAGGTTAAGATCGTAGGTGAATAAAGTTCAAAATAATGCAATGAATCCATGAAAATAGCTACATATAATTATCTCCCTTATACAATATCACCAACATCTCTCACATTTGTTCAAGTATAATTTCCATGATTCAAAATTTTCAAGATCATAGAAAAATACAAATCCATGTGACATATGAGTTTCCCACATATTCACAGTCAATATCCATCATTAAATTTTCCAGAGTTCCAACATGCACACTCCATATTTGCATGATTGTTCAATCAAAATTTTCATTTTTCCTTTCATGCATACCTTAATAATATAATAACTCAGAAGTTTTTCTTCATATTCTCAAAAGCTTTTATCATCAATTTCATAAATATTATATCAATTTCACTTTTCCCAAATTTTTTTTCCAAAAGCTAGGTATAGACACCCCATTTTTTACCACCCTTAAGAATTGGACGCCTCAAGTTGAACACTCGATGATGAAATACTACGTTGTACAAGCCGTTCAAATCGTTCAATTTCTTCAGCAAAGAGCTTTGATTTTGAGTTTCAGAGCTTAAAACAGTGCACTCCCTTTGGACCAAAACCTAATTTTTTCTAGTCTGACCACTCCAAGGCCTATTGGCCAACAGGTGGCCGGTAGGCCATTTTCCAGTGGCCAGTCGTCCCCCTCCCTGGCCGGCTGGCCATGTTCAGCGACAGGCAAATATTTTGCTGCAAGCTATCCCCATTGCCTATAATTGCACCAGCTGTCCCTATACAGTTGTGTTCAACATGAAAAACTGTTTTTCTATAAATAGATGACCACCCCTTATGGTTTTAGGTCAGAAAAATTTGCCAAGACTCAAAAACTTGCCAAACACTCTTTCTTTCTATCTTGCAATATACATACACTATACAAACAATTTCTAAACCAAAAATTTAAGGCTTCTTGCTAAGATTATTGAGTCAAAATTTCAGCTCTTGAGGATGAACACTTTGTGGTTTATGAACCAAAGACTATCTTCTCTTCAAAGGTATAACTTTTGCCTTGTTTAAACTACTCTTCTCTCATCTTTTTCTTGGTATTCATACACTGTTTTGGAACTATTTTGTGGGCTGAAACTTGTGATTTAAAGCTACCAAAGGGGGGAGAGGTTCAATCACTCTTTCTTGAGCCTTATTCTATAGCTTTTTATCCTTGTGTTTCCCACTTGTTTCTCTACTTTTAGCTACTGATTTTCAGAGTTTTCAGAGGCTAAAACATGTGATTTTAAGGTTCAAAAGGTGGAGGGGCTAGCCACCCTTCCTTAGGCTTGCTTACTAGCTTTGTTCTCTTATTTTTTGTTTTACTTTTTCTAGCTTTTCAAACATAATTTTAGCACTGCTTTTATTAGTTTTGGGGATATTTTAGTGTGTTTACTTAGTTTATGTTTTGAATACTATGCTTGTATTGTTGTAAGTCCTCATAGATTTGGGTGGTTTAGGCTTTAGACACCAATCTATTTGAGTTGATAGCTTTTATTTCATAATTTTCATACATATACTCACACTTGTAATAATCATCTCTGCGACGTCTCCTTTCTTGGTTTTCTTTGTTTAAGAGTTGTTTCCAACAATTGATTGTTGTGTAAGGCATGAGAAAGAGACCTTCCATGCTTAACGGTTTAATCTCTTCGGAGGTTCATTACTAAGGCATTACATCTCTCTCATGCCAAGCACAATTTCTTGTTTGACGCTTCTCTTCATTAGTGAACGTAATTATCACTTTTGGACAAAATGAATAAAGAATGGCAAGGTGATGTAAAAAGAGATTAAAATTGGACTAAGAAAGGCAAAAGATAATAAAATTGAGTTGGGGTTCAACTGGACATTATATTAAACCTATTGAGTCTTGAGTCATTACATACTCTTAGTGATATTAATGAATCAAGAATCAATGTCTACCACTTTCTAGAGAAGTAACTCCATGATAGAGAGGAGGTATTGTTGGTCTTTTATTTCCATTTATCGATCCTTTGTCCTATCGGTTCATAAATTATCATGCAACAACCTTGCGACTATTGATGGTACTCCTCCCTTGATCAGTTTCATGATAAGGAGAGGCAAAAAGAATAAACATCCCCTGGAAACATTCTATTTTTGCTCTATTTCAATTCTGTGGCAGCAGGGCAATACCTAAAAACAGTAGTCGGCTGGCCACCACTCCATCCAGCCGACCACTTTCCAAGACTGGCCAGCTACCCTTTTGTACAGGCAGTGTCATTTTGGTGGCAAAATAGAGTAGAAACTGAGGCAAAAACAGAAAAAATTTATGACTACGAACAGAACAGATTCCTTTGGCAACAAAACAGAGAGGTTTCCAGTGGATATTCTCATTTGTGCACATGCGATTCCTTGCTTCCTGTTCCTTTGATTTAATGCTTTAATAGTAATATGTCGTAATTAATTAGTTAGATTAATTCGAATTTGTAATAATTAGTTAATTTAGCTTATTAATTCATTTGGTTTGTAATAGCTAGTTTAATTAGGATATTTATTCGGGCCCACATTTCTTTCTCTTTTTTATTTACTTGCTTATGATGGTTGCCATGTAGTATCATATTTCGGTTTCATATCATTACCATGTATCGTATCCATGTTTTGCATGCATTAGGTTCGGTTCATCATTCTAACATTGTTGTTATTTCCTACTTACTTGAATATGTGCGCTACCGCATGCTTTGAGTTGAGCCATATGACATGTTAAATAAACCGAACCTAGTAGTTACATTTTGTATGTGTTGCATTAGTCACTTGCATATTAGAATATTAGAGCATGCACATTTCTAACTATTTTCTTCTTTTGGTTTGCCTCGATCAAGTACTAAGTGAGCATTTATTGCTTTAGCATATTGCATGTATGTTAGTGTTTCCATATCAAGCATATTTACCATGAGGCTAAGTGCTTATTTGATATATCTCTTAAATGCCTGTGGATGAAGGCTAATTTGCTTAAGTTGGGATAATTTGATTAATGTACATATGAGCTTGTTTTTTTACGTAGCATATTCGAAAACTCTTTTCAAACAAAACATGAAATCAAAGCATTCCAAAATGAGTGAAATAGTCTATACTTGTGTGCTTCACATAGTAAAGGTAGTATAATAATCGGAACAAGAGCATATACTATATACAAAAATCACATCATGATTAGTAGAGGTCGATCTTTGATCGGGTGAGTGGGGTGCTCAATTCATGACATTCTCCTCTCATACCTAAGTTCTTGAGCCAAGACACTTTGGTTATGATGGGCAAGTGGCCTTTGGCATGAGTCACGAATTTTCTAAATTTTTCAAAAATATTTAGGTGGCGACTCTGAAATCTGGTAATGCATTCCATTTTTGACATCTCTAATGATTAAACGGATTTTCCTAAGACTTGTCGGATTTAGACTCATTTGTATTCTTTCTGTTTCACATTACACTTGTGAAACCAGATTCAGAACCACGGGAGTCCAAACTGTAAGGCTATCGTATCTGAGGAGGCTAAACCCCTCCGAGGAGCACGAAAAGCAAGCTACACTAGGGTTTTATCAAAACAGGGTTTTTCCTTTATTTTCAAAGTACCACAAGAATACACCCCCCAATAGTTCATAGTATACCCAAAATAAATTATCTTGGACCAAATCATGAGAAAGAACACATTTCTGTAATACTTGTCTAGATTCAACACCTAAAGATCAATCAACACTAGAAGACATATTGAAAAGGACAAGAGATGCCAAAGCCCATATATATATATATATATATAACTCAAAAAATATCGTTACCTTGAGAGCTAGGGAAGTAAAGATGAAAAGTTTTGAAACCAACGGTGTTAAAATCCAATCTCCATCGTATACCACGTAGCCATTGGCGAGCTCTCCAAACTTAAAGAAGGCACCAAGGTTGAAATCTCAATGGATAGTGAGAAATCAAGGAGTAAATAAAGTGGGTTGCAGGGTTTCTAGAGAGAGATGAGAGAAAAGAGAGAGAGGGAGAGAGAGAGAGAGAGAGAGAGAGAGAGAGAGAGAGAGTTTTAATGTAGAGAGAGTGTTCGAAGTGAAAAGTGATGGAAAAGTATGTAAGGCTCAACTTTTGAAATGATTTGACTCAATTTCGGAGCTGACAAACAACAGACCGCTCGAGCGACCATTCATATGCTTGAGTGAACAGTTCAATTTTAGGAACAGTTCAATAATATGGAAAAGTATTATAATTTTTTTTTATATAATATATATATAATATATATAATATAATATTGTATTATTATATTATTTAGGGATAGTGGGGAGGGGGGGAAGGTGGTGATGTCCGCCATCATTCCTTTCTTTTTATTTATTTATTAGCGTATGCCCGTGTCTAAAGGCACGGTGTAAATAATTTTAAGATTAAAATACAGGTATAATTTATATTTATTATGTTGAAATTATAAAATTTGTGTCATTCTTTGATAAAGATACTGAAAAAATATATTGAAATATTTTTCTTCTTAAAGAACTTATAACAATTTTGCTTGTATTACACGCTCTACAAAACTCAAATAAAATAACAACTCCCCCTAATCTTAATGCAAATTAAGAAACAAATATATAAGATTTAAAGTTATATTGCATATCAAAATATAAAAGACAGTAAAAAAAAGTGTAAACATTGAACAAAAAACAGAAATAAAGTTATATTGTCATACACCAAAAGAGTAGGTTAAAACTTTACAAAAAGCGGGTTAAAGCTTTACAAAAGATGTATGCTTTACAAAAGATGTGTCACTAACATGTCATACACCAAAAATTATATTGTCATACACCAAAAATATGTATGCTTTACAAAAGATGTGTCAATAACATGTCTTCAAATATGTGTTTGCCCAAATTTCCTCCTCATTACTTTCTAAAAAGTCTTTGTATCAATTTTTATGTATCCCCAATAAGGAATATGCACAACAACCTGGTAATTTGTGGAAACAAAAAAAATATAGATTAGTACATTTGTTGGAAATATACATGTCAAAATACTTTGAGATTGAAATTACCTTATTACATCTCCATCAAAGCAAGCTAGTCGTATTTCTCCTTTTAAGCTCCATAGATTTTTCGGTCCAATCCTACAAAAGTCCAAATTTCAAATTATTATTAAATTGAAATTTTTTAAAAAGTTATAGAATCAACAGAAATAAAAAAACATGGTTACCTTCTAATAAAATTTTTTATTTTGTTTAATTTTTTGTCAATACGTGTTACAATATGATTGGTTTACAAATTAATTTTATATTCTTAAAATAAATTTTCAAATTTGAATTTTTACTTAAATTATGTTATTATAATTTAAATGAGATCAATATTCATTCCTTAAATTTTGCATCCTTTATTAAATTATAAAATAAAATTTCAAATTTAAATTCTCTAGAATGAGATCAATATTCACATGTGTCATAATATTATTGGTCTAAATATAATTTGTTCATTGATCAATATTTGCCCTGTTTTTTGTTCACTGGTTTAATGGGTTTTTTTTTTAATTATAAACAAATATTATTTTACTGTCTTATAAACAGAGGCATTTATATAATTAAAATTGGAGATGAATGTTTATTTTCAATCCCCTTAAAATAGAGGCATTTATTTTCAAAACAGAGGCATTTTCATTGCATTTATTTTCAAAATTGGAGGCATTTTTTATTTTTTTTTATTTTGTGTGTAAACTCTTTATTAATATTAAATAAGAAGACCGAGTAACTTTTAAAAAGAAGTTGTAATATTTTTTAACAAAAAAATCATATAGAGAGAATATATGAAGAAACTAAGAAAATATAAAAAGTTTGAGATTCAAAGCACGGAGGAAATAAAGTTCAACACACCTCTAAAACAGGGCCATGCTATACTTAGGTGAATTGTTTTGCCTAAAAAGTGGGAAAAAGTTGAACTAATTAATTTAAGGATAAATTACAAATACATCTCTTGAGATTTGCTTAAAATACGAATTGTCCCCTGTGGTTTAGAAAATTACAAATACCTCCCTGTCAGAATTTTTTATTTAACAAAATTAATTGAAAAAGTGAAATTTCTAACTGTTCATCTATACCATAATAAAATTATCTGAATTATTAATTGAAATAAAATTTTAATATTATTAAAAACTGTTAATTAATTTGAAGATTTATTAATAAAATAACCTATTTGTTATGAAATTAAAAACCTTAAGAGGGCATAATGTAATTTCTAAAACTACAGGGAGTAATTTATAATTTGAGTAAACCTCAGGGGTGTGTTTGTAATTTATCCTTAATTTAACAAAAAAAATTATTTGGAAACTGGTAATTTATTTAATGTACTCAGAATAACATCTATATATAAATGCACAACAGATTTTAAAAAATAAAAATAAATATAAAAACATATCAGGAGCATCCAAGTTTGAGGGATAACAACAAATTGGCTGGGTTGTTTTGCCCAAAAAGTGGGAAAAAAAAATTGAACAACTAATTAATTTAACAAAAATTGTATATTAAATTTAATATTTTTGAAAACTGTTAATTTATATTTTGTACTCATAAGAAAATTATTACATTGTAAGAAGCATCTATGTTTGAAGAACAGATTTTGAAAGAAAAATATATATATAAATGCACAATAGATTTTGAAAAAAAAAAAAAAACATATCAGAACATCCATGTTTGAGGGATAACAACAAATTCTCTGGTTTGTTTTGCCCAAAAAGCGGGAAAATACTTGAACAACAAAATAATTTAACAAAAAATGTATATTAATTTTAATATTTTGTGAAACTGTTAATTTATATTTTGTACTCATAACACAATTGTTAATTTATATTTTGTACTCATAACAAAATTATTAACTTGTAAGAAGTATCCATGTTTGAAAAACAGATTTTCAAGAATAGATTTTGAAAAAAAAATTAAAATTTTATAAATGCACAACAGATTTTGTAACATAGCAGAAGCAGAAACTGTTTGTTAACAATAGATTCTTTGGGTTGTTTTGCCCAAATTGAGTCCCATAACAACTGAAACAGCAAATTTCGAACTAACAACACTGCATGGACATGGACTTCACACCCACTGGCCCATGCTATACTTCTGCATGTCTAATACTTGTTTGGTTCTATAAATAACTTAAAAATTATTAACATGACTCTGAAAAAAGGGAGTTGCTATGACTCTGAAAAAACCAAATTAATGGCTAAATATTGGAAGTAAACACACTGAAAATGCAGGGTGGAGATGACGGGGTTGGTCCATGTCCCCATAATAGTTATAGATACAATTCCACAGTTTAAAAGAACATTTTAGAAGATGAAATTTGCCAAATACATAAAATATTGCGAGCAAGATTTTCAAATGCACCAACACACTTATGATTACGTAGAAATTTGTTGGTCAAGACAGACCAACACACTTATGCCAAATGTAATCAGCCAAATTCTACATGCCTAGCGAACTCTGTGCTTGCATTTTTAATCTTTCTTTTAGAGTCAATACCATTTATGATTCTTCTAAGGATTTACTATCAAATTCAATACACGTCCATAAACTCCCATAGGGGAGTGCTTGCATTTTCAATCTTTCTCTTCAAATCAGCAAAACATGAAAGGCATCCCTTACATTAATGGGAATTCTTCTTAAAAATATTCCAATTCAACGAAAAGCTAACCAAATAGGCACAATGAAATTTTCTCAAGCTTTGGGATTATGCGAAGATTATTAACTCCCATAAGGGAGTGCAAATAAAGGAACAAAATAAAGAAAACCTTAGAATCAAACTCAGGCACAACCCAAACAAAACAAAAATCAGATTTGGATATTCTGAAGGCTATTGATGCAGAACAGTGCTCATTATTTAAAAACCCCACACATTATTTTGGATGTAAAGTATTTTACACAGCAAAATATTTATAAATGTAAAACTTTTAATGCATACTATATGTCTTTATTTTCTAGTGTTTGGTAATGGGTACTAACAAACTTTTGATGCAGAACAGTGCTCACTATGTCTTTTTTTTTTTTTGGTTTGGATGCAATCGATGAAACATTTTCGACAGAAACATTTTCGACATGGACCAACACACTGAAAAATCTCATGTCTGACAGCAGAAATTCAAAAAATCTATAGCATGGGCCCAACACACTGAGAGAAAGGAGGAGAGACAAAAATTGGTAAAAAAACATAGCAAAGCAATAACTGATTTTGGTGATAAAAAACAGAGCCAACTGATTTTGGTGATAAAAAACAGAGTCAACTTGAAAAAAACTAACACATTTATGATTCTTCTTCTTCTTCAGTTTTACTCAATAGAAAAAAACTAAGCTCTGATGAAGGCAAAGCAATAAACTAACCCAGCTGAGCAGCCGAAGTGATGTCGCAGCCGAGGTGAACAACGGTGAGAGTGGTCAGAGTGATCCACAGTCGAAGTAAGCTCTGATGAAGGCAAAAGCTGAGAGAGGAAAAAAAAATTCAAGAAGAAGAACATATTGAATTAGCAAAAAAAAAAAAATCAAGAAGAAGACCCAGCAGTTCAATAGAACATATTGAATTAGCAAAATAGAACATTTTAGAAGAAGACCCAGCAGTTCAATAGAACATTTTAGAAGAAGAACATATTGAATTAGCAAAATACTTTTCCAACAGTAGATACTTTTCTTCACAATACATATTGAACATATTGATACTTTTCCAACAGTAGATACTTCAAAATTCAAAATACATTTCAACACAATAAGATACTTTTCTTCAATAAACCCAGTAGTTAAAAATCCAGCAGTTCAATAAACCCATTAAAGTCATGTTTTCATTAAAGTCATGACTTCACACCCACTGAACCCAGCAGGTAAACCCAAAACCACACCCAGAAGATTGAAACAGAGCAAGGAATTCGGCAATGGGGAGACAGAGAGGGAGATAGAGAGGAAAGGTAGATACTGAGGGAGAGTCAGTGCAGAGAGGGAGATAAAGAGGGAAGGTAGATAGAGGGTATGGGAAGACAGATAGTAGACAGAGGGTATGGGGAGACAGAGGGTAGATACACAAGCAAATCATTGATATACACAGGGTAGATATACAGGCAAATCAGGGAGTAAGTGTTGGGCGGGAACCACCAATTGATCTAAACCATTGATATACACTTAGATTCATCTGAGCCATCCAAATGAAATGTGTCTCTCATACATTTTATACATTTTCAAAAACTCTTCTCCCTTATTATATAGATTTTATTTTTTAAAATAATAAGTAATATAATATATAAAATATTTTAAAATATTATATATACTAATTTATGTACAAACACCTAAAATATATACAGATACACAAAATTATATAAAATTATAAAATAATATAAATAAATGGACTAATAAAATATATTTTAACAAGTCAAATGTGTAATATTTAGGTTTCAATCACACCCCCAACTTATATTTTGCCAATTCTCGAGCAAAACAAAATTAAAAATAAAAATAAAAATAAAAATAAAAATAAAAATGACATTTTCGTAGAGAATATGATTGCATTTAACATATGCAACTAACTTTTGAACCCCTAAGTTACTTTTAGTAGACAAGTTGTAGTCTCATGAGGGTTTCAGTGAATATACACAGTTTTTTTTAAGAAAAAATATTTACTGCAATAATTGTTAATTTTAAAATATTAGCAAAAGAATTATCAAAGTTCAAAATATTAGCAATTAGTAAAAATAATTTATCTACCTTTATATTCAGTGTGTGTGTGTAAATTATAACTAACAAAAATATTAGTTAATCTCAAAATGGAATGAGACTCTAGTTCTATCAGAAGTATGCTTTAACTTAAATCTTACAGATTTTATACTTAACAAATGAATCACTAGATATGGTGCAAATTTGTGTACTCTCAACATATGCGAGTTAAATTAATATAAATAAATCAAAATATCTCGGATGTAAGTGATGAAAGACGCTAGCATTAAAGAACACAATTTCTTCAAAGGAATGCTAAATGCTACAGAAAGAAGAAAGAAAAAAGAAAAAAAAATAAAAAATCCCTCCATCCATCATGTTTGTATCTAAATTTTACCAATTCTGAGATCAAATAAGACTTTTACTAGTTAGTCAAACAGGGTTAGAAATAGGTAAGAAAATGGATAAGAATCAGTATCTCCTTTTTGAGTGTAAAAGAACAGTCAAAATTATTATTTCATGTTTTTAACATTCTCTTTCTTCAACAATATGTCCCAATGTAGACTCATTTCCATAATCTTACTTCTCATTTTTTTTTCTTTTCTTTTTGTTTTCTTTCATTTTTTATTTTTTTTATTTTGTTTATTCTCTATCCTCTTCCTTATCAATTCCTCCATTCTTTTGCTCTTGAAAACGGTGAAATTATCATCGGGGGTTTATTGAATGAAATATTTGGAATGTAGGCTCAAATTAGTTTTTTTTCTCTCTTTTTTTTTTATTTTTTATTTTTTTTAATGTAGAGAAAGAAACGTCAAAACTCAAATAATACAAAAATGGCCTAAATCATTTTCTAGAATTTGGTACAATTTTTCAATTTTCATGATTTTCTTAGGATGTAAATGCCAAATGATTTCTCAACATCCAACCAAATTGAAAAATATGAAACTGAACAACGAAATAATACGCTTCCAAATGAATAGTTAAGAGTAAATTTAATAACTCTTCAAAAAGAATGATGGGCTCAAAATCTTACACGGGTTAAAAAAGTTTGCACATTAATCATCAAGATGTTCAAGTCTAAATCCAAAAATTAATCAAAGAATATTAAACGGCTATGTGCATGTGTAGATAATCTAAATATGAGATAAAAAAATTATTTTTAATCACAATATAGTATAATAAACTAAAATATAATTAAATTGATAAGGCAACAAAATTAAAATTAATTACAAATTTTTTTATTATTTTTTATTATTTTTATTTTTTTTTTTTAACACAACGCGCACACAACACCAACAAAAACATTTTTTTTACAGACAAAAACAAAACCATACACACCGGCACACACAAAGATTATTTATTATTTTTTTTTAACACAACCACACACAAATAAAATTTGATTTTTTTTTTATTTTTTATTTTGAAAACATGAACTACAGCGCGCGCACACACACACACACACACACATATATATATATATTTGAATTTTTTTTTCAAAACACAATTGAAAAAAAAAATTAAAAATAAAAAATACAATAAAAACACAAAATAAAATTGAAATTTCGTTCAAAACATAACTGAAACTAAAAATAAAATTAAAACACACAATAAACCCTTTTCTCCCAACTTAAATGACATTATCCTCAATGGCACATACCACAAAGGATTGACAGGAACAGTGAACGGGAAGGAAAATAAAGAAAAAAAACAAAACAAACAAAATAAAGAAAAAAAAAGAAAAATAGCACAAAATAAAATAAAACAAAATAAACTAATTTATTTTACCTAAGTGCTGCAATTCTATGTTTTTTCACTTATGATTTATCAAAAACTCACACACTTTTTTTTTTTTGAACCAGCCAAAACCTGCAAATTAGTATTGTTAGGACCCTTTGTTGTCAAATTCCATGGATCAAAACCGAGATTGTAACAGGATCTAGTTTTCCAGATTTTCCAATTTTGGTCTCCCCGCTCGAGCGGGGAAAGTGACGCTCGAGCGGGGATTGCAAGCTCACAGCATCTGATTCGCCTGAAAAAGTACTGGATGGTGTGATTGACGCTCGAGCATGGCAACTTCTGCTCGAGCGTGAAGCCTATATGAATCACACAATTTTGAAGCCTCCGCTCGAGCAGGAATTCCCGTTCGAGCGGACCGCGCGAACACAGATTCTATAAATTCGCGTGTTGGGTCTTTTTCTAGGATTAACTTTTCCAAGATCTTATTCAAAAGTCCTAGGGTTTTGTTTGAAGTTTTCTTCTGAGTTTTTTGAGTGTTTTCCTTGATTTTTTTGAGAGAGTTTAAATTTATGATTTGATATTCATACATCAAGGAGTTTGTTACTTTATATCCAAGAGAGTTCTCTTCGGTGGATTCCGAAGATTCAAACGTAGAGTTTCAAAAGGCGTTTGATTCTGTACGTAGTCGTTAATTCGACAAGTGAAGTTGTGGATTCAACTTCAGGATTGATCAGTTTCCGAGACGAAGGCGTGGTGAAAGAGTTACAGAAGATTCGAAGACAAATTGACTGAGTTGGGTAATTTGTGTATTATCTTTGTAATCTTTCTTTCTTCAGTAGTGGATTGATTAGTGGCGGTTCGCCCGTGGTTTTTGATTACAATTGAAGGTTCTTCAATTGTGGTGTTTCCACGTAAAAATCGTTTGTGTCGATTTATTGTTTATTCCGAAAAACAAACAATTTAAATCACTTTCGTAAGTGCTTGTTGATTTAGATTGTGTGTTTTGGATTATTGGGATTTGGAATATTTTAATCTTGATCTAATCACGAATCACTTAGGATTTTCAAGTATAAATATACAAAAATTGCAATAAACTAAATTGGAATAAAATAAAAGGGGTATATGACCTCCTAGCGAAAAAAAATGTACAGAACAAAAGAAATTGCAATAAATTAAATGTTAGTAGTTAGAAATTAGTAGTCAATAGCTAGTAGTTAGTAGTCGTTATTTGTCCTCTAAGTTATATGTCCAACAGAGGTAATTAATCCACAAGTGTCTAACAAAGGTAAATAGTCCATAAGTTATATGTCCAGTATGTGTATCTCCTTTCTTTGTCACGCTATCAAAATTTTGGTTTTTTTATTTTTTTTATTTTTTTTTTCAAGTTTATATTTCTCATGCAGAAAGAAACGAAACTCAATTTTTTATATATTTTTTTGTTTTATAAATAAATCTCCAAATTAAATAATTATGTTTTTAGTCTCCAGCAATGGCACCCAAAGTTGATATGCTCGTTTGTACACCAAAATATATTATTTCACTACAACATTTTCTTAGTTTAGTGACATTTGAAAGTGCCACAAAACTATTCTTCTAATGACATTTTTTGGTCTTGTGGCATTTTAAACAAGTGCCACTTCTATCGGTGCCACGGTAGATACGAGTGCCACGGTAGATACTTGCAAGTGTCATTGCACCATCATGGCTAAAAACTTTCAATGACATTTTAATGTCATGGTAGATATTATTTGTGGCACTATCAAGTGCCATTAAAAAAAGAGTTAGTGACACTTATAAGTGTCATTACACCATCAAAACTAAAACCTTTCAGTGACACTTTAATGTCATGGTAGGCACTATTCGTGACGCTATCAAGTGCCATTCGTGACGATAATTCGTTGTAGAACAATTTGATCCGCTCTAGCGGAGACTCGAACCACCAACCTCCCGCACCATAAACCTTATACACCACACTCTTCCCACTACACCTCTACAGCACAACATGATTATATATGCAACATATATTATTTATATAGTACATACATCTATATTAATATGTATAAACATAATTATTTTATTGAATAATTTATGTAAAATAAACTATTTACTACCAAAATAAAAAAAGACCACTTTTGGCGACTAAAAATATTTTTTAGTCGCCAATTCTATACTTTTGGCTACTAATTATTTTTTAGTTGCTAAAAAACTTAACTTTTGTCGACCAAAATCGGATTTGGTCGCTGAAGATGCACTTTTAGCTACCAAAATTTTGGTCACCAAAAATTTTTATTCCCGCCTTAGGATTTTAGTTCTCCCGCGCTAAAAATGACCACTTTTGGCGACTAAACTTATTTTTTAGTCGCCAATTGTAGACTTTTGGCTACTAAATTTTTTTTGGCACCAAAAGCTTTACTTTTGGCTACTAAAATTTTTTTAGTCGGTAAAACCCATATAATCAGCGACCAAACTTATTTTTAGTCGCCAATTGTAGACTTTTTGCTACTAAATTTTTTTAGTCGCCAAAAAGCTTTACTTTGGGCTACTAAAAATTTTTTAGTCACTAAAACTCATATAATCAGCGACCAAACTTAGTTTTAGTCGCCAATTGTAGACTTTTGGCTACTAAAATTATTTAGTCGCCAAAAACTTTACTTTTGGCAACTATTGCTGTTTTGGTCGCTGAAAGCTATACTTTCAGCGACCAAATTTTTTTGGTCTGAAAATTTAGTCGCCGAATATGCTTTTTCCTGTAGTGTATATTGAGTTTAATTCATTTATTTTTAATCATTTACTGCATTTTAAAATTTTAGAAAATATATTGGCATTTTTTGTTTTTTCAAAAATGTCATTTTAAGCTTGGAAAGTTTTTGGCTTAGTGGCATTTCTCAAAATGCTATAAAATATTTGTTTATGACACTTTTCACCTAAGTGCCATAAAAAGTAATTTGCACCTACCTAGTATCCTGACATTTTTTAAAAAATGCCATTGCAACTAAACTTTAGTGACATTTGTTGGTAAATGTCACGAACATAATTTTTTGTGTCATTATTTTATAAAATGCCATAAAATTGATGTGACATTTCTTTATTGAAATACCACTAGAGCCTTATATGTTTTGTGTTTCTATGGCATTTTTCTAAAACATTTAATGCCAATTTTTATTTTTGTGGCATTTTCTAAAAACATGCTATTAGTGTAGTGTCACTAAAGTGTAAATTTGTTGTAGTGACATTTTTGTTGTAGTGAAATGACACTTTTTTTTAATTGAAATGCCACTAGAGCCTTGTAGGTTTGTGGCTCTATGACATTTTTCTAAAAAATGCCACCAAATATTCTTTTTGTGACATTTTTTAAGAACATGCCACTAGTATGGTGTCATTAAAATATGTTTTTGGTGTAGTGTTGTGACACTTGTTCATTGAAATGTCACTAGAGCCTTTTATGTTTGTCGTTTTGTGGCATTTTTCAAAAACGTGCCACTAAATATCATTTTTGTGGCATTTTCTAAAAATATGCCACTAGTGTAGTGCCACTAAAGTATGTTTTTGTTGTAGTGTTGTGACACTTGTTCATTGAAATGTCACTAGAACCTTTTATGTTTGTCGTTTTGTGGCATTTTTCAAAAACGTGTCACTAAATATCATTTTTGTGACATTTTCTAAAAATATGCCACTAGTGTAGTGCCACTAAAGTATGTTTTTGTTGTAGTTTTGGGACACTTGTTCATTGAAATGTCACTAGAGCCTTTTATGTTTGTCGTTTTGTGGCATTTTTCAAAAACGTGCCACTAAATATCATTTTTTGTGACATTTTCTAAAAATATGCCACTAGTGTAGTGCCACTAAAATATGTTTTTGTTGTAGTGTTTGAAACCAAATAAAAACAACTACTCCGTACAATAGCAGTTAAAACCAAGTGCCAATCTACAGGTACTAATGATGAATAATTTAATTTAGAAATTTAGATTTGATTGTAAAATATTTGAAATGAAAATTAAACTAATTAATTAAACAAAATAAAATAAATATTTTAGTATTTCAAATTCACAACTACTCTCATAATTGGGAGTAATTGTAATCAGTCCTTAGAAAATTATTTATTTGGATACGATGATGTAAGTTGATTAGAAATATATCATCAGGATGATTTGTATATCAAAATCAGAAAGTCACGAATTATTTTCGCTTAGTATGGACTATCATTACTAAACTAAATTAAACTAAATTATGATTGATACATGACCCGTCTTACTAAGTATGACTCGTCTAACAATTTTAATATACACCAGTAAAAATCATTGAATAACATAATTTGAATAAAACTTTTATTGCATAAAAAATATCTAAAAGTAATGCAACTGTATTCAAATCAAATCAAAACTAAAAATACTAAATTTAATTTATCCCGATTATGTAGTCAAAATTTTATCCCTATTCTATAACAAAAAAAATTATTTCACACATTAATATTTACAAATTAAACACTCCCGCTGACGAAGCCCTCGCCTGGAGCTCTCTGCCCGAGCTCCCCCTCCCTTCCCCTTTGCTTGGTCTTCGCCGGCTCTCACAGGCAAAAGATATGCAGAAAGAAACAAATAATATAATATAATAATAAAATTATATATATAATATATAGCAATGGAGAGTGTCGGGCCGCCAAGTGCTGCCGACACCAATTATATATATATATTTATATAATATGATATATAAAATAATATAATATTTATTATATATATAATTTAGGGATAGTGGAGGGGAAGGTGGTGATGTCCGCCATCATTCCTTTCTTTTTATTTATTTATTTTATATTTTTAAATAATAAGTAATATAATATATAAAATATTTAAAAAGTATATATTAATTTAGATACAAACATTAAAATATATACAGATACATAAAATCACATAAAATTATAAAATAATATAAATAAATAGACTAAGAAAATATATTTTAGCGGATCAAATATGTAACATTTAAGTTCCGATCAATAAATTTAACAGTACAACGAAATAAAACACATTTTAAAGATAAAATAAAAATTTAAGATTTTTCTATAGTAAAATCTTAATTGGGGTAGGTCTTTTACTAATTTATAATATTTATGAGCATATATTTTATTTTTGTAATTTTTTCAAGAACTAAATAGGTTTGAATTAAATATTTTAAGGTAAATTACACCGGTGGTCCCTGCATTTTACTTCTTGTGTCATTTTTGTCCCTCCACTTTCAATTGGCTTAATTTAGACTCTTAATTTTAAATTTTGTATCAATTTGGTCTAATTGATAATGTCATTAATGTTTTTTAAGAAAAATAATTACTGAAATAGTTGAGTTTAACTCACTGAATTTAGTAAATTTATAATTTTACTTTAAAAAATATGACACCTGCCACTTATATACATATTTGTCATAAAAAAATGCTAAGAGTTATAATCAATTAGACCAAATTGAAACAAAATCATAAATTCAGGATCAAAATCAGGTTAATTAAAATTATAAGGCCTAAAATGATACAATAATCAACATACAGGAATTACTGTCACAATTTATCAATATTTTAGGGCTTAATAGATTCAATTGATAATTTCAGGACTAAATAGATTTTGCTTTATATATTTTAGGGACTGAATAGATTTAATCGATAGTTTAGGGACTAATCAGATAATTTAGCAATAGTTTAGGGTAGAAAGTGTAATAAACCCTTATATATTTGATCATATTTTGTCCGTTGGAATCAAAGACAGATCTGGAAATATCACTATGGGGGTGAGAAAAGTGTTTGGCGGTGCAAACCCTTAAAATTTTGAACTATTTTAAATTTTTTAGTATAAGATATGATATTTTAAAAAAATTTTGGAGGTCCGGTCACCCTTTAGATCCATCCATGATTAGAATCATGAATCAAACTTATAAAAGGATTGGCGTTAATTTTATTTTCTTGGAAGATTATATACATGGGCTACATGAGTTCAAGAAGTATTCAAAATCGACTTACAATATGAAGAATATTTTCTATGATCTATTTGAAGAGAAATCTTATGAAAGTTTTACAAATTTGAGTTTGAATCATTCGAATTTATGTGTTGATGAAGATGGGTTAAATTAATTGAGTAAAGTTGTTCATTTAATTTTGGAAGACTATTCTTTGAAGTTTATATTTGAGAAAATTAACCTCAAATATAAGGTTGATGCAGATAGGTATACACTTCTCAAATTATTTTAAGTAATTGAAATTTGAGGTTGAGTTTTCTCAAGTGGGAAAGAATGATGCAAACCAAATTTTAAGAAATAAATATTTTATTTTATTATATTCAAATTAATTATTTAAGATAAATCACAAGTACTTCCCTGAGGTTTGTTTAAAGTATGATTTGCCTCCTGTAATTTTGAAAATTACATCCCACTCTTTAAAATTTCTAATTTCATAACAAATGACTTATTTTATTAATAAATCATCAAGTCAATTAACAGTTTTTAATATTGTTAAAAATTTATTCAATTAATAATTTAAGTAATTTTATCATTATATAGGAGAGCAGTTAGAAATTTTATTTTCTCAATTAATATTGTTACATAAATTTTTTTGACAATGGAGTATTTGTAATTTTTAAACTACAAATGACAATTCATATTTTAAGCAAATCTTAAAAGATGCATTTGTAATTTATCCTAATATTTATGTAAGAATATTCTAATTTAATATAAAATAGTTTAGAATTATTTAGTTTCTTGATTTGAGATTATTTTGTTTACTATTATTAGTTTTGATTTTATTTTGGGTAAATTACGCCCATAGTTTCTATACTTTGCCCTTCTTATCATTTTAGTCTCTACCTACACTCAAATAACCTGATTTTGATGCTAAATTTTAATTTTTATGTCATTTTTAACAGAAAAATGTACATGAAAGGCATGTAACGTTTTTCAAGGGGTAAAATAAATATTTCAACTGTTCTCTTCTCCTAGCTCCTTCCTCCTCCTTCGCAGCAAATAGCCACCTTCTACCACCAATGATGGATCTAGGGGGCTAGGGGGCTGGTCGTACCCTTAAAAATTTGAAAAATATCATACATTATATTAGAAATTTTAAAATAATTTAAATTATAGGAGTTTGCACCTCTAAATTTTTTTTTAGATAATTTCAAAATTATATAGAATAGTCTCCCAAATTTTTTAAATTACGGAATAGCTCTCAAAGACATAATTCTAAATCCGTCCCTGTCTACTACATACATCGACCACTGACCACTGCTCCGACCACTCGTACCAAACAATACAACCACAACCATCAAAAACAAAAGAAAAAATCACAATCAAAATTCACCAACAAAAGCAAAACTAAATCAATATCAAAACTCCACAAAAAGAAAAATAATAATATAATAATAATAATAATAATATAATAATAATAATAATAATAATAATTAAAAAACATATCAAATCCAATTTCAAAACTCACGATCAAAATGCAAATCATAAGTCAAGATTCATTGCTAAGAAACTGAATTGATAAGCCAAAAGAAAAACCAGAATTGAAGAAATATAAACAATAAAAAAATAGAGTACAAAGATCTCTGTTTCTTTTCCTTTCATTCCAAGCAAAACAAATGGTTTCTAACCTTTCTCTCAGCAAAAATTCACGTTACAAATCAATTATAAACCCATCATCACCAAACCCACCACCTCTTACAACATCCACCCAATTTTTTTTTTTATTCTATTTATTTTCAAAATAACAATCAATTCCAAAAATCAAGATAAATACTTGAGTCAAAATTGCAAAGGAGTTTACATTCGTTGCAGATTCATGGCAACCCTTGCCTCCCTCATCGCATCCGACCCGTCCTTTTCCCCTATCGCAAAACCTCCCCTTGTCTCCCCGTCCCTTCCCATCCGTCACAACCCTTTAAAACCCTCTCCTCCCTCCGTTGCATCTCCCTTTTCCTATACCATCGCCACCATATTCCTCCTCCTAGTACCGCCTCACTACTTGCCTTCTCCTTTCTCCCCTTTTTCTCCGTGTAAAAAATTTGCTGCGTTTGGTAGAGTTTTTTAAAATTAATTCCACTTTTACATTCTAATGCTATGTTTGATTTGAATTTTCAAATTATGATTCTAAATTAATTTTAAAATATATTTGGTGAAGCAGACAATATTTGAATTTTGGTCTACTGGTCGTCTGTCCGGACATCTTCCTGAATGTTCGAAAGGTTGACCGGAACAGTACTTTTCTTTCTTTGTTGCAA